>OY720684.1:49399988-50092249 GCA_963170755.1 Amphimallon solstitiale | reverse complement strand
ATATGAATTCTTTATAAATTTGTTTAAACTTAGTATTTGACGAAATATTGGCAAAATTCGATTTTTTCACTGAAGTAAAGTACTACTTCCGGTCTACCGATTTTACTGAAAAACTAATCAGATCTCAAGTGGCAGATTATACACGTAAATACAAAATTTGGAATTGATATCTACAGCGGTTTGACCGCTATCGTGGTCACAGAGAGAGAGAGAGAGAGAGAGACATTTTTTAAAAACCACTTTTTTGGTATCAGGGGACTTCAAAACGTGGACATCTGCAAAAATCTCGAGGTCGAAAATTTTCGTCATCACAATACTTCCTTATACTACGTATAAGAAAGTAAAACCACCGGAATACAAATATTACGAATATACCACATCAGATTATTTCAACACAGACGAAGTCATTAAAGAAATTAAAGAAAACGAAATTGACACTCCAGAAATTATCAACTACACTCCAGAATATAATAGAATCACACCAGAAAATCCTGGAAATTAAAAGAAGGAAAGACTGCCCATGGATAAATAAGAACATAGTCAGTGAAATCAGGAAGAGAAATGATTCATATAAAAATCATATTAAACACCCCAGAAACGAAGAAATCTATAACAGATACAAAGATCAGAAAAAACACACAAAATATGTTATAGAAAACACTAGGAAAGAATATTACATAAAGCAATTCAAGAAATATAAATCAAAAATATAAGCGAAATACAAAAAGAAAATGGAATGATAACAACTGTGCCCAAAGAAATAGCAGAAGAAATCAACAAATACTTCGCAAATATTGGTCAAACCTTGGCAGAGGAACAAATGTCAAAGAACACAAAAGCCCCATTAACAACAAAGATGAAGAAACAAATACCTGAATTAAAATTTAGAATGGTAACTCTGACAGAACTGACAATAATAAATCAATTAAAAAACAACACAGCACCAGGATTTGATGAAATAACAACAGCAATAGTTAAAAGGAACAAAGACGTACTATCACCAATTTTGACCAATTAACAACGTTATACATGATGGAGAATTCCCCGAATATCTAAAAAAAACGATTATTGTGCCCATATATAAAAAAATGAGGTGTGGCCACCACACGACTTTCTTATACGTATGAGCGTTTCAAACTATACAATCTTAAGAATTTTTATATACAAAACTTATTCAAAATCCTATTCTAAGTACTTTTATTCTCTTAATAAATTGCTATAGAATGCATACTTTGCAAGATATTCGAAAAAAAGTGCTACTCGCTAAGAGTAAAAGTGCTACTTCCGGTCCGAATTTTGAAATTTCATGTATACAAAAAATATTGCAAATATAACTCTAAATACTTTTGCACTCTTAATAAATATATATAGAATGCATAATTTACGACATATTTGCCAAAAATCGCTATTCGGTAAGAGTAAAAGTATTACTTCCGGTCCGAATTTTGAAATCTTTTTTATACAAAAGATATTGAAAACTGTGTTTTAAATACTTTTATATACGTAACGTACCTGTCTAAAAAGCTTGACTTGCGAAATATTCCCAAAAAAACGATTTTCGATAAGAGTAAAAGACCTACTTCCGGTAGGAATTTCGAAAAACTTTTTAAATAAAATTGTTCTCAATTTTAATTTTAAGTACATATGAATTCTTTATAAATTTGTATAAACTTAGTATTTGACGAAATATTGGCAAAATTCGATTTTTTCACTGAAGTAAACTGCTACTTCCGGTCTACCGATTTTACTGAAAAACTAATCAGATCTCAAGAGGGAGATTATACACGTAAATACAAAATTTGGAATTGATAGCTACAGCGGTTTGACCGCTATCGTGGTCACACACAGACACACAGACACACAGACACACACACAGACAGACAGACAGACAGACACACACACAGACATTTTTAAAAAACCACTTTTTTGGTATCAGGGGACCTCAAAACGTGGACATCTGCAAAAATCTCGAGGTCGAAAATTTTCATCATCACAATACTTCCTTATACTACGTATAAGAAAGTAAAAAGGCAACAAGCTGAACGTAGAATATTATCGTTCTATCTCCTTACTATCTACACTTAGCAAAATCTTAGAGAAAAGCTTACAAATTCATTGTCTGATCATCTATCAATGAATAAAATTGTGAACTCGAACCAATATGCTTTCCAGAAGAACTCCGGTACAACATCGGCAACAACAGATTTTATAGATGAAATTAAAGAAAAAGTGGAAAAGGGAAACACAGTAACAGCACTATACATAGACATGAAGAAAGCATTCGATACAATATCCAAACCAAACTTAACGAAAAATTGCAGAACATAGGTATAAAAAATACAGAGCAAAAAATAATTGAAACTTATCTAATGAATCGTCCACAAAAACAAAAAACAAAAATAAACAAAGTCAAAAGTGATGTATGTTTTGCCAAATATGGAATACCACAGGGCGGGAACTTACCACCATTACTTTATATATTGTATACCAATGATATATTTGAATTACCACTCCATGGCAAAACATACGAATACGCAGACGACACCTGTATTATATACAGTAACAAAAATTCCCACATAATGGAAAACCACATTAATAATGATATGACGCAAATAGAAGACTGGTGCTTTAATAATCTCATAACAATAAACGAAGATAAGACAAGCTTTATGATCTTCTCAAATAAAGCACAAAAACCAAAACTAGATATACAACTTAAAGGCAAGAAAATCCAACAACGAAAACAAATAACTTACCTAGGGTTAGAAATCCAAGAAAACTTAAAGTGGGACGGTCATGTCCAAAACCTTGTCAAAATGAACTCAAAAGTAATAGCTAATATATAAAATTAAAAATATAATACTACCAAGCATGAGACCGGCAATATACCACGCCATGTTTGCATCTCATACGAATTACCTCGTTTATATATGGGGGGCCAAACAACGTCAAAAAATATAAACAAATTACAGCGACAACAAAATAGATTCATAAAACTAATATATCGACTAAATAAGAGAACAGCAACAACTATATAATATCACTGGAATACCAAATATTGAGAAACTTATAAGAATGAAAAATATATTACTGATACATAAAATAGACAAGGGACTAATCAAAACAAAAATAAAGCTACAAACTAACAATGAAATACATAACTACCGAACGAGAGGACACACACACATAAGAGTAAAAAACAGAATAGTAAGATGCGTACAAATACCAACAGCAGTTGCGGTGAAGGACTACAACAAATTAACAACAAAAATAAAAAACATGGACCACCATAACTTCCACAAGGAAATCAAGAAGAGGATATTGAAAATATAAATGAAACCGATAAGAAACCTGAGAGACATCCAGAAACAAAAAGAAGAAGTTTATTAATAAAAAATGTTTATTTAAGTGCCCTGTATCATGTATGAAAATTAGGAATAGTTATTCTGTGACACCCTGTATATTAAATAGATTTACACGTTAAAAATGATGCCTACTTATGTCTCCGCTTTGAACCAGTTCGTCATTTCGCAAAATCCAGCAAACCTCGCGAGTTCTTAAGAATATCAAAGTCGATCGTGAAGAATATAATTTTCAATAATTTAAGACATGCGCAACTTACATATAAATATTTTTAGAATCTAAAAGAAAAACAGGCACTGTTGTTACAAAATAAAATTGTTTTTGTCAGATTTTAGTTTTCTGTAAACATTGCTCATACCTATTACTAAAAAGCTTCCACATGGAAGGTAAATACAAAATGGTGAGAAATAAGAAGTAGTGCAACTTAATAATAATAATTATTGTTAATGATGATAATGATAATACTATTTATTGCCGAAGAAAACTAAATATCTAATTCAACCTGGCAAATATTAAAATAATTACAAATTCCATACAGCCGGAACCTTGCCCTTGAAAAATAAAATACATTTTGAAAGCCAGAAAAATATTGAGGAACATGAAAAAAATTTCTAATAAAGTAGACGCATCAATATTATCCCGTAATAAATCGTAAATGAACACCTACGTCTCAAATATATTTCCTTGTATATAATGTATTTTCTTTTACAAACCTATACTCAGACACTCAGACTTATCTAGGACAAAATGAATACAATTCTGGGGATAAAATTTCGTTCGAATCTTAGCTGCCGCATTTATAATTTAATTTCACTAATCAACACGGATTAGGAAGAATATAATTTTCAATACTTGAAAACATCTGCTTATTAGAAAATATAATTATTATCACATTTTATAAAAAAAAGAAGAATGGGCACTCTTACAGTTACCACACCGAATTTTTTTGTAATATGCTCATATTATTATGACTAAAAAGCTTCAACATCTAAAGTAAATAAAAAATGAGGTGTGGCCACCACACGACTTTCTTATACGTATGAGCGTTTCAAAGTATACAATCTTAAGATTTTTTTATACAAAACTTATTCAAAATCCTATTCTAAGTACTTTTATTCTCTTAATAAATCGCTATAGAATGCATACTTTGCAAGATATTCGAAAAAAAGTGCTACTCGCTAATAGTAAAAGTGCTACTTCCGGTCCGAATTTTGAAATTTCATGTATACAAAAAATATTGCAAATATAACTCTAAATACTTTTGTACTCTTAATAAATATATATAGAATGCATAATTTACGACATATTTGCCAAAAATCGCTATTCGGTAAGAGTAAAACTGTTACTTCCGGTCCGAATTTTGAAATCTTTTTTATACAAAAGATATTGAAAACTATGTTTTAAATACTTTTATACACGTAACGTACCTGTCTAAAAAGCTTGACTTGCGAAATATTCGCAAAAAGCCGATTTTCGATAAGAGTAAAAGACCTACTTCCGGTAGGAATTTAGAAAAACTAAAATTGTTCTCAATTTTAATTTTAAGTCCATATGAATTCTTTATAAATTTGTATAAACTTAGTATTTGACGAAATATTGGCAAAATTCGATTTTTTCACTGAAGTAAACTGCTACTTCCGGTCTACAGATTTTACTGAAAAACTAATCAGATCTCAAGAGGGAGATTATACACGTAAATACAAAATTTGGAATTGATATCTCCAGCGGTTTGACCGCTATCGTGGTCACACACACACACACAGACAGACAGACAGACACACACAGAGAGAGAGAGACATTTTTTAAAAACCACTTTTTTGGTATCAGGGGACCTCAAAACGTGGCCATCTGCAAAAATCTCGAGGTCGAAAATTTTCATCATCACAATACTTCCTTATACTACGTATAAGAAAGTATATAAAATCAGTATGACTGCCAAAAATAATAAGTAACAAGTAAAATTTCATAATAATATAGGAAAAATCGAAAAATGAATATCTAATACATTCTCGCAAATGTCATTAAAATAATTACAAAACAAGGCCAATATCTTAATGAGTACAAATGAGTAAATGAATTTTCATTCGCTTAGATATTGAGTTAGGATTTCAAATATTCCTTATACAGTCTGGACGCGCGGGTTGGAATAAATTCATTTAAAATTTTTGGTTTTGTTTTATGGAAAAACGCTCGGATAGGTTGATTTTTATTTTTAGCTGCGGTTTTTCTGATGGTAAATTGATGTACAACATATCAATAACTGCAGTTATTGATATGTTCAATTGTAAATTTCTCGATAACTGTTGAGTTTGGGTATGAGCTGGGCAATTACTTTCAAATAGTAATTAATTACAATTACAAAATACTTTTTCTTCAAAGGAATTAATTACAATTACAGAGTACAAGACATTAAGAAAGGAATTTTTCTTCTAATTACCATTACAAATAAAATGTAATTGACAATTACTTTTCTAATTACAATTACAATTACATTTGTCTTTTGTTGTATATACATAATATACAAATCGGAACTTAATAGGAAATGGGAAAGAAATCAACTATATTCCAACCCACCTGTAGAAAAAACAACGTAATTTATCATATAAGAAACAAAACAAATAAAGCAACTATCCAAGTATAACATAAAATATGTGATTACAATAATTAGTAACAAAAAATTGCACCATAAAACTAGAAATTAAAATAAGGTAATTTAGGGTACATTACTTACCCTGGGGTGATAAATTTGGGGTAGTATAAAGGGATCATATGTATTTCCTCAAAATTACTACTACTAAAATAATTATTAAACCAGGAAATGACAGGCGTAGGTGTTCAGTGTTTTCATTTCACAAATTTCGTAGTGTATTTTTATATGCAGTGCTTTTTTTGAAGGCTGGTTTTACATAATAACATTTCAACCCCATTTTGTGCTTCTTTTCCAATTTTTTAAAATATCTTACTGTTGAGCTCTAAAATAATATTATTGTTATTAAAGAAGATCTAAAAGAAATGACTTGAAATTGAAAGATGAATCTAATTTTTATTTTCAGTGTCAGCTGATTGTGTGATTCCTTCAGTTCCTTCATTAAATTCAAATAAGCTGCTATTGTTAACTTCCTTTCTTTTTTATCGGTACCAATATCTGTAACATTCATTAATTCGGATTGTTCGATAGAAAATAATTCACACTCCGAAATTAGCAGTTGTTAAATATCATGTTTAGATAACACAGACGTTGACTCGACTAACGGAAACCAACGAAATTTAAACTCAGGATGTGTAATTGCTCCTAAAAGTGCATAGGTATCCTCTACAGTTAAAAGATGTTTAAATCTATTATCTAAACCTGTAATGGCACTTTGAAGTATTATATCTCCGCCACTTTTAAACTTCTTTTTACTTAATTTATTAGCTTATTTTTAAGTCACACTAGACTAGGAAGAAGAACGCCATAAAAAGCTTTGTTTTCACCTTGTAAATTATTTAGAATCTTTGCTAAAAGTGCAGTGACCTCACAATATTCTTCCAGAGTAAGGAACTTGTATTCAGAAAAGCACGGTATTTCTAATTTTAAAAAGAGGATGGAATGTTTTTCTTTCACGCCCAGTATTTGTTTGATACTGTCATACATTGAGTTCCACCTAGTGATTCCAGGGGAGCTAAGGGTATGTCCTAAATATAAATTAATTGGAAAAGTAATTTGTAATTGAACTTTCAAAAAACTAAA
This sequence comes from Amphimallon solstitiale, assembly GCA_963170755.1. NCBI lineage: Eukaryota > Metazoa > Arthropoda > Insecta > Coleoptera > Scarabaeidae > Amphimallon > Amphimallon solstitiale. The sequence goes on along the minus strand of OY720684.1, from coordinate 50,085,156 downwards.
AGTATTTAAATACAAATTACAAATACTTCACGATTTTTGAAGCAATTACAATTACAAATTACTTGAAAGGGAAAAGGAATTAATTACTAATTACAATTACTGATTTCTAAAGTAATTTGTAATTGCTAATTCCTTTTTGTAAAGTAATTGCCCAGCTCTGGGGCATGGTACATGAAACATACTTAGAATTCGATGCAGAATTAACAAATTAAATAAAAAATATGTTTCCATTTGAAAAAAAAAATTGATGGTGGTAACTTATTTTTGGACCATCCTTTGTACATCAATTTATCATCAAAAAAACCGCAGCTAAAAATAAAAATCGACCTATCCGAGCGTTTTTCCATAAAACAAAATCAAAAATTTTAAATGAATTTATTCCAACCCGCGCGTCCTCACTGTATATTCCTTATGTGAAAGATATAATACCTCCACTTTCTTGGCGCCCAGAAATATTTTTTTGTACAAGGATTGACAGTAAATCTAAATAGTTTTTTCTACATTTCCAATCTGCAAAGCTGAACACAAGTTACACGGCAATACTCAAATAAAGAGTATGAATATTTCTTACAGCAATTTATATACCTATTTTATTGTTAGAAATATACCTGTACATACGCCCCTCTGTCGCATAAATTTAAATTTCCACTATAATAACGATTTTACAAGATCTGCTGTTGACGTACTAGGACGTAATATACAAATTCGTCCAAAATTACTGGCTGTTAGACGAGAAGATTTTTGTTCAAACCAGTTAGGATTAGATACACTTTTTTAAGTTTGATTATGCAGCGAATAGATTACTAAATTCTACATAAGTTGAATGTACAAAGTTTTAATAAAGTATTCTGGCTTAACTTTTATATACTCAGAGTTTAAAATAATTGAATGCTTTAAAACCTAGAAACCAAAAAAAAAGTTCTATAATAACAAAACAAAAAATAAGTGAGAAAAATATATATAAAATATATATGTAATATGATATATTGAACATTAGTTTTAGCTGTGTTACTCTCATTTGTTACGTATTTATAATTACTGATCTCATATACATCCTACTTTTTAAATTAGTAATATAGAAAAATTATAGCAGGCGCGTATATATCGGTATAATATCCGATATTCTGGTATAAGTAAAACTATTTAAGAAGGGCACGCTCCTTACAGGAGAAATATTAGCAGAGGGGTAATAACTACTCGGACATCTTTAGGGTAGTCCACCTCTATATCATAATTCACCATTAGCTTGGAGTATCCTGCTCGCCCTAGTACATCTACAAAATTCTAAGTACAATGTTCAAAGTTAAAGATTTTTATTCAGTTTTCAGGTATAAACGAGTAAAAATGAATAAATATATTTAGTAGTTCAGAATTGGGCGGCCCAGAATCAGCATAATATAGACTATTTATAAAAGTGCGCTTACGATTTAACTAAAATACTTTCGGCGCAAAAGCCCACCCTTTGTGCCCAATTTCAAATTATATTCTTAAGTCCAGTTCTGGAATGTAAACCTGACTTCCAATACCTAGTAATCACATAACCAGTGCGCGGCTGGTGAGTACGTTTTGGTCGTGAACGTTAATAGACAAGACTGATTCGTTTATGATCGGTGATATACTCCCAGATGCCGAGCATATCACGGATAATAAACGAATCAGTCTTGTCTACGTACGTGCACCACCAAAACGTACTCACCAGCCGCCACTTTACGTCATTGAAACAAAAATTTAACTCTCCCGATCCTTATGCCGGCTGTACACTCTCGTCGAGGGACGGCGAGGCTGGGCGAGTGCGAGAGTGTACAGGGTACACTCGCCGTGTCTCGCAACGCCTCGCAGTTACTCGTGGGCTCTCCATTCCGAGTCGGTTTTTTGAGCGCGAGTCAAAGGGCCTCGCTTACCCTCGCGAGGCGGCGCGAGTGCATCACTGTACACTCTCGCGACATTCAGTTTTCTTATACGTATGAAAGTGTACTTCCGGTCCGAATTTTGAAATTTTTTTTATACAAAAGATATTGGAAATTAAGTTCTAAATACTTTTATATTCGTAGCGTACCTGTCTAAAAAGCATGACTTGCAAAATATTTGCAAGAAACTGATTTTCGATAAGCGTAAAAGACCTACTTCCGGTAGGAATTTCGAAAAACCTTTTTAATAAAATTGTTCACAATTTCAATTTTAAGTACATATGAATTCTTTATAAATTTGTTTAAACTTAGTAATTCACGAAATATTTGCAAAATTCGATTTTTTCACTGAAGTAGACTATTACTTCCGGTCTGCTGATTTTGCTCAAAATCTAATCAGTTCTCAAGAGGGAGATTATATTCGTAAATACAAAATTTGGAATTGATATCTGTAGCAGTTTGACCGCTATCGTGGTCACACACAGAGAGAGAGACACACAGACAGACACACAGACAGACACACAGACAGACACACAGACAGACACACAGACATTTTTTAAAAACCACTTTTTTGGTATCAGGGGACTTCAAAACGTGGACATCTGCAAAAATCTCGAGGTCGAAAATTTTCATCATCACAATGTCGTAAATTATGCATTCTATGTATATTTATGAAGAGTACAAAAGTAATTAGAGTTGGATTTGGAATATTTTTTGTATAAATGAAATTTCAAAATTCGGACCGGAAGTAACACTTTCATACGTATAAGAAAGTAGTGTGGTAAGAATAAACGAGAGTGTACAGGGTCGCGCTCATCCCTCGACCTCTCGACGTTCGCTAGACGTTCCGAATAAACGAGAGTGTACAGGGTCGCGCTCATACCTCGACCTCTCGCGCGAGAGCTCTCGACGAGACATCGCGAGAGCACTCGCGCGAGAGTGTACAGCCGGCATTACATTTTAAATCTCATCATTTAGTTCACTCCCACTACAAATTTATTAGCACAATAACCAAAATACTAATTTCACTAGATTGCTAGATACACTATACTAGATTATAATTTTGCTATAGGTTTCACTATGTCCTACCTTGGGTACCATAATTATTGTGTAATGCCGTGTTTACACGATCAAATAAATTGACCAATACATTCATGAAGAGATTCATGAATTTATTCATCAATTTATTGGACCGTGTAAACGCAAACATTCATCGAATAATTTATTGACGGTATCCACCAGTACCAGTGTCCAGTACCAATCATCAACTAGTGACTTTTTTCTTGCAACCTTTAAATGTTTTTGTTTTGCATATTTTGTATAATCGCATATTATTAACGTATTATAATAATACGAGATTATATATGTAAAATATAGACTTATAGCTTGCTGATGGATACAAAAGCATATCCAAATATTTTTATATGTACCTACTTGATTGTAATAATGACAAACTATACCTAGTAATAAAATGCAACATTCTCCAAAGCGTATTGTAGTTTTCATGAAAAATATTATCTTTTTAATAAGACTTGAATCATTAAAATAATTATTTGGTACAATTACTTAGTGAAATTATTCACTTCTCACAATCGATTTTTTGTCGGTCCTCTGCAACGTTCGTATAGAATAGCAATATAATTATAGTTGCATATTATTTATTGGAACATTAATATTTCTTTACAAATACAATTGATTTTACTAACTGAATTTAAACTTCACAACGCGAAAGTATTTTAAACTAAAATGTTACTGTATTTCCCTAGAAAATTGATGAAAAATTAGAGCGGGTTCTAATTCGACAATTTAAATTTATTCATGAATTTATTTGACAAGAAAAAATTTATGACAATTTTAGTGTTTACACGCTTTATTTATTTGACCCTGTAAACACGGCATAATAAGATTTTTTTATTTTTGTCTTCACGTTAAAGTTTCAACATTTCTTCCTATAAAATTTTCTTAACTAAATGGTCATGAGTCATGACCATGACATATTTCAAATGTCATTTATGATATATTAAATTTAATTTTATAGTGTTATAATAACTGCTACTTTTTGATATATTTTAAAAATGAATACACTTTCAAATATCGCATTATAAAACTAAGTTTAAAGAAAATTTTTGAAAATGTGATGTTATATTTGTTCTAACTGAAGATGAGCATTCCACCACATTTTTTCCCCAAAAAAGCACCGGGTCTATTCGATAGTAGTCACATCAATTCACATTGCAAGAAACTAATCTAATATATTGGGTACCCCTTTTACAATTTAAAATATTTGTAAAAGGGGTACCCAATATATTAGATTAGTTTCATTTTCATATTCATTTTTTATTATTTTCAAATGGAATACAAGGACGTTATTTTTATGGAAATAAATGTATGTTCTTTTAAATAAATTTAATAATAGTTTTAATTGCTAAATGGGAATAATTCCGTGACGAAGTTTATATTTTACGTAAGATAGCTAGAAAACAGTTTTCATCACCTACCTGTTTTCTTATAAAAAGTTGTACCTACTCCATAGGTAAGAAGTAATTACCATGCTAAGTGGATATAAGTATGTGAGCAGTCGCACACAAAATTTTCCTACCAAACTAATGTAATAAATAAGTTAAGAAGAAATCGAATGTTAGTATCCCATTATAGTACATATACAATTGATCTAGGTGGGTAAGTATATTTATTTCAATTTATAATTGACTATTATAAGGATTTAATATATCATGCATATTTTAACCATCTCGGGACTTTTAAATATAGATACCTACGTAAAACGTTTATTTTTTACTCGATAAAAGCCTTCGAAAACCTATAAAAGCAATTTTATTATTAAACAGTAATTTTTCTTGCTTTCTTTTAAATGTATGCAACGAGCTCGTTGCACGCAGTTCATGATAGTAATTTTTTATGTTGCCATAATCTAAGTTGTTAAGTACAATTTACTTGTGTTTTATTTGCCAGGTTGTTTATGTAATATACGTTTTCTTAACATTTTTACAGATTTGGTATAGATAGAACATTCGTACTACAAAAGATAATTAAATAAAGTAAACCTTTGCACATATCACCTTTTCATACATCATGCGTACATACATTGAATTATCCACTAATTATTTACTTAAAATTTGCAATCTCAGAGGACAAAGATTATTTATATATATTTATATCAACAGTACTTTGGACTTTATAATACAGCTCTTATTTTTATATGTAAGAAGAAATTATGAGAATTTTAGATTGGAAACGCCTTTTTCCCTTTTTACTTTCTTATACGTAGTATAAGGAAGTATTGTGATGATGAAAATTTTCGAACTCGAGATTTTTGCAAATGTCCACGTTTTGAGGTCCCCTGATACCAAAAAAGTGGTTTTCAAAAAAATGTCTGTGTGTGTGTCTGTGTGTCTGTCTGTCTGTGTGTCTGTGTGTCTGTCTGTGACCACGATAGCGGCCAAACCGCTGTAGATATCAATTCCAAATTTTGTATTTACGTGTATAATCTCCCTCTTGAGATCTGATTAGTTTTTCAGTAAAATCGGTAGACCGGAAGTAGCAGTTTACTTCAGCGAAAAAATCGAATTTTGCGAATATTTCGTCAACTACTAAGTTTAAACAAATTTATAAAGAATTAATATATACTTAAAATTAAAATTGAGAATAATTTTATTTAGAAAGTTTTTCGAAATTCGTACCGGAAGTAGGTCTTTTACTCTTATCAAAAATCAGTTTTTTGCGAATATTTCGCAAGTCAAGCTTTTTAGACAAGTACGTTACGGGTATAAAAGTATTTAAAACATAATTTTCAATATCTTTTGTATAAAAAAAATTTCAAAATTCAGACCGGAAGTACCACTTTTACTCTTATCGAATAGCGATTTTTTGCAAATATGTCGTAAGTTATGCATTCTATATATATTTATCAAGAGTACAAAAGTATTTAGAACTGGATTTGCAATATTTTTTGTATATATCAAATTTCAAAATTCGGACCGGAAGTAGCACTTTTACTCTTAGCGAGGAGCACTTTTTTGATAATATCTTGCAAAGTATGCATTCTATAGCAATTTATTAAGCGAATGAAAGTACCTAGAATACGATTTTGAATAAGTTTTGTATAAAAAAAATTTTAAAATTGTATAGTTTGAAACGCTCATACGTATAAGAAAGTCGTGTGGTGGCCACACCTCATTTTTTTCCTGTTAAAACAAAAATGATGCAAATAGCCAATGTATTTTAAATTTCCCGCTATTTCGATTACTGACGTCCACAAATCGGCAAAGGCTTTTTTCACCCAAACAAGTGTTTGTTTTTGCGATAGTGTTGTTTTGGCAATTCTATAACGTCGAAGATGTTTCTCAAACGAGATTGCGTTTCACTTGTACTGCCTGGAGATAAACACCTTATCTTAAAGACAATGGTGGTGGTAATTGCATGATATTTCAACAAAAATCGAATCTGTTTCAGTTGTTAACATACATTTGGACTCGTACTGAGTAATATATGTTTGTGCAGCTTTGTATATTACCCTGTTTATTTGAAGGCATTTTAAGACAACATTATAAAATATGCCTTCTGGAACTATTAATGAGGATTTAAAAAGAGAAAGGCAAAAATGCACCTTTGATCCAAGTGAATTAACCTATTTATTAGATGGTGGCAAAGAGAAAACTGAAGAACGAAGGGAAAGAGGTAATGCCCCCATTTTATTTACAATATTGTTTACTAAATTGATTAAAAATTTAATTTATTAGGAATATTACTCTGCCTTTATTCTTTCTATAATATTTTATATGTCATTAATTATTATTCTTTATATCTAGAAAAATTCTTTTTGGATGACCCAGAACTGAAATATACAACACCTCCAGATTATCTTAGTCACAAAGAGAAATATGAAGAAGCCATCAAAAAAGCTAGTATTGTCTTTAGAAAAGTACAACAATTGCAAGCTGAAGGAAAAGCTGGAATGCAAAATTTTAGGTACATTATTAAAAATAAACATTCAAAAGTTTGAAATATGTACATATATCATTTCCACTCAAAAGTAATCTCACATTTTAGATTAAAATAGCAATTATTATACAATAGCAGATGTATTATGTTTGATCATTTATATTATGTTATACTTATTGAAATTTTTACAAAAACAAGGATACAAGGCCATTAGATGTCAAAGATAACATTTGTTTAAATGTGTTATGCATTATCTTATATTGAATGACCCACAAATTTTCTTCTAATAATAATAAATACAGTTATTAATCCTCTCCTCCATTATCAAATTCACAAATCTTTTATATTGAAAAATACATAAACATCTAGAGAAGATTAAATTAATTGTAAATAAAATTTAAAATGATTAATGCATATTTATAAATCGTACATTAATTCAATTGTTTGAATTTTGTTTAATTACTTTATAATAGTATTGTATCTCTTATAATTGAGGATTAGATTGCCTTTCATGAAAAACCATAGTCATTTAAAACTTTAATTTTTAGAGAAGTACTGGGTGGTCAATTAGGATCGGCTATTCTACGTGATGGTAATCCTCTAGGATTACATTATGTCATGTTTATACCTACTCTAATGGGCCAAGGAACAATTGAACAGCAAGCTGAATGGATATCAAAAGCATGGAATTTAGATATAATTGGTACTTATGCTCAAGTGAGTAATACTATATCAGAACCTCTTTTCTAATTGTAATTGTATTTTTAATTCTAATAGACAGAATTAGGTCATGGAACATTCATCAGAGGTTTAGAAACAACTGCCACTTACGATCCAAAGACACAACAATTTGTACTTAATAGTCCAACATTAACTTCATATAAATGGTGGCCAGGCGGACGTAAGTCAATGAATTGAAATACATCTTAAACATTCATTCATTCGTAATATTTTTCTCTTTTTTTAGTTGGGCACACAGCAAATTATGCTATAGTATTGGCACAATTGTACTCTTTAGGTATTTCTTATGGTATTCATCCATTTGTTGTTCAGTTGAGACATGAAGATACACATCTTCCTCTTAAGGGTATTAAAATTGGTGAAATAGGTCATAAATTAGGCATGAACTGTGTAAATAATGGATATTTAGGTTTTGACAATGTTAGAATACCTCTTGAACACATGTTAATGAAAAATGGGAAAATTCTAAAAGTAAATATTGTGTTTTAGGGTGCATTTATCTCATAATTTTAATTGTAGGATGGCACTTATGTCAAATCACCAAGTAGCAAATTAACTTATGGCACAATGATTTTTGTACGTGTAATTCTTGTCCAAGATGCAGCTAATTACTTAAGAAAGGCAGCAACAATTGCTACACGATACAGTGCTGTAAGGCATCAATCGCAAATAAAAGAAGGGTAATTTCTATTATTCTTCTATTGAAATTTTACATATTTGTGTACTTTGTCTACCCTTACAGTGTTCCAGAACCACAAATTTTAGATTTCGTTACTCAGCAATATAAAATATTTCCACAAATTGCTACATATTTTGCTTATCATTATTCTGGAACTTGGTTGTGGGACATGTACAATAACGTTACTTCTGAATTGGAATCTGGTCTGCTAGATCGACTACCAGAGGTAAAAAATAAACATACCAGTAGATCATATTTTACTATTATATATGTATGTATTGTTATTAGCTGCATGCCCTCGCTTGTTGTTTAAAAGCCGTAAGCACTGCTGATTGTAGTCGTGGTGTTGAAACCTGTCGTTTAGCTTGTGGAGGTCACGGATATATGTCATGCTCAAGTCTTCCAATCACCTATGGCTTAGTGACGGCTATGGAAACATATGAAGGTGAAAACACTGTATTACATCTTCAAACAGCTCGATTTTTGATGAAGGCTTGGCAAAATGCTTTGGACAAGCAACCACTAACTCCATCTGTTAGTTATCTTCAAACCATTAGAAGCACTTCCGTAGGTGTTTATAACAAGTCCGTTCAATGGATTATCACTGCGATGAAATGTATTGCTGCTGGGTAATATATTTTTATATATATTTAAGTGATGACAAAAGAAATTGTTAAATGATCAATTGGTAAAAACACCTGTATAGGTGTAGATTTTGAAATTTATGCATAAATATCTTCACAATAAACTAATCAAAATTAAATCTAGAATGATTAAATAATAAATAAATATTTTTGGATAGGATAAGCAAAAATAAACAGGAGGAATATATTTTTTGGTAATGAAGAAGTATGAACCAAAAAAGATCTTGCAGTTTTAAAATACAAATATTGATAAATAAAATTGTAATCAATTATTACACCTCAATTTAATGTTATATATTGAATATTCAAGATTCTAAACATCATTTATAACATGAGAAAATACAATATATTGTGGAGATGTCATCTGAGAAAGCCACAAATTAATGAAACAATTGTTGTATTACAATATTCTCGTATTATATAGAACCTCTAATTACTAGTGTTATTCAAGTTCAAGTTCACTTTTTATAAATTCCAGCAAAATAGAGTTGGCCTATCGACATATGAATGAGCGTATTCGAAGAGCAGTTGATAGTGATTATGCTTGGAATGAAACATCACTGGAATTGGTCCAAGCATCTGAAGCTCATTGTAGAGCATTTGTCGTAGAAACGTATTACAATTCAACTCTTGATATGGTAAAAACGACATCACCACAATTAGGAAAAGTTCTAATACAACTTTGTGAATTATTTGCTGTCAATACAGTACTTAGATGTACTGGCGATCTTCTGAGGGTACGTTGAAAATTCATATGAAAATGCAAATAATACTGCTACTTTTTTCTAGTTTTCACCTGTAACTGGACGAGACTTGGATGATCTTCAAATCTGGTTGGAAGACCTCTTGGCAGGTATCCGTCCAAATGCAGTCGGCCTTGTCGATGGATTTGACATTAACGATGTAATCTTAGCATCACCGCTTGGAGCTTATGATGGCAATGTATACGAAAGACTATTCGAGGAAGCTTCCAAAAGTCCACTTAACGCGGAGCCAGTTAACAAATCATTCCATTTATATTTAAAACCTCTTCTAAAAGCAAAAATGTAATAATCATTCGAGATTAAGAAATATTTACGTAAACTGACTACAGTAACAACGAGAGATTCAAGAAGATTGCATATTCCGCTCTGATATTATATGACGAATTTTAGACATGGCACGCAATTTTAGAATAGTATTCTAAATTTAATGGTAAATAAGATGACAGAAATGTGTTAATGTCAATGTCATAAGAGTTGTACAAGAAATCCCACGATGGACGTCAATAGTAATATAATTTTTCTTTGAGTAATTCATGTATATATATATACATATATGAATATGAAGAGAATTTTCTTGAATTAGCGGCATTTTAAATTAATTGATGACAATTACTTGCATTATTTTAATAATTAATGATTTTAAGGAAAAGAATTCCGAAACTATATATACAAATTTCGGAGGATAGGAAAATGAACACATTACAGACCGGGCTGACGAGTGTTCACGTTGTAGTGGTTAACGAAACTGATGCATATGTGTTAGTCCTCGGGGTGGTGTGTTTCTTTTCCTTAAAATCATTAATTATTAAAATAATGCAAGTAATTGTCATCAATTAATTTAAAATGCCGCTAATTCAAGAAAATTCTCTTCATATTTAAATATATACGGCAAAGAAACAAGATTATATGTGTTTAATATATACATTAATCACATATAAAATATTAATATACATATATGTATATACCCGCGATACCGTATATATATATTTCCCAGAATTTTCTACCTCCAACATTTCGTCGTATACTACTTTTGAAGCTAGGTATGTTTTCCCTGAATCAATACCTTAGTTGGATGAATTAGTTCTTACTTATTTAGCAGTTTTGACTATGTATGTTTAATGACTTGAATGCAATTAAGTCATTATACTTTGCATACCTTGGAGATGGATTTTTTTCTATTCAGTTAAATAAATATATTATTATTATACCATGTTTTAAGTTAAGATTTGTCAGTATAGAAAATCTGTTTAGAATTTCTTTATTTCATGTGTGTAAATATTATTGGAGGATTAGAATTAGATTTTCTAATTACTGGTACGTGTTATTATATTTTATATTATTTTAATTTGTATTGATTGACCTAATTAAATTACTTAAATTCCTTAGATGGAATTGCTCTGAGAACAATATTTGTATAAAAATTAATGTATTTTAAAATACATTGTTGTAATCAATTTTATATACTTTTTAAAAATCGTATTTTATAACCAGTGAGTGATAATAGTGATATTTGTTTGTATTTTTCTTGGATATTATTTGCTATATGTATTTGTTGCTTTTTATATCAAAATATAATATATATTTTCCTAAATAGATGGTTTATTTCTCAAGTAAAATCTGGTACAGCCTAGTGCTTACATAAAACATTTTGTCAGTGTAAAAAAATTATTATCTCCAATGTGATGCAGTTGATAGCACGCAAGTCCGGCAGACCTCGAGACGTACGTGATGATTAGCAAAATGGGGGAATACCCAGCTCTCGATCAACACCGTGTTGCCTACCAGTTTCCCTGAGAGTCAACAAAACGCGAGTGTGTTTAGTCTCATAAAAAAGTACCCCTATCTTGCTCATCTGTAGACATGTTTATTATAATTTCACTAATACAGTAAACCCTCTCTTTACGGCCGCTTTTCAACAATTCTAAAAGTAGATATGGAAAGACAGGTACCAGTGATCTTACCAATAGTGGCGCCCTGCAAAGGCTGTCACGATCACCTCGTGGATTTTTTTCTGAAAAAATACTTTCTTTAGCAGACATAAATTATAAGTTGTGTTGTCAACAACGACATGCAATGCAAATTCAATAATCATTAAAAGCAAATTTGCGAGGTGGTATTTATGAATATAGATGTTATATATTAATTAATATTAATCTATTAATGATACAGTGTGACCAATCTCGAGTAAAGATTGCGTGGCTTAAAATTTTAAGTTGGCGACATTGTCTAGTTGATTTGTTCAAACCTCCAGTTCGGAACGGTTCTAGAACTAGTGCGCATGTCATTTAAAAAAAGACTGTTCGGACCATGCAGAAAAACAATTTATTATTATTATTTATTCGGTTTAATCTGTATAATTCTATTATATGGCAGCAGTGAAAAGTACCAAATGGAAGGTGATCACATAAAGGCGAACGAGCCTGTCAGGCGAACATTTAACTTGTCAAGTGAGCAGTTGGAGCTGTAACGATTCCCAATCCGTCTGCTGAATGCGACCAAGGACCCTGGAACAATCGGACTGCAGCTGAGCTACAGCGCGGTGTGTTACGGTCATGTATTTCACGGAGGGGTTAGAAACACGAAGTGGATTTACTGGATTGTACTATACTGTGATATAAATATATCAATCACTCTTCAGAATATCTCACTTTAGAAGAATGCATATCTATATTATCAAATGTGCCTATCACACACAGTGTCTGTACTTGTAATTTATTAATTTATATGAAATTATAAAATATATTTCACTTTGTTTGTCTTTCTGTGTGTTAGTACTTCTATAATTCTTCTCAGATGCAAAATTAATGGAAGTTGGGCAAATATTCTTATGAGATATACAGGGAGGTACAAACATACACAGTGAATACACAATAAATCTTAGCTAGTATTAGCTACATATAGTTGAGTCGCTCTCGCAACTGACATACGCCACTAAATTAAAATAGCGTCAAATTTGAGATGTTGCAAAATTTTACCTGTCCAGTAATATAACCTATAAAAGCCATATCAGGACTGTCATAAATAATAATATTCATACACCTTTTGACATTTGTCGTAATTATCTTTTGACGTTTATAATAATTGTCATCTACACATTTTAAATTTGTCAACAATGCTTGTCTCCTAAACAGTATAGCCAAATGTTATATAAAATCCAGATGTAGAAAAACTAATATTTAATATATACATGGGCGAGATAGGGGAATACGGTTCAATTTTACTCAGATTAGACCGACTCGTGTTTCCCCGAGAGCCGACAAAACACAAGTCGATTTAGTCTGAGTGAAACTGAAGTGTATTCCCCTATCTCGCCCATGTATAAAGCCTTATTTACAATATTTAATAGTAACTGGCTTTCATATAATAGTATTTTACTATGGGAAGGTATTTATCCTGAAATATTAAATAATTAGTTAAATTTATTGTTTTGAAATTGTTCCGGCCGATCGAAATTTGTAGTGGTATTGAATCGTCGTTTTTAGTTCGTACTTTGGCCGTGTCGGTTGCCAAAACGACTCGACTATAGGCTACCTATTTGCTGCTTTTATTTAAATGTGTTAATTTTCCATAAATACGATCCACATTATTACCAACGTATAAACATTATCAGAAAGAAGGAAGATGTTTCCAAGTTTTGATTTGATAACATAAAAATTATGGTTAGATCAATTACAGACATATTTGAAACAAATTATTAACTATATTAATATATCTATATCCTGAAAAGCAGAGCCTCAGACAAATATATTTTTAAAGTTCCCTAGGTATCCTCTATTCAATTGTATACAAATGTAATTTTAATAACAATGGGTAGGTATCTATATGATTGGCAAATGGTACATTTTTCATAAATTTAAATTTAAAAATAAAATAGAAGTATATATAAACCCCTCAGTAGGATGGAATTTTAAATGCATTCAACTAATTAGCTAATAATTTCATGGTTATATATATTTTTTTTAATTTATACTATATTTATACATATAGCATCAATTTATTATGTACGTCAGGGATGTTTGAGCAAAAATGAAGTGGATTTATTACAGTTCCCTTCTTTTATAAGTTTCTTATTTTTGCTAACGCATTAGCGGACGTAGCGCTAAGAACGCTCAATTCGTTGATTGCAAATATTCATAGAGTTGAATCTCAGAATCCAAACCTGTGATGTGATCCAAACAATTGTAATTGTAGTGTTTACTATTTTGACATGACCAGCAGCTCAACTCAAAATGAACGAAAATGATGTTAAGAAAGTAGTAATGTCATGATGGAGCGTCAGTGGCTTATATTGTGCGTAGTGTTTAGTATATTTCAGCCTTTGTGCATAAGTTTAGATCAAGGTATATGAATTACTTATGACAAGGTTATTTTTAGTACGGTGTTTTTATGAATTTCAGCGTCTTTCTACGGTAATAGTTATATTTCCGTGCCATTTATAGAAGCTAAAAGTACAACAAGTATAGATTTCAAATTTCGAACAAGATTATCAAATGCATTGTTATTACTTGTTTCGGGTGCACAAGATTATTGTGTTGTAAAATTGGAGAATGGACTTTTAAAAGTTATCATCAATCTTGGTGGAGGAGAGACCGAATTAACAACACCAAAATCTGTTATTCTAAATGATTTCAAGTGGCACAATATTACTATTAATAGAAAAGAAGCTAATTTAACAATTATTGTTGATAACACACATAGTGTCAGGTATGTTTAAAAAAACTAATAATTGTTTATACTTCATTACATGTTTTAAAGGAAAAAATTACCTGGAAAATTTTTTGAATTAAATATTCATTCTGGTTTATATGTTGGTGGTCATGGAAATGATACAGACACATTTTTTGGTCATCATATTAATTTTCGAGGTTGCATTGAACAGGTAAAATCAATTATATTTATATTATTTCTGTAGTACTTGAGTGAGATCATATCTGTTTCTTAGAAAAAATAATGTTCCTTGGAACAGTGTCAATCTTAACATGGAAATTTAGTCATAACTAATTTTAGAATACATTACTATGAACCTAAAATAAATAAAAACAATGATAAGGAAGATTGACACATAATCTTAAGACTATCTTGTTGAAATTGTTGATTGAAATATTGTGATTCATATTTGATATATTTCTAAATAATAAAATGACTATAGTAATCTGGATTGGGATACTGGAGCTAAATAAATGCTTTGCAGGGTTGTACATATAATTATTTATATTACATATAGCAATAATACACTACTAAAATTATGTAATTCCTCAATATAATGAAAAAATCCCTAATATTTCCTTATAACTTAAATGTATTTTAATGTTTACATTTTTTATTGTGCCAGCAGGAAAGTAAACTATATTTAAGTTAAGTACTATTTTAAAGTTAATATTGAACATTGTTTGATTCAGTTTTGTATGTAGGTATAATATTTCACTTTATGCTAGGTAGGGTAGCTTCTTAAGAGAAGTATTAATATGCTGTCTATTTATAAATGGAAGTAAAAGTTTAAACTATCCTCCCATTAAACTTCATGTATCCAGTCAATAATGTAATATAATAATTAAAAGATATATTCACTTAATTGATATATATTTGTTCAAGTAATTATGAATTTGGAATAGAGAAGTGAAATATTAAACATATATTTTAAAAAAGATTCCATGTGAATGATGTGCTTGTTGGTTTCCACATTGCTTCAAAATTGGTTCTTATCTGAGCATTATTGAATTGATGATTGTATTTATTGGTTACGATGGCTCGAATGCCTACTTGCATTTGACTCTCTGAGATCTGTTCACTTTAACAAAGTTCATTACCAATGTTTTCATTCTTTTAGTGTACAAATTAGAAAAAGCTTTATCAGAATCATAGCATTTTGTATTTCTAATGGGTAGTCTTGGTTTTTATTTACTGATCTATTTTAAACTTCTAAAACTATTATGTCTTTCAATTGAGAATAAGTCTGCTTCCAGTGATTCTAACTTTGATAGTAGTAAGAAAAAAATCAGGATATCAAAATGTTTTTGTAACTAGCTAAACAAAGTTTCTAGAATAATTTATTTTCAAATACTAACATGTTTGGACTGAGATGCAATGAGTCCTGCAGACAGACGTTCGTATGAACTTTTTCATTGTGTTTATGTGTACCTATATATATAAATATATATGAAACACTAACGTTTATTAAATTGATCCTACATAAATGTAGCCAGCAAAATGAAAATCGTAGCTATGGTACAAGACATGGATTTGATTTCCAATAATTTGACCTACACAGAAGCAATTTATACGAATCGTATGCTTATTATATGGGCGCGCGTCTATATAAGAATTTTGTATTTTTTATGGTTTTATTGTAATGTTTGACTTGTCCTATCTACTGCAAATGTAGCAATTTTAATAAATACATATACCATCACTTTCATGTGGATAAGTAATCAAAATTTTCGCTACTTACATATGTGTTAGAGAAGCGGAAAATGACTTCATGAGAAATTATATATGAGAGAAAACAGGACACTAGAATATAGGACATTATAAGTACATAAAGAAAGTTATTTATCAGATGCCTCGATGTACAGTACTGTGCTTTTTGCTATTTATATTATTAATTTGCTTGAACTTGAAATTAATGCCAGTATTATTAGTGTTGTAGGTAACACTGTTGCCGTTTTTACAGTTCCAAAATCATATGTATGAAGCACAAAAAACAGATATGGTTTAGTTTATATGGATTTTTTTTTAATTTACCGTTGAATATTTTACTTCACTATTTTACCTATTTTCACAAATTGTATGACTGAACCATTATGTACGAGGAATGCCTTTTATATTTCGGGAATAGGCGCAAGGCCAACTGTATCTGATATCGCTGCGCGATATAAGGCCGTCACATAACTTTGATTTACATTGATGATTTTGATTCTAGTACCCTCAAAATGTTGATCCTTATGTACTACCATCTAGTAGTACCAAAAAGAAATAATTTCTGAATTTTAATTGAAATAAACTTTAAAATAACACTTTAAACATTAACTTTACAATAATTAGGGGAGGACGGGGGAATAAGAAACACTTGGGGGAATAAGAAACAGAAAAAAATCGTCAAAGAGTTGGTTTTAAATATTCAGCTCTGTTATTTTTTTCTAGTATATATCCCACTAAAAGATACACATTGGAGAGCAGCAATTCATTCTTATCAAATATATATTGTAAAGCCGTATTTGCTTCTTATTACCCCATTAATATGTTTCTTATTTCCCCATTGGGGGTAATAAGAAACAGGCACGTTACTTCTCATATATCAACAGTCTAAATTTCATCGGGGTAATAGAAAACACCATTGAAGTGTATCTTATTACTCTGATTTTTTTCAGATTTTTATTTTTAATTTTTACCTTTTTACAATAGCGATAAAGATGGAGGGAACAAAAGTCATGTTTAAAGTTTTGAAGCGAATTTATTAAACATAAAAAAAATTAACATTCTGTTACTAAAATCATTTGAGATAATACTATGATGTATTTAACATCACTTTTAACATAACATTACGAGGACAAATATTTCTTTTTCATTAAAGAATAGGCTTTTTTAATTTCTATATAATCACCCCTTGTTAGAGTGAAGGGTCCACTGCCTTTTAACTGAATAGGGCCGTAGAATACGTATTCTTTTTTTACCACTTGTTTGTCCTCGTGAGGCGGCCAATCAAACGTTTCAAGATTTTCTTTCAGAAACTTGACTACACAAGTGTCTTCGGCTATGGAAATTATTTGACCCAGATACCAACTGACGTCATAATAAACGGCAAAGTATTTTTCAGCTTCTAAAGTGAGTTGGTTTGCTGACTCATCAGGATCACTAAGTCCCTGATGATCACGGAGATTGCTCAAGGTACAGTCATCCATATCACTCCAGTCATCTGAAGCATCATCGGATTCCAACAATTTTGGGTCAAGCTCGTCCTCTGATGTTGATAATTCTTCGGGAACTGCCCTTTTTTTGGCTATGACTTTCTTTTTGCAGTTATGCTCCTTTGTTTTCTTTTTGTCCTTTCTCTTCTTATCTTCCTTTGCTTTTGTTTTTGTGGAAATCTTGGCCTTTTTTGCTTCTACTTCGTCTTTCAGGCGCTGTGCAACTATTTCAGATGTCAGAATTTCCCCGACACCTTGCGACACTTTCTTTCGTTTTCCCGGAAGTGTCGAGGTTTTTGCAACTTCGGAAACAGTTTCAGAAAGTTTTTTCCTGATAAAGAATTCAAACCTGGACTTGCCTGTTTCTTTCCTCTCTTTAGTTTCAGAAGCACTTGCCGCTTGTTTTTCCGTCTCCTGGTCTTTCAAAAGAGCTTCTTCAGCTGCAGTAAGCCTATGACTAGGACCAGGAACATCTTCGGATATTATTGGAGATGAAGAAGCTGAGGCAACAGGTGGTGGAGAATGTGAGGACTGTCTTTGGGTTGAATGGTTAGACTCATCATTAGTTTCATCGTTCCTGAATCTTTCTAGTTTGATTGGATCAAAAGCTGTCTCTGGAAATCTATTAAAGTTTATGGGAAACAGTCCTGTTGATTCAAAACCTGACCTCAGGTTCCTGGACTTGACGGACTCCTCCCACAGAGTACCAATAAGTTCAACAAATTGCGCTTTTATCAACAATTTCCCAGGAAACTTTCTGTTATGCTCAATAAGAAGCTGATTCCAATCTGTTTTCATAGTCTTGAAAACTGTCTTGTCAAGAGGCTGAATGAAATGACTGACGTTTGGTGGAAATTTAACGAGCACGACGTCATTTTCTCGTGCAAGTTTCACTAGATTGTAACTAATATGAAAGATGACTCCATCAAAAAATAAGAAAACCTTCTTTCGTCTTTGTTCTTTGGAAGGAATGAATGGCAGAAACAATTTTGTAAACCACTGGAGAAATAAATTTCCATCCATCCAACCTTTTTCCTGAACTGCATAGCAAGTACCAGGGTATTCATGTTGTGGGATCCATGTGGACCACATCTGTTTTCCAGTGAAAATAATGAAGGGCGGAAGTTTTGTCCCATCAGCTGCCCTAATTCCTTTCTTTTCGTACTTTCTGGGCATTTTCACAGACTTGGATCAATCTGCAACAAAAGAAGCTATATGTTTCTTATTTCCCCCTGATACTAACTACATATTGGGGTAATAAGAAATATATTCTTTCTAGCGCTTGTGTTTGTGACAAGAAACAATTTGAAAAAATCACATTAAAGGTCTTTCAATCGTCTACAAGCACAAGTTACCAAAACTACAAATAAAAATATTTCCTAGGACAAAAAAAAATATTTTATCTGAAATGCACTACTTTGACCTGGTAAAGTTTTAGGAAGACTTACTTTGTCTGTCAAGAAATCAAGAAACATGAGCAGCAAAACGCAAATCCTTTTTGTCTCTTATAGTAGAAAGGTCTAAGTATCTTATAATTTTTTTTCGGATTTTTTCCACGGAAACAAAAATATTACAAAAAAAATCTCTTATTACCCCTGTTTCTTATTCCCCCATCCTCCCCTAATATTAATAATTTTAAGATAATGTAATAGAAAATAAAATTAAAAAAGTGTTGCCAAAAATGAAGTTGTTAGGGGAGTGTCACGAATAACAATTTTGCTTACATTTCGAAGTTTTTATAAAAATACAAAAGAAAACACTAATTAGGGTTCAATTACGTTGTAAAGTGTTTGTTTGGATTTTGTATATGAATTCTTGGATTTTATACAATGTTGCGGTACTAACGTAATTAACGCTTTCAACTGTGTTGGAAAATTTTGAAGATTTACTATTCCACATCGCAATATTTGCCCATAAAATATTCAGCCAGTCTGGCGATGAAAGCAAGGTGCATTATTGATAATAATTAGAGCATTTTAAAAATTACTATAGCATCTTTATTTATCGAACAGATGCAAATCTAATTACAGGACAAAAATTGACAATTTTGAAATATTCATAATAAACCCACTTGTATCCTTTTTAAAATTAGAGTTCACATATTTAGACATATTGTTAATATTAGTGACCTAATAACGTCTAACTAAGCTGCTTCACATCAGCCAAGCAATTTTTCCATTAGAATTTTATACATCTACAAATAATAAGATAAGACCTAGAAATGCAAAACAAAATTATAGCTCTTTACCAAGAATTTTCCTTATATTACATTTCGAATACTTGCCTTTTAGCGCAGACTATTTTGTAAGAACTAAATGACGCAGAACAGCCACGTTTTTTCCGTGAGACAACTAGATAAATAGGAATATTTTGAGGTTATTAGAATCAGAAAAATCGTGCTATGTGACGGCCTTATATCGCGCAGCGATATCAGAGACAGTTGGCCTTGATAGGCGATACTGGTGCTACGATCTGACAACCGATGTTTGTATCGTTAAGTTTAACATTTTTGACAGAATACTTACTCAGAACAGTGCATGGATGAACTTAATTCGACTTTTAGCGATGAATTACAATAAAAAACCAGTGTATATCGGTGGTATACTGAATTGAGTCGTGGCCGTGCTTCGCTCACTGACAAATATCGCGAAGGTCGTTCAAAGTCGGTTGTTGTTCCGAAAAACATTGCTGCTGTGCGTGAACTTGGTATTGCAAAATCGTCATGTATCTTGAAATAAAGGTATCCACGGTTTTGCATGAACATTTGGCCGAAAAAAAATGTGTTCCGTTGAATCCCACATATTTTGACAATCGCTCAAAAAAAGGCTCGTGTCGTTTGATCGAAAGAAATGTTAAAAAAATATGATTGCGGTGCTTCAGGATACGTCTATGACATCGTGAGAGGTAACGAATCATCATTCTACGTGTATGCGCCAGAAACTAAACAGCAGTCGACTGTATGGGTCTATCAAAATGAGCCTAATCCAACAAAAATTGTTCACGCACGAAGCACTTCGAAGCAAATGATCGCTTGTTTCTTCGGAAAAACCGGACATGTGACAACTGTAGCATTAGTGCAAAGTTGGACGGTCAATTCTGAATGATACACAAGCCAGTAGTATTCGAAAAAATAAAGAAAACCAACCACCGAAAACGGATCATTCTCCATCAGGATAATGCGAGCTCTCACACATCGGCTCAAACAAGATAGTTTTTGACAACTGAAAAAATTGAATTGATGGGTTATCCACCGTACAGCCCTGATTTGGCATCCAATGACTTCTTTCTATCCCACACATCAAAAATAAATTACGACGTCAACGTTTTCCGACGCCTGATGAAGCTTTTGAAATGCATGTTTTGGAGGTACTCCAATCGGAGTGGAAAAAGCTCTTCGAAAATTGACTTCGAACGCATGCAAAAGTGTATTGATCTTAATGGAGAATATTTTGAAAGAGAATAAAGCTATGCACGATGATTAATTTTAGTTTCTGTTTTCTGTTCCCGAAATATAAAAGGTACCCCTCATTATAGTAGAGATCTGGTGTACACTAATTATGTATATCAAATTAAATGTGAATCTGAAAAGGTTTTTAACAGCAGCCCGCATATCACCGGTGTATTGTGTGTGATGTCGATAAGTATACAGAGTTCCATAAATACAAATATTATTTTGTCATACATAATAGTAGTCCTTCGTTGTGTCCGGACGACTAACAACGGGGCGAGAGGGGGTCATAATTTTTTGCGGTAGGCATAATATAGTGTATAACAACATCACGCTGTTACTAAATAACACTATTCATATGGTGAACTGCAGCGTCTGTTTTCGTCGAGAAAACTGACAGCAAAAAAAGGCGATTTTACTATTAAATTCCTTTCTTCATTGGCGTAGGTAGAAGCGTGAGGAGTTTTAAAATTCATTATATTTCGTAAGATAAATAAAGTACGGAGAGTTTACTCGACTTAAACTACAAAATGAACAAATAATAATGTATTTTGTATTTTATAGATCACCACCCACATGTTATCCAATTATATAAGTAAAATTAAAAACTCTATCAAAATACAAAATTTCAATAGTGCGCCCGTGGGCGATGAGTCATCGGCCGCTCGTGTCCGGTCTTTAATATTAATATACATTATATTAAAAAGAATAGGTATTTGTGGACGTTTCACTTTAAAAGATAAACTTGCTTATATGAATCATTTCTTAAATGTTCGCATTCACATGTATTTTGTATTTACCTTATTTACTTGGATATTTAGAAATGCAGTCATGGTACAGGACATTCATGTACCCACTTTTTCATATTAATTTATTTTCATATTAATATAAAACAACTATTATTTGCGTACAAATTAACAATAGGTGTAAGATGATTATATATTAAATTACTTGCATATTCTTACACAGGTTACTCTACCGACGAATTACATACATACGTATAAACTGATTCTCTATGGCTAATGGTACTTGACACAACCGGTATATAATACCTAGTAAGAGTTAGGTATAGAATAAAAACAAGTGACATTCGGCCGACGGAAAACTATTTTATTTTTTTAGGCCGTGTAAGAAAGTCCTACAAAATATAAAACAATGTTTTTTTATCTACGAAGCCATACGTTTTCAAACAGATTTAATATACCGTAAGCGTCAAATTTTAATTTCGGTTTGCACTTCTATCATATGCAGAAGATGATCTTATCAGTTACAGCGATGCCTGCTTGCTAACAGTGGAGGGAGAGCAACGGAGTGGCGGGGAACCCCCACGCCTTACAAATGTCCAGTGTGGCAACCTCGCTTATGTCTATCTTTAGTTTAATTCGTCGCGCTCTTTTCCTCTTACCACTTTCCTATCAGAAATTAAAATATGTCGACCCCGGTATATACATTTAATGTAGCATATTTATGAATGACACGAATACAAATATAATACAATGTAGTGAAATAGAAGAAGATAAAAAGACAATTATATAAGTATTATGTAAAACTGATAAAATTGAAAATTCAGAAGAAAGACGTACTAATTCAGGATATATATAGTCTTCACTAAAAAACAAATACTACATGAAAGCCATATACAAATTATAAATCATAAATAAATGTATTAAATACTACTTTTCTATACCTACCTATAATTTATTTAATACTTAGCTGTTCTGTTTTTCGCTTTTGTAGGTAACATTTCTTGGAAGGCAAAATGTTGATGGCATTTTAATTTACTCATAATTTATATGAACGTATCATTCGCTAAAGCGATTCTACCATATGTATAGTTCGTACGATATGAATTTATTAACTCTTTTATAAATTCTGTATCAATTAGCAATGACTTTACATTAACCAAATATATATTTTTTAATGTACGTTTGGATTATAACCAACCAACGTTTCGGCAGACATTTCGTCTGCTGTTTTCAGGGTAGCCCTAAAAAGGACTGTTTCTTGCAAAGAAGTTAATTTCAATTTGTCATTGTGATGGGACAATTTTTGAAAATCTGAATTACAAGTATTCCTGAGAGTATGAACACTTTATTTGATACTACAACACATAGGTTAAATTGAGATAAAGTATGACACAATTCGTCACAATTACATTTAAAGCTGCCATAAGTGTTTCACAAAATAATCCCATCACAATTACAATTTCAATAATTTTTTGGGTTACAAACAGTCCTTCCCAGGACTACCCTGATTACGGCAGATGAAATGTCTGCTGAAGCGTTGGTTGTTCATAATCCAAACGATGGAATTAGCACAAATGACATCAAATTGTACTCCAACGTTAATAATTACACGGCATGGGTTAGAAGTATACGTATTGGTAGACAAAAAGCATTGCCTTGTTTTGAGTTGCTTTCTTGTAGGGGCTAAACAAGAAAGAATATTTTCCTTAGGCCGAACGTCACTTTTTTTCTATTATACCTACTTATCTAAATCTGTGCGACATAAACATATTTTTTATTTCATATGAATTATGTCCTCTTTAAAAATTATCTATCAATACTTATATTTTAAAGTAAGCTCTACTTTATTTCAAATAGCATAACCCTTAGCTCCTATTTTTATATGACGTAATTTAATCAGAATTTACGCATAACAAACCATTCAGAAGATATGAAAGCCATTTCTCAATGTATAATACCTTGATAAATGATTTTTGTGGTGTATATCCACTCAGTAGAATCTATTTCAGAAGACATACAATCGTCTATTTCAATACGAATACCTTAGCTTTGATTATGTATACTATAGATATACAACTGAAGGTTAGTTCGGGTAGGTAGCCACCAGAGGGGTTCGGCAGTAGGATGTGCCCATTCATGAGTTTCTCCCTCTAAATTTGTTATAGTAAAAGCAGTCTTCTTGTAGTAATAAAAATAAGCCAGTGGGATCTTAAAGGAAGTGACGCAATTTTATCCAATTACACCAATCGTGTTTGTTACAATTTAATAGGCGTTTTGCTTTAGATTTAAATATCTTAAAATATTTTGAATTGGGGGATGTGATAAGTCTACTGACTGTAATTTTTTAAATTCCAAAAATAAGTAATGATGGGATTGTGGGTGTTAAATGTTATTCTGAAATACATTTTGCAAGACGATATAACGAAAAAATGTCATTTTTCCTATATATTTTATCTTATAATTGACAATGATATTGCAGTATAAGCTGAAAAAGGTTCAAACTACTAACCTTTAATAAAATTTTTGCTTGGTTGGGAATTAGTTTGTTTGTATAACTTGTTGGGTATGTACTATCCTCAACAATAATTAATGATTATTCATCCGGACTTGCATCATGGCAGTTGTTGTTATGATTCAGGCCATAATAAAATAAGTAATGTCAAAGCTGAGTACATTTAAGTGTTTATCTAATTACCTTTTACTAAGTGATATACCTTACTTCAATGAGTGTGAAGGCTAAAATTCTACATATATAACACAATAAAATCCATAAAGATATCAAACAATTGCAATTAGACATGGGTGAAAGAAAAATTAAGTAGTAGAAATACAAGTAAACTAGTTTTGTTTGATAACCCCAACGTAACGTCAATTATTAGGAATTACTATGATTGAAAGCAATTTTTAAAATCGCAGGTAAATACAAATTCAAGAAACGTCCATATAGGTACAGACCACGTATAGGCAGTACTTACTATATTGATAATTTTCAAGAATGTAAATGTATAATGAAAGTTGCTGCGACTTCTCTGATGAGATGAGGTATTGTGGATGTAAAAGCAGGATTAATTATAACACTTCTGCAGTAGTGTTTCTATAATAATAATAAATTTATTGTATCAATAATAAGATTTACATACTATTTACACAATAGCACATTCAAGAAAAATGTGATGATAACGTCAACACAGGTAATCAAAGGGCCAATTTATGTCATTGACATTGTAGAATGCTTCTTGAAGGAGAATGTCCTTTATTTTCCCTTTAGATACGAAAGTAGAAAGATGTCTACACATAACTTTGATTTTATTAAATAATTATCGGTGACGATGTTGTACTGAAGTGGCTTTTGTCCTATGAAATGTGGGATGTGCAGCAAATTGTTATGAGGGGTGGAGACTTCTGTAATCTCACCCCTAGTCATCACGTGTGACAGCTTTTTCAAAGCCCTCCTTAGTTGTTGCAGAATATGTGTCTAGGCTAATGGACTTATCATAAGCTCTCTGAAGAGAGCTGTGCAGGGGATAGTTTGTGAAACACAGACAATTGTTCGAACAGCATTCTTCTGCAGAATAAACACCTTTTCTGCATAGGCCTACTTACCCCATATTGGTTAAACATTGTTGATGTGTGATTTCCATAGTACATCGTTATTCCAGTAGACTATCGGTTATAAATCTGATACGTCTAATTGCATAAGTGTTTGACTAATTCATCTATGTGCAGCTTCCATGTTAATCTTGTGTCTAGTCTAATATCAAGGAATTTTCTATTCGTAGAATATGTGTTTGATCTATGTTTACTAGTAAAGTAAATTGTCTCACATTTATCCTGGTTAAGTGATAAACGATTGGCTGTGAACCATTTAAATGTCTAAATTCTGAAGATACCAAAACCTTAAAATAATGTGGTGCTTATAATGCATTTTCTTTGTAAAACGTACTACATTACTGGTTTGAATGCCTCACATAAACCAGTCAAGTTGATAAGACCATGCAAAGCAACTTAATAAATAAATGTTGTGGTTCGAATAGCTTTTAATTACTTTTTCTTGTTTTACATAACATATTTAGTCATACGAAGTACATAGGAGACTGTTTTAGACATACCTGTTGAACACATAGAAGAAAAAGAGAATAAGCCAAACTCTGAACCCGCAACAGACTGACATTTCATGTAGGTATTTAATAAAAATACTGGCGCTCTAATACATACCATTTCCTTGTTTAGATTATATTTTTTTTAAAAAAAAGACTACATTTTTTAAAAAGCCTTTTGTATAATGTTATTTTTTTTTTATTATGTTATAAAAGGGTAATTGTGAGTATAATAAGGAAAAAAATTAGTAATCCTACGATTCTTCAATAAAAAATTTACTGAAAGCTACCTTATCATAGTAATAGCTATATAGGTTATGTTGACATGTAACTTCCGGATTAAATTGTGAGAGTGGGGTTGAGAATCTTTCCTCATTGGCTTATCAGATTCATTCATGGATATTAATTCATTTGAAAGATATCAGAGGACGACACTTCACTACATCAGAAATATTTACAATTTTCTCTAGGTTGTATAACTATAGTAGTAATAAACAAAGACGTAGCCAAATCTCTGCGACATCTAAATATTTTTTATTTGATTTGATTTGCCTACGATTTATATGAATTCAAAAATTTATATTGGATTCCCCTTTTACTAAGTGCTGTTCATTTAATAGATCGAATTAACGCATTTTATATTATTATTGAAAAATTAGTATAATGTAATTTATACACATACATAATTACATTTGTAAATATCAAAACAAATAAGGAAAATATATTCAATTCAAAATAAATGTGAATGCGAATATTTAAGAAATGATTCATATAAGTAAGTTTATCTTTTAAAGTGGAACACAAATACATATTCTTTGTAATATAATGTATAATATTATGCCTGCCGCAAAAAATTATGACGCTCCTCGTCCGCTCACGACGGAATACTATTATATAGAGTGTTTCGGAATTGCACGGCACTATTGTAGGTACTTGTTCTCCAACATAAAATAAACAAAAAAGTCCATATAAACATATGTCTCAAATTAATTTATTACTAAGATATTGGAGCATAAAGATATTTATTTAACAATACAACATTCAGAAGAACTGTTTAAGTGGCCACCGTTCTGTTGAATGCAGCATTCAGCACGACAAATTCATTCTTCCTTGGCACTTCGTATAGCATCAGGATAATCCTTGATAGTTGCTGAGGCTTCCACGATGCGATTACTAAACTACGTGGAAGCCGCAGCAACTATCAAGAATCATCCTGATGCTATACGATGTGCTAAAGAAGCATGAATTTGTCGTACTGAATGCTGCATTCAACAAAACGGTGGCCACTTTAAATAGTTCTTTTGGATGTTGTACTGTTAAATAAATATCTTTATGCTCCAATATTTTAGTAATAAATTAATTTGAGACATATGTTTATATGGATTTTTTTGTTTAGTTTATGCTGGAGAACAAGAACCTGCAATAGTGCCGTGCAATTCCCTAACACCCGGTATATGTATTTATGTAACTCTGTATACTTAATCGACCCCACACACAATACACCGGTGATATGCGGGCTGCTGCTAAAAATCTTTTGAGATTCGCATTTAATTTGAAACATAGTGTACATCTATATGTATAAACCACTATCAAAATGTTTTTTGTTTTTAATTAGCTAGTTTATAATGGATTTTCTATACTGGAGTTGGCACGAAGACGCCAATCGCAAGCTATCGTACATGGTGTAACATGGAATTGCGCATCAGAATTCGAAGCTGACTCAAACAAGCCGATAAGTTTCGTAGAGGATGGCGCATTTATGTTAATACCACGCAACGTGAATCGTAACCTGAGGCTGCAAGCAGAAATAAAAACAATTCAGGATCGCGCCATACTCTTTTATAATACCGGTCTTCCATCAAGAACAGATCATTTCGCAGTAGAGATTTGGGACGGCAAGATTAAAGTCACGGTGAAACATGGAGCATTGGTCATCGAAAATAAAAACAATGTTTTCATTTCTGACGGACACTGGCATAGATTATCAATTCGCATTTCACCGTCATCTATAGATGTATCAGTAAATTCAAATATAAGTGCAATCGTATCACGTGGTCATTTTCTAGATTTTGATAAAATGTTTTATGTAGGAGGCTTAGAAATTAGTAAAAAAGCAAGAGCAACAATGAAAGACTTAAAGACTGCCGAACTAGGTTTTAAAGGTTGCATCAAACATATAACCTTTGGTGAAAAGAAAACTGGGCTTCCAGATGCATATGTCAGTTCGGGATTATACCCTGGTTGTTTGTGGGATTACTCTTGCATGAACAAAGATTGTAGTGAGAAAAGTAGCTGTTTCCAAGAGGGGGTTGACTGCTACAATGATACATTTGAAAATTATGTTAATTTAGCTGAGAAATTAGAATTACTCGCTTTAGAACCACTGCAAGTTCTTGAAGGCGGCAATGCAAAATTAAATGTGACAAATCTTCATGTGATTTTAGACTATCCGAAGTACAACATCGTAGATACAGGTGTAATATTTAATATCACTGAAGGTCCCAGCCACGGTATCCTCAACAATATTATCAATTCTAAGGAAATCATTTCATTTACACTGAGTGATATATTTAAAGAAAAAATTTTTTATACGCACGATGGTTCTGAAAATCACAGAGATTCCATAGTGATGGATTTGATTTTTGTATCGGATCACGTGGTATTACCGCCGTACCTTCAAGGAAAATTTAGATTTACTTTGTATATCGAAGTCGAACCTGTCAATGATGCTCCAGAGTTGAAAATACCAACAAGCGCAACACTCACACTAGCTCAGGTATAGTATTGCATCCTGCTTACATGGAATGATCACGATTAATGAGGATGTTATGAGTAGTTGAATGCATTTTATCATTATTATTTAACTTTAAAATAATGTAACAGTTTGAGGAATGTTTGCATTTGAAAGTAATTCTTTTTTATAATTCCATAATTTGTTTTATTTGATTTAACAATTAATTTGTTGTGTTATTTATTTAAGATGTGTACACACTGTCTAACGACTTAACATGATATCCGAATGTTTTAAAATGTAAGTAATTTTCTGTTTTTATTATTATGATTATTAGTTAATCTACTTTGATTAATTTGCTCATTGTAATTCTTGATAATGTACATATTAAATAAAGAACTTTTTCACTTTTTCTTAAAAAATGGGCACTGCTTTTGTAACATTCTGTAATACTTTAAAAAGCATTGAGTTTTTCCTGATAACATTTCAAAAATAAATGTTAGGATACTGTCTTTGATAAGAGTAACATTTTTAGAATGAAATTATTTTTTTTTACACAAATTAAAAAAGAAGACGGATATCAACATTGAAAATGAAAGATTTTATTGGGAGAGTATAAAATGTATTTTTAGTCTATGAGAAATACAGAATTATTCAATTTTCCAGACGCTTTATTGCAATAATTCTTACAGCAGAATAGAGATTAATAATTCTTATGTACCTCATGAACTTCTAAAAACGGTTTGGCATATTGATATGGACCGGATTAGCATGTCGAACTTTTCTTGCCGAATGATATCCCATTCCTCCCTAACAATTCCTGAAGCGTTCTTGGTAGCATATTTCGGGTAGCAACATGTGTTCGTACTACATCCAAATCCCAACATTATAAAAACATTTTTTGCGATATTTGTTCGATAAGGACGAGCATTATTGCCCATAACAATGAATTTTCGCAGTACTGCTGCTGCTACACCCAATACGTGGTGGCTCATATCATTATGTCACCTAGTAGCACTGAGGCCTTTCCCGGACCCGGACCGGGCCTTGTTCACGCCACATCGTAAATCTGGTTTTCTCGCGGAATAATACTGGTCGTCACTCAATATGACTTTCAATTGATGTGCCTTTGCGCATTTGCTCATTTTCTGTAAGCTTTTTTTATGTTCTGCAGCCAGAGTAATACAAACTAATGGGCATCGGGAATGTAAGCCACGCGTTTGCAAACTTCAAATATGGGTTATATTAAGATTGTGATCGTCTCTAGGTGTTGTTGATATTGGCCGATCTTACCCCCTGCCTGCGCCCAGCATTTCCAGTTTTCAACGTCTAAAAATCTCGTTTTAGCTCACTCTAAATAGTCGAGCATTACTGGCACTATAGTGGGTTTCTATTTCGGACGATACTCAAAACTGTAAATCTTCACTACCACTCACTTTTGAATACTAACTGAAGAAGGCGTAGAAACGCCCCAGCGACGATTATTGTAACGCATGCGTAAACATGTTAACCTCTTGGTCGGGCGTATTAGGCCACTTTTACAAAACACACTTTTAACTCAAATAAAAACATGTTTATTATTCCATTTGCTCAAAAACATTCGCGAAAAGCAATTTCTGAGCATTTATTACAATAAAAAGTAATTCCATACATAATGCACGTCTACACTTGCTGCACTCATATCTTGATAAGCGACGTCTTCCGCTATCCGTAGTGCATTACCCTTCTCCTCTTGCTAGGCGTTTTCAAAGTTTCGTCCTTATCTTCTACATTTTCACAATTACGAAATCGTTGTAGTTTTGAATGAATATACAGCGGAATGCCGATTGTTTTTCACTTCGTCTTTGAAATTCATCTAACGTAAGTTCGTGAGAAAGCTACTTCAGATATAGACGCCGTTTTTTTTTTGGTTTCAAATCATTTCCTAGATAAATTATCTGCGAAATGCCAGCAACATTCAACATGATAAAAAATATATTCATCCGCCAACGTTTTATATTCCTTGCAACGCTGAATGTAGCACACATTTTGTCAACATTGTCTACTCCTCCCTTTGTTGTAAAATGTAATTATCGGTGGTTTCTTTTGCTCGCCTGTTTCCGAATCAAGAGAATTATCGTGATGAAAGCTGGAAACAAAGATAACAGTTTTGTTCTTCTTCGGTACGTATGATACTAATGTAGTACCACGATTGAATCCAAAGCTACTTGCATACACTTCCCTAGATTTTGTTGTGACAAATTCAGGTGGCAGCTTTCTTTTGTTTTTCTTTACTGTGCCAACGTAGGAAAGTTTCATCTCTTTCAGTTGTTCCACTAAATCCAGGGCAGTGAACCAATTGTCTGCTGCCACGTTGCGACCAGATCTACGTAATGGTGCAATCATTCTCTTCACTACATATGTTGGCTAATTGCTGATGTCAAATGGTCCATCGGTTGCTTCCCAGCATAGATTTCCAAATTATAGGTATAAAACATTTTAGAGTCAACAAGTGAGTATATTTTGAAACCATATTTTGCTGGTTTTGATGGAATGTATTGTTTAAATGCGCATTTTCCTCTAAAACTTGCGAGCATTTCATCTAATGTTACAAATTCGCTCAAAGAGTAATATTTTTGACAATTTTTAACAAATTCATTAAAAGTTTCTCGTATTGGTGCAAGTTTATCAAAAAGCTTTCTTTCATCTCGGGTATTTCTATCGTCAAATCTTAAACAATGAATCAACAATTTAAATCGTTTCAGGTTCATCACCATACCTAACTTTTCTACTCCATCACCATAGGTTCTCTATAGTTTTTCAAGGCCTTGACGATTCCCTCTGTATGCTCCAGCCAAATATAATATATCTATGAATGCTTTTATTGCAACGTCATCAGTAAGTTTGGGGTCTCGTTCGCATCCCTATTTAGTTTTGATAATATTGACTGGGTAAGTCGTGGTAAGAGGCGATATTGACGTTGTTGCGGACGTCCAATTCGATGTCCTCGATATAGTCCACAACTGGCTGGCTATCTGCGGGTAACATATTCTACCGCATGTGTCAAATATCATTAGGCATAGAAAATCAACGTATACGTATGTATGTAGGATGTATACGTCGTCGGCATTGGGACGGACAGTAGGTAGCGGGTTCCCATACACATACATACGTATAGATTGACCCCCCTATGCCTAATGATATTTGACACAACCGGTATATCGCAACGAGTTTTAAGTGCATCGACTATAATTGCTGTTTCGGTGTCGTACTGGTTTCTTAGACTTCCTGACTGAATCTCTAAGGGTGCATTGGAAAGAAGCATCCACGATGCTTTGAATGTGGAAATTCTTCGGTAAAAATACTGGACTATGCCAGCTTCGAAATCCGTATGGATGGCAGTTGGTGACATAAATTGTTAAATTTTTGCAGCATCTAATGAAGGTATTTTGTGTGTAGCATTGTTCTAATTCCCCGTCCATCTTCCAATATACACTTTCAGCTAGTTACCATCGTAAGAGCTACTATTCCTGACATG
Organism: Amphimallon solstitiale; assembly: GCA_963170755.1. Classification (NCBI taxonomy): domain Eukaryota; kingdom Metazoa; phylum Arthropoda; class Insecta; order Coleoptera; family Scarabaeidae; genus Amphimallon; species Amphimallon solstitiale. The sequence continues at coordinate 50,053,019 of OY720684.1, read as the reverse complement.
AGGTTGTAAAAAATATTGTTTATTATTTTTTTTGTTTTAATTTAATAATAATTAATTTAATATTTACGAATAATGTACAGGGAATATTTTTCAAGTAAACAAGGTTTAGAACTCTTGTATGAAGGATTACTTTTACAGTATTATAATTATTTTTTGTATATACAAACGTAATTAGTTCGCCAACTAATTTTAAAACTAAATTTTTACTTGAATAGTGTTGCTATTATTTTAAAAAGCAGAGCGATTTTTTTTTAATAGTTAGGTAGATAATTTTTTAGTTCCCCTAGTATATTTTAAAATTAGTTTGTATTAAGACAGTAGTTTGATCATCTTCTTGGTGTAAAAAGAGCTTGTTTGTTTTGTGCATCGAATAGAAAGTGTTAGTTTTAACAAGAGGACTTGCTATTTTCTGAATAATAATATTTATCGTTTACATTTAAGGGCACCAAGAGAGTATTCAGCAATAATTTCTTGAGTGTAAGCGATCCAGATAGTTCAGCAAAACAACTAATCTATAGGACCAACAAATCCGAATTCGGACATTTTGAATATATACACAAGCCAGGTGTACCGATAACTTCGTTTTCTGTAAAGGAAGTTGAAAACGAACAAGTAGCTTTTGTACATCATTTGAAATCGAGTAATGATTCCTACGTCACTTTCGAAGTGTCGGATGGTATATCAAAAAGTGATTTAGTCAAATTACACGTGCAGACTTTCCCTCAAACTTGGAGGCAGCAAAATAACACTGGTTTATTGCTGATGCATGAAACATCAGGCTTTATAACGCCGTATAATTTAAGTTTTATATCAAATGTAAATCAAACAGATAATGCCGAATATCATGTGATGAAAGGTCCTAAATTTGGTGTTATAGAAGTGGAAAGAAATGGTGGTATTTGGGAAAAATCCCTTAAGTTCAGTAGCGAAGAAATGAGGAAACATCGTGTTAGGTACAAACATATAAGTGGAACACCTTCTCATGATGAATTTCAGGTAATATTTATTATCATATTCGAAAAGTTCTCGAAATAATGCTTAGTAATAAGAGGGTCAGGTCTATACTCTGTATCACGATGAAATAGACTAATCACTAGGAAATCACGTTAACATTTGTGACGCTACAATGTAAAAGCTGAAAAAGCCCGAATTACACATCCATAATAATTATTTTATTGTATATTTGCTTATATTCAAGAGATACCCTCAAAAAACGGGTTGTTATAATAACGATAATAATGAAAGGTGATTTGTTCTAATTTTATAATAAATGTTTTAATTAAATACATGTTATGTTAAATCTAAATTAACCATATACATATAGGCGTTTTCGGAAATTGAACCCGGGCATTGGGATTACAACACGGTTAGCGTTCGATAATTCAGTCGGGTAAAAGCAACCGTGTTCGTAAAATCGAAAAAGTAACCGGGTTTAAGAACCCGGTACGGTTTTCATAACCCTGGTAAGCGAGTAGGGTAGTGCAGGTTGTTTTACTTCCTCTCCGCATGTACAAAACGTCAGTGTCAATACACAAAACTTATATTTTTCATATGAAATAAATTTAAAACTGATAAATTGTATTTTGTGTGAGTCGCTTTTTAGTTTTTATGTTTTTAATGTAAGAGGAAATGAAGAGTCCTCTTTGTATTGAGTTGTATACAGAGTACCGTGCCTTCAAAATCTTACCTCATTAAAATAGGCTGTGTTTTAATTAATTAACTAATCATTGTTGGCGTACATGCTAAGCTTTTGAAAACTGAAAAGCCTGACACTTGTCATACTTAAATTCAAATTATCGACGCATACATGACATAACCAAACTATAAAAATATGCGTTTTTGTCTGATTACATGCACTCTCACCATCCATTAAAAAGAAGCATGGCCGTTTCGAACGAGGAAAGTATTTGAAGGCACGTGACTATGGAATCAGATTCAAGGACAAACAAATTTATTAATAAAACTATTTTACGATTATCAGGAGTTGAAGTATTCACTGTGATGTCCGTTTCTTATTTTGTTCTGCCAGTAGAGATTGATTAATTTAAGTTACGCTAATAGTTACTGCAAATTGCGTTCGGAAATGTTTAAAGTAACCGGGTAAAATTGATAGTTTCTGACAGGGTCAGTTAAATGCTATACATTTTCCGAAAACGCCTCATGATATTAACCTTATTAATAAAACTTCCTTAATTTTAAATTATTTTTCAATCCCATGTAGTGAACTACAAAAGAAGAGTAATTAAAGAAATTTTTGCTAATTAATTTAAAACATTTTTACGCTATCATCCTAGCACATATACAGCTTGAGCGCGCGGGGTATGATCACCCGATACCAGTCGATATTCTTCGGACGTATATTCGGAAAATTGATCTCCGCCAGCTGTGTTCGCCAGATATAGATATTTAGATCAGTTGCGTACTGGCTGCAAAGAGGAATGTACGTAGGTTTTTGTGTTATTTTATGGTATTTCTGTTATACTTATTTATAGTTTTTTTTACCATGAAATTTCTATTTATTTATTTTTCTCTAGACATCTTAGTTTATTCTGCAGATGTTTCAGGCGGGTTGTTTTTATTTCATTCTAAAACCCAGTTGTACTGCTATAACTTTTTACACAACTACATTATTATTTAATTTCATAAGGATAATCATAATTACGTTATAAGTATTACATTCTTCGCGTTATTATCGACTTAGTTATCTAAGCAATCGTCATCACTTAAAGAGAAAATTTAATTTGTTCTTTTTGTCAATCTGCGAAAAAATAATTAGATCACTATGAGTTCGAATATGAGCAGGCAATGCTAGTATGTTGTGCCGTAACTCTAATATGTATTATCGGACCACGTTTAGATGCGAGTTTACGTATACCATCGGGTGATCATACCTCGCGCGCTCTTGCTGTATATTAACATCTATAATAATATGTATATTAATTTTTGTGTTTTCATTCGATTAATAGTTTTAAAGCAAAAAACTACTGTAATATATTTTATTTCAAAATCAGTACATGTATACAATAAATATTTATTATTAAGTTATAAATGAAAACCAATTCACTAGAAGAATCATCGGTGCCGGAGTCTCCTACATTTATAATAAATTCTTCTAAATTCTCTCGAATTCCATTTAAATCCCACATTTTAGCTTCAATACTTTTGACATGGTCAGTTGCCTTATAATTATTTCATCCTTTTCCTTCAGGTCAGGCTCTCTTCTTAAAACTAATAGTAAAGATAAGTTAAAATTGCACATATTATTGTAATAAATACCTTACCGGAAATTTATCTCTTTCAATAACCAATATAATGTCTGTCTTGAGAATTTTGGTATGTCATCATTGCTATTTACTGCTGTTAAAATTTTATTCAATGTAGGAATCTTATTTTTATAGAGAAATGAGTGTACTTACTGTACGCCTTATTACAAGTGGCGGCTCGTGATTTTTTGGGACGGGAGAGCACCGGGGGATCTGAGTGTTTAAGGCTGCGTTTGATAACGTTTTGGCGGGAGAGAAATGTACCGGAAAAATACCATTTTTATTTCCATTTTTTCAGGCGTATGATATCAAAACATGTAAATTTTATGCATTAAGCATGAAGATAAAGGTTATACGAAGTGAACGGTCGTATTTTTTTTTAAATTAAGTTAATATATAAGCCGTAAATAAAATGGGAAGTTAGTGGTTTTGCAAGTACTAGAAAAAATGGCTACATTTAAAAATTACACGGTAAATGTATATGTAATATAGGAAGTACACTCGGTATTTATATTTGGAAGGTAAAAATAGTAACAATAGCTAAATATATGTGTAATTTTTTAAGTGATCCATGAAATAAAATTTGTTTACATTTTTGGTAGGTCTTTACATACATTACAGATATCTGTTACATTTACGTCGCCTAACAGTGTAGCACATATAATATAGATGGCGTTATTATCTTGCAATTATTAGCAATTATTTAGAGGTTAGTTGTGTGTTATGCGATACTTTAAATATTCATTATAATTTAAAATTATAATTAACAACAATTTTTGCGGTTACTAATTATAAAATTTAGTATGTTACGAGTTATTTGAAAGTACGTAATAGACAATCAACAGTTGGCATCACTGGTTGGCACCACAAAACCAAAAAGTAACTACATAGTTTAGTTTAATGAAATTGCAATATTTTAAAATATGGAGTTTTCTGTTATCCTTAATTGAAAGATGCCTATGCTTTTACTAATGAGATGAATTATGTAAATCAATTAAACTGGTACTGTTTACGCCGACAAAAGCCTAATAGCTGTTTTATATTTACGAAGTTCGCAAAGAAATTGTCGGCTAAGAACGTTTTACATTTTTCTTCAAAATTTGTTAAGGTTGTTGCTAATTACTTAAAATGTAAATATAGGTACATTTTATTTGTTAGCAGTTTTCAGAACTTTGAAATCGTTTATTTTTTAAATAGAAACTGCACACCATGTCTATAGTATTTTTGACATATTCATCAAATTTTATAGTTCAAACTATATAGCAAATTAGCAAATAAAAAAATTCCAATGCGCAACGTTTCAAAAATATCGATATTAGAATCGAATAATGTATCAAAAATTCAAAATCGATTTTAAACAAATATTGAATGAAGAATATCGATACCTATACCTTGACATCGACATTTTTATCATGTTTATATTAAAAGTTCTTTGCTGTGGCTTTTCAAGCCATTTAGTAACAAATAATAAAATCTTTAACTCAAAATATATATTTACTCAAAAAATAAAAAAAATCCAATAAAAAGACAAACAAAATATAAATTTGTATCTATAACGTATAAGATAATCCAAAACTTAAATATATAATTCTAGTGGTATAAAACACATACATAAATACAAATAAGAAATAAACATCTTAAAACATATCTTCTTTACAATTTTGAGGAAATAGTAATTGTGATAAAGATAACACCCCATGAAGGCGATTCGGCGAACTATACGAGATGTCAAGTCTATGAAATGCAATATTCCGCTGCCGCTTCCCGATTATAATTTCTACGAAACAGCAAACATCCCAGTAGGCATTTTTCAAATTTCCAACTTCTTTCTTAAAAATATATTCTATTGTATTCTGTATAATATGAACAGTTTCTTTTGTATATTAATGTGAAATAAATGTGTGAAATTTCAAAGATTAAAATGGCATTTTTGATTAAACGATATTATCGAATAAAAAAATCGATAACAGTCAATATTATTAAATAAAAAAATATCGATTTCAATCACGATTATCGAAAAGAAAACATCTATATTTTTTTATAAAACAATATATCGTGCGCATCCCTAGTTCAAATCACATATGCCTGCCCACTCTTTCTTCCGGAGGTCAGTTCCCCGGTTTTCTAGTTTCGATTAATAACAATAATCTTTATAATAGCCTCATTATTTATAATATATTAACATTAAAATAATACCTTTACCTTACTTAGTTTTGAAGATTTTTATTACAATTACTGTTCTTTTCATTTTTGGTGTTTGTAGAGTAAAATCTTTGTACATATTTAAAACTGTTTTTATCATCTTTATTGTAAAAATACTTGACGCTGTTTGGGTGGCGATTTTCACGGTTTGGTTAGAAGTGCCTTATCTAATATGTTCGTGACGTACTTAAACGTACAGATAGTGTATAATAACACAGTAAAATATAATAAGAGAATGTTCACAGCTTCACAAATTATGGCTAGGTTATGTTATAAAATATACAGATATCGCATACTTATAATTCCATGTTAAATTTACTTACATAGGAACCAATACATTCTGTTAAAAATGGTACCGTTTTGGCGCGATATTTGAATTGAAAAGTTATAATATAAAGTAACAACGTACCTATGACCAAATTTGCCTTAAAATATGTATATAGAATTTCTCTTATTCGAACTTAGTAATCTCACAAAAAAAAAATCCATTCTGAAAACTGTCCAGGAGCCAAATTACAAAATAGAAATAAAATAAAAACATGAAAAAAACTGATCAACTGTCAAACTGGCACTTGGGATTTGCAAATACTAATTTTACATGTATTTTTAGCAGGTGAAATATATTTATTAGAATGTTGAACTAATAGGTACGTTATGAAGACAATAATATGACTATATTTCAGTTTTGCATATTATTATTATTATTTTATTATTAGACATGATCAACAGAGATGCAGGCTACGTACTAAATGTACCAAGTAACAGAAAATGTTTTATTTTACATAACACAAACACACTGTTGTTTATTTATTGTGTCGTTTTATATAATAATAATAATATTAGTTTATTTCCAAAATAAGAGAACAACATTGTATTAATATAAATTACAAAATATAAATATATATGAAATAAGAAAATAAGAAAGTCGAATGGATGAGTATCACCTACCTTTAGCGAATATGTTTAAGAATAACTTAATTTATAAATAAAAGAAACGTAATTTTAAATTTTTACAAATAAATTCAAATGAATGCTTAAAGTTCGCGCGTCTTTCTCCCTAATTCTGCATGGAAGTTGACAAGTGTCGATTTGATTCATACGCATAAAATAAAATTGCAAAGAATGCCGCACAGACCAAATTTACAAATCGTATGTAGAGGTAGAAATTTCTGAAGCAGGTAAAATGACCTTGAAATGTTTTAAGGTAATTGCTATTTAATTTTAGAATGCATACCGTGGCGACATCCTATTATTACTAGTAGTATATAAGATACAGGAAAATCTTAGTTCCGAACCGAAATGGATTTGCCAGGATTGAAACGCACCCTTAATATCAAAAATTAAGTACAGACAAAAAAGAAACTCAATATGCTATTTAATTAACCTGTTTGAAAATGAAATCCATCCGCCGTTTCTTACGATCAGAAAAATGATTAATAACTAATTCATTGAAGTTTGGTGTTGATGTCAGTAATTGTTTTTCAATGGAACACATTGCTAAGGCACATAGTCTGCTTTCCCGCATGGTATTTCTAGAAAATGTTTTTATTCTCTTCAAAGTAGAAAACCACTGTTCACTTTTAGCTGTTGTCATCGGTATGGTGCAAATTATTTTTAATAGCTTCACAGATTCGGCAAATGTAGTTGTTAAATTATTTTCATAGAAACATTACAGTAATGTTAGAGCAGATGCAGCAGTTCCAAAATCTGGTCTATTATACAAAACTACCAATTCGTATCGAACTATAAAAGTTAACTGGGAAAATGTAGCCGAATCTGTCGTCTCGTCTGCTTGTATAGCGATATAATGGGCTTTGTTAATTTCGTCTAGAATCAAAGTGCGAAAACCTTCGTAGATACTGTCCAGCAATTCATTTTGAATGGTTTTTGACAAACCCATAAAAACTCTATTATTAGACTTCCTGAGGGTGCTGTCAATTCCTAGCAATAAATTAACCAATCCACGAAAAATCCCCGGATTCGCACTGTGTTTCGTCATGGCCCCTTAAAGCTATTTCAAACATGACACAAAACTTAATGCAGTCTATTAATTTTCCAAGAATATATCTGTTTTTACTGACGTTTTCATTGTGCTGAATTATTTTTAATCTATATGCAGTGTTCAGCTGGCACATTATAGGTATTTACCTTTCCCAAAACTGAATATTCTGAATATGTTTTTCACTTACTTTATGTCTTTTTACTTACTCACCAAAGTGTTTTAAATCCCTAATACCACTAGAAGAATTGTGGAGAATTCCTAATTAAGCACACATAACAAAAAATAGTATATTAAACTACAAGTTTCATAACACACGATTTTTGCGTGCGCGTTTAAGTTAAGAACAAGAACAAGTGTGCAAAATGTGTTATGAAACGTGTGTTTTATACTATTTTTTTCTATTTTGGTTATTAAAAGTTCAAAATAGCTTAAAATGAGAGACATGTTTCGTTCGAACATTTTAAATATTTGAATATAGGCGGTATTATATGTAATTATGGTTAAAACGTCTATGGAAACTGTAACTTCGTACGAGTTCGTATGTCTTCGGAATGTCAGTGGTGGCCTTGCTTTGACTTCGGCTAACTTCGTATGGGTTCGGACGTCTTCGGAATGTCGGTGAAGGCCTTGCCTTGGCTTCGGCAAACTTCGTTTGTGTTCGGACGTCTTCGGAATATCGGTGAAGGCCTTGCCTTGTCTTCGGCCAACTTCGTGAACATTTTAAATATTTGAATATAGGCGGTGTTATATGTAATTATGATTAAAATTCAGACTGATTTATGCTATAAATTATTTCAAATTATCAACAAAAAGGACGAAATAAATAATTGCATACCCCCAGAGATTCGCAAAATAGCAGAAGACAATTTACAAAATCTTTCACCAACATAGTCTCGACATATTATCAAAAACAAACTTTTATAACAGTTGTACTATTCAACATTGGAAGTAAATTGCAATAGTAGCATCAGAAAACTTATCATCAACTCTGCTTAACAATTTATATTGTTAATTAGTAAATAAAATGTTAGCATGTGTGCTTTTTATCCTTTGTACTTCTATTGCACATGTTTGATACATTAAAGGCTTACATTTTGACATTTAAATATAATTTGGTTCCATTTTTTTTGTTACCAACGTCAAAACAACAAAATTAGCGTGCGATAAAGTAATACTTTTGCAACCAAAACGGGTGTCGTAAAGTGAACTTTATAGCACCGAAATAGCAAAAAACCTTTTGCACATTACACCCACACAACCAGTCTGATAAACTGTAAGAGCTTCTGTTGAATTTTCTCGTCACGGTTTTATTAGTTTCCTATCTTAATGTCATAGCTCAGTGTGTTCTTTTCTATCATTTCGATTATGTTATTATGCAATTCATAGTTGCATTTGCATCGATAGAAATTACATCACCGCTATATATTACATATTGGACCGCCACGCGGCATCATAGAGCAGTGCCCCGCCGCTGACGTATATCTGCGCGCTACCCACGCCAGTTTCATCGCTCGATATCTAATACAGACGGGGCCTCACGGGGCAGTCGCACAAGATGCCCCGGAGCCTACGTTAGACTGCGATTTTTAAACGCGCTGAAAAGACGGACTATTACTTCCAAAAACATATTATTTGTTATCAAACAAATCAGAAAAATTACACACAAATTAGGTGTTTATAATTAATTTATGTGTTAAAAGACATTTGTCATGGGGAAATTTGTCGCAGGGGGGCAGTGCCCCGTTGCCCTCCCTGCAGCAGCCGCCACTGCTTATTACTGCTTTTGTGTTATCATCTACACTGTCTAATATAGCCCTTTTTCTCTTATAAGCCTTTGGTTCTTGAAATTCTTGTTTCGTGTGCTTAGACCATTATATACGGTAGCTCTTGATATTCCTGTAAAGGTTTATTTAAGTATATATACGCATTTAATTTAATTCTATTAACATCTTGCTAACTGCTTCAGCAGTTGACTGAACAGCTTGTGTCTTGGTGCGATATGGATGTTGTAGTTTATATGTTTTAAATGTATTTATTATAGACCGCTTAGCAGTCACATTCAAATGAGTTTTCCTCTGCTTTCTTAATGGTGATTCCGCTATCCTTACGATTGATTATACGTTATACAATCAGGGACTCTAAAATTACAACAAATTATACTCCTACAAAAATTAGACGTTTACTTTATTCCTTACCAGCACTCTAACCTTTTTTTCAATACCTTGAAAAAGACAAACACAAAATATATACGCTTATGATAATTAAATAAAGAAATAATGCCAGACACTATAATATAACCTCAAAGCCAGCGTGTACGAGGCTTCGACTTTGCAATGTTTACATGTCAACCAATGAGAGAACGATCATATGTTGATCACGCACTTTTGTTTGTCTATTTGTTAGTGATACAGAGAGACTGCTTATTCTACAATTTTCAACCTCGAGATTTTTCCAGATATCCATATTATGAAATCCCCTAACAATGCGAAAGTGGTTTTTACTAACATCTCTCTCTCTCTCTCCCTCACCACGATAGCGATGAAATTGTTACAATTCTCTATGCTTTCTAGACAGCAATAAAAAAAAATTCAAAATTCGAACCGGAAATAACTTTTTGTACTCACCGCCTGTAAAGTGACATTTGGCGCATGTGTATCTCGACTAGGAAAGAGGTTTTCCCGGTCGAGGCGATTGTAAAAATTGAAAAAAACACTGGCTCTTTGGGACATTTAAAAAACCTCTAACTTGGTAGTAATAAAATTTAGTCTATAAAATACTACTTCCCTCCACTAGTCTTCACTAAAAGTTGGGGAAATAGGAGTAATAATTAAAAATTCTTTCAAAAAAATTGTGGCGGCATCTATTTGACGACATTTTAAGCGATATTTAAGCGCCATCTATTTGACCACATCGACATTCATATTGGCAGTTCCGAATTATTTGTATTTAAACGAAAAACCCCCAATAAATTTACTATAAATTTATAAATATCAGAATAAATACCTCATGTTTGCTATGTGTAAGAATATAATAACTTAATTTTAAGGAAAAGTGAGTAATAGTACATACAAATTAATTAGGTAATCTATCTTAGGTTAGGTATGATACTAATGACATTAATCAATAATATTTTTTTAATTTAGTGTTCGTACAAAATATATTGTACAAACCACTTGCGTGAAGACATCTTCCACGCATTCGCGCAATTAAAAGCACTCGCTTCATCCGGTCGTTCGTGCTTACAAAGTGCGCTCATGCGGGAAAATAGTCTTCCCGCACTTGGTTCGTAAATAACTATACTCTTATCGAAAAGAATTTTTTGCATATATCTCGCAATGTAAACGTATTTAAAGCTTGATAAAATTATTTAGACCTTAATTTGGAAAAATTGTAGTTGCCACACATGTTTGGGGACCACCAAAGGAGGCTGTAGGAGGGCAACGTTTCAACAATAAAGTCGGGGCGGAGGCATTCCTGTGCAATTGGCTCTACACCCGCCTAGCTTCTTTTTATAAGGATCTAAAGAAATAATTCTTGTTTAATTTGAATGTCCCTCGTACATGTCGGAACATTTCATATCCAAAGACAAAAAAATAACAATTGTTTTTACAACACAATCAAGTTCTTGATGTTGTGTTTGAATGTTTTATTCTTTTCATGACATTACATTTTAATTTAAATATTTTCTTTTTAGTATCGTACATCTTTAAATATGAGCCAATCTTACGTATTCCATGTGATATTTGCCAAATGCGAACTGCTGTTGCTAAGAAATGCACCGCTAAACATGAATTCTTCGGAAGAAGCAGTTTTGACTCCGCTCAATATAGGATATCAAACCGAACCCGTGTCCTTACCACCATCTTCAATAACATACCTCATAATACGCCCTCCCACATATGGATATTTATATTTTGCTGATTCAAAGTACAAAATGGGCTATTATGACATATTTACACAAGAAGATGTTATTTCAGACAATATCAAGTACAGACTACATAGAAAATCATACTCACCTATTTTTGACATCATTATATTTAATATTATTGCTCCAGGTTGTCGAAATGTAACAGGAAATATCACTGTTCTACATCAACCTTCTAACGATACATTATCCCGAGTTCATACGGTGTTCGAAAGACTTCAAGTCGAAGAGGGTGGTAGAACAAACATTGCAGTAACTCATTTAAATATACATAGCGATTCCATAACGGATTTATTTTTTAATGTAACTATTCCTCCTAGTCATGGAATTTTGCAAGTTATTAAAGAAAATATTGAGAGAAACAGAACAAATTACTTTACTTTAAGTGAATTAACAATGAACCAGTTATATTATATACACGATGATTCAGAAACTAAGTATGATTTTTTTAAATTTATGGCTTTATCTCGCGAAGAAGAAAATTTCCAATATGTTGAGATTATACATATCGATGTCCTGCTTAAAAACGATAATCCACCAATTCGCGAAATTGATAAAATATTTCATGTTGTCGTTGGAAGCCAAAAATTATTAACGAGTGATGATTTAAAGTATAAGGATCCGGATATTGATTCAAAACTCTCGGATATCGTCTATACATACAAAGATTTGCGTTCGGGTGGAATATATAGCTCCAGAAATACTTCTGTTGAGCTAATGAAATTTACTCAGAAAGATTTGGACGATCGAATGGTACTGTTTAAGCACAATGGATCGGCACATTTTAAGGTAAATTTATGGGTGACGGATGGTTCGAATTTTGTGCAAGGAACATTAGAAGTGAAAGCATCGGCACCATTTATTACTGTGATCAATAATCGGAAATTCTATGTCAAACATAATTCGATGGCAACAATTAAAAGCGAGCATCTCTCTTATATGACCAATTTATTCACTGTAGACGAAGATGTTATATACGAAATAACGGTAAAACCTAAATTGGGGAAAATATTATTTGGAGATAAATTTAAGGTAAAACAAATATAAATAAATTTAAATTAGTGTTCATTTATTTTTTTTCTAGGAAATTCTCCAATTTACTCATGCCCAGTTGAAGTTAGGTTATATACTTTACACCAATGAAATCACTACTGAAAATATTGATAAAGTTGGGATACAAGTACAGTGTAAAGATGCAGTTGCCAATGGGCATTTAATAATATCCATGTTGTCACCTAATTATTGGGAACCTTTAACATTAAAAACAATTCGCATGTTGATGGTGGAGGAATCTACAAGCGCTGTTATTAATAAACAGATATTGGAGGTAATTTTATAAAGATGTTTTTTTTCTTGAATATGTTACTGAATCTACCCTTTAATGTTTGTATTGTCAAATTGATTTTATTATCTAATACTCTTTATGATTTTTTATGGAGCTAAAATGGATTATCAAAATAATATTCTATATCCATTTTTCTCCTCTAAACGCTCTTTTTGCGCCAATATACATTTTCAAATATTGCGTAATGATTAAGTTAACAGTTTGTGGTTTAACTAGTTAAACATTATTCTGCCATTACATTCACAGTATATTTATTGAGTAAGGTGCTCTTTATACGAGAAGAAATCAAATAAATATTATTTTGGAATATCAAAATCATTTAAGTTCATATGTAATAAATAAAATAAAATAAATAAAAAATAATTCTTTAAAATTAGTGATATAGAAGTAATTTTCCAATGTCAATTTTTTTGACGGACACTAAGAATTAATTAAAAGTATGATGGAACAGTTACTTTTCCAATAAAAGACTATTAATGTTTTGTTTAAAACTAAGGCAACGTCCTTAATAATCATCTAATCATAGCATATACGATCTGTTTACTAAGCATGTAATAATAAATGTTTATTCCTTTGGCTCTTTTGCGATTCTTTTCTCCTATATGATTTTCGAAATGTCGGGAAATACCTTTTTTTTTCTACTCCCATACTTCAGTTGTATTATTAGATATGCTGAACCTGTACTTTAATGATGTCCTATAAGATACAGATTTTCATTAAGATACAAGTTTATATCCAATAGGAATGCGACATTCCAATATTCATCAATATTCAATATGGCCACTTCATATCTGACAGATATAAAAATTAATTAAATGTGACAGTTCTCTGCAATTTACTAGTAAGTAGTTAAAATTTGTGCTTTTTTGAAAATATAAACGGTGAAAATGAGGGATAATGACAGTGAAATGTAAAATTTGACTCCACCAGAAATTATGGAACAAGCCTTAGTAGCCACGAACAGTTTATTACCCGCTAAATTCGCAAAAACGTACGGAAAATTTTACGCTCAATTTATGAAATGGAATGTTCAAAAAATAATGTTTTATTATGGGGTCGTAGAAAAAATAGTGTATGCAACTCCCATTTAATGCCTATTAAGACACTCGTATTCATTACGTAATTTTCATTCTCGTGTCTTAATAGCCATCATTAAATGCTCATTGCATAATATACTATTATAGTGTAACTGTAGATTTTGCACACTGTTGATTATCTTTACGTTACTACTGTCATTTTCCCTTTGAAACACGTCAAAATTGATGGCGTGTCATATTTTCGCTTTACGAATGCCGTGATATGATATGTATTTTATGTATGGATTTGGGAATCGAAATTCGTTGGAGGCTGGGAAAACCTTACAAACTATAAATCGGATAATTAAAGGGTGTTATGCAAAAGGAAGCAACAGTGGTGTTTTAAAAGAGTTTAGCAGTCATTGAGAAGAATGGTAGTCATTTTCAGAGTTTTTGTAGATTAGGAATCTGTACTTGCGATAATAAGTAATCAAGTATTGTTTTTTTCGAAAAGCTCTTATCGCCCTCTAACTTCGAAACAACGCCTGTTTTCGAAAATCATGTAAGAACCAAGAAACTTAAAATAGTCCCAAGAATAAGCTCCTCAATTTTTCCGCATGCTTAGTAAACGTCCTTTATATATATAATATTATATGTTTTCTTGATGCAATTCGAAACGCAAAAAAAAAAATTCTCCGGCGGTTTCTATTCTACAGTGTGAAATTTGTATAATACAATATTGATAATCAAATTGTTGTTATTTACGGCAGAAAACTTAATTGCAAAAATAAAAAGTTTGTTTTTACTTTTAGGTACACCAAACTGAAGTTGATCCATCGATGATAACGTTTTATATAACAGAATTACCTAGACATGGTTATATCACGATGCTGTCAGCAGTTAAAAATCCGGAAGAACAAACAACCAATATAAGAAGTTTTACTCAATCTGTTCTAAATGAGAATCGTGTTATTTATATACAATCCGTTGCAAACGAAACTAGTGATCGAATTGTATTTAATGTAACGAGTAGTATAATTTGGCTAAACAATGTCGTCTTGGATATACAAGTCATTCCCGAACATCTTTATTTAGGATCGAGTACTCTGACTGTTTATGAAGGTGGTGTAGTATTGATATCGCCCGCAAACTTGTTCACACAAACACACTATTATAAAAGTAAAGTGACCGATTATCTGTTATTGGAGTTACCGAAACATGGTTGTGTTCAAATCAGAAAATCATGTACCAAATTAGCAAAATTTTCTCACAAAGAACTTAAAGCAAACGTTGTACATTACGCCCATGATGGAACGGAAAACTTATTTGATGAAGTGAAAATAATTGGTATTGCTGGCGAAAAACGTAGTGCGCCTCTAGTGTTGCCGATAACAATATTACCTATCAACGATCAGAAACCAATAGTTGTAAATAACACGGGTTTAACGATGTGGGAAGGTGGTGTTTCTGTAATCACCAATTCAATGTTAGGTAAATAAGCGTAAAAGAATTACTCTGGTGAAGGCTAAGGTGTATATTTGCGTTGTTCTAGCTGCTACTGATGCTGATAAACCAAAAGAAGTATTGAGATATCATGTG
Organism: Amphimallon solstitiale; assembly: GCA_963170755.1. NCBI lineage: Eukaryota > Metazoa > Arthropoda > Insecta > Coleoptera > Scarabaeidae > Amphimallon > Amphimallon solstitiale. Next base: position 50,037,667 of record OY720684.1, on the reverse strand, counting down.
CTTGGTTGCTGGTGGGGTAATGTTACATTACATTCAAATTCCCGAATACCATTGAATTATTTCACTCAAGACGCTATTAATAAGAATATGGTGGTTTTTCGACATTTAAGTAGGTTATATTAAAGTAATTAATGATGTATGATTTTTACAGACTGAGGTATCATAATCAAATTAATTTTATTAACAACAAAAAAGTTACATGCTTTTACCTCATTCCGTTGTCATCCGATATATACATTTAAATCTCTTTTTGTACTCACCGCCTGTAAAGTGATATTTGGCGCATGTGTAGCTCGACTGGGAAATACGTTTTCCCGGTTGAGGCGACTGTAAAAATTGAAAAAACACTGGCACTTTGGGACATTTAAAAAAAAATCTAACTTGGTAGTAATAAAATTTAGTCTATAAAATACTACTTCCCTTCACTATTCTTCACTAAAAGTTGGGGAAATAAGAGTAATAATAAAAAAATTTTCCATAAAAATTGTGGCTCCATCTATTTGACGATATTTTAAGCGGCATCTTAAGCAAGATTGAAGCGCCATCTATTTGAACCACATCGACATTCATATTGGGAGTTCGGAATTGTTTGTATTTAAACCAAGAAACGCAATAAATGTACTATAAATTTATAAATATAAGAATAAATACCTCATGTTTGCCAGGTGTAAGAATATACATAATAACTTAATTTTAGGGAAAGGTGAGTAATAGTTACATACATGAAATGCTTAAATTAATAGGTAATCTATCTTAGGTTAGGTATGATACCAATGACATTAATCAATAATATATTTTTAATTTAATGTTCGTACAAAAAATATTGTACAAACCACTTGCGTGAAGACATCTTCCACGCATTCGCGCAATTAAAAGCACTCGCTTCCTGCGGTCGCTCGTACTTACAATGTGCGCTCATGCGGGAAATAGTCTTCCCGCACTTGGTTCGTAAATAACTATTAATCCGGATATCTCACTTCAAGGGCTAGATTTTATGCCACTGAAGCATTATTGATTTTAATGTAGTCAGTAATTTTAAGTAAATTTCCCTTTTATCTGCATGGTAGTAAAAGGTAATGTACGAACTTCGGTTTTGAGAGATTTCATTGAATTACGATGCATTCCCCTAAAGATTAATTTTTATTTTTTCTTCTAGATGGTTCTGAAGCGGAATTTACGTTTAAAGTTAGCGACGGCCTACATACAACTAAGGAACACACGTTTTTTATAAAAACCGAGCCAGTTATGCTCAACATAAGAATAAGACCACTACACATATTCCCATTGCAAAGAAAGTACATAACATCGAATTATTTATTAAGTACTGTGTCTGATCCTGATAGGACAATAAATTATGAGGTTATAGTTCCACCTGCATTGGGTCGCCTAATGTTAGATTCGGATACATCTGGTATTTATAAGGTGATTAATGCATTTACTCAAGACGATTTGGATAAAAAAAGGATATTTTACGAGCATACACATCCTTTCGCAAATCTATATGCGAACGATTCATTTGTGTTTAACATCAAGAGTCACCTAGCTGAGCCCTTGGTAAGGCAGAGCTTAGCAATTGATATTTCCGTTTCATCCGGTGGATTAGACGCTTATGTTAGTATTCCCAAAGTAAATGTAAATGAAGGTGGCATTGTTAGTATACTGATGAATTTATCCAGCGTAGTGTACTTTTTGGAAAATCATGCTGGTTTGAGATCGCCTATAATACATGCTTCTGCAATGAATCCACAACATGGTGTTGTCTTTCTCCAAAGTAATCCCAATTTAACAACTTTTACTCAACAGCAGTTAGAGTCAGGACAAGTTTTATATCGACACGATCACTCGGATTCATTGGGTGATAATATTCATTTCTCTCTGCATTTGTTACCAGGTTATATTATGTTATGCAACGTTACAGTACCCATTATCGTTAATCCTATCAATGATCAGCCTTTTAAACTGGTAACACCGGTTCCTCACTTCAAAGTTGTGCAAGGCGAAAATCACACTATAACTAAGAATGAATTATGCACTGAAGATGCTGACACAGCAGCAATAGATTTAAAGTATGACATAATAACAGAACCTGTAACTGGTTTGATTATTTTACTGCCGGATACTGTACCCGTTACACACTTTACTCAGGCCGATATCAATGACAATAGACTTGTTTATATGCATAATGGCTCAGGCTTAAGAGATACAATAAATTTGCGAGTATCTGATGGAAAATTTTTACCAGTATATACAGTTTTTAGCGTAGAAGTAATACCTATAAGCATAAATGTTTCAGCGGGTGCTCCAGTATTTCTCCAGCAAGGCTCTAATGTTGTTCAGTTATCAGAAAACCAATTTGTCATCAAGTCAAATGCAAATTGGAATAATATAAAGTTCAGTGTAAGACTTGCACCCAGGCACGGTGCCTTATATGTCAAAGATGAACCATCAATGAAATTCAGCTATTTTGATATTATTAATAAAAAAGTGATGTACATGCAAACCGACATGACAACTGCGAACGATAGTTTCAACGTTTTTGCCGGAATGCTTAGTGGCAACGCATCAATGGGTAACCTCATTACCGTTCTAGTAATTGTACAACCCCTAATTCAGATTGGCAATTTAACTGTTTTTACTGGAGAAAGTAATCGTATTACCTTAAGTGTATTAGACGCAACCCCGCTAGCTAAATTAACAAGTAGTAATCCACGTTATACCGTCATAGAAAGACCCAAATATGGCGAAATAAGGAAAATACTTAGAAGTTCTGGAGAGAGTAGAAACGTAATCGATACCGCCGTTAGCATCTTTACCCACGAAGAATTACAAAGCGGGCTAATCTATTTCGTCGTCGATGAAATTGAAGTGGGCTGGAATGGCCTTGAAGATCGCTTAGATTTTATTATTGCAGCTAGTATATTTCAACCGGCCGTTGGGGAACTTAAAATCTCTGTAAAATCTGCGTTACTCAACGATATATACTCAACTTTGGCCGGACCCAATGACCCAGCTGGGCATGAAGGCGGAATGCATTTTGCTAGTCCAAACATGACTAGGGATTACTTTTTAATAGGTAAGTGTCGAAATTATCAATCTTCACACTTTTTATTAAATATAGGGACTATAAAAGTACGTCCTTTTTCTTAATATCTGTTAGTGTTTATAGTTTTACATTCACTTTTAGATATAGATATACAATGTGATCAATCTGAAGTGAAGGTTGCGTGCCCTAAATTTTTAATTGGCAACATTGTTTAGTTGGTAGTACGGACTGTCTGTAAATGTCTGGCGTACAAACATTTACAGACAGTTAAGTTGGTAGTGGGGATCTTATTTTTTTAAGTTGGTGAAATTCAGTGGCGAAGTATAGAAGCACGGCATGACCATATTGTTCTGAATACTGACTACGGAGGACTATATACTAGGAGGCGACACGACGTATCAACAAAACGTACCCGAAATAGAACTTAAATTAAAGTTCCGAGTGCGTCGCTGGGTGGCGCAGTTGTTCCATTCTCGGCTACATTTCAAAGGAAGCAAATGGTCAGGACATTGTTTTTAATTTATTAAAAGAAAAACAACAAAATACAAAATCAATAAATAAACAAATATTATAATTTAGACTATTTTCTTTATTCTCGGCTACATTTTAAAGGAAGCAAAAGGTCAGGACATTGTCTTTAATTTATTTAAAAAAAACATGAAAATACATCATCAATATATAAACAAATATAATAATTTAGACTCTTTTCTTAATTTTCTAGTCTTCTCTGTCTTAAATCTCCTAGCTTCATTAAGGGTTCTATATAAAAAAATATTATTTTTTACAATAGGTGATTATGATTATAACTATACTACCTTATTTTTCAGTCGATTGTTTTTTCACTTAATGCACTTTAAAACTTCCTGAAGTTTTTCATATATTTTTAATATGTTTGGCAAACGAACTTTTTTTAGGTGTCTTCGACAAGTTTGCTGACAATTGACACAGTTGTTTGCTAAAATTCCTTAAATCATGACAATGCTGCAAATGAGTCTTTGTCCATTTCGTTGTAGGTAAAAGAAATTGGTCGAAATTGTCCATCGTACTTTGAAACCAGCTTTTTCCTAGATTTTCCAAGACATTATTTTCGGTTTCATTGTCTCTAATCTCCACACTTTCGTCAATACCAGCAACTGCATTATCTTTTTTTGTTTTTGTTCCATTTTTCCAGCGATTTTTCTTATAGTTGGAGCTTTTCGTTCTACTTTAGGGTTGGACAAGTAATGAGGCAAGTTAGGAAATATGCAGGGAATTGCATCGCAATTTAGTTTGGGTCGTCCTCTTTCAACTTTATTAATTTCCCTATCATTTATTTTCGTTTCAAAGCATTTTGAAATGTCTGATTGCAAAAAGTGCACTTCACAAACAACATCATTTTCAGCTAATTCTTTATCCGCTCTTGGAATAGCTCTGTTCCATTTATTAAAAATAGTCTTATCCTTAAATTTCAGAGAGGTATTCATAATAATAATTACGTAATAGCGATTAAAAAGTAACTTACCTTTGGCGCCTTAAATAAGCTTGTATTTTTTATCCCATGCAGTTTATTATATTTCCGTGTCGATGAATAACCGGCTTTACACCCCGGCACAAAACAACTGTTTTTACTTTTCATTTTCTACAGCTCTATCCACCAGTTCTTTTCAAAACAATCGTTTAAATTACGAGGAGCCCCATTAAAACACGTGTAAAATGTGGGTGAACGTAGCCGCGCTACCTATCGTTGCGACACTTGTGGCAGTTCGTTCAACTAAAGTAAGGTGGGTACACAAAATTCAGATATTTGCATAAGCGTTTCGCCTCCTAGTATATAGTCCTCCGTAATACTGACAAGCACTAGAGCGCAGTGAGGTTATATTGTACAGACTTGTTAATGGACACATTAAATACGCTATTATTAAATAAAAATAACACTGACAAGTAGCAAATAAGTTTATTTATAAAAATTGTTAAAAATGTTCTCCATTAGCTTGTAAACACAACATTATTCGTCGTTTCATGTTTTCAAATACATGATGAAGCTGTTCTCGTTTTATGTTTTGAATTTCATGCCTAATCGCTTGTTAAACTTCCTCTAAATTGTGCAAATGGTTTTTATAGACATTATTCTTTACCTGTCCAAAATGAAAATAATCTGGTGGTGTTAAATCTGGATTCTTCAGTGGTCACAGGCCTTGGCTTATAATACAATTTTCATAACATTGTTGCAAATAATCTGTGGTGGTCCGTGCAGTATGAGCAGTGACTCCGTCTTGTTGGAAATAGCCCCTCGTTATTTCATCATCATGCAGCTGATTAATAAATTCTGTTTGATATCTCTCTGCATTAATTGTTTCTTTAAAGAATATTGGCCCTATTATTCTCCGCCTTGAAATTGCAATCCAAATTCAGCTTTCAATGGATGCAAATCTTTTTCAACGGAATTTGTGAGGGTTCTCCGTAGCCCAGGTTCGGTAATTCTGGCTATTTACATAACCAGATAAATAGAATCATGCTTCCTCAGTCCAGTAAATCATTATTATTAAGGTGCTCGTTAAAGCATTGAGACAGTATAGTATATGTTGTTGATAATCATGAGAGTACAAATGCTACACAACCGAAACTCGATGGGGATGCATATGTAAATTTTTATGTAGAGATTTTACACAACTAGCTCTACTAATACCTGAACAGAACACATAATTAAGGACTTGCACTTATTTAAATACTTTTGCTCATTTACCTGACTGACAGCCTTCATAGTGATTTGTTGTGGTTTGATTGATTCGTTATTCAATATCATTAACAACAGGTTCAGTTAATATTGTAGGTCTTCCGGTTGATTTATCCTTACAAATACAATTTTTTCTCTCAAAACACTTTACAATCTCACGCTTGTGATGGCTGAAAACTTCATAGTTGACATTTTCATTAGGAAATGCTTCTACAAATTGATCGAAGCAGCAAACTGTACGACCAAGTTCCATCCTGATTGCGAGTTGCACTTCGAAAGTGGGCCATAAGAATGTGTCCGTCTTGTTCAGACGTAAACATTTTTGGTTTTCCAGTCAATACTAAAAAAAAGTTAAAATAGTGGTTATTCAAACACAAGTTGCATTTCATATTAAATTATTACTTACCTATAACTTACAAACGATAATTATTGAGCTCTCAAAAGGACTGTTCGAAATTAAACGTATAAATATGAAATATTCAGAGCAAATAATGTTTACAAGACCGACGATACAATTGACAAAACAGTTAATGACAATTTATGTATCTACGTCTATGTACACAGCTCAAGCGGCAGAGTTATCACTAAACCTTGATATAATTGCAGGCATTCCAACTTAATTGGCGTACAAACATTAACAGGCACAGATATAAGACATTACTTTTAGAGAGCAGTAGTAAAGTGCACATGTTCTCGACAAATGTTATATTTATATTAATAAAGAAAATCAACAAATAACATTTTCAATTTTTATAACAAAAAATCATTTAGATCACAATGTTAGAGAACGTAAGTGTTCGAAATAAATACAAAAATTCAGGATAGGTATCTGTCTAACAAGAAAATATCCTAATCTAGGGATTTTTAAGAAACCACCACACCTCACTTGAGATTGATCTAATTGTATTAGACACATGATAAATTTTGGACGCCTGCAACATTTTTAAAATAATGTTCTAAGCTTATTGGTAAGTAAGAATCTAGAGATTTATTCTCATCTCAAACTGGTCATAATATAAACGTAGGTTACATAGTTTTTCTTCTTGTATTTTGTATAAGGCATAAAGTAATTTATGCTGTCAGTCCTAAGATAAATTATTTTTATCCCATTAGTCAAAAGATACAAGTTTGAAATTTCAGTAATAAAGGAAATAAGCAATTGCAAGGAACATTTGAAAAAGTCGAGTCCATATTTGAAAGTTCTTAATATAGATAATCGCACTTCTCGACATTTCTCACAACGTTTGAAATAGGCGGCACAAGCTTAATGTTTGGCATGTATTGTTTAAACGGCACATATAATTGCTCTGTAGTATAATGATCATGCTCCTAATCGACCTCGAGTTTTAGGGAATACCTAGAACTACTATTAGTTTTATTATAAATCTAAATATTATGCAAAAGTATGTAAAACTTAATTTGGCACAACTTTTGTTCTTTTCACAATTTTGACAGATGTCATAAGTTAATTCTCTAATATTTTTCAGTTCTTTCAATATTATATTATATAATCATAATCATGGGCGGGCTACTCTAATTATGAATAGAATAGAAGACACAAATAGTAAATGGTAAAATATGCAATTATACATGTATATATAGATACGTATATATATATATACATATATATGATATACAAGCTGATTCAAATTAAGCGCGCACCATTGCTAACTCCGTTATTATTAATTTGAGAGTAGGTTAAATTAAAAAAGTAGTAGTCTTTTTAATGTTGACTAAGAGGCAGTTCATGAATAAACAATTGAATAACGCATTTTTGAGAAACATTGAAATGTTTTTTTTTTTAATAGAACACCCTATATATCTTTAAAAATATTGATTAATAATTTAATTTGTGATATAAAAGTTCCTATGCACTAGTGTCTTAAAACGGATAATAAAGAAGTTATACATATGTAAATATTTATTGATGTTTATTTTAACATTTTTGTAGCTTAAAATAATGTCACTGAAGTTAAATTAAAAAGATAGTAACTGTATAATTTATAAATAATGCTCAAAGATGTCACCTTCCTTCACAGTACATTTCTGTGCCCGCTTAAGTACACTCTGGGTAGCTCTTAATATTATTCTTCCATCCAGTTCGTTAAAAATATCTCTGACCTTGTTCTGCAATTCGTGTATGGTATTGTACCGCGTTTTGTACACCTTGACCGTGCTGGCCATCGAATGTGACCATTGGTACCAATTCATTTATTGGCAAAGGTGGCGTTGAGATAATTTTGTACTAGGTGACATCGTATAATTGGCGTTGTCAAGAAAATCCTCCAGAACGTTACGAAGAAATTCCAGATATCTTTCTCCTGTCAACGTACCGTTATAGAACACTGGACCGACGACTATCGAACCTATCAATCCGCACTAAAAATTAAAACCAAACCGAACTTGTGCAGCATATGGACTCACTATTAGTAAATTTTCTTGGTACTGACTGTCCTTCCTATTAAACATGCCTCTATTTGAAAATTTCGTTTCATCACTCCATAAAATACATCTTGCTCCATTTAAATTGTCGTTGCAGAAATTTACGAAAACACAATTGACAGATATCTAACACTAAACAACGTAAATGTGGAAAAATAGAACAAAAATACACAACATAAAGTAAATGAACAACTACTATTATGCGAAAAATTGCGTGCGAAAGAATACTCGTACGTTGTTGACAATGTCAAATAGCATACTGTTTTTCCTTTGTTGGTTTAAAGTGAAAGAAGACTTCATTTTATAGGGTAGATAAGAACATCACCACTAACATCAACAGCGATCGATAATAACTCCTTTATTATCGTTTATTCATGAACTCCAATATTAGTTAGCATAAAAAAATACGGTTCTACTTTAACCTACTCTCTAGAATTAATAATAACGGAGGCAATGGTGCGCACTTAATTTGTATAACTTCTATATTATCCGTTTTAAGGCAATAGTGCATAGGAACTTTTATATCACAAGTTGAATTATTAATCAGTAATTTTAAAAATATGTAGGGTTTTCTATTAAAAAAAAAAAACATTTCAATGCTTCTCGGAAATGCGTTATTCAATTGTTTATTCATGAATTGTAATATTAGTCAACATTAAAAACACTACTACTTTGCTAACTTAACCTACTTTCTAGAATTAATAATAACGGAGTTAGCAATGGTGCGCACTTAATTTGAATCAGCCTGTATATTCACATTAGCGCAGAAGCGAAGGTTCTTATCTCTATATCGAATGGTTTCTTTCAACTTATCCAATGTATGAGATTTGTCGCCATAAATTCTTTTAAGTAGTTCCACAGATGAAAATTGGCCATTTTGGGGTCTGGGTGTTGTGAAAGCTAGAGTAATTCCAAACTGTGACATTTGGCTATCAGGAAATAAGTTCTACATTTGGTTCAATGAAGTTCTTGCAGTTTTGCCATCGATCTCTCTTGTGGATCATGTTCAGGGTAGTATTTTGCCTACGGGGAATATTTCCAAATCGGTGGATATTTAAATGTTATCGTAGCGGACTTGTCACTTTTGATGAATGTTCGCCGTATACTAATGTATAATAAACACGCCCATACCACCTTATATCTCCGCCAAGTGGCGGTTACTTATTTCTCCTAGCGTACGTGAAAACTCAGACAATGATATATACCTTATCTGCACCCACTGCCGAGTATCATCTATTTCATAAACATCAGAACCACATATATTATATACAGCAGTGAACCTTGCAGCACACCTACCCAACAATTTTCTTTGGATGTGTTTTATAAATGTAGGGTGACAGACTCACAATTACCTCCCAAACTGAAAATTGGTAAATAGATATTTAGTGTCATCAAATGCTCTTAGTAGACAGATGAAGATTCAATTCAACAAAGCTCTCACACTATTAAATCACTGAAGTATACATACACGAATTAATTCATATATGAGTCAATGGTATGAATGCACATCTACACCAAGCTGGCATGTACGTAAGTCGACTATATATGCAGGTAGTCCAAATTTTTAAGGCATTGTGAACAGCACGCTCGTACACTGATGAGATCTATGTAAGATCGAAACAGCTGTCTGTACGTTGTTGTTCACAATAGACATGGGCGAGATAGGGGAAGTCGTTCCGATTCCACTCAGACTAGACCCACTCGTGTTTTGTCGGCTCTCGGGGAAACCGGTAGGTAATACGGTACCCAAGAGCCGACAAAACACGAGTCGGTCTAGTCTAAGTGAAATCGGAACCACTTCCCCTATCTCGCCCATGTCTAGTTCACAATGCCAGCTTGGTATAGATGTGCATTCATACCATTTATGATGAACATTCCTGGCACAACATAACCGAACAGATTTTCGATTATATTTAACCCAGTATTTGTATTAATGCAGTTGTTCTAGAATGACCTGTTATAAAACTGTGCCGGCTTGAACTTGGCATTATGCTTGTTGGAAATCAAGAAATAGATAATATATTTGGTACACACATTTCATTTCATTACAGTTAGCATGGTAGCTGGAGTAGTAATTTTGGGTGTCGCTGTAATAATAGTGATAAAATGCCGCTCCTTAGAACCCGAAGAACTAAACAAAGAAGAACAGTGCCTCCAACCCATACCCTTACCCAGACCACCTGATAGATTGATGGCATCGTCACCACCATTAAAGTCCACTCAGAGTGGTTTCGCTTCGCCACTGCTTACTGCCCTGCCGCAGTGTAAAGTAACACCCCTGAATAGAAGCGAATTAGACAGCCATACGAGATATCCCTATGGTGTGGATGACCATCCCGACGAGTGGAGTAGCTGTGATACATCAGATGCAGCTTGTCCAAGTAGAAATATCATGCTCCGTAGAAACCAGTACTGGGTCTAAGTTTTTGCTTACACTGTACCATATAATAGTGATTTTTTATACGATTTGTAAATGTTTAGAAAAGAGGAAACATTTTTTATAGATTTTTCACACTTGTTTCAACTTTTTTTTATATATGTATACTTTTACACTATGATGGTAATAGTATTCGGACACACTACAAGTAAAAATGAAATGTTTATCATGTACATTGTGTGCTTACTATAAAAATATAATTTTGCACTCCATAATTTTGAAATAGTACAAAATGTATGAAACAAGAATGTGCATTAATTTAATTTGATAGATGTAATTTAACATAACACTGCCCTCAGTCCAACTAAGTCTAAATATAGAAACTTTTGTATTAATAATATCGTATGATTATTCAATTACGTAGTCACTATGTGGTGTGTCTAAAGTATTTTTACTTTTATATAACATATCTCTCAATTCGATAATAACATCAAACTTCTATACTATAATAATTTATATATTTAATACTTTTATTTTATAGGTTTACCTTTTGATACAAATAATTTACCAAACTATTTATTTTTCTATTATTCATATCCGCATGTATTTTCAGTTTTAATAGATTCGTAATATCGTTGTGACAGTATTTTTATAAAATCAAAATTGGAGGTATGCGATTGAGGTATTGATGAACGGACTTTGTAACTCATATATTTGATGTATGCAGTATATAAATATTTATTACCCAATGAAGAATTGGTTGTTAATACCCCATTTAAATCTAATTGTACCTAATCTCTTACAGGTAAAATGTTAAACTATAAACATTTGTATTCATATATTTTCTTTTATATACACTTATTACGTAATATCAATGCAAACAAACGGTGGCAATTTAATGAAAAATAAGAATACAAAAATAAATATGTTTGAAGTGAAGAATTTGTGTTGTTGATAATTGTAATGTGAAAAAGAAAAATTTGAATTGGCGAAATACGATACTTGAAATTATCCTTTTTTTTGTACTTAATTATTAATAAATAGTATTACTACAATGCCGTTTTCTTGGAATATAAAATCGCAAGCGTATTATTTAATTACTACTTCGTTTTACATCCATTCAGACCAATTACATCTTTATATGAACTAATAAAACAAATGGTTCATTGATACACATAAATTTCAATAGGGCACAAGTATTCCTCGGGGGTCATCTGGACTCCACTACTATTCTGGAAGCTAAGATGTGTTTATATGCAAATTACACCTCATTACACCAAACATGGGGATGAAAAGGAACTTGCAGCACAATTTAATGAAATTATGGTAAAAAGTAAAACATCGTTTGCTTCGAATAAAATAAAAGTGAATGCAGACAAGATACAGCTACAATAAAATCTGAAGAATATGCAACTGTCAAGTTCTTGGGCCTGACTGTAGATGATGAATTAAAAATAGAGGACCCAAAGACACCTACAGGCGAATCAAAATCAATTTGATACCAAAACACCACGCCACGGTGCTGACCTACCATTCTACATTTCAGGTATCTCTCCTATGGTGTTCCGTTCTAGAACACATCTACCATAGTCGCAAAAAAGAGGTCTGAGGACAGTGCAACTTGAACTATGGAGAACACTGCAGGGGATACTTCAGACAATAGAGAATGCTTACCTTCATATCATGGTACATTCACTAATAATTTAACAAAGTGTTTGTGTAATGTTTGAAGAAAAAAAAAAGGATACAATCTATGAATTAGGATGGCCATATGTTAAAACTGATCATCTGTTCCAAAATTCATTACATTTTTTATTGATTTCTTTTTATAAAATTAACGATACAAAGTAGCTTAGAAAATAAAGTAAATTATAAAATTCTAGCAAACAGTACCTTTTAGTGCCTACAAAGTATTCCATATAAATATTTGAAGAAAGTCATTAAAACGCACATAATTATTGTTTAATTAATATTATTTAATCACTAATATCAATTAAATTATTAAAATATTTCTTACAATCCATAAACGTTCAAGTATAAAATTCGTAAAAGTGACACTATAGAATACTTATGTTAAGGTGTATATGAAGGAAAAATAATACAAAATCCGCTTATAAACAGCCATCTTAAAATATGTGTAATTTATATGTTTACAACTACTTAATAGACTTAAATCTAGTTTTCTGAAGTCGCATAGAAAAATAAGACATATTTTATGAAATGAATAGGAATCATGAACTTACTACAATTCTCTTTGACGCTTTTCATAATTAATTTGTCATTTATTTCAATAACTTCTCAAATTTTATTTCCTTTTAAGTTTTTAATGACAATATAATGAGCAAATAGAATATTAAATAATTGAGATTATTCCTAAATCCACACATTAACAATGAAATGCATTTTAAAGTATAATCTTTTGTTATATTAGAAGCATTCTTTCATACACTCATTTTATTCAGTGTGTTATAAGGATAACAATAGTAATTATTATATAGTACTCAAAATGTTTAATTTCATAAAGATGGACAAAGGAAAGGATGCATAAATTAAGATTAAAATATTCAGCCCATAACAATTATGAAAGATTGAGGTATGTTATATATTAGTACGTGGATGTACTACATCGTATAGATAGCGTACAGGAATTAGAGATTGATTCCAACATTAGACACACACAGAGAGATTGTGTGTGATCCATGTATTAGTATACCATATTTTTTTATTAATCAAAATGAAATCAAATCACCTATGATAAAATTGAGTCCAACAGGAGTGTGGATATGGTAATGACTATAATCGGGGGATTGGAAATTAGCCAAGCGAATTTAAACGCACGGTTTTATTCATATGGAATTACACCTTTAGTACCCGAATGGAAATGTTTCGTACTTGATATAAGATTGAAAATATTTTTTTTCTGTCAAAAAAATGCGGACAGAATACGCTCACTAATTAGTAAGCGTAGAATTTTTCCGCTCGCAAAATGTTCAGAGTAGGCGTACATCATCTGAATCCGATCACTGCACAGTTATGTAACTGTTTCGGTCTGCTGAATGCGACTATTTACCAGGAGATGGCTCTTATATCGACCATCTTTGAGCTACTGATCAGTTTCAGATTAGATTTCAAATCAGTGGAGGTTGGTAATTGATGTTATACAGCAGCAAATGGAATGTTTAGAATATAATAGATCTTGATAATATCAGCGAAAAGTACTCATTTAGGGAAATATACATGTTCTAATGTTAATATTTAAAATTTCTTAAGACATTTTCTCTTCTTTTCAAAGAACAATTTTAACAATTAAAAATGATATATATTGTGAATTTGGATGTAGTTAACTATAGCAGTTGCTTCTTTAATGGCAATTTATATTTTTAAAGCATGTTTTTATTTAACCAACTTTCGATAACTTCACATTTCAAGATATAAACAAAAAATTAATTTTTAATGAGTGTAAAAGAAAATTGAAAAATTGTATTTCTATACTTCTAGCTTATATTTTACTTAGTCATATTCGTATCATTGTGTACACAGACTAATTCTGTGTACTATAAACAAACAACAATTTAAATGAACATTAGTAATTTTGTAATCACAAGGTCGCACAAGTATAATGACAGGAACAATAATGCTCACATAAAAAAAAAGACAAAACATGGATCATGGAATTATAAACTTCTATGCACCAATGCATATCAAACAAAACACTTTTTAAAGTCTACAATAATAAGTAGAATAGTACATGCAGTTCTATACGAAAATAAAGCTAAAAGTCAATCACGTTATATCCAATAAAGAATAATTAGTACAATCACAGAATGTAACACCATTTACATTAGCATGTAGGAGTAAACGGTGCAGTTTTCTTTATTTCATTGGTAGTAGGCCTTACGTCGGGATTTTTGGACAGCATTTTTTCCAACAAGCGATGCTAAAACATTAAAATTTGTTTTAATAATTCCTTTCTCTCATTGTTGCTGCTGTTGCTCATACTTCATCTGGGAATTTATCCAAGAAATCTGCGGGATATTTATCATTTCTGAGATCTGTCAACTTTTTAAATCTTTCCATTTCGGTAGAGAATGGCAGTAATAATTCGAAGAATATTACACCTAATGAGTAAATGTCAACTTTATAACTATACCTTTTCTTCTCTTTCTGTTCAGGGCTCATGTATAATTCAGTACCTAAAATGAATAAATTATTATGCAAAAATTTTTTATTATTAAGCATTTTCATATTAAAACATTCATACTGTACACATTATATATCTAAACAAGACTACTATTTCCGTTATGTTCTTATTACGACCTTATTATAAATTCGAACAGTTTTTACTTTCTTATACATATATATTATAATACGACCTTGAGTTTTAGAGAATATCTCGCTAAATATTAGTGTTCTTAAAATATATCAACAATAAAAAAACTATTCACATTATTTGTAACTTTCGTTTAATAAATTTTTCAGAACATTTAAGTTCCCAGGCAACAAAAAAAATGCTTATGTTTGTGATCTCTCTCTCTCTGTGTGTATGTGAGGGCACGATTCTGCCTAAATGACTATAGCTATCGACACCATAGTCGTCTAAAAGTAAGTCTGAAGTCTTAAGCCGCCCTATACTTTTTTAGTTATGATTTATGTTTATTGTTAAGCTTAGATTAAATGCCTATGACACCAAATTCTATACTTAATCCTGAAGATTTAAGCCCTCCAGGTAGTTTATGTGAATAAAAGCAGGAACTGTCAATTGAAGATTTCAGGGTTATGTTTTACTTTTATAATGGCAGTGGATATTCGTCCGACTGTCGGAGGAATAAATTATTGTCTTAAAATTCCGATGATCGGACAAATAGTAATTGTGATTATTGTTCCGAAGGTAATTACTAACGATGACTTAAAAAACTGATGTATTCATATCATTTTTTAGATTTTCTGGTAAATTATAAAGACATTATTATAACTGCACCGTATTTATTTTAAAAATGGATTACATTTCTTTTTTTTTCTTAAACCCACCACTGTAACATCAATACCTTTGGGCCGCCCCCTTCTCTTCATTTTCAAGGGCATTTTAATATTTTCTAGCAAAAGTAATTCTTCCGAATCTTTATCAATTCCTATCTTTCCAACTTTGCTACGAGTATTTGGGTTTTCCATAAGCGATGTCTTTTCAGCTGTTATGTCTGTCTCTTCGTTAACAATTGCACTTTTAAATGTTATATTTGGCTTTTCAATAACCGATGTCTTTTCCACTGTGATATTTGGCTCTTCCGTAATCGTTGTCTTTTCAACTGTGGTATTTGGCTCTTCCGTAATCGATGTCCTTTCAACTGTGATGCCTGGCTCTCCCGTAATGGATGTCTTTTCAACTGTGATATTTAGCTCTTCCGTAATTAGTGTCTTTTCAACTGTGATATTTGGCTGTTCCGTAATCGATGTCTCTTCAACTCTGATATCTGGCTCAATATTAATTAATGTATTTTCAGGTGCCATCTCTGTCTCTTCAACTATAATAGTTTGTTTGTGTTCATTCCACATGTTTACTAAAGTTTCCAACTGAGAATAATGTTTATTAAACTCACTCATACTCATTTCCGACACTATAGTTGCTATCTGCTGACATTTGGCCAACACTCTAGTATATTTTTGTTGCTGTGTTAAAATAGACCTTTCGCATTTCGACTGAATTTTGATATATTCTGAATCGCTATCATAATGTACGTTTGATTCATCTAACGTCACATTATTACTCATCAATGTGCCTTCCAAATGCAATCCATAATTTCGGAAATACAAGTGTTTTCTAAATCTTTTAGGTATAAGATCTTCGCTGTACAAATCCAGTCCTTTTAATTGTCTAAATTTAAACATGTGTTTGCATGGTAACTGCATATCCATAAAATAATTGCATTCACAATAGTTTTGTGATACTTTAATGGCGGTTCTTTTTAAAATGCAATAATCTTCTTGTTCTTCATCGAATGTAACTGTCTCTGATTTTGATAGATTATTTTCTATAAACTTAAAAGCGAAAGGCGTAACAATTTTGAAATATTTTTCTTTCAATGAATCTTTCGTTAAAGAGCTGAATTTCTTCGACATGTGCAAGCATGTCTGCTTCCTTTCTGAATTTACAGAGTTCGAAAGAATTCTAAATTCTCTATAAAAATCTTGCAATGTGCTATATTTTGTACAGACTGCTTTAATTTTCTGGTTAAATGATTCCAGGTGATTGGTAGTTGCAACTCCGTAAGTACAACATTTCTTTTTAAAACATTGCACCCACTCTTCTTTGCAGTTGTGCCAGTTATTGTTGAAATAATTCAAAACTCGCAAAAAATTTAGTTCCACTAGTGATCTGTAATTGATTTCATAAATATCTTTAGTCTTTGAGTAGGCCATTTTCTGTAATAAACTTAGTACAACTTGTCTCTCTTCACCATTTATACCCATTGACTGAGTTGTTATAGTAGTACGAAATGTTTTCAATGTGTGGAACAAGCATAACAAGAGATTAGCGTTAGGAAATTCAGTAGATAAAGTTTTTCTTTCGCTAAAATCTTTGTCGGTTAATATTGTTTTAGTTTTATTCCACGACGGGTTATGTTCTTTAAATATCTTCAACATATATCCAATCGATTCCGAATCTTCATTTTGTAGTAAAAAAGTGCATACTACAATTCCTGCATTATTTCCATCTATCGACATTAGTATATAAAACGGCATTCTTAAATTATTTAATTTATAAGTTGCATCAAGTAAGAGTAGCTCAGGGTATAAAGAGAAACTATTTTTCATTGCCGACTCTTGAAAATAAATCCCTTGAAGAATATTATCTTCACCAATTAACAGTTCTGTCACAGAATCTCTGTCTTCATCTTCTTGTAAGATCCTGGCTACTTCTAGCAAGTCACTATTTGAAGACGTTGTTGCCCTGATGTTTGTAAGATCTCGAAGTAATACATTTTTTCCGGTTTTATGCTGCATGTAGTCTTTAAGTAAGGTTTTATTACATTTTAGTCTTTTTAATTTTAGTACTTCTTCTTTTTCTTCATTGTCTAAATGTCGTTTTCTTGGGAATAAGCTAAATGTTTCTTTGTTAACATTGTGGTTGTGAGTCGTAAAAGCGTTACTCAATATTAAACTTTGGCCATCTTCCGCCAAAGTAAACACAATTTTCATGGGACAGTCTTCTCGGAAAGTGCTAAATTTAAAACAATAGTTTTTAGACAAAATGAATAAAAGTAAGTGGCAAACTACCTCACTTTTCGTGCTCCTTTGCTGACACTTTTAAATCTTTTCCCTCCTTTAATGCATGTATACTCCAGTCGATAATAAATCAAATCATTTTTCGCTTTCTTACAATTCTGAGTGTAAATTTTTGAAACGGTAGTTAACTTCTTTGCATCCCTTTTGTAAAAAGTTATAAGTTCATTATTTTCCACTTCACTCACAAAATCATACACATCTTTTAAAGTATCGAACTTCTTTCCTACTGTAATTGTATTCATTTTTAAGTCACGGTTGGCTTTTGCAACTAATTCTTAGGTTATGTCGAGCTATTGTAGTTCATTGGTGAACGTGCGCATACTGTCGGAACAATAATAAAAGTTATTAAACGTCCGAACATCGGAATTTTAAGATAATAATTTATTCATCCAACCGTCGGACGACTATCCACCGCCTTTTATAATTCATCGGTTTTTAAGTGAAAACAATACTTTTTAATTCTATACAAGTATTGTTTAAATCAACACAAAATTAAAAGTTGGAAGGAGAAAAATTCTCACAAATTCATTTCATACAAAACTAGGAATTTTCTAGAACTTATACAAATAAAGAAACATGATACAGTAATAACCATCCCGGAATTCAAAATTTGGTAATAGCATATCATTTGATAATTTAATAAGATGTAGTGTGTCTGCCGCATTTTTCATAATTGCTAGATTGTGTAGGATACACCAGTGTTATTTGTCTTGTACCATATGGGTAAGTGGTTATCAACAGTTCAAAGTCAATATCTTGGTAATTTTAATGGATCATTTTTGACTTGCATTATCACCTGGTACAAGAAAAGTTCCAGCGTGCAATACTAAAAATAGATGTGAGAATAACGTATATCAGAAAATTTTTCACAAATGGAGATTGATTGTAATCCAATATAAACGTTGTTCAAGTTAAAATTTCTATTACCAAAACATGGTAGAGTTTAGAAATGTTTTATAATAGATAGAAATAATAGTCATTCCAAGGCAAGAACGTCTGTCTTGTGTTACCTCAGCGAGGTATAGAATATGTTCATGAAGGCTTTCAATGATCTAAATACAACACCTCAACTGTTAAGGAAGACGACTGTAGATACACATTATGTACTTCCCTCAAAACTTGTAAGGATTTCTTATACTTTTCTTGTTGTATAGAGGCTGTTCATTTCAAAACTTCCCACCCTGAATTTTAGGAAATCTGGTAATCTTTGAAAAATTCCCTGAAACACGTAAGAAGTATTATCGTGGAGCCCATTTCTTGATGTAACAATTGACTCGCCCACTTTAACGAGGCCTGCCCCCGGGAGCTACCTCCTTAAAAATCTTAAAAGGAAGGGGTGTCGAGTAATACGTCATTTTCAAGGTCTTTTGAAATAGTACATTTTGGCGTTAATTTTTTTTAAATTGATCTATTCGTTTTGAAGATTTTGTAAAAAATCGTTTGGTTGGTTAAATTTTTTGTTTTAGGCTAAAATATCTCTTAGTCAAACACATTTTAACGGCTTAAAATATTTTATTTTTGTTTTCAAAGTTATTTAAGAATTCAAATATTTTTTGCAGAAACATTCAATCCAATAATTGTTCAAAATGTTGTCCGTTGATCGCTAAACAAATGGTATAGCCGTTGTTCAAAACTGCGGCGTAGATTTTCATCCTCTGACGAAGTTTTTCTAAATTTTGAGGTGGAAGGGTAAATACAACTGACATTAAATAACCCCCATAGAAAGAAGTTTAGTGGTGTCAAATCAGGCTGGCCATTTTACAGGTCCTCTTCGTCTTATCCATTTATGTGGAAATACATTGTCTAACCACCGTCTTACTAGAAGAACATAACGAGAAGCTTCATCTTGTTGAAAATGTATTCGTCCTCATCAAATAGGGTGTTTCCATCTCTATCCAATTGATATTCGAGAGCAACAATAATTAGCGGATTGATGGTATTTTCCTACTTATCCAAATATGCTTCACCATTTAGATTTCCATTGAAAAACAACAGACCAATCACTTGGTCCTCCAAGATGCTGCCCATACATTAATTTTTCAGGATACTGGATGTGTCGTTCTACAGACAGATGAGGGTTATCATTACTCCTATCTTTCCTTTCCTTTCGTTACATGTTGCGACCGTTGAATTCTTAAATAACTTTGAAAACAACACATTTTAAGCTAAAACAAATACAAAAAATTAAACAAATTAATAGATTTTCTAAAAAATCTTCAAAACGATTCGATCAATTTAAAAGAAATTAACGCCAAAATGTACTGTTTCAAAAGACCTTTAACATAACGAATTACTCGATACCCCCCCCCCCTTCCATTTCATATTTTTAAGGGGGTAGCTCCCGGGGGCAGGGGGTTAAAGCACAGTATAGAGCTGTATAGACACAGTAGTTTCAGTCGGCATCGGCACCTTTGATGTTTGTGTCCCAAAATGGTACTGCGCATTCACGCACGCGCAACCAGAGGCGTAGTCAATTCTTCTATTCAGGAACAAACCAGTGGCGTCAGAACCAAATCGTTTATGAGAAAATTATGTTAATCTATTTTTAAAATTATGAAAAAGCTATATCAATAATACAAAAAAAGAGGATAACACTTTCTTTTTATTAAGTGCATATTACACACGCATTAAAATGTAATACATTATACCGACAACACAAAATGATCCTGCCACGACTCAACAGCTGATGGCTGACTACATAGCTATATACTGTGGTTAAAGTGGGTGAGTCAATTTTTATATCAAGAAACGGCCCTCACGAAAATATTTCTTAAGTGTTTCAAGAAAATGTTCATAGATTTCCAGATATTTAGGGCGGGAAGTTTTGAAACGAACAGCCTGTATGTATATACACTTAGCCCAAGTATCATAATTAACTGAGTACAATTATTACCTGCGCCCTTTGTATGGCTTTGGAGTAGAGTTATACTAGTATTAAGATCATCATTATTCTCATTCATTGCTGTAACTAACCCAAAATCCCCAACTTTTATTTCGTTATCCATAGAAAAAAATATATTATTTGGCTGAAACATTATTACATTTGCAATTATTTAAAAAAATATATTAATAACAATACCTTTAAGTCTCTATGAATGAGACCTTTGGAATGTATGTATTCCACAGCATTCAATATTTGTTTGAACATTGGAATGATTATAGTTTTGCTTCTAGTAGAATTATTATTAAGTAACCAGCCTTTCAAGTTTTCCCTCTTGCAGAGTTGCATTTGTATATACAAGTAGATAGGACGGTCTTTGTTGCAATAAACATTGTAGCCGTTAGGATAATTATTACTGGATAAACTAGTATGTGATGTGCCAGTATTGCTGCTGCTGTACTTCGAATCACGATCGCATTTATTTTTAAATGAGACTGTATTATCATTATTTTCTTGCTTATCTTGAGAAGATTTGCTGTTTTCCCTGAAAGATATATCAAAATCGCTTGTTGAATTACTTCGAGCAGGTATATCTGCTTCTCCCATTGAAATAACTGACATGTCTATAACTGTTGAATTATTTCTTTTATGTTTTATTTCCGAAACTGCTTCAGCTTCTGAAGTAAAGCAGGAATTTGTCTCCATGGTAGCAAATCTGTCACTGAAAAACAGCCACGCAATCAAAAACACACGGAAACATGATTTCATTGATACTTACTCAATAAACTTTTTGTCATGTTCATAACTCCAGGTAATGGGTGGTTGCTCAAACCAAGAATTATAATAACGAACTATGTTCTTATGGTCTAACTGAGCCAAAGCTTTTACCTCTCGCAAAACTTGACATTCTGACCTGAAAAGAATATTGATATTACAATAAATAAATTGTTGTTCCAACAAAGTTTCCTATGTAAAATCATTTTTCAGGAATATGAAAAAAATTTGCACCAAAAATATTAGTTGTAATTATTAATGTTTGTTTATTTACAGATATTTTTGAAACAAGTTTGTTTGCCAGGATGTGTAAGTTCTTTTAAAGTCAATAATATTTCCAAGAACACAGAAAAGGTGACCAGCATAGGTAAGAACATCTGGTAGTGAGAGTTAGGTAATCATAAAAAAAAATAGATAGCACCATTAACGCGGCAGAGCTGAATTACTCACGAAGAACATCAAGGATAAAATGGGATAAAAAAGTAACACGGGAATTGAATTAAAAGATATACCAAAAGGTAAACGAAATAGTGAAAAGTATATCAGACAAAGACAGAATGCTGAGACAGTAATGTATCAGAAAGAATGGAAGAAATGGGTAAAGGTATAGCAATACAGATCAAATTCCGCTGATTCGAAAGGAATAATAATTATGCAAAGGAGAAGAATTTAAATTTTATGAGATGAAATAAGGAATAAACAAAGTAATACAATTTGAGTTCAAAATAAGGGAAGTATATTACAGACCATTTCATATACGAGACCATATTGAAAAGTAATGCCTTTATAGTAATAACTTTTATAATAACGAGCCAGACAGTGTCAAAAGTGGTTTGCCATTTACCTTAAGCATTGTAAAGAAGTACCCCTAGTGGAGATTCTCAATAAGATCGCGTGTGCGCACGACAGTCCTAAACATGGCGACCGGCATGAATGTGCGGTTAAAGCAACGAGCAGTCATTGCATTTCTTACTGCGGAGGGTGTAGCACCCATTGACATCCATCGAAGGTTGAGTGCCGTGTAGCGTGATGCATACCGTGTGGCCGCCGTTCATAGCGCGATGCACGTATTAGTACCTACTGGTCGACTATAAATGGGCGTGCCAACTTGAATTGCCACACCGACAGCGGGCGTATAAGTTATACGTATAAATGTATTCGTAGGCAAATCAAGTGAAGAGCAGTGTAATAGGTAATGCGTTCCCGTTGTAACTAATTATTTGTAGTTGTTTGAAGCATCAGATAATCACTGATAATATGTCAGTGAAGTAACTCATCACAGCTTCATAAACAACATAAAAGAGCAAAAATAAATAATAAATAACTCCTAGACTTTAAAATAAAAAAAACTTTTTAACTAAAATAATATTTTTCAACAAATATTATAATCTAAAAACTCAACTATAATAAAATACTGAAACATAAAATATTTACTTCTTAAAACAGAATTGTAAGTCAACATTGCAATTAACCTGTAATTAGCTAAAAAAATGTTATTCTTAAGCAATAATAAAACTCGAACTGACGCCCATATGTGGAAGCGACTGCCCGACTACACCGTATAAATGTCGATTTTTTGGACAAATACGAGTGCATCATAGGCATATGCGAAATACTAGCTCTGTTGTAATCCAGTATAACACTACGTCTACTTGTTTACCGTTCTAATACACAGGCATCTCTATCTGTTTCGCTTACTCTACAGGTATCGCGATAATGCAGACGCACGTGGTCTTATGGTATGTGGATGTCAATAATGTTAGGAGGTGAGTCAGGCCTGTGAAAGACGCAAATCCTGCTGAAAAGGATGCCCATGATCGGGCCGACCAGTGTTTGCGTGTGGTGAAAGGCAGGTGGCTCTCGTGAATGAACTGGTTTGTGAGAATCGACGATGTAAACAAAGTGACATTGCCAACAGGGTGGGTATTTCACAAGAAAGAGTACATCACATTATCTGCAATGTGCTGCAGTATAGGAGTATGCGAACGTTGGGTTCCCCGAATGCACCGATGAAATGAAAGCTAATCAGTAACAAATTGTAAGAACTCGTGACTCGATATGAAGCGTTTCTCTTCGGATGCCGTGTGAAGTCTTCAGACTTTTTTCATGAAGGACTTGCAAAACTCGTAGTACGTTGGCGTAAATCTATTGCTGTCAATGGCGATTATGTGGAAAGTGGATATATCAGTGCGTAGACGACAGTTTATACTGTTATTTCACATTTATATGTAAACCCATGTATCTATTCCTAATAAAGTTACAGCCATGGAGGTATTAGTTTTCAATATGCCCTCGTACTATAAAAAAAATAATAACTTAATCTGAAAACCAAGGAAAACAAAAAAAAATAAAAAACCACTCTGCAACATGAACCAAATTCATGATATTTTCAGAGTGTTTAATTCTAATATACACACATTTTAATTTAAGATAAATATACTTACTCTACTGGAAGTGTGATTCTTTTAATTGCATAAACACATTCATCAATTTTTTGTTTGGCTTCAAAAACTACTCCAAAACCACCTTTGCCTAAGCAACCAACAGTGTCAAAACTGCTCTCATAAATAGATATAAATTTTTCATCAGGTTCATCATAAAAACTACTAACTGGACGACCCGAATCTGTCGATACTGATGAAGATACAGCTTTTCCTGCTGGTATAATTAATTGTTTCGGACCAAAGAGAAAATATATACTCATAACCATTATGATTGTTATTACAGCATAGGCCCTACAAAAAATAAAAAACAAGCATAATTAAATATATGAGTAGTGATTACCAAATAACAACCAGTTCTTTTGTATTGACCATATTGTTGAATCAGAATCATTCTTAAATATATTGCTTGTAGTATTATTTTCACTACATATTAGAGAATCCTTATTTTTTATATCATTCTCTGCATATAGAAAATATCCATTACCTACAAAACATATTATTTATTTTCTAATGAGTCTGGAATTCCCTTCATTACCATTTACATATTCTGAGTTGTATAATACAGATAATGCTGCTGATCTATCATGATCATTCGTTTTCTTAGTAGCACTAGATGCTGGTATAGGCTTCCATGGAATTTTGGTAATACTTTTGCTTTCCATCATATCTTCACTTGGACTAGTATGTGATTGTAATACATTTAATATTTTGTTAGATTCATGTATATACAGCTAAAAGGGCACATATTTTATTTTCCTTGTCGATAGTTATGTGTTTGTGTAATAAAAATTATACATACTTGTTTATTGTGCATAGCTAAATAAATATCTGGTGACAGATCAACTTTCATATCATGCATTATTGGAATATCAAAAGTATCTACAACAGTTAAATCTCTTCCATTCCACAACCAAACATTAACAATAGGAACATCAAATTTATACTGCCATAATACATCATTTCTATTATCAACTTTTGAAGCAATTAATAAACCTTCAGGAAGAATGGCAGATATATTGAAGCTAAAAATTATATTGTTTGCATTCACACAACTAACACTTGGCACTTTAATATTATGATGTCCAACGCTAAAATTCCACCTAAAAAAAATTGTTTGGCCTATATTTCTTTAATACATTTGAAATAAAAAGTATTACAAAATAACATAAGAATACTTCTTAGCTTCTAGGTTGAAACAGCATCACTGTCTCATCTTCTACTGCCGATATTTCACTTACTATCCTAAGGGACACCTTCAGGACAGTTGCTGCTCCTGCAATAAATTATCTGAAACAGATAATTAGCAACAGTCCTCAGCATACTGGGTAAAATCTTGGCAACAAAAAAAAATAGAATGACATGGTCTCAACATAAAAACTAAGAAGTACTTAACAACTGTAGAAGTTCATGATTTAAACATAAACTCACCTCTCATTGCCTGTTCTAGGCTCATGTGCTCTCACTGTTAATGTATTTCTTTCTATTATGAGGACACTGTCTATTTCACCTTCAAAATTTGTTTCATTTTGACAACCAAGTAATGAACAAGTATATATGACATTGCCAGAGTGTAAGCTGACGCCATATGTTTTCACTTCCTTGCCGCCAGCAATAACCAAATCATGTGAATAAAAAAATGAGGATTTTAATAAGCTATCACCAGAAATTGGGATCGCATCTATAGTCTTGCCGTTAAACTTATATAAACCACCTGTCAATGATGGAATCAATCTAATCCACTCTCCATTATTTGTCAACTATGGATATGAGTAATATAATAAATACAAATCATCAACAAACCGTATAAATACCTCAACATTATGAATGTTAGATTTTAGTAAAGGCTCTGGACCTGTGTCTATCTGCCATTTTAAACTACCTGAACTGTTTAATGCAGATAATTTTCCGTCAAGAGTACTAACAATTAATAAACTAAAAATATTTCTTTTCAAATTAAAAGTTCTTGTCTAATATGGTTACAAATTACCCTTGTCCAGAATTATCCAAGCAATGGGGTAGTTGACCAATGCTTTCAGCAACAATAGATATAACGTAAAAATGCACCAATAATACTAAAAATGTTTTTATGATTCCTTCAAACATTGTTAATCATTCCTTATTTAAGAAAATAAACATATACATTTTAACAACTTGTTTTTCTCCGTCAATACTAACTAACTGACAATACTGCCAACCAAAGATATAAAAATTAACAAAATAGGTCATTCTCAATACTTTTCATGGAATTCTTAACAGCGCGCAGTGGTTGTAATACAAACTACGACTACGTCACAAAACCGCGCAAAAATACAAATCTAAAATTAAGTATATAGTAGTATAATAAACAGATTCATTGAACATCACAAAAGTTATACAATGATTAACATGAACAATTCATATTCAAATTGCAACATGTTAATCATTG
This sequence comes from Amphimallon solstitiale, assembly GCA_963170755.1. NCBI lineage: Eukaryota > Metazoa > Arthropoda > Insecta > Coleoptera > Scarabaeidae > Amphimallon > Amphimallon solstitiale. The sequence continues at coordinate 50,011,287 of OY720684.1, read as the reverse complement.
AATGAACTTCGTAAATACCAATAAATCCATATATAAAATGAAAAATATACACATAGGGAATGAAAAAATGAAAATCCAAAAAATTAGTAATTATTGTATATTACACAATACATAACACAAAATTTTATACAGATGTACTTTTTGTTAATAGTAATAGTAGCGTTATGTCATATCCTTATTTTTATAATTAAATAATGCTTATCTGTTGCTGTTAGACTGTTAAATATATAATCATTATTGTACTTAAATATGTACATAAATTGTTTTTACTTAGTTATTTTATTGAGGACACAATCATACAAATGTCCAGCAAAATGTTCGCTTATAAATTACATACACACATTATTGAGTTAATATAATGTACCTATATCACAAATCCGATGGTTTTTATACACTTTAGTAGGATTGGTTCTTTTAGGGGATGGATCACCAATTCTTTCAACCCACTGATTATACCGATAGGTCCAGCCCGCGACGGGCCATGCATAGGCAACAATATACGTATGGAACGTGCTATGTGGCAACGTGTGTACGATACCACTCCGCGTGCTCCTATTTTGAGTGACTTTCTTAAAATTTGAATTTATTTTGTAGAATTATTGATTTTTTTACTTTTATCTTTTAGAAAACGTTATTGTTTTTTTGTTACTTAAAATTACTTTTCCGTAGCAGCTAAGAATACAATAATAATAATAAATTGGACCTTATTATGTCTGAAACAAATGGGCAAATTACATATACAGAACGAATATGCAAACGACTATATCCTTGCGCGGTTTAAGTCTTACTAAATTCTTAACTGCAATGTGCTGCTGCTGCGGGTAGAGGGGTTTCGGTGGGGGTTTCGGTGTTGCCACTCATTGCTGACTATGGCCCGTTTCGAGCTGGACCTATCGGTATATCTGCACAATGTTGATTTTGTAAATACATACAGGACAATAATTCTTTACATTTGCGTACTATTTACACTTACGAAGTCATCCAAATAAGGAAAGAAACCTGTCTTTCGGTAAAGTGCTATCAATGTCAATAGGTACACATGATCACGGAATACTTGCTACGACCATAGTTCCTCACAACTTACAACAAGTCTACATAACTAATGAAACTCAATGCAAACAACACAACGCAACAATTTGATTATGAATTATCAATGACGCATATAATTTTAGGTTAGGATTTTCATAAATAACGCGCTTTTATGTTTCGTTATGACGATTCATATTCGGTAAACTTGGTATATCATCTACTAGCGCTTAGTGTTTGTAATAGGAACTAAAATAAAATTCAAAATTGGTAAAGCCCGTGACCAGGCCTGCTTCCAACACAAACATTTTGGAAATAGCAGAATTTGCCAGAAATGTATTTAACATGTTTGTCCATGTAATTATTATTATATAATAAATTCTGTCATCATGCACATAATAAACAAACATTTCGATATAGTTATATGTATTTGTAATCTCTAATCAAAGCCTACAGCTCCAATTTTTGTTAAAATTAAATATTTACTGATAAATTGAAATGTAAAAATACATGACATTAAAAAAAAACAAAACAAACCAATCATTCGAAATCAAACGCTATCTATCATTCACAATTCAGACTTTAGATTCAACAAAACGAGTGATGAGAATAAATGAACAGATAACTATAAGTTAAGACTCTGTTATACTGTGGTTATACTATACCGACCGAGTCCACTTTGTACTAAAATCTAGGAGGAAAGAACTCTTTCCTCATAGACGAAAATCTTATGGTGGGTTTATGCAGCGTGAATTAGTCCTAACTTAGTATTAGTATTAGTCTTAAGAAAGTTCGATCATTGAGTATACGTGTAGCGTTCAGTCAGCCGGTCTTATGGTCGTAAGTTTCTTAGGACCGCGTTAAGACCAGTGATGTAAGTCGGTAAATTACCCCGTATATTACCGAATTAATTACCGTCATTTACGGTAAATTACTACATACAATTTTCGTGAATTACCAATAAAGTAAAACACCATCTATATACACGTATGACATTGCACACTCGGTGATTGGGGAAGTCCCTTTCTAGCAGATGTAAAAGCCCGTCAATCAGCCGTTTGTATGACATAACGTATGACATTGCACACCCGGTGATTGGGGAAGTCCCTTTCTAGCAGATGTAAAAGCCCGTGAATCAGCCGTTTATATAACGAATAAAGTAGTCTTTCAAAAGATTTCGGTGTATCAGTTGAACTAGGTATATAAAGTTTGTGAATATACTACTCGTAGTATTGTGCGCTGGGATGGGGCGTAAAGATAAAATAAAAAAAAGTTATTTTAACAGCATTTTCAAAATCCACAGAACATTCGAAATTATAGGTATTCGTGTAACTTTTGTTCGCAAAGTTATGTTTTAAATGTAACCAGAATGTCCAGTCATTTACAGAATAAGTGCATTCGTTGTCCTCGTAAAATAAAGAATGAAATACAATCAAAATCAAGAGCATTAAGTGTTAAATTAAAGCAATAAATAAAGGTGAGTAATTTTGATTGATTTCTATTGGGTTTTATGGAAAAATATTTAACATTTTAGAGATTCCGGAAAGAGAAAGTTCTCCGCAAACAGATTTATAAGACGACGATGGAGAGACGATTTCAAGCGATTCTCGTCCACAATCTGCTGCAAGCACCACAAAATCCGCTTATAGTGAAAATTTGGATTTTTTTGTGGATGTAATGAATCAATCAGAAGAAGAGGAAATTTGGGATCTCTTAGCAACAGCATGCTTTTCTGGTAATAAATACTCCTTTAAATTTTACGGAAAATGTTCAATGGCAAAAATTGTTTAAAAAAATTAAACCTTCTTTACGATTGCCCACTAGATATCAGTTATCCAATGCGCTTTTAGATATAAAACACTCTCAAATAAATCAGTTAGTTAATGAAAAAATAGCAAAGTCTAAAACAATTGGAATTCAAGTTGATGGGTGGAGTAATATTAGAAACGAATCCATTATGAATATAATAATTACATGTCCAGAACCAGTTTTATTTAAAGTAATTGACTCAAGGGAAATCGCCACGATGCTGCATATCTTTGTTCTTTGCTTAGTTCTGTTATTGACGACTTAGGTATTAATAAAGTTATAAGCATAGTGACTGATGATAACGCTGGCAATATGAAATCAACTTGGAAATTAATTAGTGATATGTACCCGTCCAATTATTTTACTTGTTATGGATGTTGTGCTTATATTTTGAATTTATTCGCACAAGATATTTTAAAATTAGAAGTATGTATTTGCATGTTTAATTACTGATTGTAAAGTTATAGTAAAAAAACGATTAAAAAAGCGCATATTTTGAATGCTACGTTTAAAAATATAGAAGATGAACAGCGAGCATTACAAAAATCAAACACACTAACATCTCTTAAACTACCTGGCCAAACTAGATGGAGCTCTAATATTTTCTGTTTAGAAAGCTTAAGAATAAATAAAAAAATTAAAAGAATTGGCAATAACAGAAACTATAGCTAATAGTATAAACAAAAGTATAAAAAATAATATTTTAGATGATCTGTTTTGGGAAAGAGTTGATACGTTACATAAAATTTTACACCCTGTCTCCGTAATTTTAAAGAACATACAAACCTCTCAACCTTGCATCTCATGTTGTTGAATATTTTTAAGACCTGAATGATCAACTGATTGCTGCATGCCCAGTTTCAGAACTAAATGCTGTCTACTCATATTTAAAATCACGGAGAGAAATGGCTATAACACCTATGCATTTGGCTGCCAATTTACCAGATCCAAAATTTATATGCAAAAATTTCAATAACGAGGAATAGATCACAGCACTGACATACAGTGGCGGCCCGTGGTTTTTTGGGACGGGAGGGCACCGGGGGGACTGAGTGTTTAATAGCAAAAATTAAGTAGAGACAAAAAATAAACTCAATATGCTATTTAATTAACTTGTTTGAAAATAAAATCCATCCGCCGTTCCTTACGATTAGCAAAATGATTAATAACTAATTCATTGAAGTTTGGTGTTGATGTCAGTAATTGCTTTTCAATGGAATACATTGCTAAGGCACATAGTCTGCTTTCCCGCATGGTATTTCTAGAAAATGCTTTTATTCTCTTCAAAGTAGTAAAACACCGTTCACTTGATTTTTTCTATTTTGGCTATTAAAAGTTCAAAAAAGCTTAAAATGACAGACGTTTCGTTCGAACATTTTAAATATTTGAATATAGGCGGTGTTATATGTAATTATGATTAAAACGTCTATGGAAACTGTAACTTTGTACGTGTTCGGACGTCTTCGGAATGTCAGTGGTGGCCTTGCTTTGACTTCGGCCAACTTCGTATGGGTTCGGACGTCATCGGAATATCGGTGAAGGCCTTGCCTTGTCTTCGGTCAACTTCGTTTGGTGTTCGGACGTCTTCGGAATGTCAGTAGTGGCTTTGCTTTGACTTCGGCCAACTTCGTATGGGTTCGGACGTCATCGGAATGTCGGGGAAGGCCTTTCCTTGACTTCGGCAAACTTCGTTTGTGTTCGGACGTCTTCGGAATGTCAGTGGTGGTGTTGCTTTGACTTCGGCCAACTTCGTATGGGTTCCGCCGTCTTCGGAATGTCGATGAAGGTCTTGCCTTGTCTTCGGCCAACTTCGTATGAGTTCGGACGTTTTCGGAATATCGGTGAAGGCCTTGCCTTGTCTTCGGCCAACTTCGTTTGTGTTCGGACGTCTTCGGAATGTCAGTAGTGGCCTTGCTTTGACTTCGGCCAAATTAGTATAGGTTCGGACGTCTTCGGAATGTAGATGAAGGCCTTGTCTTGGCTTCGGCAAACTTCGTTTGTGGTCGGACGTCTTCGGAAAATCAGTGAAAGCCTTGCCTTGTCTTCGGGCAACTTCGTTGTATTGGGACGTCTTCGGAATGTCGATGAAGGCCTTGCCCTGTCTTCGGCCAACTTCGTGAACATTTTAAATATTTGAATATAGGCGGTGTTATATGTAATTCTGATTAAAATTCAGACTGATTTATGCAGTAAATTATTTCAAATTATCAACAAAAAGGACGAAATAAATAATTGCACACCCCCAGAGATTCGCAAAATAGCAGACGACAATTTACAAAATCTTTCGCCAATGCAGTCTCGACATATTATCAAAAATAAACTTTTAAATTTCAATAGTAGCATCAGAAAACTTATCATCCAACTCTGCTTAACAATTTATATTGTTAATTAGTAAATAAAATAATTTGCCTCAGTATTTTTTTTGTTACCAACGTCAAAACAACAAAATTAGCGTGCGATAAAGAAATACTTTTGCAACCAAAACGGGTGTCGTAAAGTGAACTTTATAGCACCGAAATAGAAAAAAGCATTTTGCCCATTACACCCACACAACCAGTCTGATAAACTGAACTGAATTTTCTCGTCACGGTTTTATTAGTTTTCGAATTGTGATCTTCTAGTTTAATCAATAAATCTGGTCTAGAGAGACCTAGATTTTTTAATTCTATCTTAATGTCATAGCTCAGTGTGTTATTTTCTATCATTTCGATTATGTTACTAACGCAATTCATAGTTGCATTTGCACCGATAGAAATTACAACATACACTCGCCGTTATATATTATATACTGGACCGCCACCCGGACCCGGCACCATAGAGTAGTGCCCCGCCGCCTACATATATACGCGCGCTACCCGCGCCAGTTTGCTTGATTTCTAATACAGACGGGGTTGGACGGGGCAGTCGCGCGAGATGCCCCGGAGCCTACGTCAGACTGCGATTTTTAAACGCGCTGAAAAGACGGACTGTTACTTCCGAAAACATATTATTTGTTATCAAACAAATCAGAAAAATTACATACAAATTAGGTATTTATAATTAATTTATCTGTTAAAAGAAATTTGTGACCGGGAAATTTATCACGGGGGGGGGGGGCAGTGCCCCGTTGCCCTCCCTGCAGCAGCCGCCACTGCTGACATATATTAACAAACTATCAACGCATCTAGTTAGTGGATCTGATATAGCAAAAATTATGACTGAGGTTGCTTATTACAAATCGAAAGAAGAATTGTTTTCAAAAGATTTTATATGGTAAGCATTGGAGACAGGCAAATTGAATTCTGTATTATGGTGGAAATCACTTTGTTGTACTACAGCTTTAAGTAAAGTCGCAATAGAAATTTTGAACAGCCCACCAACAACATGTGCGACGGAGAGAAGTTTTTCAATGTTTAGTATTATACACAATAAAAAACGAAATAGATTAACTAATGAAAGAGCTGCTAAGTTGGCATATGTGAATTTAAATTTAAAACTGAAAGAAAATCCGGCACTGAAAGATCTCCCAACAGAAGAGTTGGAATGTTCTGATTCGAATTGCAATACTGAGTCTGAAAGTGATCTGGAATAGTTATGTAATTAATAATGGTAATAATGATAAATCATTGTTTTGTTCTATTTTCAGAATATTGTTTAATTTTAAAATATGTTAATATTGTACTCTTTATTTTTTTTTTGCCCTTTAATCAAATGTATAAGACTTTTTTTGTTGTAGGGGTTTTATTTAAACAATAAAAAAAGTGTGGAAAATTACCATGATAATTTACTCAAAAAATGGTAAATTACGCGAGAATATCTTGGTAAAAAAAGAGCAGTAATTTACCAAGGTAATTTACCAAAATCATAAATTACGGTAATTTTACATCTCTGGTTAGAACACGACCTTGAAAGTTCGTAATTTTTAACTCTAAAGCGGGATTTATAAACTCATACGCAACAGTAACTGTAGCAGTTACTGTAGTAGTGCCTGTAACAGCAGCAGTAGTAAAACGAAAGCTAAATTTATAAACAAAAATATATTGCCGCGGAACAGCTGCGGTTTGACAGTGACAAGTGACAGTTTGTTAACCTCAATTTAATTTACCGTTTTATTTTCTCAACCATGTTTGACGTTTAATTGTTTAACGTGGGTAAAACTCGAGTGGTGGAAAATGAATAAGAAAAATATGTTATTGGGAGCGTGCGGACTGATCCGACAATACCTGTTTCTATTTTACCGACACAATCTGGGACATCTGATTGGCCGACCGTTGCGGAGTCCGCAACGATATCAGCAAAAGATGGACTTCGTCATCTCGGAGCGGTACAGTTACGGCACGAAACTGCAACCGCTGCTCCAACGGACTTTTATAAACAGCAATATTGATTTTGAATACTTTATTTTCCCACCGTTGCGTCAGCGGCAACTGCTGCTGCTGCGGATAAGTTTATAAATCCAGCTTTAGGATTAAGTTAAGACCTCGTTAGCCAAGATCTAAACCTTATGAGGTAATACGTACACAGCTACGTATCACTTACGCAGCGTAATTTGAAAATTTAATTTCTGTATAACGTGTACTTTTAAGGTTAAGACTAATTTTTAGGACTAATACTAATACTAAGTTAAGGAACGCTGCATAAACCCACCATTATTTCATGCATTTTGTGAAAATAAGTATATGAATAATAAAATTTAAAAAGTTGAATGATTTATAATTAAGTAGTGATTAGTCAAAAGCAATTCATTGTTACAAATAGTAATTAAGTAATTCTAAAAATAAAGAAATATAACCAAGGGCATGAGAATGGCATTAATGCCATTCTTATGTATGTTATGCGAAAAGATAGTGCAAATAGAAATCAAAAATATGCTTCTATTTTTTTAAAAAGCAAGGAATACATATGATAAACGCTGCTCGCTGAAAGTTTGTACACTATTTCATAGATAGCACCACAAGATAAAATAGACAAGGCCAACCTACGTGGAAAGAATACAACAGGAGAGATAATAAACTGGTGGGTAAATAGGTATTATTAAGGCAATATTGGCCAATCATAATTTATAAAATGAGTATTTTGAGTAACTTGTCTTATATCTGATATGTTTGATTATGTGTGCAGTAGCGTAACCTGCATATTCTAGGCATGTTTTGTTAAATGTTTTCTTTAAGGGTGTTGTATACCAAACTAAATATTTCGACGTCTTCGCTGCAGGTATCGGGGGGTACTACTCATGGGTGGGGCTTGCCAATACCCAACTACCATGTACATTTGCTAAATGCTATAGTAAAAATCTAAATTGTACAGTTCCCAGTTTATAAGCACCGCCCTTATGGAGCGATGTATTCGAAATGACATACGTATGATGCGTTAAGTGCTAATTGTCTCTGTTCAGGCTACACATACTCTACGTAACGTAGGTGCTAGTGTGGTGCTAGTAATATTTTGTATGATTTATTTAGGCCCAAATTTAAAAACGCCACTAACACTCCACTCAAACCCTCACTCAATTTGGACTCAGTCAAGTGCCTCCTCCACTTATATCACAGAGTGGTATTCAAAAAGCCCGACTCGAATGAGTGTAAACTTATTAAAAATTGTCATTAATACGTCATTCTTTCATGACATCATGTTTGCTTTCGCGCCAAACGCTTGTTTAACGGACACTTTTTCAAGCTTACTTCACTTTTGCTGCAGTCATCGTGCTATTAGTTGCTTCTGTTTGCTAGATAATTTTCTTTTTTTTTAGATTTTAATATAGTTCTTGTGCATAGATTGTAGTTAAATATAATATAATTGTATATAAATACTATAGAAATAACATAAACGTAATATTGTTTAATAAGTAGTATTAGAGCATTAACATATTATAGGTACATATATTGTAAATTGTAGATATAGTATTTCCTGTTATTAATAGTAATTATTTAAATAGTATTAGCATTACTAACACAAACATATATTGTAGATAATAATTAACTACCCTTTAGCATTTTACTAACAATCGGTGACTGTACAGAGTGGATAATGGAAGGTAAACGGGCAGTGTTTTGAAGTCAAGAACGGAACAGTTTTGCTTGAATTAGTAAAGACACATAACCATATAATAGAAAATAAAAAATCCGTTTGCATTAATTTTGCACAGAAGAAGAAGACATGGGCAACACTGGCAGCAGAGTTTAATTCGTTGACAGAAACTTCAAAGGTAACCCACAAGCAATTTATATTTATTACTTCTTATCTATTATATAATTTATGTGTATAGAGAACAGCAGATCAACTAAAAAAGTGCTGGGAAAATGTAAAAGTCCGAAGAAAGAAGGAACTAGCTGATGCCAAACGAGAAATTTTTAAAACTGGTGGTGGGGAAATGCAAGGTCTCCCTGCAGAAGATCCTCTGTAGATGATGTCTTGAATGATGTTGACATTGAAATAAAAGACGCTCTGGACTCAGATACATACAGTCCACTGCATGAAATGAACGCATCAACTGCAGCTACAATTGATGTTGAAGAAGGTACTGCTTTTTATATGCCCAAATTAAAGTTTTTTTTAGAATAATTTATTATTTGTAGAATTACTTGACTGGTCAGTTATACAACCAGAAACAGAATTTCATAACAAGGAGACGCCATTCAAAAATAAATTGTTTTTGTCGAGAGATACGGCCATAGAAAAGGATTTGCCAGCTCGTTTAGACCGCAATACTGCTCTTCAACTACAAGATGAAGAACTTCATGCTCTCAAAATGGAAGAACAACAGCTCAAAGTAAAAGAGCAAAAAATGAAATTGAGAGAAGCAGAATTGCGAAAATTAATTTTAGAGGAACGATTTCAACAAGAAATTTTAAAAACTGAATTGTTAAGGAAAGAAAAGAAATAAAAAAAATGCATTACAGTTTTTTATTTATACTATAACTTCCAATGTAGCTTATCAATTAAAATTTCTATTTATAAATGCAGCCCTAATTAGGTTGCCTCGGACATGTTGTTGTCTTGGTGGTGGAACTAGCACAATCCTTTCCACAGCATTGTTATACTCAATATATTCAAACTTGGTAATTTAAGGGCACATGAATGCAGCGAAATCTGCTTTTCCACATTCCTAATGTCCTTCCACAACATTACGTGTTCTCACATGTGCTGCATTATAGCGAATTTCCGCCTGTGTTTGTGGGTTTTGAACAGGAGTAAACATATGTCCTGTTTGCTGATAAGCACTATCACCTAGCAAAATCCCTGGTAGCTGCCCAGACTCAAATTTAAGTTTCACTGAACTGTTATTATATATTCGGTTGTCATGGGCAGAACCTGGCCAGCGAATAACAATATCCAATATTTCATAATGTGGGCCAACAATCACTTGCACATTTAATGACATCCAGCCCTTTCTGTTCCTATATATTTCTCCATTATTAGGACTTTTTAATTCTATGTGAGTGCCATCAATGCAACCACTAACACCGGGTAAACCAGCAATTGCATAAAATAAGTTATTATTTAACCTAAACTGCTCAGGGGTCCTTGGAAATTTAATATATCAATGGCAATTTCTTGCCAACTTTTCTGAAATTTCCTTGTTCTTGAAATGCTTGACTGGCTAATGTTTTGTAATTCATCACATACTTTATGTGAAAGTAATTCATATTCTGTTCATCGAAGTCATATACTTATAAGAATATAATTAATTACCTGATAACTTCCTGTTGCATAAAATCGTAATGCTAGATAGAGTTTTAAAATAGATGGTACTGGACCACCTCTACGATCTTGTTCTCCCTGCATACACTAATGGAAATATTACGTTCAATATTGTGTCTCTAGAGAATCGGTTTCTGAAAATTGATTCTTTAAAATTGTATAAGATTATTTCCCTCTTATAATACCTTGGTATAGCATTGTAAGGATTATCTTCTACATACTGAATAAATTCATTAAAATACTCATTTATATATTCATTCATTTTTCAATCAACTATTTTAAAGTAAATAATCTGTTTTAAACAGCAAAATAAATTAAAACAAATACTTTTCTTCCACTCAAGTGCAGGTCCGCCTACACTTCACAAAATTAGTCAGATTTGACGTTCAAGTCGAGCGTTCACTCGGGGATTTTTCGATTTTGAATACCACTTACGTCAGTTAAGTGTGAGTCGAGTTTAGACTCCACTCAAGTGCCGTTTTTGAATTTGGGCCTTAGTCTGATGTCTAGCCGAGTCTAGGCGCTACAGGAATGTAGATTGTAAGTTTTTTTAGTCAGACATGGGTTCAATAAGTCAAAAGTTAATATGTAAGATGAAATTCTGATTAAAAGAAGTATTACTTAGTGCCTATGAATACTATATAATAATGATAATATTTTGTTGAACGGCACTAATGTCATCGTCTTGATTCTTTTCCATTGGGCGTATTGAAAATCACAGGATAATTATTTATATCTATAGGTCCTATTATTAAACAGGGTGGCCGCCAAGGTATCCGAGAAACCTAGTACATGAATTCAATGACTAGTTTGAAGCAAAAATGTATCTATTCACTTTTCCCGAATTCCTAACGGTTCTTGAAATATCGGAGTTCGAAGCTTAAATAAAATTGGTAGACCGGAAGTAGTAGTTTATTTCAGTGAATAAATCGAATTTTGCCAATATTTCGTCAACTACTAAGATTAAATAAATTTGTAAAGAATCCAAATGTGCTCAAATTTAAATTTGAGTAAAATTTTGTCGAAAAAGTTTTTCGAAATTCCTACCGGAAGTAGGTCTTTTACTCTTATCGATAATCAGTTTTTTTGCGAATATTTCACAAGTCATGCTTTCTAGACAAGTACTTTACGAAAATACTAGAAGGTGCCGTTTTTAATTTTATTCTATCTTCTATGTTTATGAAGATATGTATAATTGAAAATTCTGGCAATTATCATTTTTTTAAAATATCTTCAAAAGTTGACAACAAATGTTAAATCTGAATATGAAAATACTATCAAATACTCCTCAAATTTCTTAACAACTTTTAGTAATTTAACTGATCCAGTATCTTCAATATAAAGCAAGTTTATATGGGGGAGATAGACAATATTTATAATTTGAATGTGAATAACAAATTGCATGATGGGGAGATTTTTATATGCCACATTTATTTCCACCTATAATTTAAAAAAATAGCTCTGTGGGCTGGGTTCTCGTAAAACAAATAAAATATGCTTATACATACCAAAAACAATTTATCTTACTGATATTATTATACGTTGGAGTGTATATATGTATAAAAATTGTTAAATATATTTTGGTTTTTGATAAAATAGTTCTTTATTATGTTTACATTAAGTGCATCTTCATGAATGTATATAGGTATATACATTCATGAAGATGCACTTAATGGTATAGGTATTCATCCATATATTTTACGTCGAAACTCTGTCCCTGGAAATATTGACTATTTCATTCATAATAAAGTTATAGCTCGACCTTCAAATATTAGACAGAATTTATACTTTAGATTGGCAACCTTTTTGTTAAGAGAACTGTACATTTCGCTGTTCAAATTTCCGTCGAAGATATATGGTCCGATGACTTCGTTATTAATTTCCAGTCCAACGTTTACGGAGAATCTTCTCTGGAAATGAGTTTGACGAACAGCATGAGGGTTTTCGATGCCCACACATGTTCGTTGTGGAAATTCTTTATTCCACCTCTTGTAAATGTAGTTTCTCATTTGTGTTAAAATCATGCCTGTAATTTATTCAAATTAAGAATACGCGGACATGATTTTCGTGTATGGATATTGCTAGAACATTCACAAGTTTTCGATTAACAGGTGCGTTTCGTAAACCGACTTGTGAAAGAGAGCATATGCGAAAAAAAAATTTTTCGGTTGCTGAGATATGGCCGGTGGCCGAGCTTAAACAGACACCCGATATATATATTGAACTAGTCTCGTATCTGATCCTAGACTATTGAAATACACATAAATAGTTACGAGTTACAACACTCATTTTTTTTAACTTTTAAGTTTGTTATTAGGAACGAACCCTGGTACATGTTGAAATGTTGTAGTTGCCATTGATTTACTTAAATAGATGAGAGAAATAACAAATCCACCATGCACACAGAATCCATCCCATATAATCAAATTAGCAAACAATTATATCTTGGTCATAAAGTTTATTTAAAAAAATAAGATATAAGAAATTAGCATAAAAACATGACTATATTAGTGAGAACAAATTTAAATACACAGAAACGCACTATACAGTCTTATACTTATGTAGCATACATTATTTTCAATCTTTCATTATCATTACACATTGAGTTTTGACAAAACATCTTGTCTAGCACACACAACACATGCATTTAGAGCATACAAATATGGCCGATATAAAAATGCCAATTATGACTAAATCAAAACATAATCATGAATTGTACATACTAGGAGTGACACTCCAAAGCTCTTTGATTGTACATCCCACGTTTTTAAAAGCACAAATAGAATTATTGACCGAGAGATATTCAATAGCATCATTTAATGCAAAGAATGGACGTTCATCATGAACGCCCATTATTAAGTCCAATACAATTTAACTCGGTGAGGAAACCAATTTTAATGTGAAAACATAAATTAACTACAGCCTCTTCTATATTTAGAACAGATTAGAATTAGGGCATGAATATCAATAGGACTTTAATTTAAGTACAAACAGCATTTGAAGTATCACTAAGAGACCTAGATCACACGTCATATTAAAGCTAGAATTTCGTGACTATATTTAGTAATTGCCTGATATCTGATGTTAAATACATTAACAACATATATCACAGCACAGTTAGGATAAGGAATTGTCATGAATTACGCCCTTACTAATGCATAATTATCGAAAGCATCTTTTCAAATTTAGGCCGAGCAGCTTCAGTAAGAAATGACTAACATCAATACTTTAAATGCAGTAAAACTCACTAAATATAAGTATGTATGGCAAATTTAACAATATGAGTTGTGTGCACGAATGGATGCCCTATTTAAATAAAGCTATTAACAATTAATTACTGTCAAAACTAAAATGTTATTTGAAATCCAAAAATTAAGTGAGCATTTGGTACAATTAAGCGCATTTAGAAATGTTAATATAATTCCTTGAATGGTAAGATATGACTGACTTGATAAAGTTTTGATAAGCATTTAAGCAATTTAAACCAAAATGACTATATAAAATGAATTTGACTTTAATTTGGAAATTTAAAAGTCGCAACAGGCATTTTATTATTAATGAACGGATTTTAATCGAGTAAAAAACGGAAATGAATTTATATGTATTTAAAACTTAAGATTATTTGTAAACCAGGTCCACATAATCTCTTAATATCCTTATTTTTGGATAAAATCCAAAAATTATAAAATTTCATTACTTTTTTGTACATGACTGTACTGATTTTTCAAAAACCGACGCTAAATCTGTCAGACGCATCAAAAATTCAAATATGAGCATTCAGAAATTATACGCACTATAAATATTTTTTTTATTTGTCATAAATATAGAAAAACTATTAAACAGTATCCAAAATAACGTTTAGATACGCAAAATAATTATAATTAATTAAATTGTAATGCACGACCGCTTTGGGTTCGAGGCGTTAAACAATAGACTACTGTGACTTATAAAATAGGTAGACATTCATTCATGGGGATCATTAAAAAACATCCATCAATAGAAAAACATCGTTCAATCGCAATACATCGATCAATCACAATACATTAGTGAATCATAATACACTCATTGATTGACACACTGATTCAGTCGATGAGATTAAAACAAAAATCAAACCGATAAGTTGAGATAAATTCAGTGCGGTGAACTTCAACGTCGTCGAGTTATCCAGCGAAGGCGGCCCGGCACATAACGTCCAACCAATATCACTTTCGATGAAGCAATTGCCTTGCTTTATCGAAATAAAAGCACGAACATAAATTCCATGTGCTAGAAAGAGAAAGACATATCAACAAAGAACATAACCTAAGAAAACTTCAGGACGAACAAATAACAATACAAGCCAAGGAAAAATAATTCAGCCTTACGTACATTTACCACACCGAGACCTGCTGCTGTCGTAACAACAAGGATCAGATTCTGCACACTACCGAAGCTGACTCCACATTCAGGCACCACCTTCCTGGAAAGAGCCCCCCTCGAAGCGGTTCCTGGTTCATCAACCCTAAGCTCCGTCCACTCCAAAGACAGGAAGATTCCTAGGAGAACCCGTTGAAAATTCCGCTCCTGTCGCTGTAAGAAGCCGCCAGAAACCTAAAGGACATTTATCTATGTTTTAAACGAAGGTATCGTAATTTGTTCACAAGTATTATCAACACTCAAAAGGGTTAAACTTTCAAGTCACAATATTTATGTCTATTATTTTGTAATCCGTATCATTTACGAGGATTAAAATCAACGTCAGTATATAAAATGTAGTAATAGTCATCTAAAGTCATAACTATAGAAGTCAAGTATCAATAAATTGTTTTGCGTAAAAAAAATAAGTAGATATTCAAGTCATTTATTTGAACGTACAGTCAGTCATATCTCTCTGAATGCAACCTAACCTAGATTGGTAAACAAGAATTTTATGGTGCTCAAATTTAGATAAAACAACATAAATAACTCACCGATAAGATAGATTTGTTGGTCTCCAGTCTGCACCATAGTCATTGAAACTACCCAGTTGGCTTTCATAAAATGTTTTCACTATAATCAAATTGAAATTCATTTCATTCATATCTGTTCAGACAACAGATGTGCTTTCATTTTGTAGAAATAATTACAATCAATGTGGATCTGTGTACCATTATCTCTCTGTGATATAATATATTTCTCATTAATTTTTTCGTCTGGTAATAAAGACACCCCATCTACGATCATAACTAAATTAATTTTATATGTATATAACCAACTGAAATATATAAAGAATTAGAAGTTATACCTACCATTGTGTTTATTATTCGTGTTTGAGTAACATCCATCGTCAATTTGTGGAGACACATTCTTTGATTTCTATAGGTACTAGCAGCAGCCCATAACGTGTTCACAACAGGAGTCCTAGGATTGCGTAAGAATAACAGGTATTGTGTAAGTCACTCTGAGCAGTAGGTATCACGCGGAAACCCAGCTAACGGCCCTGAGATTAAATTTAACGAAGCGTATACTAGCGTTATTGTATACTTGCATAATTCATTGTAGAATGCCGGAAACAACCCCTTCTCCTATTAGAAATAGATCATTGGCCAAAATATAAGCGATAGGAAGTAAATTTCAAGCGCGAAACTTATTACATTTCAAATTTAATACAACAGTGATAGTCACATTTCATTGAATTATTAAATTAGACCCACATATACAGTTAGCAGTAATTTAGATTAGACTTTCACTTGCATAATATTTAGCGTTTGTAAACTTAATTTGGTTAACATTTCTCTCTTAACTTTTAACAGTTTTTCAATTTTAATTTAATTAGTCTCATTGCTCTTTAATTACATTAACTATTGGGGGCAGTAACGAGCTTACTATACCCCCATAGCAATATGTACCTATTATGTAGTTATTCGTTTACAGACAAGTGGAAACTTTAAAAACGAGATTTAAGAGGTTCGCCCTCTGGAAAGACTTCCTGGTTAATTCTTCTATAAACTCCGCTAGCTATCACTCCGCTAGCTCCAGTGAGAGCGTCACTCCCAAGTAGTCGATTTCCTGGCTCCAGTCGACCTCTGTACCTGAAATCATAACTTTAGGGGGGTTTCTTAGGCTGGAAATAGACGGACCGCAATATGCGGTCGCTGTCGACAGCACTTTGTAGTCGCATCTTGGCAATCAACAGTTGTTTATAGAGCAAAATTGACGAGCGTCAACGAGCAGTCAAGATTGGCAGCTGCAGCCAACTTGCTGCCCAACACGCCGCGCAGTCCAAGTGCAGTCGAAAAGAGAACGTACATACACGAACTGCAAATTGCAGTCGCCACTCATTGGGCGGTTTTGTCAGATTTCGGTCAGTTCACTCTTGATTCTTGAATATTGTGTGTGTAAATTAAATTAAATGGAAGGCGATTTTGACACTGATGTTTTCATTGATGATATAAAAAATAAGGAATGTAATTACTGGGTCTTACATATATACCTTTATACGTAAAACGTATATGTATATATGCATGTGTTTGAGATACACACATACATTAAGTGCCATTGTCGATAATCGAACACACAGACACCGGTGTTTCGACCTATGAGGTCTCATCAGTGTGCGTGGAGATTCTCGACAATAGCTTCAAGACTTAAATCGCTGCCTATGTCATTTTTGCATGTTAAATGCAGTGAGAGTATCACAGCGACATCTAACACCCAAAAGATGACACGGAAAAAAAGCGATGGCTTCTGACAGCATGTTCTGCTATACAGAGGCCTGTATGTTAATAGTGTATCTCGTGTAATAGAGCCATAGGTGGCGTCACCAATCAAAACGAAAATGAAAAGTGTGAACACATGGATGTTAAAACTAACATCAAGCAGTAAATAATTACTGTGTCTTACATATATACCTTTATACGTAAAACGTATATGTATATATGCATGTGTTTGAGATACACACATGCATTAAGTGTTATTGTCGATAATCGAACGCACAGACACCGGTGTTTCGACCTATGAGGTCTCATCAGTGTGCGTGGAGATTCTCGACAATAGCTTCAAGACTTAAATCGCTGCCTATGTCATTTTTGCATGTTAAATGCAGTGAGAGTATCACAGCGACATCTAACACCCAAAAGATGACACGGAAAAAAGCGATGACTTCTGACAGCATGTTCTGCTATACAGAGGCCTGTATGTTAATAGTGTATCTCGTGTAATAGAGCCATAGGTGGCGTCACCAATCAAACCGAAAATGAAAAATGTGAACACATGGATGTTAAAACTAACATCAAGCAGTAAATAATTACTGTGTCTTACATATATACCTGTATACGTAAAACGTATATGTATATATGCATGTGTTTGAGATACACACATACATTAAGTGCCATTGTCGATAATCGAACGCACAGACACCGGTGTTTCGACCTATGAGGTCTCATCAGTGTGCGTGGAGATTCTCGACAATAGCTTCAAGACTTAAATCGCTGCCTATGTCATTTTTGCATGTTAAATGCAGTGAGAGTATCACAGCGACATCTAACACCCAAAAGATGACAATGGCACTTAATGTATGTGTGTATCTCAAACACATGCATATATACATATACGTTTTACGTATAAAGGTATATATGTAAGACACAGTAATTATTTACTGCTCGATGTTAGTTTTAACATCCATGTGTTCACACTTTTCATTTTCGTTTTAATAAGGAATGTCTTTGGAACTATAAGTTGAGACATATAGTGACAAAATTGAAAAGAATAAGGCCTGGACTGATATCTGTGAAATCTTCGACTTCTTCCACGTCTTTTTTTACGTAGTAAGAGAACAAGCAATAATGCTTCCTCTTCAAGGTCCATCACCACATTACACCATTTCGTTTCGAACATGCATTCCCATACGGCAGCACAATGAAATCCGTATCGAATGCAGATGGAGTCGATACGGACTGCTCCGAGCTGCCCAACCTGACTTCGCTTGAAGTCGATTTGAGCAGCAGTTATGAGGTCGACAGCGGTCCGTCTATTTACAGCCTTACATGTCTCTTCGAGATGATCGCCGCCTCACCAGCCGCGCCTACCAGAGATACCTAACGCTAGAGATGGGAAACTGCAATGTAACGTTACGACATTCGTAGAGCGCCATCTCTGGTAGTGTCCCCAACTATTTCTTAACCTATTTTGTAATGTTTATTTGGAATTATTTTATTTCTGAATTTAATTGTAAAATTAAATAAAAATAAATTAAACTAAATGTGTATAAAAAATGTTTATTAGCAAAATTTAAATATATTTTTTTCCTAGATAAATAATATTGTTTGGCCTGTAGGAAAATTTCATCTTTAATACCTCTAAAGAGAGTTTCTTTGCCACATAAAATTTTATTGATCCCAGTAGGCCAATTGTGGCAATAAAATCTTGAAAATTTACTTAATACAATGTCCTGAATATCCTCTTTATGGTTACATTCTATAAAATCAAAATTAATGTGTTTCTTTAAAATGACAATAATATTTGAAAAAACATCGGTTTTATACGCTACTTCGGAAATTATAGATCTTAATATAGAATATGGTGTACGTATAGCTGTAATAAATTTTGGTGTGCAATATCGTAATTTGCACATAGCACCATTAAATTCTTTTGCAGTTACAAAACTATGCCATTCAGTTATAGGACTGCTGCAGAGTATATTTTTCTTGCAAATACTACAAAAAATAATACTTTTTAAATATTTGCACAACCAGCCATTAGTATATGAGACTGGCATTACATCTATGAAAATGTGTTGTCAATTGTACCAGATTGCTTTTCAATTAATGGCAAATCTTGGACCAAAAATAATTTAATATGTAGTGTCATATCATTGACACTGTCATATAAAGTATCAAAATATTTCAGTATTTTTACAGTGTCAACAGCTAAATGCATTTAGTTCACTGTCATCTGGTCCAACAGCACCTGAAGTAAAAATTAATTATAAATATTTTCCTTAAAATATATATGTAATTTATTAAGAAAACACAAAACAACTAGATATATACCTTTTAATGTTATGTTTAAGTATTTATTTATGATTTACCTGTCATAACAGAAGCTACGGAGTGACTCAATACCTACGATCCACAGGAAACTTTCATTTTTCTAATTTTTTGGGGATTAATATGACCTTCCGTTAGTTTTGGCAAACAACGTAGTTCTGCAGACATATTATAAACGGTGTATATGTCTTACCATGTATATAAAATGGCGAACCGGGGTACACGTGGGAAATCGAGTTCAAAAGAAAAATCGCGTAAACATTGTAAGAAAAAGGTGGTGACTCTATGGACTGCGTAGATCGTGCAAATAAATATCACAGAAGTTCTGCGTTTCAGGCAGGAGTTGTAAACTCCGACGAACAGGTGCTGCGGGGCACGTGGCAAAAGTGCGGTTATGTTCTCGACACGGGGCGAAAATTGTGAAATGTAAAATCCGGCATGTTTAAAATCGCCAAGTAGCGATCTGTTGATCATTGAAACAAAAATAGATACACCAACACAGTAGAAAGATGAAATAGGTCAGTTAAAGAGAGAACTGAGTGAGGCAAATGGGAGAAACGAAGCACTCCTCAAACATATAATACAAATATCTGCAGCGAACACAAATCAGTGCGAGAAACATGATAGACTCGAGGGAGAACTAAAACAATGGAAAGGCAGTACAGTTAACAAAACCAGTGCACAGATTGCAGTATTTAACGGAAAAGGAGAACCGGTTGAAGCTGATCAGGATGGAACAGTTATCAATCAGAAAGAAAGGAAAAAAACTCTTCAAAACAAAACAGTGGCTCCAGTTCTAAGGAGTTTGCGATCCAAGCTGGTCCCAAGTATACCTACATACATGTTTATAGACTAGACACAGGATTGCAGGGGGCCTCACTAATTGACTATCTGGAATCATAAACTTTAGGGATGTAAAACGCACCAGAGTGAAATCAAAACACCCTGAGGAGTACTCCTCATTCAGAATAGGAGTTCCAATAGACCAAATATATGACATGAAGAGTCCGGAAATATGACCAGCTGGAACATGCGTGACCATTTTTTTATGGCACATAGCCCGGAGGCAAGAGAGGAACAGTTAAACAAAGTGAGTAGTCTAAAAATTATTTATAGTAATGTGCAATGTTTAACAAATAAAATAGAAGCAGTCGAACTCTCAACTATAGAGCGAGAGGCAGATATCCTATGTGTTTCTGAACACTGGCTGCATAAACAAAATCTGTAATAATATCACCAATTTTAAGCTAGGAGCTTACTTCGTGTGAGAAAAACACATACATGGTGGGGTGGCCATATATATCAAACAGAGTGAGACATATAGTGAGATTGGCTATGTGGTCGAACTCTCCACTGAGAGATCGGGGGAATTTTGTGGCTTACGCTTGATAAGGTATAACGTTGTGATCGTCTACACCTATAGGTCACCGGTCGGCATTGTGGATGAATTTTTATAATATTATCTCGAATTTTAACAAGAATTATGCAACAATTCTGTCGTACCCTAAAAGTAATTGTTGTGGGTGATTTTAATATACACATTTTTCAAACAATAAAGATTTCTTGTGACTTATTAAATACTGTTCAGGGATTTGGTATGTTGCAAGTGATTAACGACTGCACGCACTCGGTCGTCGAAGAGTTGTATTGACAATTTATTCTCTAATATACAGAACTATGATGTACTTGTTTTCAAGCCATACATATCGGATCACATGGGAATCGATTTTAGAATAACCATCGAGCCAAAGAAAGAGCACATCACAACTAGAGTGCTGTCTCCAGTTAATTACAAAAAATTCGAGGACACGATTGGAGAAGAAACTTGGACGGAAGTATTGCAAGCAGAGAGCGCCGAAGAAAAGTTCAGTTTATTTCTAACTCATTTGTTATCATACCTTAAAACGGCTTTTCCTGTGACAACCAGAGACATCACAAACAAAAGAAACAGCAACGGATTCACTTACAGCAAGGAGTTTAAACAAATAAAAGAAGCGCTTAACCTCATTCATGAAGCGTACAACCATCGAGGGGGGGGGCATGATCTCAAGAAAATATTTAACAACTATAAAACATTTTACATAAATAAGGTCAAAGAGGAAAAACAGAGTCTCTATCTCGATTCTATGTATATCCAATTCACAAAATAACCAAAAAGCTATCTGGAATTTGGTAAAGAAGGAAACAGGTAAAATGGTTAGCACACGCGCGGCCGGCGAATGAACTTAACGACTTCTTTTGTGAGATAGCACAATGGGTAATACCAAAATCACACCCTAACGATCAATAGCTTCAAAGCTACATTGATAGAATACGTGTTTTTTTCTACCCTCATCACCATTGGAAATACAAAAAATAGTGTATAGAATCAAAAGCAAAGGACGCTCTGGATATATATGGTATGAACAGTAGAATGATCAAGGATGTAGTGAATCAATAGCTCAGCCGATGTCAAAGGCGTTCGGCTGTATGGACCATGAAATCTTGGCGCGAAAGCTGGAACGATATGGTGTAACAGAGCAGCTGGCTGAGGTTTTTCGATCCTACTTTACTAGTAGGAAACAGGCTAACGGTGAATTAAGTGAACTTGGGGACATTAAGATGGGAGATGCACAAGGCTCGCTCTTGGAACCACTATTATTTGGCTTGTATGTGAACGACCTCCAGGGGAACGTATCCTGTCACTCCACCCAGTATGTTGATGACACGACATTCGTGGTTAGATGTAACCAGGAGCAACAAATTCAACCCAAAATAGAGGAAACGCTACGAGAGGCCATTGATTGGTTTACAGCAAATAAACTCAAGCTAAACGAATAGAAAACAACGCAATTGCCCTTCACATCCAGCCGCGTGGAGACTCCTTAGATACAAGACTCACATGGAGATCTCACATAGAAGTAGAAACAGCAAAACACTCATCTGTTTTGTATGCGATAAGAAGAATTAGAAGTATTGTCAACAAAGACGGTGCAATAACAGCATACCACGCCCTTTTCCATTCTCGGATTACATACAGGATTCAACTCTCGGGGGAATCAAGTCACGCAGTTGATCTGTTTGTGTTGCAAAAGAAGGTGTGGAGGGCAATTGAACAGGTGGATCAGTGCACACACTGTAGGCCTCTTTTAATAAAGAACGCTCCCTTCGCTCCCTTCCTGTTATGTTTTCAGGCAGCTCCTAAGGGTTACCTAAGTCTGAGCTGGCGGGCTGGCAAGAAGGGGAGCCTGTCTGCAGCATAAGCTAAGATCCAGAGAGGTACCATTTGTACGGTTTAGGGAGAAAGTCAGATCGTTGTTGATGGAGGAGTGTTTATATTCGGTTGCGGAATACACTGAATATATGAGAAGAGCAATTTGATATAATAATATTGCATTGAAACTATTTATTCTATTGACGATACATAATATTGTTAAATATTATTGTAAATAAAGATATCCAATTACATTCATGATGCTATAAGAATTTCATTTTCCTTATGCCATACCAATTTCTTATTAAGCAAATTATTTCTTATCCACTTCAACAAGTGGGGTGGATCATAGATGTGGATTACCTACCTGTTAATAATATTAAAATATTTCTTATGTATATTTTCATTTCTTTCTTGGCTGCATACTGAGTTTGTCATCAAATAATTTACTGCAGCCACATTTGATGTACTTTGATCGCTTGAAGTTGCTAGTACAATAAAACCTATATCAAAACATTTCTGTACAATTGATTTTAATATGCGAACCAAGTCTATGGTTTTTGTAGTGCTTCTGTTAAAAACATATGCTAATGGCTGCTTATATTTTCCTGATATACCTCGCAGCATAAATACGTGGGCATGATCTGCTATTTTGGAATTTGAAGAATCACCTAAGGATAAAGGTCTATTTCACTTTGAATTATCAATAAATTCATTGAATGAGAAAAGAAACACCTTAATCAATTTATTTTGCAAATAGACTTCAGTAGTTAAATCAACTTTAAAAATTATAAAAGCAACAGTATGTCAAGCAGAGCACAAAATATAATCTACACATTTAAATAAAGTAACACTAGCAACTTTGTACTTTTCTTTTCGGGAAAATTCTATCGTCATTGAAAAAGTCTATATTTATATCTCCACATTATTGTTAATTATTAGTCAGTAGGTATTTTAAGTGCAAAAAAGGTCATTTCATGTCCATTATTAATAACACCTACAACCGTGAAAGTGGAGTTATCAAAAATAGTATCATTATGTACCTACCTGCAGCCAATGTTATTTAATGGGACCTTCATTACAATTTATCTTGTAACGTATGTAGAAAACGAAATATTGCAAAAGTAGTAGAAGGAACAGTATTAAGCATTCAGTATTAAGTATTAACTATTAAGCATGAAGCATTAAGAATAGAATTAAGAAGAGTAGTGTTTATAAAATGAGTGTTACAATATTTTTCAACGACAGCGTATAATCAAAATAATACAATATTACTTGTCTATTGTCGCGCCACGTCGGGTAATTTTGACAAATTGATGAACAGTGTCAACCAACTTAAATGAGTTTCAAGATTATTACAATTAAAAAACATAGAGCTAACTTGTCTGCTATGGCTGTGCGTTGAAACGTAGTCATTGATATTGTTACAAATAAAAATAATATAAAATTTTTCTCAAGGGTTTCTTGATTGTAGGAAATGTCTAATCGTTGTTGCAAATGTGAGAATGTTTAGGCATAATGGATGCATTCAAGAGATGACTTATTCATTATGTTGGAAAAGGCTGTATATGAATATTCATAAAATTAGTATTTGATTAAAAAAAACAAAAACATAAAAATAGTATTTTCTGTAGTATAAAATACGACCAAAAGCTTTATTTTGAAGGATAATAATGACTATGATAATAATTTTTATGTATAATCCAAATGCACAAATGCTTGAATTATATAATATACTTATATTAAAAGAAAGTCATAAAATTACAACATACTTTGATGTATAAAAATAAATAAGAAACAGATTATATGTGTTTAATATATACATTAACCACATATAAAATATTAATTGTAATTATCCAGAATGAAATTTGGATTTCTGTGTTCCAACACAGAGTGCACTAAATGTGCTGTAATATCGTAGAAGGAAAAACATAGTAATTAATATGGTTTCTTCATTAAATGAGAATGATAAGAAATTATCTCTCATACTTGCAAAGATCCTCTCCGAAATTATATATACAAATTTCGGTAGATAGGAAAATGAAGGGTAAGAAACACCTTTTAATTATTAATATTAATATCGTTGCCCATTCTATATGAATATCTATTATATGCATGTAACAAATAATAATCCGGTGCGAAAGCCCGGACTTCTGTTTGACCGATTTCACAGGACGAAAATCCACGCGAAAGCCGGGAAAATGCGCGAACTTCAAACACACATATCTCCGAAACCACACGGTCGATTTCGGCCAATTTTTGACAGGGAGTCTTCAGAAGACTCTGAATTCAGACACACACACACACCCCTAGTAAGACGCGTCGCGACGCGTGACACTAGTTTAATCACCTCCCTTGAGGACAGCAAACCGAGCTAGGAAAATGAACACATTACAGAGGCCGAGCTGACGAGTGTTCACGTTGTAGTGGTTAAACGAAACTGATGCATATGTGTTAGTCCTCGGGGTGGTGTGTTTCTTTTCCTTAAAATCATTAACAATTAAATAATGCAAGTAATTGTCATCAATTAATTTAAAATGCCGCTAATTCAAGAAATTTCTCACGTAGATATGTTCATATTTAAATATATACGCCAAAGAAACAGATTATATGTGTTTAATATATACATTAACCACATATAAAATATTAATTGTAATTATCCAGAATGAAATTTGGATTTCTGTGTTCCAACACAGAGTGCACTGAATGTGCTGTAATATCGTAGAAGGAAAAACATAGTAATTAATATGGTTCCTTCATTAAATGAGAATGATAAGAAATCATCTCTCATACTTGCAAAGATCGTCTCCGAAATTATATATACAAATTTCGGTAGATAGGAAAATGAACACATTACAGAGGCCGAGCTGACGAGTGTTCACGTTGTAGTGGTTAAACGAAACTGATGCATATGTGTTAGTCCTCGGGGTGGTGTGTTTCTTTTCCTTAAAATCATTAACAATTAAATAATGCAAGTAATTGTTATCAATTAATTTAAAATGCCGCTAATTCAAGAAATTTCTCACGTAGATATGTTCATATTAAAATAAATAAGTATAGATGATTATTTAAATAAAAATAAATTTTTAAGCTTTGATTAATTAGTAATCCTTATTCCAATATATAACAAGAGAATTGTGCAGGATAGAGTTAACACTAAGAGAATAAGGGCCGGTTTTTCCAACATCGGTTAAAGTATCCGGTTAACTAATCGGTGATTACGTTTAATCGTTGATTATCTCTAACCGGCGTTTTTCAATGCCAAGAAATACGCCGGTTATTTGATCAGTGATTAAGAGTTTATTTTAGAAGGTTGATAAGCAAAATGCTTGTACATTTGTTCTAAATTACATATCCGGGCTGCATTTCACCTAAAATTAGAATCATTTACTGATCGCTGGTGTTTTGAAAGCTTGTGAATGTAATTCGGTTTTGTTTTATTTTTCTATGTTTGAATATTTCTAATTTTATGGGGTTTTATGTTATAATCTAGTAAATAGCTTTTGTAAATACAGTGTGTTTTAGTTTGTAAATATAGTGTATAAGGATTTGTTAGTGTATATTAACTTTTTTTATTTTTTGATGTTTAATATGGATAAAAGGCACAGAGCTACAAATTTTAGTGATACAGAAATAATACTGTTACTTTCGCTTATTGAAATATATAAAAATCTTGTGGAAAATAAAAAATCTGATGTAGTCACGAGGAAAGAAAAAGACAATGTTTGGGCAAAAATTGCCACAGAACATGCAGCATCTTCCCAGATTTCCAGGTGTGTATTGGAATTAAGGAATAAATTTGAGAATTTGAAGAGACAGTTAAAAAAAAGTGGCTGATAACAAAATAGAAATCTTCAAAACAGGTGGTGGTACACCTAACATAAAAAGTCTGAGTGTGATAGAGGAACGAATAAGATCTATACTCAGTATATCTGTTGACGGATTGAGTAACAGTGTAGATAGTGATCACTCACCTGCAGTAAGCACCAGTTTATAGCTAAAAGTTTGTTATGTAATTAAATATTTATTATGTTTTACAACTCTGAAGACATAAAAATGAATGACAGTTCATCTGATGATAACAATGAATTGGAGATCATCGAAATTGTTGTTGTAAGTCTCGCATATTCCTCAAATATATTTTTATCTAAACTTCATGTGCTAAATATCTTGAGATCACGTTATTAAAAATTTTTAATTTTCTTTGTTAAATATCATTGCATACAGGTAATGTCTTACAGTGTCAAGTATGTAAATAAAATGGTACAAGCTATTAAGGCATTAAACATTTATTTATAGTTATTGATCATATTTAATGCATGACATTATACATATGTTGACAGTTGTATACCAAAATTATTTATAATTTCATTAGTACAAAAAAATTCACAAATATATATCAATGATATTATTAGAAAACATGATTTATATACAAAATTATTGTTGTTTCTATAGGACAAACTAGATCAACAAATCGCTGGTCCCAGCTGAGATGAATGGTTCCCAAAGTTGCTGCAGACACCAAAAAAATAAACAGTTGTGCGTACCTCAAGTTGGAAAAAGTCATCGAACGAGAACAATCTCTGCAGGTGAAACAAATAAAAAGTTTGCACATCTCGCAGATGCTAGCTAGAATTGGTCGCCTTGCAAATTGAATATTTAAACACAGAAGAAAGAAGAAAAGAAGAGCTTGAAAAATTGAAACAAGAAAAATTCACGATGGAAATGGCATATTTAAGAAAAAAAGAAGAGTTGGAGCTTGAAGCAAAAAGATTACAAATTTTATTGTTAAAAAAGCAACTTAAAAAATAAAATCTGTATACATATATTTTGTATTTAACTTCTTTCTCCCTTAAAAATCTGTTAATATAAATATATTAAAAACAAGCAAAAGTAATCAATCTCTACTGTTTATCATTAAGAAAGTGCAACAATTGTTTCACCAACGCAGTGGCTTCTTCAGACATTTCCAAATTTATGAACGTTCAAGGCATAAGCTGTGAATTATTGTACTTTAGTCCACCATTTAGTAATATATTTGGGAGTAGTAATTCTCTAGTATTTTTGTAACAGGTAATTGGTTCTTTTTAGCTCGGCTTAGCTGTCAGTCTTTTAAGAATCTTTTCAATGTACATACTTCTATATAGACTTTCCAATAATTATGTCAACGGTATATTAAAAACAGATTTAAGGGGTGTAGATATAATTGTCATAAGTACCAGAACTTTTGTCTGACTAGACCACTTCTCATTCCTAGCCTTCACCAAGGGAAATTAGAAGTAATTAAAAATCTGTCTCATATACAAAAAAGGGATAGTATACATAAATTTATTGTCTTCTAATAATAAAATTTGAATTTACTGTATATACAAAAGTAAATAATAACTAATATTGAGAGAAACAAAAAACATTTATTTTTTAAAGTAATGTAATACATACAAACAGTTTAAGATAATAGAAAAACTACAACTTTTGAAAATACTCATTTATAAATTATTTTCTCACAAAGTCATTTCCATTGTTATTTTCAATGTCAATATTAATTTCTTCAACAATTTCATTTTCTCCCTCAGGAAGATCTGCCAGTTTTCTAGAAATGGCCATGTGTAATACAGCAGTTTCCACTATAATTTCTTGCACAGTCTCCAACTTTACTCTCATTCCAAGAGATAATATAGAGAATCTTCGCTGCCAGATACCAAAAGTTCTTTCGACTGAGTTTCAGGTGCGAATGTAGGCCTCATTGTACAAACGTTCTGCAGCTATGTGCGGATTCTGGAGTGGTGTCAGTAAATGTGGCCGATTTGGATAACCGCAGTCTCCCAGTAAAACAGCAGCACCCATTTCACGTGCTTCTAATCTAGCTCTCAGCCTAGAATTATTGAATATATATGCATCGTGTGTGGCTCCCAGCCACCTACAAACAATATCCAATATCTTAAGTTGATGACTACACACAACTTGGACATTTAAAGAAAATACATTTTTCTATTGCGGAAATTTTCTGCATTTACACCACCTTAAAATAATATAGTTAAGAATTATTGTATGACCAATGTGTATTTATTTGAAAGTTGATTAAAATTATAATTACATACTAACCTGGTGATTGTATTCTTATGTGAGTACAGTCTATAGCCCCAACAACTTTTGGGAATCTTTCAATTCTATAAAATCGTTCTTTCATATTTGTACATTCTTCCGCTGTAGTAGGAAGTCCAATAAACTGGGGACCCAATTGAGCTATAGCTCTACTTACTCGTTTTATTATTTTGCACGTGGTGGTTTTTGCAATTCCACCAAAACCACCCACAGAAGTCAACAGTTGCATAAAAGCGTAATGTTGCCAGCAACTGGAGCAGCATGGTTATTATAAAAAACAAAGTAATAAAAATACTTGAAAAATAACTATTACAAGTTTTTACTGCAACGAGATGAACATAGTTAGCATATTAAACAATTGCTTATAATCAACATTGATTTTACTACTGATGTCACTTTTAAATTGAATTCTACACAGTTAAGGCAAAATTACATTTTTTATGTTAGTAAAAAACAAATTCTGATATTAAATGTGATCAATGATCCTTATTGTTCAGTTAAAAACGTCAATTGATTAGTAATCAATCCTAATAAAACTACGACTGTGGCTTTGTCCAACCGAAATCTCCTGTAAAAGTCCACTTCATCATACTCATCAAATGGATTTGTTCTATTTCGAATCACATAATCCCTTCTTTCAAGTCTTTCCAAAATTTCGTCGCCCTCATCAGATAATATAAAATCTCGTAGTCGCTCATTTTATTTTAATAGAAATCTAAAAATTGTATATATTATTGTAAAAGATAAATAATTATACTTCGAATTATATTAATCATTCTATTTATAAAAAAGCAGTGTACTTACCAAATCAAATGTTTAGTAATTAAAAAAAAATACTTTTACAATTCAGAGAAACTTTTATAAATACAACTACTAATAACTAAAGGTGCTCGCAACTAAACAAATAGGTTATATATTTAAAATGTTTGGCAAGTTATGTTGGTAGCGATACTTACACGCATGTGCGAGACTATCTAATCACTATTTAACATTTTATCAGGCTCTCGAAACGTCGGTTAAAATTTTGTCGATTAAAGACGTACTTAATCAACAAATAGCGCTAACCGGCGTTGGAAAAATGCAAATTTGTACTAACCGGTGTTTTAATCAACGATTACGCTAATCGACGTTTTATTCGGTGTTGGAAAAACCGGCCCTAAGGGTAATAAAATACACTGAAGGTAAGAAAAAGGTGAGGAACACTGTTAGAATCCACGTTAAATTATTAGATGCTGTCACGTTATAATAATAATCATATCTTTCTGTAATTTAAAGAAGAATTCACAGCAATATGTTACTGGAAAAGTCATTAAATCGTGAATTTTTTTACACGTAATGCGGTGTGATTTTTTTAAAAATAAATACTCATGCATGTACAAATGAATTTAATTTAATTTGAAGAATACATGAGCACCTCGGTGTTGGCCACTCGTATGTGCAAATACACTAGACAATCTTAGAAATGTAAGAACTTAGCATAAAAATACATATTATATATACTGAAGTGTATGATACTAAATCTACTAACTAGTATCTAAAATTATGGTAGCCATAAATAAAAAAAAATAATCTATTTAAAAGACTTCACTAAGACATAACCAAAGACTTTTACAATAAGAGAGGAACATAATAAAATAATACAATTTCATTGATATATCAGATACATGAACAATTGTAGGTGTAATCACTTGTGAAGTTATTGTTATCGCCAGCACACCTCTAAAACACCTACGTGAACTTACCCAAGTTAACAAAAATAAAATTTCTTAAGGGTATTACATATTTTCTAATTTTTTATTTATTTTTATTTCAGGTAATATGTGGTTGTATATTTTCGGTCCTAATAACTAAAGGATCTCTGGTAAAATGTCGTAGTACTGGTTGTTGTTTCTAGCCCTCCTACATTCGATGCTCTGCAGACATTATTGTTGTGGTAATATACAGTACGTTTATGATGAAAGGAACAAATTCGTTTAAAATTCAGGTAATTATTTTGCAGAAAAACGCTCGGACAGGTCGATTAGTATTTTTAGTTTTGAATTTTTTGACATAAGAAAATTATATACAGGGTATCTGAAGAAGAACATATGCAGAAATCATTGGTTTGTTTAAATGGAACACCCTGTATATTACGCCATTTTTGAACACATTAAACACATTTTTGTGTAACATACCATATCCCAAAATCAGCGGTTTTCGGAATAATGAGTTTTGTGATAAATTAAAATACACATAGGTAATGAAATAAAATGTTTAAATTGAACAAGAACACCTTGAAAATTTTTTTAAAAGCCAACAAAAACAACCTGGTATTGCAAATTTATCTTCATTTTTTTTTTAAAAAAATACATGAAAATCGATTAATTTGAAGTAGAGTTTTTTACTTCAAATTAATCGATTTTCATGTATTTTTTTTAATTTATCAAATTTTAAACGTCATTATTCTGAAAACCGCTGATACTGGGGATATGGTATGTTACACAAAAAGTATTGAGAATTTACCATGCAATTCAAATATGGCATAATATACAGTATGTTCCATTAAAAAAAAAACAAAGATTGCTGCATATGTTCTTCTTTAGACAGCCTGTATATAATTTTCTTATGTCAAAAAATTCACAACTAAAAATATTAATCGACCTGTCCGAGTGTTTTTCTGCAAAATAATTACTTGAATTTTAAACGAATTTGTTCCTTTCATCATGAACGCACTGTATACTTAGAACCGTATGTGTAAATTATTCGCTCTTTTATTGGTTTTCTGTAATTTTCAACACTATTTCGTGACTCATGGCTGTTGAAGTCGTTTGTAATTAACGTAAAGCTATTAGGGGATGTTAAAGCGTGAATTATTATTATTATTATTCGCTCTTTAGTAGTTATGCTTAAAAGTATAAAAAGCATTGTTTAAAATTAATAAAAGAAACAGACATTAACTTGAGAGAATCGATTAATGCTTTCGCTTTTCTGGGCTGATTCTGTTTAATATTTAAATGAAATGTGTTTATGTATGTCAGGTTGGCAACGATGAGCAGCTAAGTACACAGCAACGCGCTCATTGAAGTGGTTGACATGTAACCGTCCTACTTAAAATAAATAGTTTACTTGCACAAAGAGTTATTATTTAAAAGAACCCTAAATATAATACATGGTGTCAGGTAGGGTTAGTAGTGCATCTAGTAGTAAACAGAAAAGAAATCGAAGACGATAAAGAAGAAATGGAGTCACAATTTCGACTGCCATGTCCGCTTGTATTGGACAATAACATTGCAGAAAACTGGAAGAAATTTAGTCAGAAATTTGAATTTTACATTGCAGCGACTTGTGATGACAAGACAACTGATGTAAAGAAAATTGCTATGTTAATGAGTGCAGTAGGAGATGATGGTATCGATTTATATAACACGTTTGTGTACAAACCTGGAGAAGATAAAAATAAATTGGATGTAATATTATCCAAATTTGAGGAATATTGTGCCCCAAAGCGAAATATTGTTTTCCAGAGGTTCCTGTTTAATAGTGTTATACAAAAAGAGGGACAAACTTTTGACAGTTTTTATACAGAATTAAAAAAAGGAGTTAAGTCTTGTGGCTACAATCAAGAAGAAGACATGATCAGGGACAGGATTATGTTAGGAATTTTGGATAAAGGTACACAGGAAAGAATGCTCAGAGAAGAAAATCTTGACTTAGATAAGGCAATAAAATATTGTAGAATTGTGGAAACCAGTAGAACGCAGGCAAGAGTGTTACAATCAGAAACGACACAACTAGTTAATGCTGTGCAAAGGAAGGGCACCTTGGGATAGAAAAGTGTAAAGCGAGAGCGAGACAACTTTTTTATTGGCCTAACATTAGTATAGATATAGAAAATTATATTAAAAGATGTAAAGTTTGTAATAAGTTTGCCAAAAAGAATTGTAAAGAAACATTATTAAGCTATGAAATACCAGAAAGGCCTTGGCAAAGAATATCAGCAGACCATTTTACATATGCAAATAAAGTTTATCTTGTGCTGTATGACGCTTATTCAAATTGGTTAGAATTACTAAGTTGTAAAGATAAATCAAGTAAAGAAGTAATAAAGCGATTAAAACAAGTATTTTCTAGATTTGGAAGTCCAGACATTTTAGTTTGTGACAATGTTCCATTTACCAGTCTAGAAATTAAATTGTTTGCTAATGAATGGTGTTTCGAGATTGTATCAAGGAGTCCTGAATATGCTCAATCAAACGGGTTAGCAGAAAAGGGTGTGAATATTTCTAAGTTGTTAATAAAGAAATGTAGAGAGGAAAATAAAGATTTGTATACGGCCTTGATGCAACATCGAAATACGCCACTGAAAAATATGAATGCAAGTCCGTCACAATTGTTAATGGGACGAATTTGTAAAACAAAGTTACCGATAAGTACAGAAATACTTAAAGAAAAATTTGATAGAACAGATGTTCTTAACAAATTAGCATTAAAACAAAGTATTAGTAGAAAACAGTATAATAAAAATGTTAAAGTATTGCCAGAATTAAATAAGAATGAAACTGTAAATATATATAATCATGAAAAAAAAGAATGGCAATTAGGAAAAATTGTAGATAAACATGTTTCACCTAGGTCGTATTTGGTTAAAACAGAGACAGATAAAATAATAAGAAGAAATAGGAGAGATTTACGGAAATCTCAAAATGAATTTAAAGTGATACCCACATGCGACTTAGATGATACAATAGAATTAAGAGAAAAGACTGTAAGAGATCAGGGAGATGAGTTGGTAACAGGACAGCAAAATCAAGGAAAGTACAGAACTAGAGCTGGTCGTGTTATTAACCCACCTTCAAGATACAGAGATTTTGTAACTGAAAGAAAAGGAGATGTTTAATATTTAAATGAAATGTGTTTATGTATGTCAGGTTGGCAACGATGGGCAGCTAAGTACACAGCAACGCGCTCATTGAAGTGGTTGACATGTAACCGTCCTACTTAAAATAAATAGTTTACTTGCACAAAGAGTTAATATTTAAAAGAACCCTAAATATAATACAGATTCTTTGTCTTTTTTACTTCTTTATAATTAATTTCTCTCGATATTTTGGTTTTATAGACATTTTAAAATTCCTGTTAATTTACCTAATTCCCTGAGGGATGG
This sequence comes from Amphimallon solstitiale, assembly GCA_963170755.1. Lineage (NCBI taxonomy): Eukaryota > Metazoa > Arthropoda > Insecta > Coleoptera > Scarabaeidae > Amphimallon > Amphimallon solstitiale. The sequence continues at coordinate 49,977,329 of OY720684.1, read as the reverse complement.
GATATATTTAGTACTACCGATGCTTTTTAGCAGTGTTTCTTTACGCATTTGGATTATTTATATTTATAATATGGAGATAGTATATAGTATCGCAGAATTTAATTAGTGATTTTTTTATCATATAGAGTCGTATATTAATCTCTTATTGATTAGAAAAAAATAAAGGGGGGAAGTGAATTATCTTTCTATTGCTACTGACGGCCTATTTAACTTGCTAACAGTTCAGTCTAGTTTAATTTTTTTGTTTTTTTTTATGCTGGATTAGACCTTTGTACAATTACGGATGTATATTTTGTTACAATTTCTACACTAAGTTTTGGCACATTGACTATATAATTGTCACTATTATGTATTACATTATTTAAATGTTCATAATTTCTATACTTGTATTATCAATAAAAAGAAAAAAGAAAAATGTGGAAAATAGAAGTACTTTTGATATGATGGTTGTAAAGTAAAGTAAAGTTTATTGTTGCATAATTTGTATAAATTTAAATTTACAATTAGCAAACGTCAAGAAAAATAAAAATTAATAACAATATACCAAAGTACAGTTCGGATATATTTTCCAAATATTCTGTTACATTATATGGTTTCAGATTACATAATAACTTCAATGTAGCATTTTTAAAAATATTTAAGTTAGATAGATTTCGCATATGGCGGTAAAGCATTAAAAAAATTCACGCAGGAATAAACAAAATTATTTTCTGTCAGTGTTCAATCGTGCTTAAAATAGCAATAAAATACATCCTATTTCTTGTAGGGTGAGAATGGTTAGGTAAGTGATTACTAAAGAGATGTTTATTCTTAAATAAAAATATTAAGTATTCAAATATATAAATTGCCGCAATTGTTAAGATATTATTCTGCTTAAATTTCCCTCTGCAGGACTGTGTACATCCTAAGCAAAGTATTGTGCGTAATACGCTCTTCTGAAGTACGATCACTTGTTGTAACTCACTACAGTCTTCCCATACAACTGCCATATTTCATAAGGGAATAACAGCACCCGTAGTATGTGATCCAGAGAACATGTCTACTAACTAGTACACGTAAGTGTATGAATGCATAGCATAAGCTGCTCATTACACCAAGTAGTCTGACGTTTTGGTTCAATTGGTAATTTATGTTATTAATATCAACACGTTGAGGGTAGCTCCGTAACTAAGTTTTAAATAAAATGATATTGGTTTTCTTGCGATTAATTGATAGATTATTAGAACTTAGCCATTGCTTAATATTTTTCATATAGATAGTGCAATTGCCTATGACAGAATCAAGCGAAACTCCACATACTAAAACAGACGTATCGTCCACGTAATTGACTGTACTTCATGTATTGGTTCTCAACAGTGTGTAGGTCATTGAAGTATATAATAAAAAGCAGGGGCCCAAGATATTCTCTTGGGGCACACCGTGTTGTAAATAATGTTGCTTTGAATTTACTTATGAGTTTTGGTAGTTATGATAACGGGTTCTGTAATTTCGAAAACATCACAATGTATGAATTAAAGAATATATTAAAGGAACTCAACAATACAGGAGATGCAGCTGGAAATGGCATTAACACATCCTTGTTGAAAGATGCATGTCTAGTAACTGCGAATAGATTGTTAGATGTATTAAATCAATCACTAAAGAGTGGAGTATTTCCTGAAGGATGGAAGACATCATACATTATACCAGTGCCAAAGGTGAATGGGTCACGAAAATGCGTGGAGTTTCGCCCAATAAATACAGTGCCGGTGTATGAGAAAGTCTTAGAACGTGCAGTAAAAAATAGACTTAGTTCATATTGTAATGACAATAATATAATAAGCAAAGACCAGTCGGGTTTTAAAGAAGATCATTCATGTGAAACATTATTAGTGAATTTAATTGATAAGTGGTTAAAAGAACTGGATAAAGGTAACATTATCTTAGCAGTTTTTTTGGATTTTCGTAGAGCCTTTGAAACAATAAATAGAGACACTTTAATTAAAAAACTGGAATCAATAGGTGTAGGTGGTACAGTTCGAAATTGGTTTTCTAGCTATTTAAATAATAGGACACAAATAGTAAAATATAATAATAGTGTATCAAGTGCGATAGAAACTAGGTATGGAGTGCCCCAGGGAACTGTTTTAGGCCCCGTTCTATTCAATATTTACGTGAATGATATGTCGTCGTGTGTCGGCCGCTGTGACGTGTGTATGTTCGCGGATGATACAATGCTCTGCGTATCAGGCGATGATATGGAAGATATGGTTAAAGTGATGAATGAAGAGCTGGAAGCGTTATATATATGGCTATGTAGAAATAGTTTAAGTATAAATATTGATAAGTCCAAGTTTATGTGTATTGGAAGTAGACATAAATTACAACACAATGATAAAGATAAGATTAAAATACTAATTAATAATGTTGAATTAGAGTCAGTAATACAAATAAAATACCTTGGCGTAATAATTGATGAAAATTTAAATTTCAAAAAACATTTAAGCTATGTAATAAGTAAGATATCTAAAAAAGTAGGGTTTTTAAATAGAATAGGTAAAAACTTGTCAAATTATGTTAAACTTATGTTATATAAATCGCTTATAGCACCACACTTTGAATATTGTTCAACAATTCTGTTCAATGCAAAGCAAAATGAGATACAACAATTACAAAAACTACAGAATAAATGTATGAGAGTAATACTGAAATGTAGTAAATATACACCCATCCAGATAATGTTGGGTGCACTACAATTAATGAACATTAGACAGAGACTAGCATATAGAGTACTCGTTTTTATACATAGAATTAAGTTAGGTCAGGCACCTTCATATTTAACGGATAAGCTAGTACAAGTAGGAGATACGCATAGTTATAGCACACGTAATGTTAAAGACTTTCATATAAGTAGATATCAACGAAGTCAAACAACAACAAGTGTATACGTTGATGGTTTGAAACTTTATAATACATTACCCAATAGTATAAAAGAATGTAATAGACTAAGTTTATTTAAGACGTTGGCTTATAAGTATATACACTTGAATTATTGACTTTAGAAGTTGGTTTGTAACACATATATCAAATTAAGTTGTTATATTTGAACATATATTTATTTATCATGTATACATAATAGCAAATTGCTAAATAAAGACATTATTATTATTATTATTATTATTGTAGGCGAGTTGTTTGTTCACGATGGCATAGGTAAGATGCAAATAACTCAAGGCTTTTACTCCTTATGCCATAAAGGTGCTAATTAGCGTAGTAATAAGGAGTGATCTATATTGATCCGCCAAATACCACAGGGTACTGCTTTTTCTTTCAGGAAATAGAGAATGATGCTGACGTAGTCAAATAATGCTGTTTCAATGCTTTTATTTTTGAATAAACCATATTGATGCTCATTGATCAGTTTATGTTTCATACAAAAATTGTACCACTAGGGTAAACTACTCTTTCAACAAGTTTAGAAAGGTTAGTAAATTAACCGGACTGTAGTTAGGTACTTTCTTTCGCCTTTCTTATAAACCGGTGAACTACTTGCTTCAAATAATCGGGAAAAATAACGGATTCTAGAGATGTATTTACAATGTGACACAACGGATTTAAGTAAGTTTGGGGACATTTTTTGAGAAAATGCGTACTCAAGCCATCAGCACCAACGGAATGTAAATTATTCAGTAAATTTTCAAATGATATACATAGTTCATTAACACATGTTGGGAATAAATAGAGACTATAGGGATTGTGATTAATTTGTGTAGCATGACTATTGCATGTAATTAAGGTATTAGTAGTGTTAGCGAACATATCATTAAATTGGTCAGCCAGTGACATTAGATTGTCTGTATGGAGCAATATGAATTTGGGTTTTTTTGAAAAACTGTTATTAATGTTACGCCATACATCTCTGGTCTTATTTCTTGATAAAAGTGAGGTCCGATCATTACGTTCACGTTTATAGTTATTAATAGCAGTTAAATATAGTGATTGATAGTAGTGAAAGTATTTGCTATACCCAATATTAACAATAGAGATAGTTTGTAAAGCAGATACAGTATTTCTAAGCTCAGCAATATGTTTTGGAAGCTGAGATGATGAACTCTTACTTACTACTCTTACACTTAACCTAGCCAGCTCAGTACATTCAGAATCATACAAATACAAATACACAACATAGACGCAATTAAAATAATCAAAATGTAATAATAAAACAACTTCCATAAATTTCAATAAGGCAGATAAATATACAAAAATAATGAAGAAAATAATAATTTTGAACGAAGGTATGAATACAAAGAAAGAAAAATACAATGTGATGCATGAATTGTAATATAAACAAGAGAAAATTGGAAAACTAAAGAAAAATAAAAAAAAAAATTATGTTCAACAGAGCTTGCCTAATGCAGGATCTAAATTTATTTTTCGTAGGCATAACAAAATATTTCTGAAATTCATTGTACAATTTCACAGCATTGTAAGAAAATGATCTCCGAAACATGGCTGTCCTGTGGCGAGGCAAGGTGAGAGTATGCCTGTGCCTAACATTTATACTGTGCATACTTCCGCGAAATAGTAATTTACCATACAAGTAACTGGGTTTGCCCGCGATAAGTAGGCCCCTAACAAAAATCAGAAACCGCAAATCTATTGTGTTCTCCACCCTGAGCCAACCCATCTCAGATAATTTGTGGCTTACATGATCGTACGTCCTGAGACCAGCCACAAACCTACAACAAGTATTCTGAACCAGCTGTACCTTGTATTTTAACCGTGCACTCAAACACGGATAATACACCAAGTCACAGTACGAGAAGACAGACGTAACCAGGGACTCACATAGAAGCTGTTTCAGTTTAGTGTTCAGAATATGTGTGCTGGCATACAAAGCTCGCAGGCGCAAGAACTATCTCTGCATCAACATGCTGACATGCTCAGAAAATCCTAAGCCAGTATCCACCAGTAACCCTAGAATTTTTGTACACTTAGCAAGGGACAATGCAGCTCCATTAATATTAATATTGAATTGCATTTCAATCAGGTGTCTTTTACGTTTGGAACAGAAGAGCAGCACAGCTGATTTAGCTGAATTAAGTTGCATATTATGCTGCCTAGAATAATTACTTATAGAGCAAAGATCGCTGTTCATTTGTGTAGCTGCCAAATGAGTATCATCAGGATTAAAGCAGTGGATGACCAGAGTATCATCAGCATACCCCTGTATGTTTGAGTACCGTGGCAAATCGAACATATCGCTTGTATAGATAATGTAAAGAATAGGTCCAAGAATAAACCCCTGTGGTATACCGGAAATGACGCAAGCAGGGTCAGATACAGAATTATTTATCATGACTTTTTGACGACGATTGCAGAGATAGGAACCAAAGAAAGACAAAGCCACATCATCCAAACCGTAATATCGCAGCTTGGCACACATGAGCTCATAGTCGATTGTGTCGAATGCCTTAGAAAAATCTAGAGCGACCACTGCAGCTGCCATACCCCCGTCCAAGGCCCTAAAGACATTGTCCGTCAAATTAAGTAAAGCAGCTGCAGCACTATACCCCCTCCGAAAGCCCGATTGATTATCTGGAATTATACTGTTATCCAAAAAATACTGGTACATTTGGTTATATACTGCGCGCTCCAGGATTTTAGAAAATATTGGTAACAGACTTAATGGACGAAGATCACTCGCTGTCTCGGGATTACCCACCTTTGGCATGGGGCGAATAAGAGCCTCACGCCAAGCCTCAGGAAAATAACCAGTCTCGAGACAACAGTTTACTATATGTGTGAGGTAGGAGATCACATGGGGAACGCACATGTTAATCATTTCCAAAGAAATGTCATCACAACCAGCAGCGTTAGATTTTATTGATCTGATAATACAAGAAATGTCGTGCGGGCTAACCAGGGAAAATTTAAACGACAAGCCACTCCGATGCTTATTGGACAAAAAATACTTAATCACGTCGTCACAATCAGTATATGTTTAAAAACAGAGAGAATTTTCATTAGTATTGTATCTGAGGTTGTTAATCAAATGTAAAGAGTGATTAATAATGTCTAGTCTGCATCGGGTTTCCTTGGATAACAGGCGTGATTATGACGTTCCGTGACGTTCTTTGTATTCAGATAATGCCCTTTAGGCATTTACATGTAGTCCACTGTTTAAACTCGATGCAGAGGCAATGATTTATCAAATTTCCACAATTATTTAATAGAAGCGTTTCATTTTCTCTGGTTCAGTATTTATTTCCTGCATTTTATTAAAAATAATTGTATATTTGTATTTGTTTTACTTTTGAAGAAATTTTAATAACTTCCAATTAAAAAAGTATTTTCTAGAACAGTCGTTTTTCATATATTAATGCTTTATTAATCACAGCCACCGAAGAATTGTAGATAACTACTACATGTTTATTATACTGGCTCTTCATTATGTTTAGAACCGACTAATATCTTTGAAACTATTGAGTGGATTAACTTGAAATTGGGGGTATGTATTTTACTAATTATTATCTATGGTTTTTTTTTTCACTCGTTTTACATTGTAACTTTACGTGATGTATACCCAACTTGATTCTCTCTTAAATAGCAATAGGGGTCAAATTTGACATCATTCGATAGTTTATTTTTTTCTGAATTTGAGGGTGTGCCACCCTTGTCAAAACATTGCTACCAGAAGTGTTAAATAAATGAAAAATGAAAATACCTAGTGACCAGTGGCGTAGATAAGGCGCCCGCAGAAGGGCAAAAATTCAGGGTCCCGCACTAGTAATGAAATTTACAAAACGATTTCTGTTTTATCCTTCATGTATAAAAAATGTGTATGTTATTTTATATATACTTGTTTTCTAGTATTAAAAATTATAACAGTACGTGTATTTGTATTTTTTACTCTGATAACGTTCGTCCAGTTTTATTTTTTTATTGTTCGTATTTCTCTTTCAGTTCCAAGAAAATATCACATCTAGTATTGACAATTTGCTCTTCTTAAAAAGAAATGAAATATCTCTACTTATATAGAAACCCACAGTATGACTACATTTTCTGCCTTAACACAGGTCCATATAAAAAAAGGTTCATGTTTTTACCTAACTTTTGGCCTGCACAGTCTTACAGTTTTACAACAGATGTCACAAATGCTTTCTAATAAGTAGTTAATATATAGTCCGTATAAAATACCATGCTTTTATGAGCTAAAAAAAATTTGCAAATTCATTAGAGACAGACAACGATAATAATTTTGCATTTTACATGTACTATGAAGTTATATGACTATGTTATGCATATAGATTGTAGGTACATAAACTAATACATAAAACTTGAAATTACGAAATTATGAAAAGGCACGTTTATTTCATAAAACTGCATTTGCACATTTGGTTTAATGACCTAGTTGTAAAAAAATATTTTACTGAATAAATACGAAAAATTATTTCCATTCCTTCAGTTTTATTTTAACAGCGAGTTTGTTCGAATTGTGAAAATAAATTCTATTTGTATTAGTGCATTAACTTTTGTGACGAATTAGTGATTAGCATATGTACGTATACTAATTTAATTTTATCAAAATTTAACTAAGTAAATTAACGTGTACCAAAGTGTGTAGTTCGAGGTATTCAAAATAAGATGAGCGAAAGAAAATATGTGAGTGGTGCACAAAAAGGAAAATTGAAACAAGAAAATGTAAAATTGCGTAAATTATCGAAGATTAGCAGTTTTTTTGAAAGTGCTCCAACAGCTAGTACATCTGCATCAGATGAAAATGTTGAATCATACGAAAATGTTATAATCGAACAAAAATTAGATATAGTTCTAAAATAAAAATGAAATCGATTGCAATCAGGAGGGTTCAACATATTTTAACACCGACAGAGCCTTATTTTCGGAATCACTTTCCGACGAATTAAAAAGAAAAATTATTACTGCAGGGCCAAATAAGCCTATGGGACCGTTTCCAAGGAATAAAGACGATAATAGAGCGTTCAGTAGTGATTATTATACCATTAAAACTGGTCAAAAAATCGATCGCTTTTGGTTATGTTATTCCCAAAAGTTGAATAGTGTTTACTGTCAACCGTGTTGGATGTTCTCTAGTAATGAAGCATCAGTAAATTGGTGTAAGGGCACAATTAATGACTGGCAGGGTTTAAGTAAAAAAATTAAAATCCACGAGGGAAGTGATGCTCATTTGCAAGCATGCATAGTTTATAGTACTTGGGAAAAAAACAAAACCATTGATAGTCAAATAAGTGGTCATGAAAAAATTAAAGAAGTTTTAATAAGAATATGTGATGTGATAAGAACATTATCAATTTGCAATATGCCATTACGAGGACATCGAGAAAATGTTAAAGAAATTGGAGCAACTAGTGGTAACTTTTTAAATATTATTGACTTGATAGCACGTTATGACCCTGTTCTAAAAGCTCATTTGTCAAGCACTAATATTCGAAACAAATACTTAAGCCCCGATATTCAAAATGAAATAATTGTACATTTGGCTAAAACCGTTTTAAAAAAATTAACGAAAAATATTAATAAAGCTCCTTTTTTCCCCTTATAATTGATACAACGCAAGCCATATCCAAGAAGGACCAACTAAGTCTCGTTATAAGGTATACAAGTATGAAGAAAAATTCAAATAAACAAAACACTCTAGAAATAAAGGAATCACTTATTGGATTTATAGAGCTAACCGAACAAGATTCACAGAGTTTAGAAGCTGTTGTTCTAACTACTTTAGAAAATTTTCAAATTAAAGTAGAAAATTGTCGAGGGCAAGGATACGACGGGGCTGCTAATATGTCTGGAAAATATAATGGTTTACAAGCCAGAATTAAGAATCGAGTTCCTACAGCTGATTATATTCATTGTTCAGCTCATAATTTGAACCTAGTCTTAAATGATTCTGTCAGACACATCATTAAACTACAGAGTTTTATGATCTTTTGCAAAGCATTTACCTATGTGTTTTTTAGTGAAAGCTTGCCACGCTGGCAAGTCCTTCATCAAGCTGCACCACATGGAAGTAAAATTAAGTACACACTGAAAAAGCTGTGCGTAACAAGATGGCCTTCTAGATTTGAATGCCTACTGTCAATAAAATATAATTATCAGTCTGTAATGCAATGTTTGTCAAATTTTATCCTGGTGTGCAAAAAGCAAAATGACAGAAATGAAGCAAAGTCTCTGCAGAATAAAATGGATAATTATGAGTTTATTCTATTGCTAGTTTTCCAGAGTAAAATCCTCGAAACTGTTAATTTAATTTCATAGCAACTTCAGAGCCCTTCATGTGATTTAGAAGAGACGTGCAAATTGCTCAATAATGGTCAAGAAAACTTGACAGAACTGCGACAAAGTTTTGATAAATTAGAAGAAGAAGCTAAAAATCTAGCAGAATCTTGGAATATTCAGCCTATGATAAAATATAAACGCCAGAAGAGAATTAAAAAGTTTTTTGATGAATGTGAAAACGACTGTGTAATGCCTAACCCGATAAAAAAATTTCAAGTAGAAGTTTTTAATGCGTCACTTGATATTATTATCAACCAATTATCTAGAAGATTTTACTCCATAAATGAAGTTGTAAACCTTTTCTCGTTTCTTAATCCCTCAAAATTTGTTAAGTTAACGAATGAAGAAATAGTGGAATACGGAAGACATATTCTGAGCAAATATGGAATTGATTTTTCAGAAGATTTGCCGATTCAATTAATTAATCTTAAGAGCGTTTTGTTTAATGAAATTAAACAAAAATCTTCTATTAAGGACTTAGCCAATTTATTAATAGTGGAAAATGCATGTTTAGCAACTAGTCTTCCTGATCTATGTACACTATTTCAGTTATATTTAACACTACCGGTAACATCAGCAACAGCAGAAAGATCGTTTTCGAAATTAAAATTAATTAAAACCTATTTACGCAGCACCATTAAACAAGTTCGGTTAAGTGCCTTGGCTGTTATAAGTATTGAACATGAACAAAGTAGGTCCGTTGATTTGGAAGAGTTAGTTGAAAATTTCCTACTATTGAAAAAAAGACGTTTCGGTATTTTGTCTTCTAATTAGCTTTTTTTGTGTTTTCAAATGTATTATTATAAAATAAATTTATTATAATTATATAATATAATTATAATTAATTATATAATTCCATCTGCCGTCTTCAAGGTAGCCCTGTAAAGGGCTCTTTCTTGTCAAAAACTAAATTAAATTTGTATTAGTGAGGCGAAATTTGTGAAACCACTTATAACCATTTCTAAATGTCAGTGTGACAAATAATATCATACTTAATCTGAGGGGGTGGACATGTTTAAATTTTAGATTTAGTAGGGGGGAGTTATTTAAATCTAGTTGATCATTTAATATTATACCTAATTTATTACATTTATTAATTTCTAAACTTTCTAGCATATTAAGTTTTTTACTTTTTCCTAAAACATGTAAAGCTGTAAAATTAGTATTGAATTTATGATTATGTTCTAAGCAATGATTAGCAAAACTTGAGTCTGTCTTCTTATCCCTATAACATCTTTCGTGTTCTTTCATTCTAGTATCGAATGTCCTTCCTGTCTGTCCTACATACACTTTTTTATAGTCTTCGCATGTCAACTTGTACACCCCTGAGTTTAATCTATTATCCGTTTTATCTTTATTGTTTTTTATTGCGTTTTGTAAGGAATTGTTGGTTTTGAATGAAATTGTCTCTTCTCTACTTGTTTTAATTAAGTTCCCTACTGTGTTTGAAATTGTACCAATGTATGTGATGGAATTATAATTGTGCGTTCTATTGTTTTTTACTGTGGGGTAAATTAAAGATAGCGTTTTGGATTTCTGTAGTTTTTCTAAAATATTATTAATTAAATCTATAGAGAAGCGGTTATTTAATGCTATAATGTATATTCTGTTTAATTCTAAATCAAAGTTTTCTTTACTCAAAGAGACATTAATTAGTCTATGAAGCATTGATTGATAAGCAGATAATTTTTGTGTAATGGGATGAAACGAATAAAATTGAAAATTCATGTTTATTAGTTATATGTGTTATAGTGAGATCTAAAAAGTTAATAGTTTTGTTTTCTTCTACTTCAATCGTAAATTTGATGTTTGGGTGAATAGTGTTAATATAATTATATAAAGATGTTAATTGCCTCTCTGTACCGTTAAAAGCAACTAATATGTCATCCACATATCTTACCCAGTAAATGCAATGTTTGAACAAAGGATGTTTACTAATTATGTTTTCTAAATGATTCATAAATATGTCGGCAAGTAAAGAACTTAAGGGGTTTCCCATTGCTAAACCCTCTGTCTGTTTATAAAATTCGTATTGAAACTGACAATAGTTTTGGTCTAAACACATTTCTAGTAAATTTAAAAGTTCCGTTATAATGATGGGATTTGTCTTATTTTTGTTCAATTTTAAGGAGATTATATCTATTACGTCCTGGGGTGGAATGCTTGAATAGGATATTATGCAACAAGCATTTAATGATAGCTATTACGACACGAGTAAAAAAATTACAATATGAGCCGTAAGGCGAGTATTGTAATGAGTACGAGTGTCGTAATAGCCATTAAATGCGAGTTGCATACACTATTTTTTCTACGACCCCATAATAAAACATATTTTTTGAATAATCCATTTCATAAATTGAGGTTAAAATTTTCCGTACGTTTTTGTGAATTTGGCTGGTAATAAATTGTAGAGAACTGTCACATTTATTTAATTTGTATATCTGTCAGATATGCAGTCGCCATATTGAATATTGTTTGAATATTGAAATGTCGCATTCCTATTGGATATAAACTTGTATCGTAATGAAAAATCTGTGTTCCTATTGGATATAAACTTGTAACATAATGAAAATCTGTATCGTAATGAACATCTTTATAGTACAGGTTCGGCATATCTAATAATACAATTAAAGTATGGGAGTAGAAAAAATAGATTAGTGACGTCGAAAGATAACAGTTTACAATTGTTAGGTAAATCTGTTTGAAATTTTATTTATTAATTCATGCGAGTTCTTAATAGAAAAATTGGATTTAAATTTAGTATGTTCAAGGATAAGGTTTATTAGATATTTTGACAAATTTCTACATGGAGCTTTTACATAAGATACTACTGGTCGTATCGGTAAATTGTCTTTATGTAATTTAATTAAACCGTATAATTTAGGTGGTTGTGGATTCATAGTAGTTAATTTTGCTCTTAAATTATTATCAATCAGTGCTTCTGACTTATTTATAGTTTGTTTTAGCAATTTTTGATATTTATTGGTAGGGTCATATTTTAGTTTATTAAAAGAGTTATTATTTATAAAATCTTGAACTTTCTGTATATAATCTGTCTCTGGAATCGCTACCACAGTGTTGCCTTTGTCCGCTTTCGTAAATATAATATTGTTGTCTAACTTTTTTGTTTTATTGACTTTAGTATACTGATATCTCTATTATACTTATGAGGTGGTTGATAATTTTCGATAATGTTCCTTGTTATATATTTATTAGCAATATTATCTGTCTGTTTGCTTAGGGCTAAGTCTGCTTCTACCGCTAAATTTTCTAAGTGTTTTTCATTAATATTAGGTTTCAGATTAAATTTGAATCCTTTTGATATCAAATTTATTTCTTCTGTATTAAAAACTACTTTTGATAGATTTTTAAACCGGTCATAGAAAGTTATATTTCTGTTAAGATTATCCGGTATTGTGGGAATAATATTCTGTTTTTTAATGAAAATAAGCTTGTCTAGTTTGTTTTTTTGTATTAAGAATTTTTTATGGACTAAGGGGTTGATTTTATTTTGAATAGCTTCGTACAATAGATCAAACTCTAGGTTACTAAGTTTAAATGAAAGTTGTGAGTGCAGTACCTTAATATATGATGACAGACTATCCCTTATACTGTATAGTTTCTTCAATTCTTCTTTAAGCCAAACTTTCTTTCCTGCCTCTACTGCTAAGAATGCTGCTCTACTTTTGTGGTTGGTCTTGATTCCAATATGTTTGGGTGTAACTTCTTGTTCTTTGCACTGATGCAGGAACCAAATATTCTGCTCGTTAATTTTGTATTTTAAACGTAGTATAAAAAACCATTTCTCCTGATCACCATCACTGGCTAATTTTAAATTAATAATCGACGAAGGATATACATGTTGAAACTCCATTATATATATATATATATAATAAAACACAAGTGTATAGTTTCAAAATTATTATAATGTTTAACACACTACATATGTTTCGCCACACTGTGGCTTCATCAGGTGGATGAAAATACAATTTCAAAATACAAATTAGCTCCTATATACAGTGTGTCCAGATTTCGATGCTCACCATTGGTATATCGGTTATTAGAAGAGATAGAGGAACGGTTAAATGGGGAATGTTTTGCAGAATTCAATGCTCGCAACAAATCTCATTTCAAATTCATTCGGACTTTTTACAATTTTGAGATATTTTGAAAAAACCAATATTTGCCGATTTCAATTCTCCTCAATAACTCGAGAACGCCTAATGCGATCGTTTTTAAACTCTAACATTATTGAGACACTTTTTTAAGACAAATTTTTTGGTGTTAACAATAACCCTCTATTTTCACTTGTTTCCAAGTTCTTAGCGCTATCTTTTGTTTTTCTTATGACGGCCATATTTGATTTTTAATTAGTTAGATATTCCTTAAAAATAGCTTTTCAATAATGTACAACATGCCTAATAAATCTTTATTTACACGAGAGATATGAACATTTGAATAAAATTTCACTCTAATACGGAATTAGTTGGCTATGAAATTAAATGGTAGTGTAAAACAGACGATAAATAAGCTCTGTCATTAGTCACATGTAAAAGTGCAGTGCAATTGGTGGAAGATTTAGAACTTTGTGTAGTAATTATTGATAAGTAATTCATTTGTTGCCCCGTTCTTAGCGCCATCTTTTGTTTTTCTTATGGCGACCATATTGCATTCTCAATTAGTTAGATAGTCCTTAAAATAGCTTTTCAATAATGTACAACTTGCCTAATATATCTTTATTTGTATGAGAGATATGAACATGTAAAATAAATTCCACTCTAATACGAAATTAAAAGTTGAAATTTACTTAAATAAACTGTTCAATATGGCGACCAATCTGCTCCACACACTTTTGGTACCTTGTTTTAACAGAGTTACAAACTCTACGTAGTGTGTTTTCGTTTAATGATCTTCAGCACATCCAGCACTCGTTGTTCTAAAATTTCCCGATTCTCTGATGGTTCAAAATTGAATACTTCGTTTTTAGTGGCACCCCACAAATAAAAATCAAGGGGAGTAAGGTCGGACGATCTCGCAAGCCATTGTACTGGTCCATTATTTGAAATAACTCTCTCATTGAAATGTTCTCACAAAAAATGTCGCACGTGACGATAATTATGGGCAGGGCAGCCATCCTGCTGAAACCAGACGTTTTGCATGTTTTCAGGGTTAATAATTTGTCTTACGGCAGGCATTATCTCGTTCGTTAGTAGTTCTAAATATCTATTACCAGTTAAATTGTAATCAAAGATGAAAGGACCTATTAAGTGATTATCTAAAATGAAAAAACAAAAACTCAAACAACAAAGAAGATGTCAATAAAAGTTCGTACTAATCAAACCACACCAGAGATTAAAACCAAATCGAATTGAAACCTTCTTTGATTTGCCAAATGTGGATTATCAATTGACCAGTGATGATAATTATGCCTGTTGAACACTCCACAATTGGTAAACCGTGTTTCATCTGTCCAAAGTATTTTCCTAGGAAAATCAGTATCATCGTCACATTTTTGTAGATAGCACCTAAATTGAAATCTTCGCTGATAGTCATCATCGCTTAAACCCTGTACAATTGTTGGTTTGTATAGGTGGTATTTGTTTTTCCTCAACGTTCCATGAACACAAGATTTCGGAATTCCAGTTTCTCGAGCCACTCGACGTACTGATTGTTTATAACATTTTACAAAATATTATTTTGACGTACATCAGCATTGTTTGTTCGAAGCTTCCATAGTCCACTAAATTTCTGATTATTCTGTTAAAAATTGTCCGGTGTGGTTGTGGTCTTTCCGGAAAACGCTCACCGTAATTTGTGCAAGCATTTTCAGAGTTTCTATTTGCTTTGAAATAAACTTCTAACATATCAACCCTTTCTTCATTTGAAAATGTATGTGCCATTATCAGTTCTTATCTAATCTATTCTAATCTCAATGCTAAACGGTAATTACTTATCAATAATTACAACACAAAGTTCTAAATCTCCCACCAACTGCACTGCACTTTTACATGTCAATAAAGACAGAGCTTATTTATCGTCTGTTTTACACTACCATTTAATTTCATAGCCAACTAATTCCATATTAGAGTGAAATTCTATTCAAATGTTCATATCTCTCGTGTAAATAAAGATTTATTAGGCATGTTATACATTATTGAAAAGCTATTTTTAAGTACTATCTAAATAATTAAAAATCCAATATGGCCGCCATAAGAAAAACAAAAGATAGCGCTAAGAACTTGGAAACAAATGAAAATCGGGGGTTACTGTTAACACCAAAAAATTTGTCTTAAAAAAGTGTCTGAACAATGTTAGAGTTTAAAAGCGATCGCATTAGGCGTTATCGAGTTATTGAGGAAAAATGAAATCGGCAAATATTGGTTTTTTCAAAATATCTCAAAATTGTAAAAAGTCCGACTGAATTTGAAATGAGATTTGTTGCGGGCATTGAATTCTGCAAAACATTCCCCATTTAACCGTTCCTCTATCTCTTCTAATAACCGATATACCAATGGTGAGCATCGAAATCTGGACACACTGTATATCAATACAAATTACAAACATAATCTCATTCTAAGAGGGGGTGGACATGTTTAAATTTAGTAGGGGGGAGTTATTTAAATCTAGTTGATCATTTAATATTATACCTATTATTGTTTTATTATATACAGTGTGTCAATAAAGTAAGGACCACCCTAAATATCAGCTTTAAAACATATCTCTAGCAAAAACGCTCAGACATGTATTTTTTTATTTTTCAAGGCGCATTTTCTTAGATTAAATTGAAGTATACAGGGTTATCAAAAAAGAAGATATGACGTTATCATGTGTTTTTTTAAATGGAATACCCTGTATATTTTTAAGAAAATCAAAAGAGCTTCTCATGAAGATTTGAACGATATATGAGTTGTTGGGGATATCTTTAATATTTACTTGTAGAAATTGAAAAAACACTTTTGGTGGAACTATACATGATAATTTTTGGTAATTTTAATCTTTGAACGTTGTCATGACAGAATTGTCAGTATGGAAGGTGACGTCTTATCTAATTAGACAGTGACTAACCACCGTTAGTTTGTTTGGCCTTGCTTGTTTTATAATTGCCATTTCTTTTGATAAAAATGGGTCTAAGTGAGAGAGAACGAATTGAGATTCTTATGATGATTGGTTATGGTGACCGAAGAAGGAGTACAGTGGAAGTTTGCGAACTATTTAATGCAGTGCATCCTAATCGGCAACCAATAACTCGCTCAACTGTAAGTAAAATACTTCTAAAGTACGAGGAGTACGGAAATGTTAGGGATCTACCTAAAACTGGGCGACCAAAAGTGGATGATGAAACTAAGTTAAATGTTCTTTTGACAGTGCAAGATAATCCGAATTGTGCTACTCGTCAAGAAGCTTTAAACTTTAATTGCAGCCATGAGACTGTTAGAAAAATTTGGCATAAGCAGAAATATCATCCTTATAAAGTGCATCTTGTCCATGAATTGTCGGAAAATGATTTTGATCGCCGTTTGGAGTTTTCAGAAAACTTGCAAATACTTTGTGAACGTGATGAAATGTTTGCTAGAAACATTTTATTTTCAGATGAGGCAACTTTTTCTTTAAACGGAACAGTTAACCGACAAAATTGTAGATACTGGACAGAACATAATCCTCACTGGATGCAGGAAGCTCGAAGTCAACACCCTCAGAAGGTGAACGTCTGGGCTGGAATACTAAAAAATAGGATTTTAGGACCTTTCTTTTTTGAGGGGATATCTATTTGGATTTTTTACAGTTAGAGCTTCTTCCCGCGCTTGTGGAACTTTATCCTGATCCAAATACCCCTGACAGTCCTAGTAATGAAATCTGGTTCCAACAAGATGGGATACCTCCCCTATTATTCTCGACCTGTGCGTGATTACCTAAATTTGATTTTTAATAACCGATGTATTGGCAGACGTGGGGTTGTTGAGTGGCCAGCTCGCCCCCTGACTTAACACCACTAGATTTCTTCCTGTGGGGTACCTAAAAAGCAAAGTTTATGTAAATAGACCTCAAAAATTAATGATTTAAAAGAACGCATACGCCAAGAGATCCGAAGAATCACGCCAGATGTAATCAGCAATGTTCAGAATGAGTTTATTTCTCGCCTAGGCTACTGTCAGATTGTGAACGGGCAGCAATTTATAACAAGTTAAACTCTATTGTAATTATTTTATGACGTTGTTCCACCAAAAGTGTTTTTTCAATTTCTACAAGTAAATATTAAAGATATCCCCAACAACTCATATATCGTTGAAATCTTCATGAGAAGCTCTTCTGATTTTCTTAAAAATATACAGGGTATTCTATTTAAAAAAACACATGATAACGTTATATCTTCTTTTTTGATAACCCTGTATACTTCAATTTAATATAAGAAAATGTGCCTTCAAAAATAAAAAAATACATGTCTGAGCGTTTTTGCTAGAGATATGTTTTAAAGCTGATATTTAGGGTGTTCCTTACTTTATTGACACACTGTATATATATATAATGGAGTTTCAACATGTATCTCCTTCGTCGATTATTAATCCAAGCTTCTAACATTATTATTTAAAGTGAAAGGGTTGTTATCAATAGTTATATTATTTAATACTAAGATCGATTTTTTTGTTTTGAAGAGAACAACTGCGGTTTTGTTTATGTTTAGGACTTTGTCGTTTTGCATTGTCCAAAGTTCAATTTTGTGTAAAATCTTTTCAGTCTCATATTGTAAGGCAGAGAAATTTTTAGCAACTATTAACAGTGAATTAACATCAGCATAATTGATATGCGTATGTGGGGTGCTCACGAGCAATTTACACATAGGTCTATAATATAAATATTATATAACAGAGGACCAAGGACACTCCCCTGAGGCAAGCCCTTTATTGTGAGTTCTGGATCTGATTTCACAATGTTTCCATTGGCAACGATTTTTACTTTTTGTTTTCTTTCCTGTAAATATGACTGTACCCACTTCAAGGCAGTGCCTCTAATGCCGCAGCACTATAGTTTCAGCAATAACTTACAATGACTAATGCAGTCGTAAGCTTTCGAGAAATCCAGGAACACTCCTAGCGCCAAGTTATTATCCTCGAGGGCACGATAAATATTGTTTATATATTCAAATAGTCCAGTTTCGGTTGACCATCCCTTCAGAAAACCATGTTGATTATTACTGAACAGTTTATTTTTGCCAAAGAAGTTATAATTTTATTACGCTTTACTATCTCAATGATTTTAGCAAAACATGAAAGCTATGATATGAACGGATGCTTTTATAACCGAGACTACAACCCCATCGTCACCTGGGCTGCAGTTACTTTTCAAGCCATTATTTATATTTATGATTTGAGTTTCGTCTATCATGTCCAATTGAAGATTTTCGGGGGTATATGATGTCAGGATTAAAATGTATTTTAGGAGTAATTCCACATGTCATTGCCTATGTTTACAAAAAATTTATTAACTGAATTTACGACCTCTTGTGGGTTACCGTCTATGTTAAAACTGTTACCTGTTCTCTGTTTTAAGCCACCCGCCATAGAGCTGGCAACATGCCAAATAGATTTTGAGAGATTCTCAGAATATTGTAATTGTTTTTTACAATAATCTTTTTTAGAGTCAATTAAAAATTAATTTAAACGTGATTTTACACTATTGTACTGGTCCTGGAAAGTGTTGTATATCTCGACAAAGTTGATAAAGTACTAAGATTTTTCCTACAATTTGTTATCTCTGGAGAAATTGGTTGAAAATTTCTATTAGATTTAATTAGAAATTTTCTAAATGGAAAGCAGTTATTAAATATACGCAAGAAGATATCAATGAAGAGGTCCCATTGAGCATTTACATCATCCATTTTACAACGGCCCACAATGTCCCAATCGGCCTCATTTAGTGACTGCATAAATAATTCGGTACTGACTCCATTAATTACTCTTGTATATCTATAATTTTGGATATTGTGTGCTTCTACTTTAAGATTCAGCAACTGACCATAGTGGTCAGATATGTGGGTTTCAAGTATTTTTGATAAAAATTCATAATTTATATTAGTTAAAATATTATCCAAACCGGATTTGGAATTAGCAGTGACTCTAGTTTAAGTACCGATAGTTATTTTAACATTATAGGATTCTATAACGACACAAATCGTTGCGCTATGTTTGAATTACTTTGAAGATCAATATTAAAATCACCAGTAATAATGAACAATTAACTGGTTACGGTTAAAGCATATAACAACTCATTCAACTTGCTAAAAAACAGATTTATCTCTGAGTCCGGAGTCCTGTACAAAACTACAAAGATACACTTAAATTTGCGAATTTTTACCTCAACAGCCGCACATTCAAAGACACATGTTTCCGCAAGACGTTGTATTTGCTCATTCTTCTTCATCCATATTCCTCTTTTGGTGTATATTGCCACTCCACCATGTCTGCCCTGATTTCTACAAAAGCTGGCTGCATGCCTATAATTTTTTAATAAGTAGGCCTCTAACTGCTCTGAGGATTTCCAATGTTCGGTAATTGCAACTGACTGCATTATTTTCATTTATTACGGCTTCTATTAAATTGATACAGTTCCCTATTGACTGGGCATTTTGGTGAAATATTTTAATTTCGTCATTACTTGTTACTAATAGTTTTCCCTGATTTTCGAGGCAGGAGGTCGAAAAAAAACGAAATTTATTGATGCATACATATTCCGGCCAAATTTCAAGATTTATCAAACTGTCCACGTAGTTCACCGGCAGAGAAACTTTAAATGACTTATTTATCTGGATGCTTTGAATCCATTTGTTTACATAATACCATAAGTATTTCAACCGTATCTGACAAGTAAGATTTTAATTTTTCTTCCGTCAAATCGAAGCCACAATTAAATACAGTGAAACTTCCCATAGGCGGACACTGTTCGTTCCGACAAAACTACCCGTTTAAGAGAAGTGCCCGTTTATCAGAGAAGACAGAAAAATTAAGTAGAAACGCAAAGCTAAACTTTCATTTGAACACACAGTGTAAAATTATATACTTATAACTTTATTTGCTAAATAAAACTCAAACGGCTATGTGCACATTTATATATACATACATATAATAGAAACATATTGCTGTGACCTCCTCTACTATGGTTGGTAACCAATAGTTAAATTAATAAATTGATATTCTTTGATAATCTCAGGGTCTAAAGGTGAATTTCTTTGTTTTTCTATAACGGGGAATGTGTCGCAGCCTTTTGCTTATTGTGAGTTCTAGCTGTGATAGTGATGTTTACTTTCCTTATGTTCTCCTTTGGGATGGGTATAAATAAATAAATAGTGAATGTCAGCACAACTTATTTTTATTTACAATAAGTATAAATTTACAAAAAAAATGGAGATTAATATTTTATTATCATACAATACAATATTTTATTTTTATTTTATGTGTTCTCTTTTCATCAATAGTACAAGCACCTTGCAAATCCTTTGTTCCTTAAGAAAATTGTAAAATTACTGAATTCATTCTTCATGTATGCTTACAGATCAAGGAAATTACTAAATTCACTTTCTCTACTTTTTACCGATGTATCCCCATTGGATCATCTCGACCTGAGATTCTCACGTCAAAATCGAGATTTAAACAATGAAGAACTTATTAGATGTTTCCCATAATATTTCAAAATTATGGTTATTCAAATGAGAGCGTTAACGCCTCGTTGAGTCGCCCTAACTTGAGATTCGCACGTCAACCCAAGGCTTACTCAAAGAAGGATTTATTAAATATTTAAATAATATTCTAAAAATTGTTGTTATCCGGGTAAAATTATTGATACTCCGTTGAATCGCCTTAACTTGAGATTCGCACGTCAACCTAAGGCTTACTCAAAGAAGGATTTATTAAATATTTAAATAATATTCTAAAAATTGTTGTTATCCGGGTAAAATTATTGATACTCCGTTGAATCGCCTTAACTTGAGATTCGCACGTCAACCTAAGGCTTACTCAAAGAAGAGTTTATTAAATATTTAAAATAATATTCTATAAATTGTTGCTATCCGGTAATTTTATATCACACACATGAAGATTCCTTTATTTATTTATTTATAGGATTGCAAGATGGAGTTTTTTTTTGATAGTGCTTGTACTTACTTTTCTTGATTGTATGTCATTTCGAACTCTTCTTGATAATCCGGGCCTTCCATCCTTCTGGAAACTTTATTATGGCGGACTTTGTAAAGTCGAATAATAATATTCCGCGCTTTTACTGTATATAGCGCGCACTTATCGTCTGTGAAGCGTATCACACGTTTTGTTCTTGCGACGTCTGGATCTTAAAGGCGTTTATGCCTTTTTAGATTTTTATTTTTATTTATTTCTTTATAACACTTGGAGCACTGGTTTAACTTTTCTTTTCTTCTTGAGTATTGGAGATCTTCCGATGGACTTCTTTATTTTGCAGATGCACGCGTTTATATACCATTCAACATTTGACAAACGCTTTATTTTGTTTCAAATTATTTTTGTTCAGTTTAAATTTTCATCTACTGCGCCCTCCGTGTTTGTTATGGTAACTATCGATGTCACGTGGTCATGTGACCTTTCTTCCGCCATGTTACCGTTGTTGTTGTTTACATATTCTATACTTGCATATTCAATGGACATCGATTGATTTCATCGATCTGTAGGTATTCTTAAGCTGTACTATATTATATACTGACTAAGGTTTTATTTATTTTAGCTTGGAATCTCTTGAAGCATTTATATATATATAAGGAAATTGTGTACCAATCGCATGTTTGGATGTGCATTCAATAATATCTTTTATTCTGGATATCAGTGAAAAATCGCATACCCAACATAATGTTTTATTTTTAATAGTGAACCAGGCCACAATATTTACATTCTGGATGTGTTTGTGTATAGAAACAAATAAATCATATACCTTTGTATGCATTTCCATGTCCCATACGGGAGAAAATACAATTGATCTTAGTGACTGAGAAATAAGTGGAATTTATTTATTTATGTATAGAGACCTTTGTTCTTGCCGTAGTGTTTATTATTATTGCAATATGTTGAACGCAGGCTTTTATTCACTGCGTTATTATTACTGCTAAAGAATGCATTACCGAATGACCTACTTTCCATTAATTACTAATAATAATGTTTAAATCGTTACATATCCTTTTTTAGACTGAGGTCAGTATTTAAGCATCATGTTTTGTATGATATTTTAACACAATTTTGTGCTCTAATTTATTTAACATTGTTTTATATAATATTCAATACCATTTTATTTTTAATTGCTAGTGCTTTCATTTTTTTACGGGTATGCAACCCATATTGCATTGATGTGTATTCTACTGCATAGTCATCAATTTGAATACCCACTGTTATGCGATAATTTAAATTATATATATATTTATATAAATTAGTGGATTATTCTGTATTTATCTGTTGAAATATTAAATTATAATTTATATCAAATATGTAAATTTATATTTATTTAAAATAAATGTGCTGGTATTTTATTTTTGTTGACTTTTTATTTGTTTGATTTCTTTATTTATCTATTTATTTATTTAAGAGGAAAAATACCACAGCATATCCCAAGTTAAGAAAATTGTCGATATGCCATAGTTAACTATGAATGTAATGTGCATATTGCATTTTTCTTTACTTAATGGTATTTTTAACCTTTTACTTAGCTAATATTCTTACATCTAAATTTACTATATTTTTATGTGGGAACTATCCCTTTTTGTTTCTTAATATCTATTTATCTAACTTAAATAATATAATCCTGGGAGCTATCCCTCTTTATTTTCTTAATATTTATTTATATAACTTAAATAATATAGTTTTGGAAACTATCCCTTCTTATTTTCTTATGGGTTCATATTTTTCATCGTGTGAATTTTATTCCTCATCGTAGTCGTATAACATTGAAATGTGATATTTTCCTTTCACATCCTCATTGTTTACTTCCTTCAGTTCGTAAGTTACGTCACTTAATACCCTGTTTATCCTGTACGGCCCTACGTACGGAAGATCCAGTTTAGCGCATTTGTTTAGGTGTCTTCTTCCTAGACGATAACTTTTTACTACCACTAGGTCCCCTATCTGATATGTCTTGTTTATTTTTATCTTTTCATTTTCTTTTCTAGTGTATCTTTCTGCTATATTTCTTTGTTGAACCCTTGCTTGGTTTGTGAGTTCTTCGATGTTTTCTATTATTGGTGTATCTCGGCACCATGGCCTTGGTGGATGTTTGCCGTACATTAGTGTATATGGGCTCACATTCGTTGTTACGCTTGGTGTGAAATTCATATTGTTTTCTACTTCTTCTATATGTTGTACCCATGCGTTGTGTCTCTCGTGAGTTAACATCCTTAAGTGTCTGGTTACTTCCTGTATGTATCTTTCACTGGGATTCGCCTGTGGATGTCTGATACTTGTGAATATTACCTCTATTTCTATTTCATTTAATTCTTGTTTGAATCTTTCATTGTTGAAGTAAGACGCGTTGTCAACTAACAATTTCTTTATCCTCCCATGTTCGTTAATGAACCGATTAATACAATTTATGGCAGTTTGCGTATTGTATTTCTTTGTCGAGTACAATCTAACATACTTGGTGAAGATGTCCACCATGACGAAGATGTTGCAGTGGCCTCTTTCCCCCGGTATTAGGTTACCAAGAAAGTCTGCTGCCACCAAATCCAGTTTATTCTCTACCCTTACACTGTGTATAACATTTTGATTTATGCGATTTTTATATTTACCCAACAGACATTGCTTACATTTCTTATTTTCTATCGCTGTTAAATTTTTATCTTTCAATGTATAGAATTCCTCCCTGAAAACAAGGAATGTTCTCCTATTTCCAGGGTGGCCTAATTTTGTATGAATATCTCGGATTATTTTTATTGCTAAATCTTTATCTAGTACAATTAGGTTTTTGTTTCCTATCCTTTTATATATGACATTATTCATTATATTGAATCCTTTGTAGTTTTGTATCCTTTGTGTCTTTTCTTTTATTTCCCTTATCTCTTCTCTATTTTGACTATCTAAAATGCTCTCTCTGCTGTACAACTCTGGAGCGTTTTCTATATTATAATTATTTATTTGATAAGCTTGTCGTTGCTTGCTACCTCCTTGTGCTCTGCTTAGAGCGTCCGCTACAACATTGTCGGATCCCTTCCTGTGTTTTATTTTAAACGTGAATTCTGATAATTGGAGCGACCATCTATATATCCTTGAGTTGTTAAAGCGTGTCTTCATTAGGAAGATCAAAGACAAATGATCTGTTTCAACAAGAAAGGTATTTCCATGTAAATAGTATTTAAGTTTTGACAATCCATGTACCACTGATAGGAGTTCTCGTTCTGAGATCGAATAGTTCCTCTCGTAGTCTTTTAATATTCTTGATATGAAACATATAGGTGTTTCTATCCCATCTTTAATTTGTAATAGCTCTGTTGCTATTGCATTGCTGGATGCATCACATCTTACTATGAATTCTTTGTTGAAATCTGGTAGATTGACCGTTAAAGCTTCACAGAAATTTTTCTTTATGTCTTCAAATGCTTTTATCCTTTCCGGAGTCCATTTGAATTTAACTCCTTTCTTTATCATTTTGAATAGCATGCACGTCTGATCAGATATGTTTGGTATAAAATGCTTATAGTAATTTATCATACCTAAGAAACCTCTTAACATTCTTATGTTCTTTGGTTTTGGATATTCCCTTATTGCTTTTAGTTTTTTCTTTTCTATGGTTATTGTTTTCCCATTAATGACATATCCTAAATACGTTACGCTATTTTTGAAAAATTCACATTTTTCTAGGTTGATCTTTAGATTGTTGTCGGCTAATGTTTTCATGACCTTTTCCACTGATATTTTGTGACTATCAATGTCCTTGTTGAAAATTAATATGTCATCGACATAATGTGAGACGTATTCTTCGTGTGGGTCCAATATCTTTTGCATAGCTCTTACTAAAGCTGCTGTAGCTGTGGATATTCCAAATGGGACGACCTTGAACGAGTACACTGTTGAGTTGAATATAAAAGAACAATACTTTCTAGAGTCTTTGTGTAATGGTACCAGCCAAAAAGAACTTTTTAAATCTATTTTTGTAAACCACTGGGCCTCTGTGCACTTTGCTAATAGCGTTTCTATGCTCTGAGGAGCTTCAAAATTAGGGGTAGTGAGGGAATTAATATTTCTCGCGTCCAAGCATAATCTTAGTTTTGTTTCTTTTGAATCTTCTGTACTCTTCTTTACTACAACGACAATTGGACTGATAAAGTTCGATTCTGCTTTTTCTATTATGTTATTCTTCAGCATTTCTTTGATTTCTAATTTCACTTGCTCCTTGTATTTATTGGGAATTGGATAGGTTTTCACATAGAAAGGTTTCTTTTCATTTACCTCGAGCTTATGCTCGTAATTTCTTGCCAAGCCAGGACTGTCGTCAAATAGTCTCTTGTGCTTATTTAAAAGGTTGCTCACATGATTTTTATACTTTTCATTGCAATTTATTCTTGTACCATCCCTTTTTGATGTGGAGTCCTTATTCTTTGGATGCTTCACGAGATGCGCACATTTATTGTCATTTGAATTGTCAATCATTTCTTGCGTGAGTTCCTTTCCTATTTCTTCTACATATAAATTATTAATTAAAATTTCCCTTTCTGGTGCTTCTTCGCTCCATGGAATTATCATATTTCTTATGTGAAAAGTCTTGTCCTTCATATCCAGTTTTGTGCTGTATTGACTTAAAAAGTCCATTCCCAATATGCAATTGCAATTTAAATTATGTACTACTACAAATTCTGTTAGTAGGTTTAAATCATTAATTTTAACATTAATGCAGAAAACTTTATCAATGGTTATCAAAGGTTTTTTATTTGCTGTAATTAAGTTAATCTTCTTTATAGGAATATACCGTCCTTGTTTCTCCAAATTTTCGTTTATAACGCTGTAGTCGAGTAGCGATAATTGTGATCCACTATCGAGTAATGCTTCTATTTTTTCTTCCCCAATTTTGATTGATATGTGTGGTAGTTCAGTGGTAATTTTCATTAGATCTTCGTATTTGTATATGTTTTGTGTTTTTATTTTCTTTTTGATTGGTTTCTCTAAAAATTTGTTGCAGTCGCTCCTGCTTGTGATTTGTTTTCCCATTCTCTTTCGCTGATTTTATACCTTGAATCTTTAGGTATAGCACCTCTAGATTCATCATTTTTCTTGGGATCTAACTCTTTGTTGTCCCATTCTAATTGGATGTTATTGATTCTTCTCTCTCTCTCTGGAATTCTTTCTTCCCTTTTATTAGTTTGATTTGGGTTCCTTCTCGGTTGAGTTTCCCTTTTCTCATTGTATGATGGATTTCTATACCCTTGATTGTCTTGTCTACTTTTATAGAAGTTGTTCCCTTGGTAATCTGGTCTGTTTCTATAAAATTGATTCCCTTCATTGTTCTGTCTATAGAATCTGTTCCCTTCATTGTTATTGTTGTTGTATCTGTTTCTGGGATAATTGTTTGTGTTCGCGTTGTAGTTTCCTCTATTGGAGGTGTTTCCTTTTTCGTCAACATCATCTAATCTTTTTACTAAGTCCAGTAATCCCTCAATGGTTTCAATGCCTTGTAATGCTACGGCCTGTACAATATTATTGTCGAAGTGCGCAGCTAGTTGCGATACGACGTCACTTTCTTCTATGACTGGGAGTATATATTTTATGAAGGAGTATTTCCTTATTACATAGTTTTCCCTTGAAGAACCTGGTCTGTATTTCCCAAATACCAAGTCATGTCGTATTCTTCGTTGTGCATTTTGTCCCCAATATTGCCTAATGAATCGTATTTCAAATTCTCGATACGTTGTCAACTCATCTATAATCGTATCATACCATAGCAGACTGTAGTCCTTAAGACAACCTCTTATAAAATGTAGTTTAGATATTTCATCTGTTATTCCTCTCATGTAAGTTTTAATTGTTCTTAAAAATGCCATGGGATTATCCTTATGGTTTCCTGTGAACTTGGGTATATTTTCTGCACTACCTGTTATATGAGGCAAAGGTGCGCTAGGTATGTTAACCCCGTGCATTACTTTGTCCTCTAATACTTGGAGGTTAGTTTCAAATGTTACTGCCCTATTTTGCAACCTTAGCATCGTGTCTGTACATGCTCCATATTTCGTTTTACAATTTTCAACTTCATTTGAGAGCTGTCTTATTTCTTCGTTGTTTGTGATCTTGATGTCTATTATTTTGTTTTCTAAAGATTCTACCTTTCCTTCTACCTTTCCAAATCGTGCTTTCGTCTTGTCTGCTCTTTCGTTTATGTCGTTTATTAGAAACTTGTATCCATTTTCACATTTTCCTGCGTTATTATTTATTTCGTTCGTTAGGAGTGACACGGATTGTGTTAATTTCTTTTCTAGATTAGCGTTTAACTGCAGTGTCTCCGATCTAAGATCTCGGAATCCCTTGTCAATTTTAAAGTTGATTTCTTCTTTATTTTTATCCAATTTTTTGTTTAGATTTTCATTTATTTTCTCATTGTTTGATTTCATTTCTTCTTTCAAATTCTCATTGTTTTCTTTCATTTTGTATAATAGAACTTGAAGCAAATTTTCAATTTTATCTTCCGATGATTTTTCGGTTGTTCTCTTGAGGGATGTACTTCCAACGATCGGTTCTTCCAATTGATCACCTTCCAACTCGTGTTTTTCTGATTCTGAACTAGAAGTTGAACGATTGCTGCGAGAATTATCTCTGTATCTGGTAAACTGTGGTCTTGTTTCCTTATCTTCAACCTTTTCAGGTTTTTCGCCTTTATTCTTATTATTTTCATCAGCCATGTTTATTTTTATGTTTTTATTCTAACTCTTATTCACCCTGTCCCAATAGGAGAATATAGTGTGCTTATGGCGTTATAAGGAAAATAAATTCACACAGCCTTTTATCGTTGAGTGCCAAATCAAATCTTGGCCAACGATAAGCCTACTACGTATGGGTGCCAAATCTAATCTTGGCCAACGATAAGCCCTTTTACGTTGTGCGCCAAATTAATGCTGTGACCTCCTCTACTATGGTTGGTAACCAATAGTTAAATTAATAAATTGATATTCTTTGATAATCTCAGGGTCTAAAGGTGAATTTCTTTGTTTTTCTATAACGGGGAATGTGTCGCAGCCTTTTGCTTATTGTGAGTTCTAGCTGTGATAGTGATGTTTACTTTCCTTATGTTCTCCTTTGGGATGGGTATAAATAAATAAATAGTGAATGTCAGCACAACTTATTTTTATTTACAATAAGTATAAATTTACAAAAAAAATGGAGAATAATATTTTATTATCATACAATACAATATTTTATTTTTATTTTATGTGTTCTCTTTTCATCAATAGTACAAGCACCTTGCAAATCCTTTGTTCCTTAAGAAAATTGTAAAATTACTGAATTCATTCTTCATGTATGCTTACAGATCAAGGAAATTACTAAATTCACTTTCTTTACTTTTTACCGATGTATCCCCATTGGATCATCTCGACCTGAGATTCTCACGTCAAAATCGAGATTTAAACAATGAAGAACTTATTAGATGTTTCCCATAATATTTCAAAATTATGGTTATTCAAATGAGAGCGTTAACGCCTCGTTGAGTCGCCCTAACTTGAGATTCGCACGTCAACCCAAGGCTTACTCAAAGAAGGATTTATTAAATATTTAAATAATATTCTAAAAATTGTTGTTATCCGGGTAAAATTATTGATACTCCGTTGAATCGCCTTAACTTGAGATTCGCACGTCAACCTAAGGCTTACTCAAAGAAGGATTTATTAAATATTTAAATAATATTCTAAAAATTGTTGTTATCCGGGTAAAATTATTGATACTCCGTTGAATCGCCTTAACTTGAGATTCGCACGTCAACCTAAGGCTTACTCAAAGAAGAGTTTATTAAATATTTAAAATAATATTCTATAAATTGTTGCTATCCGGTAATTTTATATCACACACATGAAGATTCCTTTATTTATTTATTTATAGGATTGCAAGATGGAGTTTTTTTTTGATAGTGCTTGTACTTACTTTTCTTGATTGTATGTCATTTCGAACTCTTCTTGATAATCCGGGCCTTCCATCCTTCTGGAAACTTTATTATGGCGGACTTTGTAAAGTCGAATAATAATATTCCGCGCTTTTACTGTATATAGCGCGCACTTATCGTCTGTGAAGCGTATCACACGTTTTGTTCTTGCGACGTCTGGATCTTAAAGGCGTTTATGCCTTTTTAGATTTTTATTTTTATTTATTTCTTTATAACACTTGGAGCACTGGTTTAACTTTTCTTTTCTTCTTGAGTATTGGAGATCTTCCGATGGACTTCTTTATTTTGCAGATGCACGCCTTTATATACCATTCAACATTTGACAAACGCTTTATTTTGTTTCAAATTATTTTTGTTCAGTTTAAATTTTCATCTACTGCGCCCTCCGTGTTTGTTATGGTAACTATCGATGTCACGTGGTAATGTGACCTTTCTTCCGCCATGTTACCGTTGTTGTTGTTTACATATTCTATACTTGCATATTCAATGGACATCGATTGATTTCATCGATCTGTAGGTATTCTTAAGCTGTACTATATTATATACTGACTAATGTTTTATTTATTTTAGCTTGGAATCTCTTGAAGCATTTATATATATATAAGGAAATTGTGTACCAATCGCATGTTTGGATGTGCATTCAATAATATCTTTTATTCTGGATATCAGTGAAAAATCGCATACCCAACATAATGTTTTATTTTTAATAGTGAACCAGGCCACAATATTTACATTCTGGATGTGTTTGTGTATAGAAACAAATAAATCATATACCTTTGTATGCATTTCCATGTCCCATACGGGAGAAAATACAATTGATCTTAGTGACTGAGAAATAAGTGGAATTTATTTATTTATGTATAGAGACCTTTGTTCTTGCCGTAGTGTTTATTATTATTGCAATATGTTGAACGCAGGCTTTTATTCACTGCGTTATTATTACTGCTAAAGAATGCATTACCGAATGACCTACTTTCCATTAATTACTAATAATAATGTTTAAATCGTTACATATCCTTTTTTAGACTGAGGTCAGTATTTAAGCATCATGTTTTGTACATATACAATTTATATACTATCTTACAAAATAATCTAAAATGGAAGTTTGCTTGTGTGTATTACATGCCAATTTTGCTTCAAAATGTAATGATAGCTCACTAAGCATACCTAACGCTTGTACATCATCTTTTTCAAAACAAGATTGTTTTAATTTTTTTATTTCCAGTAGACCATCTTTATACGATACTATTCTTTTCTCATAATCATTAGTTCTAGGAATTTCTATTTCATCATCACTGTTTTGACTTTCGTTTTCTAAATTATCGGGCAAAATATGGTCTGGATTATCGTCCGTCTTCTGTATACAAATTGGCATCAATATTTATAAATTCCTGTACATCATTACTTCCTAATTTTCCCATTAGCGTACACATTTCAGCCACTTTAGATAAAGGAATTTCATCTTCAGGATCATATTGATCACTTTCAAACTCCTCATTTACTTCTTGAAATTCTGTTTTCTTGAAACATCATCCCATGCTTTTTTAATAAAATAAATCGCATCTAATACGCTAATATAATTGGTTAAATTATGTACAGAATCAGAACTCTCAAACTGCGATAAGATGTGTTTTACTATTAAAGCAACGCAAATATTTTTAAATGCGCGAGGACGTGCTGATTTTCCGATAACCAACAGTTTTTCTTTCTCCCCTGCCATATTCACACAGTGCACTATAGTAAATCTTTCTTTCGATAACATGTCGCCCATATATATTTCGCCTCTTAATGTCATCGTCTTTGTTGGTAGTGCCCGAAAAAATAACCCTGTTTCGTCCAAATTATAAATATCGCAGAGTTTGTACCCTTTAATTATTAACGGCAACCTATTTATGAAAGCTTCGACATTTTCTTGATTTGCGCTAACGGCTTCGCCAGATATCATGCGGTAATGAATGTATTCAAATACAAATCCGTCCGTTTAATGGAAACTTTGCGGTCAAAAAGCATCTAAATAACTGTCCGCGCCCGTTCATGGGAGTGTCCGCATAAGAGAAACCAATTTATTAGGAATTCCCTACTCTTAAATTCGGGACCGGACAAAATGCCCGTTTAAGGGAAGTGCCCGGCTAATAGAAGTGCCCGTTAAGGGAAGTTTCACGGTATATGATAGTCTGCATACTTGGTGACTCCTTGGAATAGTGTATTATCTTTCAGTTTACCGTATATAAGATTTTCTCGATGCCTGTCCTGTCGTCTTTGCCTTCTTTGAAATTCTTGTCCCCTTTATTTTAATCTGCTCTCTCACTTCTTACCTCCAACGTGCTGTCGTTATTTTGTATGATGCGTGCCTCCCTTTGACGATTAATGTTTTGTATTTCTAGTTCGCGCTTTTTGTTTTCAGTTTTTCCAACTGTTATATTTGTTTGTTGCTCATTTTCGACTTTTTCACGTCTTGATATTTTCTTAATATTTAAATTTTCAGTACTTCTATTCGGATTTTGTTTCTGTGTCAATTTGTTCCATGCAGGATTATTGTTTGCAACCATGTGCATTTATTGTATATTACTTTCTCGCACTATTACTATTTCATTTTTTGCTGTAGTTGTTTCTTCTTGCAGTTTTTTTTTTTGTTCTTGAACCGCATTACTGATTATTTGTTCAAATTCTTCACTTTTTAAAAAGAATATAATTGTTTCACTTATATTATGTCCCGATCTTGTATCAGGTGGCATTATTTTATAAGTTTTGAAACACTATTATAAATATTGTCTAGCACACCAAAACACGTGTGGCCTTGTTGACTGCCTAGACTAAACTTTAATTATAATAATATAATTAATTATAATAATATTATCCCATGCTGTTGATGTCTATATTTAAGCTTATTATTCAAATATGCAGGTTCCATTGTCTGTAATATTTTTAAGTAGAACATAGAACTGTGTTCAGTGTTGAGTGTGGCCGTCTCCCGCAATTTGTCCGTTACCCCATGCCTACCCCTCATACCATGTATGAGTCTGGTGCAATTATTCTGCACCCTCTGTATCCTTACCACCTCTCCACCATCTATACATGGGCCATAGACAACATCCGAATAATTAAACTGTGACAGCACTTAGCTGTCACACAATACACGTCTAGTTACCACATCGAAGAGCTTCCTATTCGTAAATATGAATCCCAGTGACAGCATCGCTTTTCTGATTAACTGAGATGTGTTCTGGCGGAACCGAAGCAGAGAATTCACATGAAGGCCCAAGTCCTTAACCCAGAGCGAGGGTATTAATTTAGTGTCCTGTATTCGTAAATCCAGCGACGACTGTATGTGTATACGAGCACGTTTCGGACCGAATACAATAGCTTGGGTTTTTGCTGGATTGATAAATAGTTGATGGGCGTCACAGTACTTGCGTATACTCTCCAGGTCCTCATTAATGTGTCCCTGCGCCTGCATATATAGAGACGGCTTGAACGACAGGTACAACTGAGTGTCGTCAGCATCCAAGTGGTGTCTGCTATATTTAATAGCTATAGGTAGACCAGATGTATATATACCAAAAAGCAGCGGGCTGAGAATTGCTCCCCGAGGAACACCGTGCTCGATCAGGACTCTGGTAGATATTGCTCTGCTCATCTTAACTTGCTGACTTCTGTTTTCAAGGCAAGATTCTAATAGTTTTAAAGCAGATGCAGTCAAGCCTTTTCTCCTCAGAGTATCGAGGAGAGTGCGGTGGTTCACGGTGTCAAAGGTTTTGCTAAAGTCCAATAATACCAGTATGGAAGCATTACCATCATCCCAGCCTCGCAAAATGTCATCAATGATGTGTGTTAAGGCAGTCGTACAGCTGTAGCCCGGGCGGAAATCCGACTGCAATCCCGGTAAGGCATGCGTTTCTGCCATAAATTGGCGCAGCTGATTTTCCATACACCGCTCGAATACCTTACTCAGTGCCGGGAGTAAACTTATAGGCCTCAAATCTTTAACACCCTCCACAACGCTTGATTTTGGTATGGGTATTACGATGGATGATTTCCACAAGTCAAGCAAGGTTAATTCCCTTATACAGAATTTGAAGATGTGTAGCACATAATCCATGACTATTCTATCTTATTGTAAGCAGTTTCATGTGAAGAAAGTATTTTTTTAATGTGTTTGGCGCATTTGCATTACATAAGCGGGCAAATGCGCCATCGGTGTTATCAGGTCCTCTTCCAGCCGCCCAGACTCCTGCGTGCGAAGCCGAATATACTGCCCCCTCCTCACTTATATCTTCTGTTTATTATTTCCACTCTGACCTTCTACTCTTAGTTTTGTTACATTTGGGTGTGTAAAAAAAAACAAAGAAATATTTCTCAAAGTGAACATTTTATTGTCACTACTATGTTTAAAATTTTCATTGTTCAATTGAGAAAAGAGGAGCTAAGAGTATTTTGCTGAAGCAAGAAAACTTTTATTCGTGCATATTTATTAATTTAAGCATAAGGACTGAATAAGAATGGAACTTGGTTATTAAGACAAGATGGAGCTGTGATTGCATATGGATTTTTTGCAGTTTTTATTATAACCCTTGATCAATAGAGAAACAAACAGAGAAATATTTATAATAAAGATAGTAATACAACAAAAATTAATACAGAAAGTGTTCCTAAATTCGAATTAAAACACCCATCTAATGGATTTTTTCGGTACCATTTTAGGCGAAACCAAAAATCAAAATTTTTTTTTTTCGGATTCGACATGAGCATAGTGCCTTTTATAAAATGAGTTAATTTCGTTCTGTTTCTTCCAAATTTACTAATTTTATGATTTTTTTTGAAAAAACTTAGGCCACTATGATTTTCAAAATAACTCAACCTGATGAGTGTGTTTTAACATTTACTTCGTTAAAATGGTACCGATATTCCTTATGGACATATAACACGAGCGAACCCCAGCCTTAATAAGCATTATAGTGATAAGCTAATAGACTATCTACACTTCTACACAGTGAATTAAATTTAAATGTTGAAATAATACGTTCTTAAAATGGCTTGATTTTGTACAATGTACTTTAGAAGTAATACTGATTAGTGAGAACGAGTTTGACAATGATAGGATCGCATCAGGTCCTGGCTCACATTTCTGGATTTGCCGGCCGCCTGGACCTCCTGGCCCGCGTGCAGTGCACGCCTTGCATGCCCGGTTACGGCGGTCCTGGGTGTTATTTGCTACCTAAAGTACTTTTTCCGTTTTGTGGGACACGTGCACCGTAAATCTAATTAAGCAGTTTGTTTTGGCAGGAATTATTAAAGAATTAGCTACATTTTGTGGACTCGACGCAGATATTGAAATTACGAAGACCAAGCGTACTAACAGAAAACAGATATGTGTATAAATAAAATTTATTTATTTAATTTAATTTGATTTTGGTCGGTGGTAACCATCTTTACGATGGTCGAAAATGGAGAATATAATGTTGTCCATAATAACCATCACTTGGAAGACCGTACAAGATCCTAAGATCCTCACGGTCATATGACAGGTATCATTTTTCAAGTTTAAATTCATATTGTGTTTCTTTTAGGAATATCGGCCCAGTTGTTAAGATTT
This sequence comes from Amphimallon solstitiale, assembly GCA_963170755.1. Taxonomy (NCBI): domain Eukaryota; kingdom Metazoa; phylum Arthropoda; class Insecta; order Coleoptera; family Scarabaeidae; genus Amphimallon; species Amphimallon solstitiale. The sequence goes on along the minus strand of OY720684.1, from coordinate 49,942,303 downwards.
GTCAACTTAATATCGAAGGTATATCCAAAGACAAATGAAATTCATGCAGCATCAGTGAATTGACTGGTTTCAAGAGAAGAATAGTATGTTTTTCAATTGGAATATGATCGCAAGTCCAGTTTGTGATTGCGGAGCTGAGATTGAAACAGTTATACATATTGTTGAAGAATGTCCTCTAGCTAAGTTTGAATTTGGATACACGGACTTACATAATTTAAGTCAGAGGTTATTGCTTGGATTTTAACAACTAAAGACCTTCAGTTTTGTGGCACTGTGATGTAGGTTTTTTATTCTGCAGGTTTTTTCCTACATCCTAGACCAAATGGTGCAGTGTTTTAGACGCAGTTATGGCCCTTCTAAATATATTTATACTTTTGTAATATAATTTATATATGTTTCTTTTCTTGTACCTGTCATGTAGTTTCATACGAGTATATATATATTATTAATACTTCAGAACAAATTAATAGACTCTTCTAAAGAGATTGGAACATACTTTCCTATCTAATATTGCCGAAAAATATAAAATAACATAATTTGTCGAGAGATAGTGAGTGCACAGCTGAAATTAATATCAAAAGTAATAAAGCCTCTCTTCTTACACTTTGGTCGAGGAACTTTCTCTTCAAAAGAAATTGCAAATTTTACGAGATCATAGTCATCTACATTCAATGGTGCAACCATTCTTCCACTTAGCATACTTCAACATCAGCTAGAGACTCCTCAGATAAGTATATATATTTTTTATTATTCTGTTATTTTCATCTACGTTTGAGTCAATTTCTGAGGAGGTAGAAAATATATACAGTGTGTTTCACTTTGATACTTGAAAAATCAGTATTTTTTAATGGAACATCCGATTTAATTTTTTTTTTTTAAATATATTGCTCTTAAAAAGCTCTACACAGTGATGTGCATTTTTTTGATTTAGGCCCTTTGCATGGCCTGCTGTGGTATTAAATGTAACCCCAAAAATGGAAAATCGTATTAGGCATTTTTTTAACAAAAAAACTATTTATGCAATCGATTTAGCCATGCTTCGAAACCCTTAGTACCAAGTTTCAAAGTCGCATCTTATACAGAGTGTTTATAATTTAGGTGCAAACTTCGAGAAATACCAATGTTTGGGAGCACCCTGTATTAACAGAATAAAATATTTTCGAGATTTTCTTCTTTCGATGGAGGTGTAAGTACTATGGCTTTGAAATTATACTCTTTTTATTGGCCTAGTTAATACAGGGTATTCGTAATAAAAAATCAAATTTAAGGAAAAATCGATTTTTTTCGTTTTTATTTACTGAACATAACAAACTACAAAATAACCAAATATCTTTAAATTTTCGAGTTTTCTATTACCCCTCCTTCAACTTGAATACATTTTTCTAACCTTCTTTGGCAATGATTCATTACTTTCGCGAGTTCCTGATGAGAAATTAACTCGCACTCTTCTGTTATCCTCCGCTTAAGTTATTCCACATTATTGGGTCTTGTACGGTAAACAAAGATAAAAATCGAGTGGCGTCAAATCTGGCGATCTCGGAGGCCACTTAATTTCTTGACTATAGCGCCCAATCCACTTTCTGGGAAATTTTTGATCAAGCCAGTTGTTAATTATTGCTGCAGTATGGACGGGTGCACCGTCCATTTGAAATATCATGTCGGCACGTCTAGCAATTGGCAGTTCTTCTAAGGCATCCCAGAAATTCGTATTTAGAAAATTCAAAAAATTTTGGGCCTTCAAGTTATGTTGAAAAAAAAGGGACCAATTATTTGTTTATCAAAAATTCCGCACCATACATTAATTTTCTCAGAATATTGCCTTTTACAGTGAATGACCCAGTGAGGGTTTACTTCCGACCAGAATCTACAATTTTGTGAAGATACAACCCCGTTTGTGGTGAAGGTTGCCTCATCCGAAAATAAAATTTTATTTAGGAAATTGTGGTCATTTAGATAATGTCCTTGACACAACAGAGCGTATTCCATTCGAGAATTTTCATCACCATTTTCTAAAGTGTGTAAGAATTTTGGTTTGTAAGCAACCTTTTTATTTTTCTTAAGACATCGCCAAACTTTGCTGGAAGGTATAGTAGTGTTTCGCGAAATTTGTCTAACGCTAGTTTTAGGGTTGTGCCGAATTTGATTTAAAACAATGTTTTCTCTGTTCTCAATTAAATTGCTTCCCCTTTTATTTGTGGAAATAACATTACCAGTTCTATCGAAAAGAGAATTAATATTTGCTACAGTTTGAAAACTCACTGGTTCTAGTTCTTGATTTCTCCTGTTAAATTCTTCTGCAGCTTGTTTATAAGTTTTTGCATTGTCACCAACTAGTCTTATTATTTCAACTTTTTGCTGTAAAGTTAGTTTATTTCTAACCATTTTTACACAACTTTAATGGTACACACAATAACGTTTTAAGCAATATAACAGCAAGTGTCAAATTGTTTGAAGTTTGATACATTTTTGTTTTCAAGGCCTGCTTCACTAGCGTTAGACAAATTTCGCGAAATACCTTCCACCAAAGTTTGTCGATGTCTCAACAAAAAATTCTGTTCGGATGTAAACCCTAACTGGATTATTCATTTTAAAAAACAATATTATGAGAAAATTAATGTAAGGTGCGGAATTTATGATAACCAAATCACTTGTCATTTTTTCTTCCAACATAATTAAATAATTAATGTCCTCAACTTAAGCAGAGAATAACAGAAGAATGCATGACTAGCACTAAAATATTTTATCTTATTTATTTTTACTTATTTTGTAGTTTTTTGTTATGTTCTGTTAAATTTCTTTTACTAAAAATAAAAACGAAAAAAATCGATTTTTCCTTAAATTTGATTTTTTATTACGAATACCCTGTATTAACTAGGCCAATAAAAAGAGTATAATTTCAAAGCCATAGTACTTACACCTCCATCGAAAGAAGAAAATCTCGAAAATATTTTATTCTGTTAATACAGGGTGCTCCCAAACATTGGTATTTTTCGAAGTTTGCACCTAAATTATAAACACTCTGTATAAGATGCGACTTTGAAACTTGGTACTAAGGGTTTCGCAGCATGGCTAAATCGATTGCATAAATAGTTTTTTGTTAAAAAAATGCCTAATACGATTTTGCCATTTTTGGGGTTACATTTAATACCACAGCAGGCCATGCAAACTAAATCAAAAAAATGCACATCACTGTGTAGAGCTTTTTAAGTGCAATATATTTTAAAAAAGAAAAAATTAAATCGGATGTTCCATTAAAAAATACTGATTTTTCAAGTATCAAAGTGAAACACACTGTATACTTTTGTTGCAGGTCTCTACTTACTCTAAATAAAGATGCATGTGTACTCACAAACCATTCTGATTAAATCTTCAGCATTATTTGCAATTGTGTTTCGTTTCGAAGATTGGGCTTTTAATTGAGTGCAACAATTAATCTTGGAACTATACGTCTTGATGTTTCCGAACTGTCTCGGATATATCCGTAGCAGGATTTTCTGATGCTCAAGAAAATCCTTGATTATTCTAGTTAATGGGGTTGTCCTGTTCAGAAGTAGAATCGCGATATTCATTGATGTGTTTGTGGTTTTTGTCAATAAGATTGTATTGTTCTTCAAGAATATTTTGTAAACTGTTCTGGCACCGTAGAAACTCTGTTGGGTAAAACACAATTTTAAACATGAAATCTGGCACAACATTCCTTGAAAGCGAATAAATACCACCTTTTCAGACACCATTCATAATGGCTTGAATACGCTTGGTTTAAATGGCTATAGCACGTGTATATGGAGGTAATTTGAGAATGGTAGTATTTGATTAAGTAGTGATTTCCATCAATTTAATGGTTACATAACTGGAGTGTTCATTATAATTTAATAATACTGGGAGACCAGGGCAAATTGCCTTCAAAAACTTCATTCAATATAGTTCTCGAATACTTTTTCTTCCATCCAACCATTGTCAGTGACAGCATAAGTGGTTCCAGGGTAACCGGTGTTATCAGGTGCAGCCCATTGGTCCCATATATGTTTTCGTCTAAATATGATTAACGGAGGAGCTTTTTTTAAGTAATAATTTCTCGTATGTGAGCACTGACTGTAAGTTTGCATGGCAAATCTTCCGTCAGTAAGCATTTTCGGTACCCATTTGCGATATCCGAGCTATTTCGTGACATTCCTGTAAATAGTGGTGCGTTCAATATGACAAAATTCATCAGGCAGAGCACTAAGCGTCAATCGTTGCTCAGGTTCCAGTTTCACTTTCTTATACGTAGTATAAGGAAGTATTGTGATGATGAAAATTTTCGACCTCGAGATTTTTGCAGATGTCCACGTTTTGAAGTCCCCTGATACCGAAAAAGTGGTTTTTAAAAAATGTCTGTCCTCTGTCTGTCTGTCTGTGTGTCTGTGTGTGACCACGATAGCGGTCAAACCGCTGTAGATATCAATTCCAAATTTTGTATTTACATGTATCATCTCCCTCTTGAGATCTGATTAGTTTTTCAGTAAAATCGGTAGAGCGGAAGTAGTAGTTTACTTCGGTGAAAAAATCGAATTTTGCAAATATTTCGTCAATTACTAAGTTTAAACAAATTTATAAAGAATTCAAATGTACTCAAAATTAAATTTTAGACAAATTCTCTTAAAAAAGTTTTTTGAAATTCTTACCGGAAGTAGGTCTTTTACTCTTATCGAAAATCAGTTTTTTGCGAATATCTCGCAAGTCATGCTTTCTAGGCAGGTACATTACCAGTATAAAAGTATTTAAATGATAATTCTAAATATCTTTTGTATAAAAAAAATTTCAAAATTCGGACCGGAAGTACCACTTTTCTCTTACCGAATAGCGATTTTTGCAAATATGTCGTAAATTATGCATTCTATATATATTTATTAAGTGTACAAAAGTATTTAGAGTTGGATTTGCAATATTTTTTGTATAGGTACATGAAATTTAAAAATTCGGACCGGAAGTAGCACTTTTACTCTAAGCGAGTAGCACTTTTTTTCGAATATCTTGCAAAGTATGCATTCTATAGCGATTCATTAAGAGAATGAAAGTACTTAGAATAGGATTTTGAATAATTTTTGTATAAAAGAAATTCTTAAAATTGTATAGTTTGAAACGCTCATACGTATAAGAAAGTCGTGTGGTGGCCACACCTCATTTTTTAGTCCACTTGTTGCACGATTTCATCGGTCTGTATACTGGGCCCACCACGCCGCTCTTATCATGCATATTTGTGCGGCCACTGTTAAAGTCTCAAAACTCTTGCCTAGCCTTTCCTTCACTTATTACTGTAGGATTTTTTGCATAGAAGAATTACATCACGCATTTCAGAAAATTGCGGTAGTAACGATTTTGAGAGCCATTGTTGTTTTCTATCACCAATGATCACAACTACTACTTGTAAAAAATCAACAGATGGTACTTTGAAATATACCTTGTAAATGCTAGAACAATAGGAAGGCGAATGCGGAATAGAAAACACCAAGACTAATATTAATTGCATTAGTATCAGGGAGTAATAAAATGGAAGTGATGAAAAATTAAGGCCGGGAATTTTCCACATTACAGCATTCATTTTGAAAAATATCCGAATTATTCGAATATTCCAATTATTTAAATATGCATTCGAATATTCAAGTATTTGAATATTCAAATATTTGAATATTTCATCAATTTCTTCTGTATTGGAATATTCCAACACAAAAACTTACATTTTTATTACCCATCCATTCGGTGTTATCGGCTTTAGAGAAAGACCCTTTCTGAGGGTGTCGAAGTGGCGGGGATGCAGATATATCATTTAGCATATTTTGATAGATTTATATAATTATAAATTCTCTAGCTATTTTTAAATTTCATGTCTTGCCTTTTTAGACATTGAAATAAAATAATAATAATAATAACAATATATCTTTATCACCCAACTGATATAGGTATATCTAATTATAGGAAAACCGCAAAAATAATTTCCATAACTCATGAACTAAGTAGACAATAACGAGAAAAAAAAAACAATATAATAATGCATTAGTTATAATCAAACCATTTACTCATTAGTAACGAAAGGGTACACAAATTGATATCTAAATCTTCCCCGCCTAAAATGAAAGTAAATAAAAGAACCTATTATATATAGGTCAATTACCCAAACAGGCGATACACGTCATATGAAACGTCACTGTGATGTCATAACAGTGTTGACAAATAACTTTGAGCTTTGAGCAAGCTGTACTTTGAAAATAATCTGTGGTTAGGACTAGGTTGACATTTTAAAATATTAGCAAATACTATTAATATGTTTTAAATTATTCGACTATGTCTACAAAAAATATAAACAAATTCTAAATACATGTGAGTTTGCTTATTTTAGACTACATTCACAAAAATAATATACACAAAATCTATATATTATTATACATATTAGTGATTAAAAAACTCGTAACATTGCGATAAGCATATGATAAAAAGAAAATGATATTAAGTTGAAATGCTAGTTTTCTTCATCCTTTAACACTGTCTTCTGAATCGGAATCATTTACATTAATTATAAAAGGTAATATATCTTGTCTCTCAAAACCTACTTCTCTATCCCACCATTTTTGAATTTCAGTTTCACAGTGGTTAACGCTATTTGCCCAAATGTCTGGGGTTACTTGTGTTAATGCCTCTTTCCACAGTTTTATGCATTCGTCCACTTTTCTACCATATTTTCCAATGTGATTGTTATAGTATGTTTTAGTTATTCCCCACACTAGTTCTATGGGGTTAAATATACAATGTTAGGGTGGAAGTCGAAGAAGTACGTGCCCATACTTCTCTGCTAAATCATCGGTTTCATATATAGTTGGTGGTTTATGCCTTTACGTAAAGATATAAATGAAATTATTGAATAAAATAATTAAATATATATGTACTAACCATTTAACTAAATCCAGTAATTGTATTTTTAAAGCAGCTCCGTCATAGTCAATGTTATTATTGGTGAGCCATGTCTGAATTTCATTTTTAGTGGCAGATGATGTTGGACTTTTATTTTTAATAGTACTGTGGTAACTGGCATTATCCAAAACAATTATGAACGGCTCTTTTAAGCTTATAAGAAGTTGGTGTTCAAACCAGTATAAAAAGTTGTCTCTGTTCATATCACCGTGATAATCTAAATACTGACTATTTGTCGGAAATATTAGGTCTGCTCCAGGAATAAATCCATTAGAACTACCTGCATGTAATACAATATATCTAAAACAAGATAATATAATAAATATACATAAGATAAGAATATGTTATTCTTAGAAATATAATGTACCTTTTTCCACCTACTTTTGAAGCTTTTGTGGTTTCTATAGATTCATTTTGCCAAGATTTACGAATTGTTCCATCTTGGAAAACCCAGGTTTCATCAAGGAACACAAACTGGCGAACATTTTCATGTTTCATACGAACATATTGTTGCAAGAATGTAACACGTTTTAATACAATTTGTGGTAGTTCCATTAAAGCTCGTTTAGGATCATCCTTCTTGTAATTAAAACCAATATTGTGTAATACTGTCCGTAAAGATGACTTGCCACCAGAAAAGAGTTCCTTTTCTTTAAGAGTAATATTCAGTGAATGAAGCGTGATATGTTGTTCTGTAAAAAACTCAAATATTAATTTTATAAACGTAAATCCTTAAGAACTTACTGTTTCTATACATGTCATATACTGTATTTCTTATTGCACACTGAGTAAAGTCATCAACATTTACAACAGGCTTACTTCTAGGCCGTTTTCGCTTTGGGCTAGATGGTCCAACCCCCTGTTTTGATGTAGATGATATTTTATTTACAGTTGCAATGTGAATATTTAAAGCACTTGCTACTCTCTAAATGAAAAATATTATTATTAAAATGTTTATTGTATAAACTATAAATAACAGAAAATATTACCTGTCGAACTGCTGTTAGGGGTAGCAATGGCGCATTATTATCGCGTTCTTTTTCAAAATACCCGATTAAAGAGAGTATTATTTCTTTCGCTTGCTTACCTAACGGTTTAGGCATGATTTAGTTGTGAAAACAACTGATTGTTAAAAATGAAATCGGCGTATAAATATAGTAAAAATGGAAGAAATACGTATGATAATGAAGTGACTGAAAAATGTAAACAACTATGACAGTATGACATTTGACAGAATAAAATGTTACCATTTTATATGTTGCAACGGCGCCGCGGCGTACAGTTCTGGTAACATAAAACGTTACCGGAAGCTAGAATAATATTAGGATTAGTAGGTATTATTGTACTTTAATGTTACTTGGACCGAAATTATTCTTTATGACGTGTATCGTCTGTTTGGGTAATCGACCCATACCTAAACATAAATAAGAAAATATATTAACCAAGTAGTATAAAGGAAAAGAAAATATGTTTAAATCAGAAAGTACAAAAAATAAAACAAGAAAAAACTTAAACTTAACAAATGTTAAGTGTTCACCTTCATTTTCCATACCCGTTTACTTGTCGATTAGTAGAGGGCAGAGTTACTTCCATTTCGGAGGCAGCAATTGTTGTGATAAACGATGTCTTTTATTCTGCCCCATAAATAAACATCAAGAACATCTGGCAAGGTAAATAAAAACTCAATAATGTCTTCTTTCGGGATAATTTAGGGAATATTTCCCCGAAGCAAGAATCCATTTTCAAAGCATTGAAAATACATTCTGATCATGTCATAAGCTTCAACGTTAGAATACGACATTTTACAAACTTAATAATTATGTGCAGGTGTCCAAAAAGGCTTAATTTCCTAAATACGTAGAAAAAGTTTAACGACAAGTGACACTAATATCTTTGCATTTCGATTTTCATTGCCTACCTTGGAAATCTCATCATAATGTAATTTAGTATCACTGTGCATGCCATGTTGTATGATGAAAAAAAAAAGCAAACTACACTGTTCACTATTATTATTTTATTTCAATGTTGGAAAGGATAAGAAATGTTATTTAAAAAATAATAGCTAGAGTATTTAAAAACATTTAAAAGGAGAATCTAACGTAACATATGCAATGAATTAAAAAAGCGATAAAAAGATTGAAATAAATACATTTAGCGAAGAGTATGATGAAATTTCAAGTGAAAACGTACTATACACTGTCTAGAGACCCAATTAAAATTAAAATAAAATTATTGCTCCCAATAAATAAATAAATTTATATTTAAAGAGTTTTATTTTCCTGGATTGTCTTCGTATGACTATATCTTCGTCAACAAAAAAGGTAGCAACTTCCGGTTTTCATCATTCTCTTCAGCTTTCTATGTGTTTCAATATTACGATATTAAAAATATACCGTTCCATTTCAAATTTTAAAGAAAAAACAAGAAATATACATACATTGAGAACAGCGCCCCCTGTTATTTTCTTTGACAACCACGTAATTTCCTTCAATTCATTGTAAAATTCTCTATCTAATGAGCTCAGAAACATTAAAATCGGTTGGAGCAACCCAAAGTTATACCTACTTTTGTGCGCAGACATATCCCCCTCCACTCTCCCCTTCATATGGGAGTTAGATCAAAAAGTTTCAAATGAAAGTTGTATAAAAACGTTTAAAAATTTTGCTAGTAAATTTTTTAATCTATCTTAATCTAGAATTTAATGAAAAATTATCGAATTTTAAATTTATCTTAAGAATTGCGCCCCCTTGCGATCATTTTGGAAACTTAAAAATATTTTAATTGTAATTTCCGTTATCTATTTTACTATCAAGATTTTTTCCGCGATGTTGTACGATAAACGGTTGCCGAGATATGGCCTGTGGCCAAGCTTAAACAGACACCCGGTATATATCTAATTCATTGTCACAATCTACTTGTTCATTGGGGAACAAAATATACAAAGCGTTTTTTTGGCTGGATTCATGTTACCTTCATCAAATTCAACTGATGACTCTCCTTCGTTTTACAAGATATCTTTATTTTTGTTTTAAGCGGACATCAAAAAAACTTTCCTTCTTTTTAAACCTTGGATCTAGAAATATGTACTAATGTCAATTATTCCAATTGGTAAAGCATCGGTAACCAAAACATTACTAGGAAAGACTTTTGTGAACCTTCATTGAAATTCCCGTTGCAAAACAGATTTTATTTCTTTTATCTCTTCTGGTTCATCTTTATCAATCCTAAAAATAAAATTCTCCATCAAAAATTGCAAAATGACATCACCATTGAAATCGTCGGTTGAAGTTTCCAATATTTGAACAATATTTTCAAAGATTGCTCATTCGTCTTCGCTTAACATTAAATGTCCTGCCTGACTTCTTGTGGATAATGCCCTGTCCGATAATACGCTGATCAATACTATACGTTGTTCCAGTATCCGTTTCAACATAAATAATGTTGGATTCCAACGGGTCTTCGCTGACTGAATGAGTTTGTGTTTTTCTAAACACATTTGAATTTGTTTGTGAGTTAGAGCAGTTGTCGCGATGTTAGAATGCTTAAAATGACCAACAATATTGTTGCATTTGCTAATAATGGTCTTTTCCCATAATATTTTTTCTAAACCAATTCTTATAATCTCAATTTTCTGACGTCGGCCTGCCAGATGATGTTTGTGATAATATTCATGGACTTCGAACAAAATCGAATTCTAAATAGAGTAAATACTTTTGCGCTTTTGATAAATCTGTATTGAATTACATAGTTTGCAATATATTTGCAAAAAAACTGTTACCAGATAAACTGAAAGTGCTACTTCCGGTCCGAAATTCGAATATCTTAATAGGTCTGTATAGTACGCATGACTTGCGAGATGTTCGTGAAAAATTACTTTTCGATAATAGTAAAAGACCTGATTTCGAAAAATGCTTTTTATACAAATTTTGATATCTGCAGAAATCTTGAGGTCGAAAATTTTCTTCATCACAATACTATTTTATATGCAGCATAAAAACTAATACCTATTTGTTACATTTAGAAATCGGATACTACTTAATTTCAACTATTCCAATATTTAAATTCGAATATTCAAATATTTGAATAATTTTGTTTTGAAATTATTCATAGTTGAATATTCGTATATATTCGAATATTTGAATTGTTTGTATTCGATCCCCTGCCTTATGAAAAATACAAAAAAGCTAAGAGATAGAGATATCTGAATATCAAAAGACTACAGCAGACAAGTACATATTCCATTTTGAAACAAGTTAGATCAAAAGGTAGAGGTTATAAAACAATTTGAAATCACACGATGTTTATAATAGATGGCGAAAGATACACAATCGCTCAACTCGAAGAACAATCTGAGGAAAAATTAGACGACCAAAGACAACAAACAAAACGTGAAATTGTAAATATTCGAGAGAAAGAAAATAAGAACAAAGAAAATAGACAAGATTAACACGGAAACATGGAATGCAGAAGGCAACGAGGCAGAACTAGTAGAGAAAATGATACGAAAATGGAATTTCATATAAGGTAGAAGAAAAGTGCAATCGATAGACACATGGTGTAATTAAAGACTTTCCAGATGCGATAATTATGTAAAATGCAAAACCGTACATTAAGCTGAAGAGAATAAAGTATCTCAAAACACGCACTTGATTCAGATTACTCACGATTTAAGAATCTCTATTAAGAATTAGAATTTTATTTTCCTTTAGTTTCTTTTAAAATAATTTCATTCAATTAATTTTCATTTTTATTATTTTAATTTTTAAAATGGAGGGCGTCAATAAGAATGAATTTGATAAAATGTACGATGATATGAAGTAAGTTATAAGATAAATACATAATTCAATTTAAATATAGTTAATGGTGCTAAACATGCTGAAGGTACTATGTGAAAATATTTGCCTTTAGTAAATCGTTGGGCATCATAGTTAGATGAATATAATCTTGTTTAATAATAATAATTCGTTATTTTAAAATAATAAAAGGATAGGTAATGGTGCCTTTAGTAGTTCGTTGGGCATCATTCATTATCATATAGTCATTTAATTTAGAAATTCAAATAAAATAAATACGAATAAGCGGGGACGTTCTTGATGGGCAGGTGCTAAGCTGCTAGAGGTACAACGTGAGAATGTTTTGAGCTAGTGATTAGTATAGGCCAGTTTCAGAGCATTCACGTTGCAAGGTAATAGATTACCAAGGCACTATGTGAAAATGTATGTTTTTGGTGAAATAGAATCGGCTTCGTATTAATAAACAAATTATCAAGAATTAATAATTTTTTTTATTGAAAGGAACAAGATAATTATTCTTTCCGTTTTCATTATAGATGCATAAGTATTTCACAAGCATTATAACTCTAAAGTGAGTACAAATGCTTTCCTTTTCTCTTTTTTTGTAAAACAAATATATATAAATATAGTGTGGAAATGTTATTAATGATCGTCAAATCAAAATATAAATATAATTTTTATATGAGATTTAGATACTTTGTTTAATTTTGACCCTATCCCAAACAAAACTAAGTAAGAGGTGTACCAGAATATAAGAAGCAAATCACTGCAAGAACTCATAAGAGCATAAATAAAAAATTTTATGCTGTTAGGTATAAGTTTATAAATCTACTATTCTAATTGTTTTATCATTCATCAACAGTGTAACAGCCACAGCATATTTATAATGGCTGTACCCAACGTGTGGCAGTGTTACACTTTCATCTTAAATATGAAATTTACCATTTTGTAACAAAGCAGCCACCACAGCAATACGTGAGTGTAATTTAAAAGAAATACTTAAACTTTTGAAATTTCGAATGAGTGGCACATTGTGAATGACAGAAAGCAATTTTCAGTTACATATACAGAAATCACAAATATAAACAATATTTGCCAAAGAGTATTTTAAATATTTCGCTTTACAATAGATATCGAAAAGCAGCGCGCTAATAATACAGCCTGTATATACATAATGTTAGGTTAGTTGCCATAGCAACGGTTTACGCAACATTAGCATCTTGAAAAGCGCCGCCACATCTACTGAAGTAATTTAAGGGATGAAACATTTTGACGCAGCGACTAAAGCACACCAGCAGAGTGCGCACCGGTAGCCAGTTCAAATTCGGAAGACTGAAACGACTGAAAAACATCGACGTTTTAAGCGGTTTTTCCTTTGTTCTTTTCGTTCGGCTTATTTAATGACGGTCACATATAAGTTAGTTAGACTGCATGTAAGAGATTTTACGAGATGTCATGAGTATGTATGGGGAGCCGATAGAATTCCACAGGAATGAGGGTGCGTTTCGTTTACACCCCACTACCCGTCAGTCACTGCAACAAAATGGACGTTACAGTTTAAAGAAAATGGCGTTGAAACAAGAAGTCAGAGTAGAACTGGGGGTCCGGTACCGTGTGTGACTTGTAATTATGCCCCCCATCTATCCAGTGAGCTCGTGTATATATCCGTCGGTGCTCTGTCTTTGGTGAAAGTTGCCCTATAAAAATCTGCAAAGTTGTATAACTACAACTAGCAATAAATGAAGACTAATACCCCACATGATTTTTCAAGGACATACATTCACAACAAAGAAAGTTGATGTGAGTAATTTTTATATTAAATTAAATCGTAATTTACTCTAGAAATGTATAAACCATGTTGTTTGTGGGTCATTCGTAGATATCGATTGCCGCATAGGGGTGACTTAAAATCCTGGCGGTTCATGTTCATGTAAGACCGATGATAAACAGAAAGTGCTAATCCCAAAACCTCATACTAGAATTACAATCCCAAAAGCGTTTCGTTAAGTTAAACACTTGACCAACTGAAATAAGTGACACATGCTCTCGTAAACTTTCTCTTTACGCGCGATATGATTGATATACGTATACACGTTAAAGAAAAATATAAATTAAGTTTATTGTTTTGATTTATAATAATTACATTACATCATAAGAGGAAGTAGCATTAATCGTATTAAAATACATGACTGAATAAGGGCGCCTGGCAAATGTGTTCCCATTTAATTCATGAAAAATTAATAACGTAGCCGTTCATTAATATTTACTTGACTCAATTTCGTTCTATTTATAGATTAGCAACTCTAGAAATAATATTTATTGCATATCCGATTTTATAAGAAGGACATTCATATAGCTATATATTTATTTCTAGTATATTTTGTCAGTTAAATTATTTCGACTATAGTCAAATAAAAAAGTAAAGGTATGATAAGTAATATATACAAGATAAAATGATTTTGGTATAAATTAAATAATTAAGTTTCATATTTAAAAAATCTATTCATCATTTGGTTGCACTTATATAATTTTCTTCTATTAATCTATATTTTTCTTTAATTCTGTAAAACCTGAAATATATGACAAGGACAGGTTTTGTCTCAAATTAATATAGAAAGAAATTATTTAAATAGATTAGAACAAATTAAAAAAAAATTAAATACTATCATTCTTAACATTAACACCTACATGTAATATATGATTGAGGGGAGCGGTGTAAACCCAGTCTAAAATTCTATGACGTCGTTAACTAACATATTTGATACGTTTCTTTCAATTTCTGTTGACCTTCCGGACTATTAAATATGTTGTCGCAATGCGTGTTGTTACTCGGGTCATGGATGCCCTTTCATAATTAAGAAATTTTCATGCGTGTTTCCATTATTTTATTCGAATTTTTATCCATACACGTATTTGTAATTATACCTCAGGTATTTTTTTTTAACTTTATGTAAATCCTAGGCTCATGACGATGTCAGAAAATTTTCAAATACTATGCTTATTAGTGCCATTTGTATGTGATAGTATTTCATAATAATTTCTTAGTATTTTTTTCCTGATAACTAGGTTAAATACAGGCGTCCCAGATAAAGAGGTCTCTGTTGAGAGGTATATATATGTTGATTAAATAAGATTGTGCATAAACAAAGAAAATTATAAATGTCTGAATGATAAGTGAACTATAGTGGAAAATTAGCCATTTACTTATTAGTTATCTAGTACGTTCCACGCGAAAGACAAACGGTTCATTGCTAGAATAAGAATGTTGCCTTTTCTAATAAAGACAATTCAAATGCCACTTTTATTTAAAATAAAAATGTTATGCATGACTTTTACGTAAGAAGTATCTTAGTAATATCAAAATAATATTTCAATGATTATTACATGAAATTAGCTAAATGACATGAATTATATGTAGTATATTAGAGTGGTTTAGGTGCTATCTTAAGTTCTATGCTGTTTGTTGTATACTCATATGGACTACCAATGTGATTTCGACACTTGAATTACTTCTATTATGAGGATGATCCATTCTTCGACTTGAATAATTAACTGGTACGCTACCAGTTATTTATTAATCTCTCCAAAACCCCAAATATTTGGAACAATTAAGCATGAAATCATTATTGGATGTTAAGGTAAATGATGAACTTGTCCTACTTACACGGAGTTCTTTATAAAACTCGATTTGTTCATTAACTTCGACAGCCA
Organism: Amphimallon solstitiale; assembly: GCA_963170755.1. NCBI lineage: Eukaryota > Metazoa > Arthropoda > Insecta > Coleoptera > Scarabaeidae > Amphimallon > Amphimallon solstitiale. The sequence continues at coordinate 49,926,854 of OY720684.1, read as the reverse complement.
GTCACGTAGGTTACGTAGCGTATTCGATATATGCAGAACTTTGCAACGAGGCTGATTTATGGTATGAATAGAAGAGATACAATATTAGAAAGATTTACCTTTTTTATAAAATTATGCTCAAACACTAAGATAATTTACTAAGTGTGCTAGAGAAGTACATATTTTGTCAGTGTCAATGCATAATATAGTTCGGTAAAATTAAATAAATAATCGTCATATATCCGACAAAATTAGTAGTTTTGAAACTTTGCAGAAATTGTCATTAAATTTCTTCATTATTGTTATTTCCGCTATTAGCACACCTATCGTTCAGTTTTATTAAATTTTATTTATATAGGTTAATTATAGTTTTATTGTTTGCCAGATCATAATGGGGAATCCGTTGATACACACACATATATAAATACAGACTGGTTTAAATTAACAATATTTTGATATTTTCTGGTATATATATATGTCCAGGGTGAGTCATTAGTAGCCGCTTCTTCGATTGCTCTTTTGTGTTTTAAATAAAAGAAAAAGCAATTAGTGGAGTATCCATGGTTACTTGTGGCGCATATTGTAAAAATACTTTAAGCTCTGGCGCACTTCCGGAAATGCACGGAACTTATTTTTTTTAAATGACTCACCCTATATATTTTTAAATTTTCTTGTACTGCTTTAAATTGTCTGTGCAACTGTTTTTTCTTTTTCAAAATTGAGCCAATAGTTTTTGAGTTATTAATTTTTTTTTGAAAATATTTGACCAAAACACGTGTTCAGAAAAAAATCATTTTCACATTGTTTTTAAAAGTAAAACATTGACTTTGGTGGTGCTTGTAGCCAAAAAAATTCTGCATCATTTGGTAAAGTTGCACTCGACAATACCTCAACAAACTTTGTTTTTTCAAAGCCTGCTTCCTGAAATTTTCACATACCAAAAACTTATTTTTTTTTAAATGGAACACCCAGTATTTTATTGAGTCAATTTGTTCCTTTTTTTATTCTCTTTCATTTTATTAAACAATGTCCTATACCTATCTTTTCTAATTTTTGAGATAATCACTATACGAGCGGTTAATTAAAGAACTTCAGAACAAAAAGGTGCTGTTCTCTGCACGCAAATATTGGTTCAATAAAAGCTGGAATGCGGCTGACTGCCTGAGTCAACTGTTAAAGAAAGTCGGTATACATTTATGTCAAACTTATAAAAGCATTGCTATTAGTTATCATCCTAATGAATTATTCTTATGAAGAGTTAATAGATACGATTGAGATTTTGGGTGAATCGGAAAGGAACTCTTTGCTAGTATCCAACTTTATGCATAGCGATCCCTGGTAGAAGTCAACCGAAGCCAGAAACCTTCGAAAATATAAAGTGGACGGTTTGAGTGAACAGAAAGCATTGAATATGAAAGAAAGAGCGAAAAACGCAATAACTGGCGAGGATAAGACGTTTATGGTACTTGCGAGTGTAGTCGAACACCCCCATACTAGTACTACGAAAATTAGTCGTCAGTTAGATGTAAGTCAAATTTGAAAATTCAGAATAATTAGGAAATATGAAATTCACCCGTAGCGTATTCATACACAGGGTTAGATGAAAGAAATTTTCAGAATCGCTTACATTTTTGTCAATTGGCAGCAGATAAATTATACTGGCTTTCTCAATTTTTTGTTGTTTACCAACCCACCTTCTATTAAAGTGAATACGTTAATCGTCACAATTTCCGTTATTATAACACATAAAACCCCCCACTTTATCAAACCTGTAAACTTTCAAAATCGTTGTTTATTAAAACTGTGGGAAAGAATAGTGGGTAGTTACATAATTGGACCCTATTTCTTTGACGAAAATGTTAATGGAGAGACTATCTTCGCTATCTACGGATGAATTTCCAAAACTTTTTGAAGACATCTTCAAATATGTCAGAAAACATAACCTTTATTTTATTTCGATGTTAACCAACAGTGTCAAAAATGAAATACTGCAACTGGACATTGCCGGAATTAAAAAGTGAATACGTTAATCGTCACAATTTCCGTTATTATAACACATAAAACCCCCCACTTTATCACACCTGTAAACTTTCAAAATCGTTGTTTATTAAAACTGTGGGAAAGAATAGTGGGTAGTTACATAATTGGACCCTATTTCTTTGACGAAAATGTTAATGGAGAGACTATCTTCGCTATCTACGGATGAATTTCCAAAACTTTTTGAAGACATCTTCAAATATGTCAGAAAACATAACCTTTATTTTATTTCAATGTTAACCAACAGTGTCAAAAATGAAATACTGCAACTGGACATTGCCGGAATTAAAAAGTTAATGCGATGCTCTTCATTCTGTAAAATTATTACTTTTGGGATAGTTGGATTGAACATTTGCTTTGTTTGACAGTTGACTAAAGAAGTCGGGCGCCATTCCTGCCTTCCATTGGTTGAACGAATATTTTGGTGCATAGAACAACAGCGCTCGTAGTTCTTTAATATAATTGACCGCTAATTGCTTTTATAGTGATTAGCTCAGAAATTACAAAAGATAGGTATAGGACATTGTTAACAAAAATGAAAGAGAATAAAAAAGGGAATAAATGCTTCAATAAAATACTGGGTGTTCCATTTAAAAAAAATAAGTTTTTGGTATGTGAATATTTCAGGAAGTAGGCTTTGAAAAAACAATGTTTTTTGAGGTATTGTCGAGTGCAACTTTACCAAATGATTCAGAATTTTCTTGGCTACAAGCATCACCATCGTTAATGTTTTTACTTTTAAAAACATTGTGAAAATAATTTTTTTTCTGAACACGTGTTTTGGTCAAATATTTTCAAAAAAAATTAATAACTCAAAAACTATTCGCTCAATTATGAAAAAGAAAAGACAGTTGAACAGACAATTTAAAGCAGTACAAGAAAATCGACAAATATATAGGGTGAGTCATTTAAAAAAATTAAGTTCCGTGCATTTCCGGTGAAACCGGAAGTGCGTCAGAGCTTAAAGTATTTTCCAATATGCGCCACAAGCAATCATGGAACTTCCATTTTGTGTTTTTGCTTTTATTTAAAACACAAAAGAGCAATCGAAGAAGCGGCTACTAATGACTCACCCTGTATATAATATATTAAAATTCTTTTCCGAATATACAAGAAATGTATTAAAAGTGAAAATTTATCTTGATGTAGGGGCACTATAAAGTTACAATTTCACAGCAAGCTAAAAAGTTTAAACGACTAACAAGATGTAATGCAAAAAAATGAAATGTATAAAAGTGAAAATGTGAACAATTAAGCACTCTTAGTAACACTGACTGTTTTGTAAACATATGATCTCAAAGTCTGTGGCTATCAAGATTGTTTAAAATTAGAATAAATAATAAATTGATTGAATTAAAAACCCTTGAAATGGTGACTGTAGTTAATTTCTGAAACTACATTCTTACAAAGTTTTAAGAATTGAGTGAAAAACATTACACACATCATAGCATCACAGTTATTATAAGTCATTACTTAACAAATTAAAATTTTGTAAATAAAAGGTATAAATAATATTAATTATGTTTATTACTATGTGCATATACTTTAATATTTAAAACGTATAAAACATAAAAACAAATACATTTAACGTAAAGAATTATAAACAAAACTAATAAATGTTAAAAAGTATCGCCGTTTTTTTTCTGTATACATTTGAAATCGAGTTTCAAATGACCTATAAACATTTGCCTATAATTTCTTGATTAATAGCAGAAACTCTATATGCCTGTATATTATTTGTGCCAGTAAATTATTTCAATCCCTTTTTTGCCATAAATAAATAATATTGATTAATTTAAATTTTAAATACTTCATTTGTGGATGTACTTCTAATGAAGATTTCCTCTTCCAACTAAAGTTATAAATGAAGTTTTATAAATAATTTTTATGTACAGCAACTGCGATATCGTCAATGTGTTGCTAATTCATGAATTTTCAAGGTTGCTACTTAATGTATTTTAAAATTTTTGTGAAACTGACAAAATCGTAAATCGAAAATATTATAAGTAACTTTTAATGCAAGTCATGGCAACCCATATTTTAAAATTAGTATGTTGTAATCGGGTTTATTCAGATATAATATTCTATAACTCTTGTCATATCGCCCACAGACGCAAGAAAGTAGGTATTTTTCAATAGTAAATTTTTAGTACATTTCACTGCCATGTAAATATAATTCCATTTAATTTTCTTAAAAAATGTATTTTCAGCAAGTGATATGTAATTCTAAAGAATAATCGTTGAAATTTCGAAACAAACAGTAAATTGAAGTAGTGGAATGATGAATTTACTAATTGAGCCTATAATAGTGTTTTTATTGGTAGTCATTATTTCATGGGAATTTTTCAAAAGGTATACAATTTTCGAAGAAAAATCAATATACATCGGTTGAAAATGGGAAAATACAAATTAATGTTATTTTAATCAGCTCTTAAAGGTCTGTCATAAAATTTATAGCATTTTATTTAAAAAATATAGGATTGTGTTGACTCGTTGTTCTCGAACAAGCAGTGTAAATTAAAATATTTTAAATTGTACAGCTGATGATTATCTAGAATTTTTGGATTAAAATGTTTCGCTATCTATATAGCTTATAGATACCAATAATCAAGTTTGATGCTTCGCTGCGACACCCGGTGTATATGAAGCCATTGAAGACGCATTTTTTCGATTTAGACAAGGTATTTCTTAAAGAATGAATATATTTATGATAGTGTTTTTGAGAGAAAATAAACGTAACTAGGAAGAGGTAACTACAATAGACACAATCCGATGCACATAGACTCGAAAAATGTACTGAATTCTGGAAGCTTAGAATCAATTTTCTTTAATGTCGAATTGATTTTCACATTTGCTTAAATTTGGAGGTTAGTAACTGTACTTTTCCACAGATTTAATGCGATTTGAAAGCGTTTTGTTACATTGCATTCTATCAATTTACAGTAGGTAACTAAACGAATATTTTACTATGCTATTTGAAATACTACTTTTTCCTCTGTACTACTTCTTTTTATATTTGTTCATAGCAAAACCCAATATAGAACAACTTCAAATGACATACCAAGTTACCACAATCTTACTTTTAGTGATACAAAAACCTTTATGATAATTATCTCTAGTATAAGATGCAGAAAACTAATGTTTGCAGTGTTAAAAAATAATTTTAAATCCAATTTAATTTGTAAAATAAACAAATTTTGAGCATACTTGAATGAAGTAAAATTACTTTAAGTAACTATTTATTTTGGCGTAGCTGCACTGTAAGATAATTAATAAAATGACAATTTGACAGCAAGCTGTCATCTAAAAAGCTTCAATGACTAATAAGATATATAAAAGTCTAAACAATTAAGCATAGAATTATCGCTATTATCTATGCATCTATGCAGTATTATCAAATGGTCTTGATTTATTAAAGACATGCACTCAACTCCACCACACAAATAATATCGACGCAAATTACACAATTAAAAGAGTAGGTAATGTAAAAATAGAATTAGAGCTGACGCATACCATTCATGTGGGCCAATTAGAAGGTCTTTGTTTACCAAAGACGAACATCCAACATTATCACATAAATAATACTGACTATGTGTCAAAGATATAATATAGAATTGTGTAATTCAAACATGATAGTGTTAAATATGTGTAAATAAGGTAGAAACATTATATATATGTCTGTGACTACTAACACATACTTAACAGTGTCATGTTTGAATTACACAGTTCTGTATTATATTTTTGACACATAGTCAGTATTATTTGTGTGTTGATATTGGATGTTCGTTTAAGATATATCTGAGACATCTGATTGACCCATATGAATGGTATACGACAACTCTACCCCCAATATTTACATTACATAGTCTTTTAATTGTGCAATTTGCGTCGATATTATTTGTGTGGTGAAGTTGAGTGAATGTCTTTGATAAATCAAGACCATTTGATGATAATAGCGGTGGTTTTATGCTTAATTAGAGTAAGAGTAGAGCTGTTGCATACCATTGATATGGGTTAATTAGAAGGTCTTGATGTACCGAAGACGAACATCTAACATTATCAAACAAATAATACTATGTGCCAAAGATATAATACAGAAATGTGTAATTCACAAAGTTCATTTGTATTTTGTTTCTAATTGTAAATTATGGGATTACATATCTGTAATTTATGATTACAAGTTTTTCGGAAGGTGTGTAAATAGTAGGAAAGGGACCGCTAAAAACACATCGGCATAGGGCGCATGAGGTTCGACAAGAAAGAAATTGTACAGTTGTAGATTGAAGCGTCAAATTTGAAGTGTTGCAAAATCTTACCTGTCAAGTAATATAACCTAAAAAGTCATTTCAAGAATATCATAATATATAATAATATTCATTCATCTGTTGACAATTGCCGTAATTACCTCTTGACGTTTATTATAGTTGTCATCCAAACAATACAAGTACTGTTTGCCTACTAAATCGAAAAGTTAGGTATTTAATAAAATATAGGTATAGTAAAGAACCAGAAGAATGGTTTGACTTGGCACAATGTTCGGATTCTCCCTACGTTCTTCTTTTCAAATTTTATACCAACGGTCAACCAAGAAATCTCGGTGTTAACACTTTATCTACCTTGATGACACTGCTGTTGCCAACTATGGCTCCTCCAGTTTTGCAGAGGCATATCCAAAAATGACTTGAGCTCTCGGCGGTTTGGGAACTTTGTGCCAACAAATCATCTAAAGCTTAATTATAGCAATACTTTAGTTTGTGACTTCCACCTGAGACATATAGAAGCTAATAAAAAACTAAATATTGTGACAACCCTAGTAAAATTGGAACGTACATAACAATAATGTAAGGATAGCAAGCAAAAGGTTTGTTTCAGAAATGACGTCATTCGATAACACAATCGTAAGTTCTTGTATTTCAAGCTTGTTTCTATTTATCTTAGATACTGAATATTCGGTACCAAATTGGTTGAACCCGACTCATGCGAAACGCATAAACTTAGCTGCATATATATTTAATACCCATAAGCTTGTAATTATTCTCCGAGGCTGTACTAACTGGCATTGATCAACATTGTTTTTATACTTCTCCAAAGGTGGTGTGTACCCATATTCTTGACGCTTGGCGATAGACAGTTGTAAAATCCTACACCCCAATAGTCAACTCCACACGGTGTAGCAGTCAATCTGTGGTGCAGGACAACCAAAAAAATTGCATTCCTTGTATTTTATTGGTGAATGTTTCTAAATTTTGATTTACTTTCATGGACAAATTCACACACGAATAGCTATAAATTCCGGTCACTGTGAGTATATTCTATTGACACGAGTCACTATACCGTAGCCCACATTCCTAGTGTTCTTATTACCTTCTGTAGGGTAAGGACCTTCTTCGCTCTTGTAGGCATACCCCGTTGAAGCAATGCTATGAAAATTTGCGTAGTATGCATTTCTTGCTGCTTGGTGGGTGAATACATTTTTAGTTGTTCTTAGAGTAAATATATCTCAGAGATCAACTAAAATTGACAAAACTGACGTTAATAAAGTCCTACTTAAGTCCATGGTAGATACCAACTACATGCATTTTGTTACACAATATTGTACGAGTTTAAGAGTTCATACAAATATTTATAAAAATCCGTTGAATGTTGTAAATAATAAAACAAGATGCATTCTACTGAGTAATTGTTCCCATAAAATCAACGGGAAATATTTTAAGAAGTGATTGTGCGTTTTAAACGAATTAACAGCTTTTATGTAGAGATGAATTGTGCTCCATATTGCATTGTTGCACTACAAAGATTACTGGTTTCATTACTGTTTTGATTCCAGTGTAAAGTCGTCCATTGCTATGTATCGACGCAAAAGGCAGAACTACATACATGACCCGTATAAATGTACATCGGTTTTTCCTCGTCCGTATTTAGACGTGACACTTAAGCTAACTGTCACATGTCATTAACTTCCAATATGTGGGTTTTATTAACTATTTTGATGTAGATTGTATTCAATTAATTCGGAAACACATATCCTATGTGTTTAAGTTAATCTTAGGTATATACAATTAATTCAGTAATTCATTCATTGATAAGCGGATATTACATTAACATCAACTGATTAGCCTCACAAAAAAAAAAAAATACAATTTACACAATATTTATAAGATTATTTTAGTTATAAAGGTGAATATAGAATTTTTATTGTTATGTTGATTGAAATGTTTTTTTTTTAATTTTATGCACTGAAAACAATTTAGCAACAATGGTACTTCTATTAAAAAAGATTGCGTAGCCGCTGCGAGAGCTGAATAGCCTCATAAGACAAAAAAATAAGGAAAACTCAGTTCTGTGTACGAAAATAGTTTTATTGTGCTATAAAATTGAAAACTGAAAAATAATAATAATAATATAATATTAATATACGTTTATTTAAAATTGCTATTATTTTACATTATCTGACACAACAATACGTTTTTGTTTACGTGAAACAATTTAACCTAAAAAAAATAATAGTAAACAACAGACCTAGGACTAATAAACTTACATTATATATATATTACAGAATGTCAGCATTTGTTTATTAATACATACAATAAATTGAATACAAATAGACAAATACCAGTTGTGCAACGTTTACAATATATTATTTTACATGATTAACTTACTTCTAATCTACGAGGAAAGAATAGAACAGGAGAGATAATAAACTGGTGGGGGAATAGGTATTATTTAGACGGCAGTTACCACTTTACGGCAGGTCAGTTATGGCAATATTAATCAATCATAATTTCTAAAATGAGTATTTTGAATAACTTGTCATATATCTAGGAATGTTGTTCTTAATGTTTTCTTTAATACAGTTAGAATAAATGTTACTATATTAAAAAGAATAAAAGGATTGAAAAAATAATGCACTCACGATATTAGTTTAATGATTATTGGACCCAGAACCTGTTTTGAATGATTATCGTGAACATACGAAGTGTACATATACCCTATACAAAATGTTTATGCACGCTTATGCATTGCGGCGGCCAGACTCTCTCCTGTTCTATTCTTTCCTCGTAGCTTTAAATTATATACATATTGTAACGTTTTCGGGTTCGCAATAAACAACTTGTGCAATTTATTTATTTAAACAGTCTGTATATTCATACACTTAAAATTAATTACAATATAAAAATATAAAACTAATGTATCACACTTAAACTACTACGATTTAAATTAACACAGGTATTTATTTCTATTACTAATATTTATGTAACACTACCGTATTTATATCACTTATATTTATATAACACGGTAATATTTATGTCTACTCTTCGACTACCACTTAAGGAACTATTTATTTATTTCTTATATTTATCTTACTGTTCCGCACGAGACTACTTAAGGACTTTCTTATTCCGGAATTACTCATCTCCGTGACCCAGCCGCCTTATATATTCGCATACAGAAGATCCAGAGGATACGGGAATTCTTCTTCATAAATCGAGAGACGTTCCACTCTTTTCGCTTGCTACGCCGTACGGCGTGCATGATTTACGACTGTTTACATTGCTTTTTAACATCGTCGCCCGGATGTCTCCTTCTTTTTTTTAATGTAAACTCGTTTCGTTACAATATACACAATTTCAAATATCTATAGGAAACTTATTATAATGTTTTTTGATGTTTGTACTCATTTATATATAAAATAATTACTTATATTTCTAGTATGTATTATAATTATGAGTCTTGCACTAAATATACGAGTACTTACTTTTAGACTTTTGTTTTTCTAGAATTCGTTGATAACTGGGTCAGTTTCTGTCAATTGCTGAATAGTTAACATCCAAATCAATTTTTAATTTTACTACCATCCTCATATAATTTACGCACCTCTCGTCCCCATCAACACCATTAACACAATAAATTGCTTTAATAACTCTGCAATTTCTCGCAAAATAATTGTAACCCCCTTTTCGCATTTATTCCATTCAACATTATAATTTGTTCTTTCTGTTGTATTTTTTCAAATATATTCGATTTTACATCAATTATTATGTTATCATAGTTTACTTTGTGTTTGGTAATTCCTATTTATCTTTACTTTTCCTTTTATTATCACTGTCTACTATTTCTGATTAACAATTGAGCACATAATATCCTCCGGTTGCATGTCAATATATATTGTTTTTCCACTCCTACTATAATAATCTGTGGATCTTTAAGCTTAGGATCTAACACTCCATATTTATTTCCCAATTCTTTTTTCATTTGATTTTTCAATTCTTCTTTGGAAGTAGTGTCACCGCAACTAACCAAAATACCACCTTTGTTTATATTTTTAATTGTTTCTACACTTACAGACAAATAGGTTAATTTAATTTCTCAATTCTATTATTGTTTCCTGGTTTTCTTGTGTTTCATTTTTTGGTTTTATAATAATTTTATCATTTTTTCACAGTATCACTGTATATTTTTTTCTGTTTTATTTCCGGCGATCGAAATAGACTTCAAAATTTCATGAATCAATATGTTTTGATCTGAAATTGTTTGAAGGCAATCATTAGGTTTTTTATCTTTTTCATTCACATTGCCAAATAAATTTTCAGTTTACGACAAATATCGCACACATATTGCAGTAGCACTGGTCGCATAATTATATGAATAAAGTAAATGTATTATTGCCACACATTGGGCACTGCCATAAAATATATGCAGTGGTTTTGTATTAATTGAATAATGACGATAATTATGCCATAACCCTGCACTAATGATACAAAAACCATATTTATTTATTTATGAATGCTGATATTATAATCATTTAAGTTATAATTACTCCAACAAATATTTTAATCTTAATCCCTGTTGACATTCATACTATTCTTGTAGGTTCTAGCAGTGATCCTTCCTTTATTCGTTAACAACATTTCTTATTTAAAATTAAATGGGATAAGGTTAATAATAAAAAAAATATTTTAAATTTCGTAAAACATTTGTATTGATATCAATATTCAATAACAACAACAACATTAAAGAAATTCTTTTGCAACATATGGCTGTTGAAAAAATGTCCTTTTATTATTCCAACCACGAACAAAAAAATATATATATATGCGAAAAACACATTGCTTTTAATCTATTACATGGATTTAAGTAAAAATATTATTTTTGCTATCTTCGAACTTTTAATATCGTATAATTTCAAAGAAATAAAATTTTCCCTTACGACGCTGAATTTTATTTCAACAAAGACATTCATTTGCACGTAATGCCTCTGGAGATCTAGAATCTCGCAAAGTAGAAAACATCTTGATAAGACTCCCACCAATTGCCATATGCAAATATTCGCACGTTGTACATACCACAAATTGGCTATTTGTCCATCAAAAATGCTTATACCTTTACGTATTCAAAATGCTTGAAATCTTTATTAAATTTAATTTAATAAATTGTTAATAATGTACAGTAAACATCGCTAGCAAATATTTTCACGTAGTACTTTCAATGCCCTTTTACATCATTAACAATTCTCCCATGATTTACAAAATTAATCTACTTTAGCAAAGAAAATAATATTTTATTTAAAATATTGACGATGTTAAACGCTTTACCAAAAATGAAGATTTGCACGTAGCATTTTTAGCACACGCCGTACACCATCAATTATCTATCATGAATTTCTTTCAAGAAAAATTTACTTATAATATTGATATACATTATCAAATTCCTGTTGGTTAATATCTACCATTTTGATAATAAAAAATATATGAAATTAAACAATGTAACAATGAATTAATTATAATGTGAAAAACTAAACTACTTATTGAAATCAAAATAACTTAATACATTCAACTAAAATGATTTTATGCAGTGTATTAGTACGCCTGCAATCATTTGCGTACGGAAACAAAATTTATACGTTCGGTCAATTCAAAAGATCGGCAGCTTCTCCGCTTCTATCGTCGTTCGCGCCTTTTTATCACCTCGGTCCTCGAAACAAAACAAGACTATCCGTCTGCAGCGCCATAACTCACACACTAATGTTTATGTTGGTGTTGCGCTGTTCATATTTGTTTTCTTCAAGTTTTCCCCCAGGTTGGACTATACCTATACAGTTTTTGACAGTTAAAAAATGCACAGAATGTACACACACAAATTGTTTATTATTAAAGTCCGTGCACATTCGCGATTCTTTGTCTTGAGTAGGTATATTCTTCTTCTATTAACGCCATCCTTCATTGTATTTGTAAATGAATTTGTTGCCTCTTTCATCACTGTTTAAATACTTCCTTTCCCCATTATTTAACACTATCCGTATTTTCCTTTTGTAGATATCTTCGTTGGAAATAATCGGAAATACATTGCATACAGATGGGATTCTTCGTTTTATGATCACATTATCAGGAACAGGGACCTCGACAGCTTTATCCCTGTCTTCCAGCCACCTTCTCTCATCTTCGTGTAGGTTGATTTGCACGTAGCTGTCAACAACGTTAACATTATTTTTTTCTTTGTAGATTTATTCAAATTACACCAGATTTATCCTATTATTTCTGAAGCTTTTCCGGATTAAACCAGATTTATCCTGTTATTTCAGAAGCCTTTACTTTATTTAAATCGTGTCGAATAAAGAACACTTTTTTGTATACCCTTTTTAAAAACACTATTAAATATAAGTAACAGGTATTTATTGTATTGTTAAATGTGACCATAAAATATCTAACAGATAACAATCTTTTTACAAATTTATTTACTACGTCTATTCACTTTGAAAGATGTTTTCATGTCGTGCATGTCTAGTTTCACCTTTTTCATACAATTTTTGAGCATTCAAATGACTAACTCTTTTCATTGTTCCATCTTTCATCATCACTCTCTCTCTGTTATTTATTTTTAGTACATTGTTAAGCTTGAAAAGTGGTTCACTTTTCAATATATTTAATGCCACTTTTACACAATGCGAAAAGTTTGGTTCGACCTTTGTATACTGAAAACACATCTTGTGCTCCTCGTTTCTATAAATATAGAATACATGAATTTATTTTTGTGTTTATTTCTATACCTTTCAAATAAATTTATTTCAATCTCAAATTATCTTATACCTTTCATCATAATGTTGCGCCTTAGAGGTTATGCAACTCATAATTCGTTTTTAGCAATTATGTTTACAACTAAAAATTTATTTTCTTATTCTAATACTTAATTGTCTAACTATTTAAAATGCTTAAACTATAAGGATCACGGCAATATGTAATTATATCGGTCTCATGTAATTTTTTAGCTCTTTCGTCGCTTACTGTCGCGCATTTACCATGTCTCTCTTCCTAACATATGAAAAACTTTACCGTTACTTTCATTTATCTAAATTCCACTTGGTAAACACAACACTTAATGGATGACATATTTTTTGTTATTTTATATATGTTGACCTATGCAAATGGTTAATCATTAATTTTGTCCATCGACAAAATTTATTAATAGGTTCATATTCACAATAACAATATTAATAATCAATGTGACTTTTACCCTTGCGAATAGCATAAAATATTCGATTTGTTAACGAATGGAACAAATATTCTTGGGATACGGCGTTCTCAGCCCCCTCTATTACTTTACTTATTTGTTCAGTGTTACGATACTGTTGACAATCACCATATAATCGTTTCGTAAGCCCGACATTTTCTATAATATGTAAATCGGATCCGGTTTAGCACTTCGATATTTTGATCTAGAGACCAATGCATAGGGTGTGAATCCCAATGTGATCATGAAAAATCTATGGTAAACTTCCGATGGTCCTGGTTGTGATAGGTTGGACTCTTATTAATAGATCTCTGTACGTTTGGGCCTTTTGAATATCATTTAACATTTTTAAATATACTTGCTTGCTTGTTGTGATATCGAGCCGCAAACTTTTCTTTTTTTCATCATAAAATAATAGAAATATTCGTTGGGATCATCCAGACGGAATCATTTTTTCGTAAAAATAAATGATTGACAATGATCAATCCAGTCAATATCTTTTCTCGCAAAGTTTAGTCTATTTTGTATATATCTTTGCGTTAAAATTAGCTTTTTCTGTAATCTACACCGCTTTAGACATGTAGACTTTAATTAATCTTTGTACAGCCGACAAATTGGCCGTAGATTGCACGCTTGCGTGTTTTTCTGGCAGAAGAACAGAATTAGAAGCTTCGCGTAGATAATTTCTTCTTTTTTTTTCGTTAGTTGTAGGTTGAATGCTGCCTCTGCATATTTTCCGTAGATTTTCATATTTCATATAAAATTATTCACAACTCGCGAACTTCAATTAATTTTGTCAGCCATTTTACTTTCTTATACCTAGTATAAGGAAGTATTGTGATGATGAAAATTTTCGACCTCGAGATTTTTGCAGATGTCCACGTTTTGAAGTCCCCTGATACCGAAAAAGTGGTTTTTAAAAAATGTCTCTCTGTCTGTCTGTCTGTCTGTCTGTGTGTCTGTGTGTGACCACGATAGCGGTCAAACCGCTGTAGATATCAATTCCAAATTTTGTATTTACGTGTATTATCTCCCTCTTGAGATCTGTTTAGTTTTTCAGTAAAATCGGTAGACCGGAAGTAGCAGTTTACTTCAGTGAAAAAATCGAATTTTGCCAATATTTCGTCAATTACTAAGTTTAAACAAATTTATAAAGAATTGAAATGTACTCAAAATTAAAATTGAGACAAATTATCTTAAAAAAGTTTTTCGAAATTCCAACCGGAAGTAGGTCTTTTACTTTTATCGAAAATCAGTTTTTAGCGAATATCTCGCAAGTCATGCTTTCTAGGCAGGTACATTACGAGTATAAAAGTATTTAAATTATAATTTTAAATATCTTTTGTATAAAAAAAAATTCAAAATTCGGACCGGATATCGATTTTTTGCAGATATGTCGTAAATTATGCATTCTATATACAGGGTGTCTCTAAAAGGTGCGGAAAAAACGCTACCACACATTTCTGAGGGCGATCGAACCCAACTTACCTCAGTCCAAAAGTGGATGCAGCATTGCATTGAATTGCCACAAGAATAACACCCAAATTACAGAAGCATATGTGTCCATATACGGAATGAATTTTTTATATCCAGATTACTCATAAACGGCTACTCCAATCAACTCCTACCAGGTATAGCTTTTCTAGGTAAAAAAAACATTGGAGAATAAGAATTTTTATTTAAAAGTTAAATACAGTGTGTCTCAAAAAAGTTATTACGATTTAAATGGATACAATATGCCGCAGGTGGCGCCCTCTACATTTTGCAATGAAAATGAGAGCAGATTTAAATTTTTTACCCCACGAAACCCCCCCTACCCAAATATTGTGACAATATACCAATTATTACAGAAATTATTTATAAAAAACTAAAACCAAATTGAACTTTTGACACTCTGTATCTCCGAAAGCATCCACTTTTGGACTGAGGTAAGTTGGGTTAGATCGTCATATATTGCCCTCAGAAATGTGTGGTAGCGTTTTTTCCGCACCTTTTAGAGACACCCCAGTATATTTATTAAGAGTAGAAAAGTATTTAGAGTTGAATTTGCAATATTTTTTGTGTACATGAAATTTCAAAATTCGGACCGGAAGTGGCACTTTTACTCTTAGCGAGTAGCACTTTTTTTCGAATATCTTGCAAAGTATGCATTCTATAGCGATTTATTAAGAGAATGAAAGTACTTAGAATAGGATTTTGAATAACTTTTGTATAAAAAAATTCTTAAAATTGTATAGTTTGAAACGCTCATACGTATAAGAAAGTCGTGTGGTGGCCACACCTCATTTTTTCTATTAAAGGAACCTTCTTCGTCGCAGTGCTTTAATGCTCCATATTTCTTCCGCACTCAGCCTTCTACAGCGTGCACTTGTGTTCCAAAATTCAGGGGCGCGTTTAGTGAATTAGGAATAATGACATTGCCAAGCAGTTTTATATATTTTTACTGCTTTATATAAAGAAATATTTTAACTCTTTACTTATGTTGAATCATCAGTAAATATACTATATAGTAGAAATATTAACGTATTAGAAATTCCATACATGTTACAGATTCTCTTTTAGTGAAAGAAATTGTCATTACCTTGCTTTTAAAGCATTTAGTAAACTATCTAACAATTATAAAGGATTGCCATTGAACAGATTTACACATAAAGTATAGAACATGCGTATAGCAAAGAATTATTATTTTTTAGGAGAATTTGTGGATGAGCCTAACCTAGTTAGGTTATGATGGTGTTCTTGCCATGTAAGTGTTCTATATTTTCTTTTTTCTTTTTATTGTGTTGTATTTTAATAATACTGGAATATTTAAGGGTTGTTAGATATAAAAATTCATGTTTTATGGTATATTTTAATATTTTTGTACAAATTTGCTGCACATACCTTTATATTGTTTGTATGTGTTATATTGAAATGTGCCTGATTTCCATATCCCAGGGGCGGATCTAGGGCGGTGGCACAGGGCACGTGCCCCCCCCCCTCCCATCATAATTTCTGGAACAGGCGAAATAACACAATAATATATGGCAAACAAATATGTTTTTATAATTAATTGCTGTAATACTTTTCTAACCTTCTTGCTGTTGCATTTAAAATTACTTTAATTTTAATGCTTTTAATTGAAAAGCGATACCTATTACACTATCAGTAAGGATACTGCTGTACAATTGTCTTTGATAGTAAATAATATCCTTTATTGCCTGTAATGAAACTAACTGGAACATATTTACTTAATACATTCCTGAATGTTTACATGAACTTTAAAAGTTCAATTCTCTTTGAAAATTTTATACCTTTATTGCACTTATATTAAATTATTAACAGCAGACAAATTCATAAAAATATAAAATAATCATTATATTCCGCTTTTCAAAAGTACTTAAGCTAAAGCATTATCAAATTAATAGTTACATATTAGAATTATTGTCGCTAGTGATAAAGCCACAAGTCTAATTGATTATTTAGGGTTATAGTGTCAAAATTAATATAACTTGACAGATCAAATTTTACAACGTCACAAACTTGACGCCATTTAAATTTGGTGGCGTATGTCGGTTGCGAGAGCGACTCGACTATATGCATTTTCATGGACAGTATTGAATTTGTGCGAACTTCTACCTACAAGAATTAACATGAATTGATAAATAAAAATGTTTTATTCGAGCAACAGTTTATCGTTCTGCGTTAGTTCTTTCAAGAGTCTTAGATGTAAGTAGATCTGAAGACATGGCCGTGTCGCTATCCATCACCCCAACTAAAACATTTACGATATTGCGTTCTTTAAGATCAGTAGTTTTATCTACTGATCCAAATATGTTTCTCGTTGGTTTCATTGAAGTCTTAATTTCATCGTACATCAGGGACAAATAATATTTTCTTATGGTGGCGGACACAATTAAGTTATATCTACCGTTAACACAATTTTCTATAAAATTAGTAAGCTCAGAATGATTTATCGTATTCCATAATTCACGTTCCTAGCACTATAAGTAAATCCGAATTATATGCCTTCGTTCATAGCACTTGCAGAGCGAGCAATACGTGCTTTATGTGTATCCGACGACACATGTTTTACTACGCGGGTTTTCACTTGCCGCGAGAGTAATACATTGAAAATTTTGCGTCGGGGTTGAACCTTTCAACATTATCCCTCAATGTATGCGGACGGGGCATTTAGATGCAATAGAACACATGTAACTAATAAAAGTAAACAATAAATTGACCCGTTACAGGCAGGGCTTACGATTTAACTAAAATACTTTCTGCGCAAAAAGCCACCCGCCCTATAACGTCACCTACATTCCCCGCGATATATACAACTACTTTTATATATATCGTACGTTGTAAACATCGTTATTTAAGGCAAGGAATAGAAGCCAACTGCGTAGCGTTGATTAACCCGAGTTTGAAAAATTCGTAAAATATGTACATTAGGACATTACATCCATTATGTATAGCTTGTTACGTATTGTTGTATTACTGTGCCCAACTTTAAGTTATATTTTTTATTTAAGCCCATTTTTGGAATATAACTTGACTTCCGATCTCTAGTGATGCCGAAGGAGAAGATTGATAACTCAACTACAAGTTTTTATTGACTTTCCAATTGTATTGACTTTACAGTTGTAATATATAACCAACACAACTCAGTTTTATTAAAAGATGGTAAAAATTTCGCAATAATAGTAAGATGCTATCCTTGAATTTTTTCTTGAAAAATACCTTATTTTTATGCACATACGCAGTATAAATGTGTGGTAAATTTACACTCCCGTTGGATACATTTAACTAATAGGACGATTCCTTTAACAGTATTATTTAATATGACGAATTTCCAAATGTTTTTTTTAAATCACAAAGTATTATTAAACGTGAAATTTGTTTGATTGACCAGACAACTAATATTTAGTGTTGACTTAATCTAAAAATGTTTACCAAACAAGGATATTTATTGGGACAACTCATTTTATTTCAGTCAGTTCAAAATACTTTAAATCCACGTTTAATTTCATAACAAAATACTTATGGTTAATTTAACCTATTTCCTTTTGCCTTTGCAGCATTCTCTGATTACACGTAATGTACAATGATTCTTATAAAAAAATGGAAGATTGTGTACTGAAACAAGTGACTTAAGAACATTATCAGATAAATTTGTTTTTAAAATGTATATTTGCCGAATTTAAACTCTTTTAGAATACAGTGTTATTATAAAAGATTCATTCATTTTGAAAAGTACTACATAGTACTAGTTTAATATTCAAAGAGTGATGACGTGTTTTTATCGGCTCTGCATATAGTGCAGTGTCGAAAAGAAAATATTGTTATTTGTTATTGAGACATAAATAAAATTGTGATGATGTAAACTATTAGTGAAATACATCGATGAAGCAAATGGATGATTAATCATTTGTCAAGTGGGTCAACATATATAAAACAACAAAAATATGTCTAACAATAAGTGCTATATTTGCCGCGTGGAATTAAGAAGAACAGAAATAACTGTAAAGTGTTTCGTATGTGAGGAAGAGAGACATAGTAAATGTGCTGCAATTAGTGACGAAACAGCTAAAAAGTTGAGTGACACGGATATTATTACATATGTATGCGATATTTGTCGTAAAATGAAAGTGTGTCAAACAATGAAAGAAATGGACCAGAAACTTAATGATTGTTTCTAAACAATATCAGAACAAAATGAACTGATTCACAAAATTTTAGAGTTTATTTCGAACACCGAAAATAAGGTAGAAAAGAATACATTGTATAGCGATCTATTGAAAAAGAAAAATGATGTGTTAATCGTTAAACCTAAAAAGGATGATCAAAAATCACACGAAACAAAAAAGGATATTAAAAATAAAGTGGATCCAAGTAAACTAGCACTTGGAATTGAAACAATAAAAACTGTTGGAAAAGGTGGTATCACTATTAATTGTAGTGATAGCAATTCTAAAGAAAAATTAAGAGAAAAAGTGAAAAATGAAATTGGAAATAAATATGTAGTTTCTGAACCGAAATTAAGAAACCCTAAAATAATAATTACTGGTGTTGAAGCAGATATTATTGATGAAAACAATGAAAAAATGTTAGACGCGATTATTAGGCAAAATGGCTTAACATACGTAGACAAGGATGTCTCAGATAAAATTAAAATAGAAAAAAAATACTAAGATAAGAAAAAGAAGAACTATGGAAATATTATATTGTCTGTTCAACCGGCGATATATTCCAGCATCATACACAGGGCACAAATAAATATAGGATGGAAAAAGTGTAAGGTGTATGAACACCTACAAATAGTTCGATGTTACAAATGTGCAGGGTACAATCATTTTGCTAAAGAATGTAAAAATGCGGAAACATGTGGCAATTGTGCTGGTAGTCATTTGACAAACAAATGTGATAGCGTAATTATATATAAGAAGTGTATAAATTGTGTAAGAACTAACGATAAATTTAAAATTGATATTGACACTAATCACACAGCGTTTGATAGAGACTGTATACATTACAATCGAATAGTAGATAAGCAAAAACGAAAATTAAATATATGTAACAATTAGATTATAAGTAGGATTAATTTGCTCAGTAATGATTTAATTGTAGCTTTTTAAATGAAGAATATTTGAACAATTAGTCCGTAATTATATTATAGAAAAAGTTTTAGTTTCTAAGTAATGTATTTGTATATTTTAATAGCAATTGCTAATAAAGATTATTATTAAAAGGCTATATATTTAAAAGTATTACACGTACAAATATGACAGATATACGTATATGAAAATAATCCCAAACTCACACTCAAGTTTGTATTGCGGTGGCAATACGAAATCAGTATCTGTCAGTATAATATCTACTAAAATGGAGGCAAAGCAAGAAAAGAGTTTTTGTCTGTTAGAATATGTGAGATATTCGTCTGTTATAGCAGTGCAACGTGCTTTCAGAAGAGGGTAAAGAAAAGAACCGCCCTGTAAACAAAGCATTATGCGGTGGTATCGGCAATTCAAGGACACTGGTTGTTTGTGTAAAGTTAAAAGCACTGTTCGACCAAAAGTGCCAGACGAAACAGTAGAGTTTCGTGCGTTCGCAACAAACAAAATCAACGGCCCGGCCCGAACAAGCCGCGAACTTAGAATACTGCAGCAAAGCGTGTGGAAGATTTTGCGACGACGCGATGGTTACATTTCAGACCGTACCATGCGTAGCTTTCGCAACACTTAAAGCCGGAGAATCATGTCCGTCGATTGTAATTTTACGTCGAAATGCAGGAAGCATTGGAGGATGACCATTTTGCCGCCTTTGCATTCCATGTATCCGGGAATATGAACCGTCATTATGTACAAATCTGGGGCACTGAAAATCCACGTGCAATTATGACAGTTCAAAGAGATTCGCCAAAGGTGAATGTTTTTTGTGCACTTTCACACGTACTCGGTCATTTTTCTTCTGTGAGAAGAGTGTGACTGGTGCAAGATACCTGGATATGTTGTAGATATGGTTGTTTCTGCAACTAGCTGCTATATCACTCATATTTGTTCGTATAATACTTTTGAATATGTAGCATTTTGCCAATGAATTAATCTTTTATAGCACGTATTTTTAACGAGATTGGGCAAATTTTGACATTAATTTTATGCAACAATCTAAATATAAGCGTGGGTCGATTTAAATCGTGTCATCTATATATAATATGGTAATATTTAAGGAAATCTCGCGAGTTTATTGATAAATTTGCATAGGAAATATATTCGCAAATATAGAAAATGACTTTTGTCTGACGGCTACTCTAAATTTGCATGTGTCAGACAATTTAACGCAAATATTCAATTATAACTATTTCAATCAGCAAAAGCAAAAAATACAAATATATAGGACGATCCTACAAATAACAAACAAATATTCAAATGCGTACAAAGACGCTCAATTTATTACTGTTTTTCATAATTTATTGCCTGGAAAATTCTTTTCTTCCAAAATTCTCACGTGTATTCTATAGTGGTAACGGAAAATGTCTGGAAAATATGCCTTAATCAAATTCCGGTTATAATCCATTGACAAAAATATTTGATATTGTATTATTACGTGATAATGTTATGCATATGTATTTACAATACGTATGTACAAGCTTCACATATATGAATGTAACATGTTCTGTTAATCTGCTTTTTAGTTTATGAGTCATCAATTTTTATGTATGAAATGGATACAGTACTTAATACTGTTTGAAATAACAGTTTGTTTTATCTGCTCGATACTTAGCTAATATTAGCCAGTTTCATGTTAGTATATTTTAATCTTTCATATACTCGTTAGCTGATTTATATAGGGCTTATATAAACCTATTAATCAATTAAATAACATTGATTGTCATCTCTTATCTCACATCGCTGGATACCTCAGGTTTTCATCATTCTACCTCATCAGGATATTTGCTGTCTGCGCAACTTTTGTGGCCGGCGATGTAGTTGATTAAGCTCCGGTGCACCAAGAGACGAGATACATGTTTGTCATTTTTACGCATCTATGGAAATTCCCGCGGCATTATCTCGATTCAACTTTTTTGATTAAAATTTACCGGCGCTGCCACCAAATTTTCAAAGATGTTTTAATGTTTCTAAAATTATCCTATTAATTACATATCTTATATATTAAACTTATTATATTAACTTACACTTACTTACGAATCTTGTATATTAATCATTTACTCTTATTACATTACATATTACAAACAGTGGCGGCTCGTGATTTTTTGGGACGGGAGGGCACCGGGGGGGTCTGAGTGTTTAATATCAAAAATTAAATACAAACAAAAAGATAAACTCAATATGTTATTTAATTAACTTGATTGAAAATAAAATCCATTCGCCGTTCCTTACGATTAGCAAAATGATTAATAACTAATTCATTGAAGTTTGGTGTTGATGTCAGTAATTGTTTTTCAATGGAACACATTGCTGAGGCACATAGTCTGCTTTCCTGCATGGTATTTCTAGAAAATGTTTTTATTCTCTTCAAAGTTGAAAAACAATATTGCAATATTCTTATTTTTATTAACTGCATTAAATTTAACAACAGTTGCCAGTTCTTTTGATAAATATCTGCCACAAAGCCCTAGAAAATATTGTAAATTCTCCTGTTTAGGATAGTATTTCATTTTAGATTTAGTAGCTACAACGCGATGCTGTTTTAGGCCTGTATGACACGATGCTAAGTTTTACAGAAAATTTCCATGTAAATTATTACGAAAATTTTCTGCCTTAATTTAGCATACAATTTTGATATTATTGCCTTACTGTATGACACGTATGCATTATTACATATCAAATTTAGTATGATGTAGTGACGTAATGTTAGTGTTATCGTAATCGAAAGGTAGGTTGCTCTTCGAGAAATTAGTTTTAAATTCTTTGATTCATTAGGATTCACAGTTAACCTTTATAATCATCTTCTCCTGCACCACTTTCTTGAGACTCCTTATATTTTCTATGTTCATTTAAGAAATTACTTCTTAGACCATGAAATTTAGCTTTAACATCTGATATAGACACTCCTGGTTTTATTTTTGTCACAATATTTTTAATTGCCTCTATTGCTGTGGCACAAGCATGCTTGTTTTTATACCTTGCATCTTTAACTGCATATAAACAAGGATATTTTTTATATTCCTCTATTAACACAGACACCTGTACACATGACCAGGACATCTTTTAATTTATGCAATAAGAATTTAAAAAACATTATGACCGTTCCAATTTACCAATTTAGCATCGTCTCATACAGGCCTTAGAGATTTTCTCAGTCTTTCCTTTCTGGGTGTATGGGCAGAGAGATTTTTTCCTGTTTGAACCCCAACATCATATGTAGCAGGAATTTCCATAACTGCTAAAATACAATTAAAAAATCATACATTTCATTAAATACAAATTAATTGTATGTGTGTAACTGAAAAGTTCTAAGTAGGTTAAATACATATGTGTTGAATTTTTGTTCAAAAATGACTTCGAATTCTTTAGTTAAACAACTAAACGTATTTTATGTTTTACTCATAATATAATTTTGTATTGTAAATATTAATTGTCATACCTATAGGTGGTTCACTTTCTGCTAAATTTTGGGATCCAAGATCACTTGTGCTAGGAACATTCATAGTTTCCACATTCTAAAATACATTTTGATATCAGCATGCTTTGAAAATTTCAAATAATACTTAGTTCTTATAAAATAATATTTTATAATAAACATTTACCTGTAGATAGTTCCTTAACCGGTAAGGTTTGAATTGATTTCTTTTTCAATATGGTCATGGCTGTGAGAGATAACGATGTTCTCTAAAATTCTTATTTTTGAAAGAGGTTCCTTCACTAATATGAAAAGATAAAAACCACATTAGAAGTATTTATTTTCATGCTTCATCTTTAATAAAAACTTTAATTATAAGTGCAAACCTTATCAAAACATATTTAACAATGATAAATAAGATCATATATTTTTTGTAGATAGTAAATAAGTTTACAAATTTAAATTACGAAATATCTTATTAGAGAAATTAAAGTAAAACGTTATCATGTACAGATTTTTTGGAATATTACAAATTATAAAGTCATGTTATATTTATTCTACTTCAATGATGATGTATGAAGTTACATATTTTAAAATTACAATGCAACGGTATTGCAACTTAATATAGACAAAAATTGTTGAATATATAAGACAAATGCTAACAAATAATTTTGGAAATATTTTAATTTTATGACAGTTTATATTAAAAAAACCTACCTGTTTCTTTCTGGTGTTTCCATGCAGAGTGAGAGAAATAATGCGGGAATTGGATTGGATTCCTTATATAATTTAAACACATGTGTGATTCAAAGTGTTTACCACACACAAATGTTGTTTGCCATAATTTTGACAAATCTTTACTTAGGTCATTCCGGTTACAGCTGGTGATCCACTGTAAGACACTACAAAAAAGATGAATTATTACAAATTAACTGTTACTGAATAGCTATAACTTACCGATATTCTTCTTTAAGAAACGAAAAGAAACTAATTTTGTTGCTGAACATTTTTACAAGTAAAAATACAATATCTACATACGCCAGATTTCTTCTTTCGTACAGTTTCCATTATTTATATCAACAACAATCTAACTGGCACCTTTACTTATTATTATTTCGTAAATTATAAGTTATAAAACTTAGACAGGTTATATTTATACAACAACAAAACGCCATTTTGAAATGTGCGCTTGTTCGAGTTTGCGCACAAATATCGGAATTATGCAAGTGAGGCTTTTGTCACTTCTGTTATTCTATGATATTATATACTACATTGCCAGCCGGCATCACAGCCTAGTGCCCTGTCGTGACATATACCGCTCTCGCCTCGCACCACTTTTTATACGCACGATTTCTAGTACAAACAGAGCAGTGGCGCGAGATGCCTCGGAGCCTACGTCAGACTGTGATTTTTAAACGCGCCGAAGAGACGGACTGTTACTTCCGAAAAAATACCCAAGCAACGAAATCACAATTTCAGAGAAGGATAAAAATATATATTTACTAATGTAGGACAAGTGTGCATATATTGGTTTTGCTGCTAGGGATATTATTTGTTATCAAACAAATCAGAAAAATTACATACAAATTAGCTATTTAAATTTATCTGTTAAAAGAAGTTTATCACGGGGGGCAGTGCCCCGTTGCCCTCCCTGCAGTAGCCGCCACTGATTACAAAGTGTTTCAAGTTCATTAGACATTTTGATACGTTACAAAAAAAAATTTACATTTATAAAATGTTCTTCTATTCTTTGATGTCGGTTGCCAGAGTTTCCATTCTTTTCTTTTTTTCGTCCTCTTTCTACCCATTCAATTCAGAGAGATTATTTTTTATTGTACATATTGTTAAATTTTTTTCTTATGTGATTATGTTTATAGATGCATATACGTTGTTGCATACACCAATATATGAATATTTTTCGATGGTATGAGATTATTTCTTGAAAGTGACAGCTTGATTTGAATTAGATTTAAAAGTTATTAATTAGACATGTCACATGTTATCTAAATTTTTATTTTGAAATTTAAAATGAGATGTTATTAAAGAAAACACTATAAAATTGTACTATGAATACGAAGTAATTTAAATTATGTAAAGATTAGATAAAGTTTAGAAAGGTTATATTTCGATTAAAAGATGTATTTTAACAAATATGCATGTGAAATATCAATATATAAAAATAGTAACTATAGAGGTTCTAAAAGAGAAAAGATCATATTTAAATATTTAAATACCGGGTGTTTCGGAATTGCACGGCTCTATTATAGGTAGGTAAGTGTTCTCTAGTATGAAATAACATAAAAGACTACTTAAACATATCTCTCAAATTAATTTATTACTAAGTTATTGAAGCGTAAAAGTATTTATTTAACAATACAGCTTTCAAGAGAATTGTTCAAAGTGGTCACCGTTTTGTTGAATGCAGCATTCAGCATAACGTATAGCATCAGGACGATTCTTGATAGTTGCTGCGGCTTCCACAATACGATTCCTAAGCTCTACTTGTGTGACAGCAGACAAAGAATAAACCATAGACTTTATCCAGCCCCACAATAAAAATCGTAGTGGCGATTGAACGGGTCCGTTTCGAACAACCTATCGGTTACCATATGTCCTGTTTAAATAATCAACGACAATATGAGAATAGTGAGCTGGAACACCGTCATGCATAAACAAAAGCCCATGCAAATTGGCAAGTGGAATATCTTCTAGAAGCTCATAAAGATTGTTTTGCAAAAAATTCCAAGCCTAGGTGGCAAAAGGAAGAGGCCGATGAGATTATCGCCAAGAAGACCACACCAGACATTTAATGAAAGAGTCTGTTGGTAATGTGTAGTAACAGTCGTATGAGGGTTTTCTGCGGCCCAAGTATGGTTATTTCGAAAATTTGTTATCCCATTTCTTGTAAACCAAGATTCATCGGTAACCAGCAGGCAGTTCGGGAAATTAGGATCTCGTGTGCATTGTGTAATTAACCACTGGGAGAAATTTCTGCGTTTGTTATAATCTTGTGGTAACAATTCTTTCACAGGCGTAACGTGAAATGGAATTGTTGTTCGCTCAATGTTCGTCATACACTGGTCGAGAAAACATCAAAACGAAGTGACAATCTTCTGATCCTAGTACTAAGGAGATTACAGAACAGCATCGAGTATTTCTTCTTCAACGTTTACAGTTCGTCGAAATCTTTGTCGACCGGCATTTACTCGTACAGGTTACAGCGTTCTACTTTCCCTAAGACGTCTTTCAAAGGCTTCAAACGTTTTACGATTGGGTATTCTCCGGTTGGGAAATTTTTTATAATATTTTCGAACAGCAGCCACACCATTTTCATTTACCTCGCCATAAGTTAAAAGTATGTCTGTTTGTTCTGCAAAAATGAATAAATTTGTTGTGTCTCCCATAATAATTTAAAATTGACCTGTCTCACAGTTTTCACTCACAACATATACAGAACTAATAACACAGATGAGTAACTTACATAAACAGTGTTAAATACTAATTGACAGATTTTTAATCACCTGTCTGATAAATAAACGATATTCGATTCTATATACGTATGTCGGCAACTAAGTTGCCATCTTCCGTAGAAATCTGTATAAAATAAAAAAGAGTGTTAAGCGTAGTATTTTTGGCTAAGGGGTAACCTTAGAAGATATGCTCTTTACCAAATCACCAGTGGGATAATACTTTTTTTTTATATATTTTTTGTGGTTAGAGATTTTTTTTGTATTTTATTTCATATTTTTAGCCACAGTCTCCACCCATTATTGGATATTCAATTTTCAAAACATCTAATAACACGGCTAATTGATTAACATCTTCAATTATGTCATATGTTTCTATGGACTTTTTCGTTTATTTTGTGCTAGCGAATACATACCTATAAATAGTGCCGTGCAATTACATGTGCTCTTGTGTAATGTAAGAAATAATTCATTTATTTGTAGTTTTTGGTGCATTTAAAGTGTATAGAAGTTATAATAATACCTCTGTTTATTCAATTTGTAGATATCAAAAGAAATCGATTATCACATAGTACAACTATATAATCATTTTTAGTGATGGGCAAGGAATACGAGTACATTTTCATTGCGAGTAGACAGGCTCGTGTTTTGTCGGCTCTCGTGCAACACAGTTACTGATATCCCTGAGAATCGACAAAACACGACTCCGTCTAGTCTCATTGAAAATGTACTCACATTCCCTTAGCTCACGCATCACTAATGATTTCATAAAAAGAGACAGGGAAGTAAAGAAAATACTCACATTTAAGAAACATATTACTGGAAATTAGAAATATCAATATTATCCACACGGTTGGAAATAATCATCGGAAGACAGTTCCAGATAGATGCATTTTGCAGTCCTTCATATATTCCGGTCCAATATCATATAGTAGCGTTCTTGTTGGATTACGAAAGATTACGAAAGTAATTATTTACAAGAAATATATAATATTCATCATTGGAGGAGTACCTGAAGTTGTTATTTTGGTAGAGCTAAATCATTGTATATTGAACAATATACTAGAAGGACACAATCCATATAAGAAGGAAGAGTATATTTAGATCGTTAAGTATTTATTTGTTTCGTTTGCTTGATTTGTCTATTAACGGTAGAATTTACATAAATAAATCGTATTCTTGACAACTCTAAAAGTAAAATGTATTATTTCTTATGTTATATATATTGATAACATTACATTTTTAGCTGTACATTTAGTATTTCAAAGTTTAATCATATTTTCGAAAAAACATATTGTATATTGGATATAATATATTTGAATCCATTGAATAAAGTAAATACATATAACATGAGAAGATATTTAATAAATAGACAATTAGAATAAAAACTTATTTGTGTTTGTAATATTGCATCTATTTAAAACATATTCCCATTTCAAATATTGCCATATTTGTTGATTTTCAATTGATTTAAAAATACTATTTAATGAAACTTTAAACATTTCCTACATGCAAGCGGAAAAACTCTAGCAATTTGTAAAACGCACAGTTAATTAGTATGGTTTTAAGTCTTTTCTTAAAAATATTTTTTGGTAGGTTTTTTTAAATCATACGGTAAATGATGATATGTTTTTAGTATTTTAGTAAATGCACTCCTCTACACAATATTTTTGGCAGTCTGTGGTGGTAAAAGAGAAGCATGTGTTGTTCCCCTGGTTCCATAACAGTGGTGAAGTTTTTGGTGTTTAAAAAATTCATAATTTTCTTTCACGAATAGAGCACATTCCATCACGTACAGACACGGCAACAGATGCTCCCAAATACACAATACCATATCGCAATCTTGACTTAACATAAGCTTACGTAATTTGCAGAAAGACTCACCGCTGATTTACTAACGTTGTTATTACACTTAATGCGTAGTTAGAAAATAATATTTTCCCGCCAAGTACTCAACATGTTTTTTCTAATTCAACTACGAATCCACTTGCAGCCACAGAAATTTCACATCATCCCCAGTTCTTATTTCTTGATGTCGATACTCCATAACTAAAGAATCCTCTTTGAAGTACGAAAAATGTAATATATTTGTTTTTTACATATTGAACTGTAACTGATGTTGTTGAAACCAATTATCAAATATAATGTTTCAGTTGTTTCTCTGTTGATTTCATTATTTTTACTTCGTATTAGAACTGAGGTGTCATCAGCGAAAAGTGCAGTTGTGTAGGTCGTTACTGACGGCAAATCAGTTATATAAATTAAGAATAGAAGAGGTGCCAATTCTCCCCTCTCGACAGATATCCATGCAGACCTCAAGCCACTGCCACGATCAATTACAGATTGTCGTCTGCCGCACAAGTAAGATCGAATTAAATCCAGAGCCGTTCCTCTAATACCTATTACTGCTAATTTTTGATACATTACTTTGTAACTCACATAATCAAAAGCTTTTTGTAAGTCTAAAAATATTCCAACATTGGTTATTGTTGATTCCGTTGATTACATCCACTAGCACTTGATAAATTGCTCTTGATGCAGATCTTCCAGATATACACCCATTTTGCTGTTCTGATATGACATTATATTTGTTTAGAAAAACTGTCAGACGCTAGAAAATAATCTTCTCCACAATTTTGACAAAGTGCAACAAAATAGACAGCGGTCTATAATTTTTGATATCAGCTCCATTTCCCTTCTTGTGAATTAGAATTATATTAGATTTCTTTTAATTCATTAGGATTTTTTTTAAGCAATTGATAATAATAATAATAATAATATAATAATAATAATAATAATATAATAATAATAATAATAATAATAATAACATCTTTATTGTCGTAAATTCAATAGAACATTGACATTGTCATATAAAAAATTACACAGATCAGGTACAGCTCTTGCAGATTACAGACTCATTACCTGGTAGTAACGAACCAATATATAACACTAGTCAAACTATAAAATCGTTAATGCTGTAGAAGGCTCCCTCCAACAGATAAAGTTTTAGTTGCTTATTGAATGCACTGAGATTTGTACCGCTTAGCGATTTTAAGTTTGCCGGCAATGCATTATAAGCCTTTACCGCCATGTACCTCGGTGATCTTTCATAAAATTTGGAGTGATGTAGCGGGAGAGAAAAATCATTATTATGACGCGTCACCATAGTATTGTAGATCTTAGATATTATTGCGCCTATATTTATTTGTATTTTTGAGCAAAAAGATAATCAATTCATAAATATGTAACGAGGCAACCGTCATTATATTCATTTCCCGGAACAGAGGTCTGCAACTACTACGTAAGGAAACACCCCTCATGGCTCTTAACATACGTTTCTGAATAATGAAAATGTTGTTAAAGTATGTAGATGATCCCCAAAAAATGATCGCATATCTGAAAGGTGACTCGATACAACCATAATAAAATAATTTCAGGCTCTCCAAAGAGACAGTCCTACTCAGCATACGAATAGCATACAACATGGGATTCAATTTCTTATATACGCCCACGCAATGCTCGCCCCAACGAAGACACCTGTCCACCGTCAAACCTAGAAAGACGGACGACTCACTCTCCGTCAATGATTTGCCCCCCAAGCTCAAACACAAACTGTAATCCAAATTTTTAGTTTTGGAGAAGTTGACAATATTTGTCTTATCTGCATTAAGAATGAGACGGTTTTTTAATGACCAGGACTGCATATCAGCAATCACACGCGATGCCAACACAACGAGCTCCTCTTTACACTTAGCTGTTTTTACGCATGAAGTGTCGTCCGCGTACTGTGTAATAGTACAATAGCTCATTTGATTCTGTAAGTCACTGACATAAATTAAAAAAAGAGTAGGGCCGAGAATGGATCCCTGCGGTATGCCCCTGCCCACAGACGCCAATTTGGAAACATTACTCTTAATTGTGTCGCCCACCCTGCCAACAATAGCGGTAACGTGAGATCTACCACTGAGATAAGATCTGAATAAGCCGAGCACCGCCCCCTAATGCCATAGCGTTCCATTTTATACAACGGGATATCATGTTCCAACAAATCGAATGCTTTCGTCAAATCAAAAAACATTCCCACCGCATAACAATCACTATCGACCGCACAGTATAAGCTATCAGCTCCAGAAGTACGGCAAACTCAGTCGCACACCCCTTTAATAATTATACTGGTATGCCATCATCACCTACATTATTAGTACGAGTATTTTTCAATTCTAGAATTATACTGCACAACTCCTCACTACTTGTTGGAAACATCAAGAAAGTGTGGTGATTATATCAATTCTGCTCATATCCGATACAACATCCTTCCTCAAATCATCACACATTCCTAGGCTTATTAGTAAATGTTAATTGTTTTACATCAGTGTTACTATCTGCTTTTATTTCATTCATAAATGGGTGTTCAGATTTCACATCTGATGTTATTGCTCTAACCAGCTGCCGTGTCGCTGTGAATTTATTGTGTGAGGTATTAATAAGCTCTGCATTAGTCTGTTTCTCTACATGTCGTATGTTTCGATTTAGTTCTCTACAGTAAGACCAATAATTATCCCTTCCATACACTACATCCTGATACATCTGACGTTTTATGGATGTTCTGTATTTGATTTCTTCCCTGACACATCTTCGTTGCTTTGTTTTTTGTCTCCGTTTTAACCTTGTATACTTCATCATACTTTGCTTTAATTATAAATGTTGATTATTGTTAAGCCAGTTACAAAATATTAACCTCCTATCAAAATCATCCGCTCTTAAACTGGGAATCGATTTAATTTTATATGAGGTCTTTTTATTATTTTGTTTAGAATGGAAAATACCTTTTTTTGAACTGTCTACGTTTTGAACGGGCTCTATTATTTTTTCTATTACGTCATAAATTAATGAAATAAGTACAACATGTGATATACCGCTGTAAAGATAAATTCATGTGGTTTAAGAATATATAATAATACTGGGCATGTTCTATTTAAAATATTAAATTTATTTGCTTTACCCCTTATTCGATGTTCAATTGTTTTTCCGATTTTGACACATTATTAAAATAACCTAATAACTTTCTTATATGTCATTTCTTAATCATTCGTTCAATAGCCGAGATATTTTCTGCGAAACATAAAATCTAACACACTGTATATTGTATTAAAAATTGAATTATTGTTATAATAATTCTAGAACCATTACAATGTGTATACATGCGAAAGGTACTATGAAGTAGTTCACTCGCACTCACTCTAATTACATAATTTCTATATTATTCCTTTTTATTCTCAACTATACTATATCTGTTTTTCTTTAACAATCGAATCTTATTTCCTTAAAAGTCTAAAAGATATTCATTGATTACCTAAACCACAATGATTATTTTTTCTCCTCTTGCTTTCTTTGATACCTCAACATTTTAAATGTGTTTTTTTTATTAAAACATAAAAGCGTGCTTTAAATCCCATACATCGCAACCCATTAGCCTCATTTCTCTTCTTGCTTTGATGAATGCTTATTGGATAAGGATGCTAGTTTCGGTTTGTGTCGTGCGCCGTTGATGTTCATGCAATTTAGTCGTGTAACTCTGATATTCATAGGTTTAATAAAAGATCGGGCGTAATTGAAAACTTAAATAAACGCTTTATCTAAACTTTATTATTTACAATCTACTTACAATTGCCAATGAGTTTCCTTCTACATTTTTTGTTTCTTCTATAATACTAGGTTATTCATGTGTTCTTCTAGAGATTCTAAGTAGTTTGTTGAGAATCTTTTGAGCTCGTCAGTGACAAATGGTATTTTTAAATTTGTATGTAGAGTGAAGTTGGATACATACGTTATTTTCAAATTTCGTGAGTTACGTATGTTCGATTTTCGCATTTTTGTTTCTGTTATGTTGGTACACATGTCTGTTATATATGTTGGCAATATCAGCCATTTTGGATTGTCAGTTTGTTTTTGACAGATAAAAAGGTTAGTCGTGTTTTGGTGTGCTCTTCGATTTTTTACTATTCGAAAAAATGGATCAAAGAAATTGTATTAAGTTTTGTGTAAAAAATGAAATTAAATGCGCAAGGACATTTGAAATGTTGACTGTGGCGTTTGGCGAGTCTACTATGAGCAGAACACAAGTTCAATTGTGGTATAACCGGTTTAAGGAAGGCCGAGAAGATGTCAATGACGATGCTCGTCCGGGTCGCCCGAGCACGTCAACAACCGATGAAAACATTGAAGCAGTGAAGAAAATGATTTTGGATAATCGTCGAATCACTATCAGAGAGGTTGCTGATGATGTTGGCATATCGTTCGGCTCATGTCAAGCAATTTTTACGGATGTTTTAGGCATGAAACGTGCGGCAGCGAAGATTGTTCCAAAATTGCTAAATTTTGAGCAAAAACAACGTCGCATGGACATCGCTCAGGAGCTGTTGAACATCGTCAACGACGATCCAGATTTCCTCAAAAAGGTCATAACTGGTGACGAATCATGGGTGTATGGCTATGACATTGAAACCAAAGCCCAATCATCCCAAGGGAAGCGTCCAGAAGAGCCAAGACCGAAAAAAGCACGTCAAGTTCGGTCAAATGTTAAGGTTTTGCTCACTGTTTTCTTCGACTGCAATGGCGTGGTGCATCATGAATTCTTGCTACAAGGTCGTACGGTCAATAAGGAATACTACCTTGAAGTTATGCGCCGTTTGCGAGAAGCAATTCGTCAGAAACGCACAGAATTGTGGAAAAAACAATCATGGATTTTGCACCATGATAACGCACCAGCTCACATATCGATGCTTGTGCGTGAGTTTTTGGCCAAAAACAAAACCGTTATCATGCCTCAACCACCGTATTCACCGGACTTGGCCCCCGCTGACTTTTTCCTCTTCCCAAAACTGAAGACACCGATGAAAGGAAAGCGTTTTGCTACGATTGAGGCGATAAAAGAAAAATCGAAAAAGGAGCTGTTGGCGATACCAAAAAGCGCGTTTCAGAAGTGTTTCGAGGATTTGAAAAAACGCTGGCATAAGTGTATTATATCTGAGGGGGATTACTTTGAAGGGGACAAGATTGTTATTGATGAATAAATAAATACTTTTTGAAAAAATTGAAAATAACGGTTATATATTGATCACACCTCGTATTAGGGCGCGTTGAGTGTAGAGCAAAGTATTTTGGATTGCAGTCTAATTTTTGTTTTAGACGGTTTCGCGTATCCCCACAGTTGAACACCGTATGTCCATCTTGGCTTTATAATACATACATTTATGTAAGAGCAGATTGTTTTCAAAAGTATTTCGTAAAAAATACCTTAATTGGAAAGTTATTACTTGAAATTGCTTAAATACTAGCTTGTATGAGTTTCACTGCGATAATCCGTCTAAAATCGGCAAGACCTTCTTCTGGAACAGAAACACGTGTCATATGAAACCCACCGGTTTCAACATGTAATCCCACATATAAAAATAAATTGACAACATAAAAGACAGAGGGAGTTATCGATAATAGAGGATTGCTTGGCGTGGCAGTCCTATGTCAAATTCTTATCTAGAACAAGTCCAAGTATACTACATAATGACATAACTAAAATGCACGAAATTATTCTTAAGATGCCGTACTTTAGATTTGTGTATTATTAAAATCCATGATGCTTAATAGTTCTTTAGTCTGGTATTGACCTTATGTCAACGTCCATTTCTTTTTTAGATATGATCAGATTTCGCCTCATGTGGTATCATTGGAGATCGCTCATACAGGCTTTGGACCTATCATGTTTATTATACACATTTCCGTTTGTATCGTCCTTCGCCAATTTATCAGATAGTCCTTAACCCCTCCATGTCTGGACACCCACCCATTACATTGTTTTATGTCAGTTTATAGTGGAATTTTTTGTAGTGTTTCCCAGAGTTGGCCTGTGAAACGGCTTTTATGTTGCCTTAACTAGTGATCATTGTCGTACTATTTATTATTTTTTCGATTATATGACACATTTCATAAATACTAGTTCATATCCAATGATTGGATTGTGTCCATTCGTAAACTAAGCGATCATCTAGATTGCTCAAGTGAATTTTCGCCTGGTCTTTGATTAATATCCAAGTACGTATTTACTTTGTTTATGAAGATAATTCTAAATGGCATACTGTTCATCTGGTTTTGTAATAAACATTGATCCAGGACGGATCCACTTTGACCACATTTTGGATATTATCAAAAGAATATCATAAAGATGAAATAGATTCAAATTCAAATATGTCTGAATTAATATTTTAAATGTTATCAATAAATCTAACGATTGACTAAAGTTTTTTTTGAAAAAGGGGAGGAAAAATCAAATAATTTAAAGAAGCATTTACTCATGAAAGAATGCACGAGATTATAATAGGTTTTAACGTCTAATTGGTAATGCTACTTCATATTAACGCCTCTCTGTTTTTGTTACAATAGAAGCAGCTAAAGAATGGAAAGGAAAAACATTTAGAGTGCTTCGATCGCCAGCGGATACCTATTCTTTTGAATTTTGGCCATTTTTTGGAGATGCCACAATTCTTAGCCTTTGCAAGTATTTCAAGCTCAGGAAGGCTATAGGGTCATTGCATCAATGTGTTTGAATTGTACAGGGTGAGTCATTAGTTCGATTGCTCTTTTGTGTTTTAAATAAAAGAAAAAACAATTAGTGGAATAGCCATGGTTGCTTGTGGCGCATATTGTAAAAATGCTATAAGCTCTGGCGCACTTCCGGTTTCACCGGAAATGCACGAAACTTAATTTTTTTAAATGACTCACCCTATATATTTTTGGATTTTCTTGTACTGCTTTAAATTGTCTGTTCGACTGTCTTATCTTTTTCAAAATTGAGTCAATAGTTTTTGAGTTATTAATTTTTTTTGAAAATATTTGACCAAAACACGTGTTCAGAAAAAAATCATTTTCACATTATTTTTAAAAGCAGAAACATTAATTTTGGTGGTGCTTGTAGCCAAGAAAATTCTGCATCATTTGGTAAAGTTGCACTCGACAATACCTCAATAAACTTTGTTTTTTCAAAGCCTACTTCCTGAAATTTGCACATACCAAAAACTTATTTTTTTTAAATAGAACACCCAGTATTTTATTGAGGAAATTTGTTCCTTTTTTTATTCTCTTTCATTTTTGTTAACA
Source organism: Amphimallon solstitiale (assembly GCA_963170755.1). Taxonomy (NCBI): domain Eukaryota; kingdom Metazoa; phylum Arthropoda; class Insecta; order Coleoptera; family Scarabaeidae; genus Amphimallon; species Amphimallon solstitiale. The sequence goes on along the minus strand of OY720684.1, from coordinate 49,890,654 downwards.
ATGTTCTATACCTATCTTTTGTAATTTCTGAGATAATCACTATAGGAACAATTAGCGGTCAATTAAAGAACTACGAGCGCTGTTGTTCTATGCACCAAAATAATCGTTCAACCAATGGAAGGCAGGGATGGCGCCCGACTTCCTTAGTCAACTGTCAAACAAAGTAAATGTTATATCCAACTATGCCAAAAGCAATAATTTTATAGAATGAAGAGCATCGCATTTCAATTTTTTAATTCCGGCAATGTCCAGTTCCAGTATTTCATTTTTAACACTGTTGGTTAACATCGAAATAAAATAAAGGTTATGTTTGTATTTGAAGATGTCTTCAAAAAGTTTTGAAAATCCGTTCGTAGATAGCGAAGATACTCTCCTCCATTAACATTTTCATCAAATAAATAAGGTCCAATTATGTAACTACCCCACTATTCCTCGCCACAGTTTTAATGACGATTTTGAAAGTTTACAGATGTGATAAAGTGGAGGATTTTATGTGTTATAATAACGGAAATTGTGACGATGAACGTATTCACTTGAATAGAAGGTTTCGTTGGTAAACAACAAAAAATTGAGAAAGCCAGGATAGTTTATCTGCTGCCAATTGACAAAAATGTAAGCGATTCTGAAAATTTCTTTCAACTAACCCTGTGTATGAATATGCTACGAGTGAATTTCGTATTTCCTAATTATTTTGGATTCTCAAATTTGACTTACATCTAACTGCCGACTAATTTTCGTAGTACTAGTATGGGGCTGTTCAACTACACTCGGAAGTACCATAAACGTCTTATCCTCACCAGTTTTTGCTTTTTCCGCTCTTTCTTTCATATTCAATGCTTTCTGTTCACTCAAACCGTCCACTTTATATTTTCGAAAGTTTCTGGCTTCGGTTGACTTCTACCAGGGATCGCTGTGCATAAAGTATGGATGCTAGCAAAGAGTTTCTCTCAGATTCACCCAAAATGTCAATCATATCTATTAACTCTTCATAAGAATAATTCATTTGGATGATAACTAATAGCGATGCTTTTATAAGTTTGACATAAATGTATACCGACTTTCTTTAACAGTTGACTCAGGCAGCCAGCCGCATTCCAGCCTTTATTAGACCAATATTTGGGTGCAGAGAACAGCGCCCGTAGTTCTTTAATTGACCGCTAATTGCTCGTATAGTGATTATCTCAAAAATTAGAAAAGATAGGTATAGGACATTGTTAACAAAAATAAAAGAGAATAAAAAAAGGAACAAAATGACTCAATAAAATACTGGGTGTTCCATTTAAAAAAAATGAGTTTTCGGTATGTGAAAATTTCAGGAAATAGGCTTTGGAAAAACAAAGTTTCTTGAGGTATTGTCGAGTGCAACTTTACCAAATGATGCAGAATTTTCTTGGCTACAAGCACCACCAAAGTCAATGTTTTTATTTTTAAAAACAATGTGAAAATGATTTTTTTCTGAACACATGTTTTGGTATAATATTTTCAAAAAAAATTAATAACTCAAAAACTATTTACTCACTTTTGAAAAAAAAACAGTCGAACAAACAATTTAAAGCAGTACAAGAAAATCCAAAAATATATAGGGTGAGTCATTTAAAAAAATTAAGTTTCGTGCATTTCCGGTGAAACCGGAAGTGCGCCAGAGCTTAAAGTATTTTTACAATATGCGTCACAAGCAACCATGGATCCTCCACTAATTACTTTTTCTTTTATTTCAAACACAAAAGAGCAATCGAGGAAGCGGCTACTAATGACTCACCGTGTATATGGTTCCTACATTCACTGGCAGTGAATGTAGGAATCATATGGATGTTGTTAAAACTGATCAGGAGCATAACCAGAAGGATTCTGCCAAAAAGCCACATATCCCCTTCAGTGGGTTGCTTATGACTGGTGGTCATGTTTTTATTTTCTCTGTTAACAAAAGGCGTAAGAAAAACATGCGTAAAGTAAAACATAAGTAATTTGAATACGATAAACATATACAATTTAATAGCATTTGTGATCGAGCTTGTCATTCCTTATTTCTTGGTTTATATTTATCATTAGGAATTGAAAAAAAATGGCCTAATCCTGGATCATCTCTAGTCTCCCTTCGGAGCTGTGTCCTGGGTAAGTTTGTGCGATGCCTTGGAACACTTCTTGAAGTTGGCGGCGTAGGGCCTCGAGCATAGAGCACAGGTGGTGGGTTCGCCCTGAGTACACTGGCAGGTCTTCGATGTGTGAGACCGTGCGCACTTAACGCTTTGGAATGGGCAAGGCAGGTCCGTTGTCCGTGGCGTTACAACTGGCAGCAATGGTACTGCGTCTGATGAATGTCTCTGTGTTCGATCTTTGCCTCTACGTAGATATTTAGTCCACATAGATGCTGCAGATCGTATACCCAATTCCTCTCCTCAGATTTCGACAGATGCACTGAGGCAACCAGCAACTTAATGCATTCGCGGGCCCTTTGTCATGCGCTTGCACAGCAGCATGTAGAAGTCACGCCGTGTGACTGCGAACATCCATACATAGGAAACACCAGGAGGACCCTAGAAGTTGGATTCAAAGAACACAAGAAATTGGTTCGCCTAGGAGAAACTAAAAAGTCCCGCTTGGGCGCAGACCATCAAATCAAATGGAATGACGGGACAATTCTGACGAAAAAAGAAGGAAGATAAAAGAAGCGGAATATTTGGCCACGGTAACTAATCCCACAAATACACCAAGCCTGGAAACCAATTATTCATGAGAGCATAAACACGTCATCTAATACTACACAACACAGGACAGATTAAGATCTTGTATGACATAATTCGTCCATTGACATTTAAAGATGTCATGAGCGTTTTTTAATAGTCATTTTAAATATATCACAAGTTTAATCTCTTTTTTCACGGAGACAGTCACTGAAATATTCAAATTGTATTTAATTATTGTCAAGTTGCTCATTAAATTGTTCCAAAATAAGAGTTCTGCATTATTGTGCATTAATTGTATCTTGCAAGAAAAATGGGCTTATTTTCTTCTACGTGACATTGTACACACTAGAGATCGACCTTAATTAGATGAATAATAGTTTCTACATTCAACATGTGGGTATAACTAGTGTTCCTAATTTTGTGTGACAAGAAAGTTAACATACTATATTTTTTTCATTGCCTTTTAATGTTTAATTAAATACAAGAGAACGAAAGTAAGAAAGAATGATAAGGAACATATAAAACGAGAAGAATAGTAATTGACAAATAACATACTAATTTGAAAAGCTTCATAATCAAGCTATTATACGTGTGGAAAGATCCTGTTGAGATATCAGTGATGAGGCACGGTATAAGTATGTTATTTGGTCTTACTATGTTTTAACAATTTTGTTTAAATTTCATATCTGTAATTGTAAATGATTTGCTCCAACATTCTGTAGTATTACGAAAAGGAATTCAACTACGTCATATACATACAATCGAGAATATGTAAAGTTCAGCTCCCTTGATATTTTCTATATTAATATGTTACGACAACTAATCCGATTGTACGAATATCATCATTTGACAAATTCGATAAATTGTAAATCATTCATATACCCCTGTGATCTGATAATCCCTGTACAAATATGTTAACAACTAAATTATTCCTAATAACATTCGAAAAGACGTACTCTATTCTAGAATTAGATAACTCGCTTGTAACTATTAATGAATTCTTACACACTCACATTCCTTAAGGTGCAATCAATCAAGGAAGCCTTTTAAAGCATCACAGAATGTAGCAAAATCATCTAAATGGGACCTGTATAAACAACATATCAAATTAAGAAGTCAAGGCTGACAGAATATTTAGCAGTTTAGAGCACTGAAAAAGTATTTCACATAAATTATGGACACGGATGTGTAAAATGAGAAATGTGTCAGGGTTACTTTCATAAAAATATGGTGTTTGATATAACACTTCCAGGTTTTTTTTTAAATTTAGAGTCATCTACAACTCAGTAGACTTTTCTAATTACTTTAATCAACCGACGTCCACATGATGTTAAAAGTTTAAGTCTTTTTTTACTATTGTAGCTATTATATAGCATAATAGTAAAAAAAAGACCCGGGGATAACCTTAATAAATGGCAAAAAAATCCTTGTACTGAATAAGAACTTACCTAAAAGACTATGTGTATGGAAATAACCTTAATGCAAATGATATTATTTGCGAATTAAAAAAATTAAACGGTTAATTAGGTACTTTAGTTGAAAAACCTATAGTTTAGTAATGTTATTAAATATGTTTTACGATGGCGTTTACAGTTGATAAATGTTTAAGCTATAATAAACGATTATTGTAGATTCAACTTCATTCAAACAAATTAAGAGTTAGTGCAATAAAAGCAATTTTCCCAAACTGCCTATCTCTCAAAGGAAAGTAAAAAAACGACGAACAATTGTAACACACTATTCAAGTCCAAAAAAAGAACAAAGGTAGATATGGACGATAAAATAGATGATCCAGCGCCAATGAGTGGATAGCCCATTATTATTAAACTTTGGTAAAGTTTTCAAAGTAAAAAAAATGTTGGTATAGAATTCTGATTGATCCTAATAATTATGATTGATTGACGTTTACCTTGTAGAAACGTAGGATGTTTCTCTAATAAACAACGTGTATCAAAAACTAGGGAAAAATCCAAATTTCTTGGCATTGCAGTCGAACTGGATTTTTCATACAAGTTATAATTTTTTTTTTGAGTTAGCTTCAATAAGAGACAATGTTGTCATGAAGAAAAATTACCATTTCTGAACAATTTATATCATCTTCCCATTTTTTGAAAGACATATTCTCATTAAAGACCTTCCTTATCGTGGAAACACAAACTCTATAGAAAAGTTGCAAAATTTGATTATAGCTTTTTAATGAAGTATCTGCAGGTTACGCAGTACCAAGTATTAATATACTCTACAACTTCTAAATACATTGTTTTACAGTGGATTACATTAGGAATTATAAAAAAGTTGTTCTAAACTAAGATTTAAATACTTTTATCTTCTGAAACAATAAACGAAATCCTACTGTACTACTTCTATTCTCTTAATAAATCTCTATAGGATGCATAATTGGCGAGATATTCGAAAGAAAGTGCTACTCGCTTAGAGTAAAAGTGTTACTTCCTGTCCGAATTTTGATATTTCTTTTACACAAAAATCATTCCAAATGTAGTTCTAAGTACATTTTTACTCTTGATAAATATATATAGAATGTATAATTTACGAGATATTTGCAAAAATTGCTATCCGATAAGAGTAAAAGTGTTACTTCCGGCCCGAATTTTGAAATTTTTTTTATACAAAAGATATTGAAAATTCAGTTCTAAATACTTTTATACTTTTGATAAATATACATAGAATGCACAGTGTTCCCGAATGTGGATAAATGTGTTCATTGTATTGAATTGCTCCTTTTGATTTAAAGTACTTATATTTTTGTAAAGTAAGCGCGTAGACACACTGTGTGCAACATTGCTGGACTCTCTAATATCTACCAAATGTAATGCAATATACCTGATGGAAGCCACAATAGCGAAGAAGTGAAAGATAAATGGTATATTACAGGCGCTTCATGCACTATAAAATAAAAGGGCGCCACTTCGCCAATAAAGTGAAATGTAACTCAGTTTTTTTATCTGATATTTAATTTAGTCATGATACTATACCTGTTTTGATCAAAAACACAAAGTATATGCAAAATATTAACGAACTAATTAACATTTCGAAGGTGGATGCTACATTCATGAGTTTCGTAAGGACGCTATATTGTTAGTAGGATTTATATATGTATGTATGTATATATAGCTCAGTTATCGTCACTTTTAAAATAATAACGTCTTACATGTTTTTGGTGCGAAATTAAGTAAGCAATTCAAAAATGAACCGATATACCATTCTATTTGAAAAAAAATACTTTTAGACAAAAATATGTCATGTAATTTTTTAATCCAGTTTTCTGCAAATTCAATTAGTAATTGCGAAAACAAAAGTAGGTTTATATTAGGACCATTTATTATGAACAACGTTACCAAAAATTGTGTCCATCTATTACGTCGTTTTCGAGAAATATAATTTTATAAAAACATTGAATTTTTCAGAAAAATGGTAATAAGTCGCAAACTTTAAATTTTCGGCCTATACTTTCTTATAACTTCTTGAATTAGAATTATACGGGACATACAAAAGGGTAATGGTACACTCTGTGTAATACAAAATAATTTTAAAAGGTGCTCCTAATAAGTGGCTATCATGGGAAGAAAACCGCTTCGAAATATCTTTTCTCATAAGTCACAAACTGCCTTCCCCACGGAGATGACACCCTGTAAATTTCTAGATATACTAATCAACTCCAAAATGCATTCCTCTTAGTTGGACAGTTTTTTCTTTATAATGTTTCTCTTTAAGTAATTGGTATACAGAATCATGTTTACCATCACTCATGTATGTATTGTTATAGTATAAAATGTCAGTTATTAAAGATGTATTAATAGTTTTCAGTAATAAAAGATAAAATGTAGACTAGCACATACTTACTAGCTACCAATATTATTTGAAAAGATAAAATTCTATGACAGTGGCAGTACGAAGACATATATTGATTGGTTAGAATTGTCAAATGGTAAATGAAATGTTAAAGGTATAAATTTATTACAAAGTATTTTGCAATATGAGATGAAATTAATGAAAGTTTAATACTGTAATTACTTGCCATTGTATGCAATACAATTGTAAGGGTTAGACGGGAATAGATATGATCATTATACTTTTCAAAAATCTATATAAGGACTGCAAATCAGTTAGGATAACATAAATATGTATGTTGCTATAGTAAGTCATTAAACTAATCTTATTTAAAAAAAAATAGTAAGTTTATAAAAAATATCTTAGACACAAGAAAAAAAAAACAATAATGATTAATTTGGTTTTAAAAAGATAAAACAGACATATTGTCTAAAAACCAAAAAAGGGATACAATTATTATTGGGTGTTTTTCAAGTTCCAAGAAGCAGACTTAAATTATAAATTATCAATAGAAGAAATAGTATGATTTAAAGAACGTTTATATGTGTATAATTGGCATATTATCAAATTTGTAACGGTAGGCCCTGTATATAATGAATAAAATATAAATATAATATAACATCCAAAATATTTATATTAAGGTAAATAATGAATCAACACAGATCGGGAAACATGTATTATGCATTTATGTGTATTAAATTATTATATTCCTGTTTAAAATGTTCCTATATAAATGCTGTATATGTAAAAGAGAAATAGTGCGTAGGTGTATCGGTGTGAAAGAATGAAAAACATAAGTGGCGTCAATATTATCGCAGCCAGCCAGGAAGTTATGCGACATAAATAAGAAACCGTTTGTGTGCAACCGACACGTGGAACTTTGAATGTGATGAAGAAATGTAAAGTACATAGGTGGCCCGGGGAAACCCCGAGTAAGAATACGGCGTGGCGTGCCTTAAGCAAGGAATAGGCAGACAGACGTTCCCTAGCCGGCGCATGAACAGGTTTGCAGGTCGTGTTAAGTAGAATAACACTAGACCGCACCCAAAAAAAAAAAAAGGGAACGACATCTCACAGGCTAACAGTGCTAATACAAGTAATTCTACGCACTAGTAAAAAGTAAAAAGAAAAGCCTAGTGAGAAAACTGTTATAAGTTTTAATAAAACAAATAGTGGGTCAAGTGAAGTAAAAGTTCTATGAATACTTAAGTGTGTGCCGTATCTCCAGAAAAGAAGACGACGATTTCAGTCTACCTTGGGAAAGCTGCCCGTGAGAATACTGGTCCAGCGGCGTTCAAAGCATCGTATCAGGTACCCAACGTTATTTGAATTAAAGGCCTATATCATGCATGTTTTTTTTTATAAAACAATTCAATTAGCATCTAATTAAATCCATGGTATACTGTAGAGGTAAAGCGTCATTGCATTGTCGTTTATTATATGTGCCCATGTTGTAATTAATGCGTAATTTGTATCGTGTTGTACCCTTTGAATTGCATTTTGTTTCTATAACCTTTGTTTGTAACTTGATCTGTGTTGATGGTGTTTTTAATCAATATATTAGAAATGTTTAAATATTCTTTTGCGTATTATTTGTCTACCTTACTATAGGAAATTTGGAATATAAAATAGAAGTAATAGTACGTGCAGGACAATAATCTTAGTGTCTAAATACCTGAACCGTCTTGAAACTAAGAGTCTTATGCTAAACCGAACTATTTAACTGAGCTAATTACGCGGAACATCCAATAAGTCATTTTATTTATTTGAGTCATTTTAATTATATTATTTAAATTTGTATTATTATCTCTGAACACCCTACTTTGGGGCATTTTATTCATTTTTATTTAATATTAAAATACCGTACTATTACAAATTTAACAACTATAACAAATATAAAGAACATGTTAGCATACTTATATATTGAAAGAAGGAAGTAATATCTTATTACAAAGCATTTACTGTAAGAAAAGAATTTATTGACAAACTATCAAGTTTATCTACGTTTGACCAACCAGATGGATAAAATGTACACGGAAAACTACAAGCAGTATTACCGTAGATCATTCAAACTTGTCTACACTAGATGATCTTCACTGTCGAGGCGTTGCGAGGCGTTGACTATAGGTAAAATTACATGTGTTCAAACAGTATTCATGAGGGGATAAATATACTTGGAGTATACGCGGTGGGGTATAAGATATACCGGACGTTTTCAGGAAGGCACTCCGACAAGAGATATCCATAATAAACACTTTTGTTTAATTCTTTGATGAGTATACTTAGATTGTCGAATATTTTTGAATATTTTAAAGAGACATGAATAGATGTACCTACAGAAACGATTTGTTATATATATACTTTCCCTTAATTGATATAACTAAATGTTTGATGATATGATGATATAGTTATCCTTTTAGTATTTTGAAAATTATTGGATTAATAATATGATATAATAGTAAAATGATCATTTAATTTATGGAAAAGATAAAATGAACAATCATACCTGACTAATCTAACCTCATGTAAGTTATTATAGTTTAATATAAAATACAAAATTCATATAATTAATTTCTTTAATTATAAATGTGATAGTGTTTATAAAAGAGAACAATAATATATTTCTTTGTATCAAGATAACATCAATCGTTGACTAAAATATATAGAATTTCCTGACAGAATTACGAGTACGATTAATATTATTGCATAAAGAGTTTTAGTATTATACTAACTGATTTAAAGATCTTATAGAAATCAATTCATATTGATATCATATATAAATTGTGTTAATATGACTATTAATATTGTTATGTTTGTTGTTTCATTGTTATTAAATACGATATTGTTTTATTAGAAAGTTTATTAAACTGGTTTACTGCTCAACATTTTACGTTGATTTTACACACTGTGTATACACACATCATTACACTATACATTACATTCCTCACAAAAGTGTTGTTTACAATATTTTTTTATCAACAAAACTACAAATCTAACCTATTTAATTTTTTAATTAATCTACCAGATGAGGTTGTGGAAACATTACTTAAGTCTTTATGTTCCTCACAATCAGAAACATTAGATTTTGATTCACAGCTCTCAACCACTTCCTCCATCTCACCCCTTCCTTGATTTTTAGTCTTATTTATTTTTTCATTTTCTATTGCAGGTAATAACATATATTTCTATCTATCTGCAATAGTTCCCGTTTCTAGTTTAACTTTATATTGTTCATTAACCTTTTTATTGCTTACAAGATTTTTTATTGGTTCTGCATCTCGTTTAAACAGTCCTTTTAAATTTTTTGTACCTCTGTCATAATAATATTTTTGTTTCTGTTGTCTATTTTGGAACTTTGTTCTTATTTGATCAATATTAGATATTTTTGGCATTGAATGTTTATCAGTCATTGGTATTGTTGAACGCAATCTCCTTGACATTAAAAGTTCAGCAGGAGATGGCACATTATGGTCAACGGGCATGTTTCAATATGCCAGCAAAGCCAAATAAAAATCCCTACCATCATGTGTAGCTGTTTTAAAGATATCTTTAATTGTTTTTCTTGACTGTTCAACCATACCATTGCTACACGAATAATAAGTTGACAAAGTCCTGTGCTTAAACTTCCATTTTTTCAAAAACTTTGTAAATTCAAAAGAAGTAAATTGTGGGCCACAATCTGGCATAACTTCTTTCGGTATGCCATGACGTGCAAATATTGATTTAAGGTTTCTTATAACATTACTACTACGAGTATCATATTTTAAAAGTCCCAGCTCTACATATTTTGAAAAGCAATCAACAACGATTAGGCAATTTTGTGATTGTTTACAAAATAAATTAATTTCAACTTTTTGCCACGGTCTATCTGCGGGCTTTATTCTTTTTTTCTTTTTACCTCTTCTTGTACAGAGGTTTCGACATCATGTTATGCTTGCTGTTTCATTGTTAATACAACATATATTGTTTTATTACAAAGTTTACTAAACGCGTTTACAACTCAACATTTTAGCTTGATCTTACACGCTATGTATGCCCACATCTCTTCATATACAGGATGACTGCCAGCCTCTCATCCCTATATTACACTATAAATTAAAAATAAAATGTACTAGAACATACTTTTGTATACAGTGTGTATAAGCCAAATGGAATAAATTCATTATTTCGGTTACTGTACATATTTATAAAAAATCCCGAAACATGTCATATTTAATTTATAAATTTACATCGTGAAAATGCGATCCCTACCTTCAACCCCCTTCGAATGACAGGTACAACCCCCATTTTTTTAAATGGGAAATATAGGCTTGTGATATATCGTTGTAAAGGTCTCTTTATTCTCTATTCAAAAATGTTATAATTTTCATGTTTGTTGCAACAATTAAGATAGAATAAAATAAAATCATGTTGTTATCGAAATTCGCTACAATATACTTAAAAAATAAAAAAAATATTCATAATAAGAAAGTGAGTAAAAACCATACCAATGTGCTTTTTAGATGGTATCCATTAAAAATACTTTAAAAAGTTTCCGTGGCAACATTAGTTTGTTTAAAACGCCTTAGTAAATAGTTTTCTATTTAAAAGTTGTCATTTAAATTGACAGTTTGATAATTTTAGTTTGAATTTCGTAAAATACAATTCTGGGAAATGGTTAGATTAACGGAAATGCATAAAATAACAGTCATACAAATGATTGGTTACGGAGATAGAACCCGAACACAACAAGAAGTAACCCGCCTATTTCATGAGAAATTTCCTGATTTACCGCCTATATCTCAAGAAACAATAAGTAAGATAGAGAAGCAGTTTCGAGAGTTTGGTCATGTAAGGCAGATAAAAAAACCAGCTACAAATGCAGTGAGTGATGAAATCAAAGTAGATGTGATGCTTGAGTTTATGGAAAACCCACATACATCGAGTAGACATGCATCCACAACATTAAATGTTAGCCATACATCGATAGTAAACATATTAAAAGAAAATAAAATGCATCCCTATAAAATGATATCTACTCAGGAGCTTATGGAAGACGATTTTGATAGAAGAACTTATTTTTGTGAGCTAATGATGGACATGCTGGATAACAATATTATCAATTTAGAAGACGTTATGTTTTCTGATGAGTGCACTTTTTCTCTTAGCGGTCATGCTAATCGGCAAAATTGCCGCTACTGGTCTACGAAAAATCCTCACTGGATGAGGGAAGAACACACACAATACCCAGTAAAAGTTAATGTTTGGGCAGGTATTTTTGGGAACCATATTTGGTCCCTTTTTCATTGAGGGCAATTTGAATGGCGATCGTTATTTGGCACTACTTCAAAATGATGTCATTCCAACTTTGGCAAATTTATATCCTGATCCAGGAAACCCTCAAGTTCCAATGAATACGATATGGTTTCAGCAGGATGGAGCACCACCACATTACCAACGCAATGTTCGGCAGTACCTCGATGCAATATTTCCCAATCGGTGGATAGGAAGGCGAGGATTGATAGAATGGCCAGCGCGATCACCTGATCTGACCTTACTTGATTTTTTTATGGGGATATTTGAAGAGCATTGTGTACAAAACTAAACCTTTGGATTTAAATGACTTAAGAGAACGAATAACGCTTGCGATTAGGTCGATCACGCCTGATATGTTAAATAATGTTAGAAGACAGTTTTATTTAAGATTAGGATGTTGCCAAGACGTTCATGGTGAACATTTTGAACATCTACTTCATTGACATTCATATTTTTTTTGGCGTTTTAAATTTTTCTTTACATTTTGCATTCAATTTTATTTTTTGAGTATATTGTAGCGAATTTCGATAACAACATGATTTTATTTTATTCTATCTTAATTGTTGCAACAAACATGAAAATTATAACATTTTTGAATAGAGAATAAAGAGACCTTTACAACGATATATCACAAGCCTATATTTCCCATTTAAAAAAATGGGGGTTGTACCTGTCATTCGAAGGGGGTTGAAGGTAGGGATCGCATCTTCACGTTGAAGAATGTTAATTTATAAATTAAATATGACATGTTTCGGGATTTTTTATAAATATGTACAGTAACCGAAATAATGAATTTATTCCATTTGGCTTATACACACTGTATATTACGATGTTCGAGTTGGTTCATATTTGAGTAATGAGGTATCAAGAAAACTCAGTTATACAAACATGTGTGAGAATTCGTAGATCTACAATATAAAACTCCAACAATGATAGACCGAATCGCATTATTGTTAGACCGATATCGTTTCCCCGTGGCTGATATAGATGATGATGTAATTCTTTTTGTGAATTAATAGTGAAGAACTCGGCATCTTTTAATTGTGTAACATGGACATATATTGGGGTATTAAATATCGCAATGTTGGAACCAAAGACTGACGAGGAATAGTAGCTGCTATGTTGGTTTGTACCATTGCAATACATAAGAACAGGATCAGATAGATTATACATATAATTGTATATAATAGGAAATATATTAAAATTAAAATTATTATTTGATAACAAAATAACCTACTACTATGAATAAAATACAGAGTATTAATTAATATAATGACAAGTACTAAAAGACAGCAATAAATACAAACAAATATAAATACAGCTCATTAATAAATTCACAAGTAAAAGGTTGTTATTGTTGTCATGATGTTAATTTATGTTAATAAATATTTCTATAGTAAATTGAATAAATAGTCTTAAATTTTATGAAATTCCGTTTTGTAACAATACTTTTCATATGTGATGTGGCTGGTGATCTATAAAATACAAACTACCTTACTATTTGTTCATTTTCTCTTCTGTAAGACTTGTTCTCTTTAAATTAAGTATCTACATCCTTGTAGATAGAAAGCGTCATTTCTACATCGCAACTGGTTATAAGTGCGTACTGGAAATATTCTATTATTTCAGCGTATTTAGCATACACAATTGCCGCAATGTTATTAAATCTGGATTTCTATTAAAAACTGCGTCTAACTTTTGCCACTTGGAATACTTTTAAAATTATTAATAGCCCACGTCTAATGTGGTTAATCCATCTTTTAATTTGAGATTTCGATTTTCGAAATATGTGATTAGTTTAGGCAAATTTCCAATGTCTTCCTGAAGGAATAACTGATTTTTTAAATTTGGGATTTGTGTTAGTTCCTTGCACTCAGAAATACTTCGAGCATCGTCATTTAAATATGTAACGAAATTTTGTAAACTATCGAAATTCTCTGCATAATAACTATTTCTGTGTATGTTTTAGCAAAGCTAAGTGACGAACGAGCGATATTTTGGCATTCTGTAACGATATTTTACAGACTTTGTAATAAATTTCGGAATCACTGACAATTCATTTTCATATCAGAAAAAGTAGCATAAACAACGTTCTAGATCTAAATAAATGATAACTAAAAACGTATGCGTATGTTATTGAAACTAAACGAAATCCAGTGCACACTTACGTCTAGATAATTGAGAGAAGTCGATTCAATAAACCGGTATTAAACAGACTATTACAAAAATTACGAAGTACGTAATTAAGATTCAAAACAATGAAAAAACGAAACCAACGTAAGTATGAATGAAAATTTCATTTCTCTTGCGAAATATAAGGTAAATATAATAAATTTTAAAAACCCCCAACGCTCCTATCTACGCCGATGAAAAAAGGATTTTACTCATAAATTCGTTATTTCATGGACATTTTTTGCTCTCATTCTCGGGCACATCTCGGGCGTAAACAGATGTTGCAGTTCACCATATGAATTAGTGCTATTCAGTAAGCGTGTGTTGTTTACATTCTTTCTTTGCTTTGTTGTAACTTCGTCGTAGTTTAAACCGGTCATGTCCGCGCCCTAGTAATAACTATATGTTATCATTTTAAAAGATTTTTTTGTGTGATACCACTTCCACAGCAAATGACGTCAGCACTTATTTTCGGTCACTTTATAAAGAACAAGGTCAGGTAGATTATACATATAATTCTATATAATAAGAAATATATTAAAATTAAAATTATTATTTGATAACAGAATAACCTACATTATATGAATAAGATATAGAGTAATAATATAATGAGAAGTACTAACAGACAGCAATAAATACAAACAAATATAAATACAGGTCATTAATAAATTCACAAGTAAATAGGTGATATTGTTGTCATGATGTTAATTAATGTTAATAAATATTTCTATAGTAAATTGAATAAATAGTCTTAAATTTTATGGAAATCCGTTTTATAACAATACTTCTTATTTGTGATTCTAAATTTATAAATAGTCTATTTCTAATAACTATATTTTATCATTTTAAAAGATTTTTTTGTGTGATACCAAAACACAGCAAATGACGTTAGCACTTATTTTCGGTCACATTATATACATTCACATTATATTATTACATCATTAATATATTATTTATAAGAAAATTGTCAGATTATATTTAGATTCCAAGAAAAACATTTCTAGATATATGTACAGCTCGCAGACTGAGACCTGGCCGATGAGATGCCCTTCCCACAAGATGCGCAGTGAATTCTTATAACATTAGGATAAGCACGAACAGCTGGTTATTTCCTTTTTCGAATACTTTCTCTGTCTCGCACTGACCTATAAGACTCCGCCCATCGACCAAGACTCAGTGTATTGTACCTACCGAATCGTATTTGGATGTTTGAAGGTCGATTTATTTTGTTAACCCTTCATTTATATCAATGAGATTGTTAAAATTATAATATACACTACTCAAAAAAATTAGGGGAACACTTTTTTTCAAAACCTGTAACTTTTTAAATAATTCTTCTAGGCAAATAAAATTTGGTATGTTTCAACGGCATATATTTAACTTTAAAAAAATACCAAAACAATTTTACAACTGTAAGTTACTTTTAAGTTACACTTAAAATGGAAATTAATAACGCAAAACAAACTGGAAAAAAGTTCAAGTATGCTTTGAATTGACATATGAAAGCCTACTAAAGATAGATGAATTCAGTTATTAACCTTCGTTAATTAGAAGAAAGGCATCTGAGTGATGTGCAAGTTGCTCGTGTTGTCGCCCTTGTTCAGCACAGCCACTCTATTCGACATGTTAGCAGGGACCTTGGAGTTTCCCCTTCTGTTATTCAGCGTTTATGGAATCGGTTTCGGGAGACTTGGTAATATGTCAGAAGAGCTGGACAAGGCCGAAATCGAAAAACTACTCAATATCAAGACCGATTTCTTGTCCTTTTCTCTCTACGTAAGCGTATTGCCACAGCAAGAGACCTCCTAAACGACCTAAGACGAGCACATGGAATAGAAATTTCTGATCAAACTGTTAAAAAGAAGCGAATTTGAAACCAAGAAGACCTGTCCGCGCACCACGCCTTACGCAGCACCACAAAGCAACGCGAATGAGGTTTGCTCTGGATCACAGAGATTGGCAACTTCGTCACTGGACGCCTGTACTGTTTACAGACGAGTCCAGATTTTGTTTAACTCGTAGCGACGGTCGAGTATGTGCGTATATAGACGTCCTGGTGAACGCTACTCAGCCTCTACTATAGAGGAAGTGGATAGATTTGGTCTTGGATCTGTGATGGTTTGGGCTGGAATCGGTGTAGACAACAGAACTGACCTTGTTGTACTAACTAATACACTAAATGCAATGAATTACATCGAAAATGTCTTGGAGGACCATGTGGTGCCTGCTCATCCTAATGCAGGACAATGAAAAGCCACATACCGCCGGCATCAATAGAAATTTTTTACAAGAACATGGAATTCGGGTCATGGAATGGCCGGCGTTAACTCCTGACCTGAATCCTATTGAGCACGTGTGGGATCTGCTTGACCGACGTGTTCGCAAGCGTCCTAATCCACCACTAACCATACAGGAACTGATTGAGGAATAGGAAAGCATACCCCAAGAATATCTTCGCAGACAAGTGCGAAGAATGCTACGCAGGTGTGAGGAAGTGATTCGTACTCATGGAGGGCATACACGGTATTAAACCTCAACAATCCGCAGAAAACATTACTCTCATCGATACTATGACAGTTGCTTCCATTTTGTTTTGAGTTATTAAGTTACATTTTTAAGTGTAACTTAGAAGTAACTAAGAGTTGTAAAATTGTTTTTGTAATTTTCTTTAGTTAAATATATGCCTAAAATGCCCTAAATATTTGATTTTCCTTGACCTCTTATTTAAAAAGTTACAGGTTTTGAAAAAAGTGTTCCCCTAATTTTGTGAGCAGTGTATTAATCTACGTTCACATTTAATATTTACCTTGTGTACATAGTGTATATCATATTGCATTATTACTTTTAATACTCGGCCAAATTATGTGTGGATATATTTCATAATTGAGATTTGTAGTGGTCTACGTATGTACAATATAGTGAAAAATTACAAGAAAAATCATTAAGACATGTGTTTTTGGTCTTACATATACTATGTGTTTCGCGGCAATCGATAAGAATATTTTTGGGTAGGATGTTCGTGAAATGAAGATGACTCATAACTCATAAGAAAACAACTGAAATTAATATCAGCGAGAAAAACACATCCTTCATTTTCCTTTTATATTTATTCTAATAATACTTGTGTTTTTATGATGACCAAGGATTTTTTTGCATACGTATTCTATGTTAAGATAATGTAGAATAAGATGTTTGTCTTACGAAAATATTATTACAATAATTCTTGTAGGGTTAGATCATTTTAACAAAATATCGTGCAAGTCCATCATAGCAGCTCATCTTTTAAGGATCAATACGACTGCTCTTTTAAAGAAAAATGAGGATTTACTAAATGTATTGTTTATTAATAAATTTTTTGTTAATTATGTGTTATCTAAGTAGATAATTAATTGTTTATTGGGCCTGCTTATTTCTTTATTATCTAAACATAATAAAGATTTTTAAATCAGTGTACATTAGGGTGGCCCAAAATTTTGAAAAGTTCGAAATTTGAAACGCATACCACCTAATTTTGTTCATACAACCTATAAACGTCCTATAATAAATTTCAGCCAAATTCAAGAATATTAACCCATGCCGATATGGACTTAAACATTTACCATTCCAAATAACACAAAATTTAATGTGTTTTTGCGACAAATTTACGTACCGATTTTTATAGAATTATTTTTTACTAATCTTACATGTCGGGTGAAGCAAATGCACCTAATTTTATTATATCTATTATATTTCCTTGTATTTTTTAAAGAGTAAGTGGTCAACATATTTAAGAAAACGATTCTTTTGTACGAACTTTAACATGGGTGCTTTACTTTTTTTTGGGGGGGAGGTAACCCTTATGGGCTCCCGAGATCCTGTCCTTTTTCGGGAAGTGTGAGACTCTTACTAACTAAAACCCCTCCTCATGTCAGCGGTCAGATGGTATCGCCTTTCCGGCATTCTTCGTCCGGACGTTCCTTGTCCTTCCCATCCTCAACCTCTTTATCTCTCTTCTTCTTCCTTTGTTTTTAAGATCTTAATGACTGCTTCTTCCACGACGCACCAACTTTCCCGGTCTCGCAGCATGGTCGGTACCATATTTTCTGTTGTCAATCTGCCGCCCAGTCGGAGCTCCATTATCTCCCGTGTCTCCTTCCAGCATGTGCTATACCAGCGTTTCTCAAAGTGTGCTCCGCGGAGCCCCTGGGCTCCGCAGAAGATGCGAAGGGGCTCCGCAGCCGCCACTCATCATGCGCACGCACGCCCACCCGCATTTCCACCCGCTTTCTAATTCCTGTGTGGCGCCGTAGCACCCTCGAATCGACAAGTCATTACTTGTTTGAGTGAAACGAGTTGTGTTGTATCGTAGTGCAGATTGTGTCCTAAATTTTTCTTGTTTCTCAAAAGTTGTGTGCAAATTATCTGCAATGGACCGTTGGCTACAGACAGGAACATGCAAAAAACAGCGTACGATGATTTCAGAAGCAACAGAACAACCAATGCCTGGACCTTCTAATGCAGGTACTATTTTGTATTTATTTTTATACTTATTAAAGTATGAAATAATTTATTAATTTTTGTTACTCATCATTTTGTGTTCTTTTTTTTTCAGTGTCATACGAAATCGAAAAGCCAGATAGTCCTGAAAGTAATATTACCAAAGAACGTCATTCCGCTTTAAACAAATCTCGTGCAATGCAAAAAACAAGGCGATATGATGAAAATTATATAGCTTTTGGATTTATGGAAGCCGACAATAATTGTCCTCAATGTGTTTTGTGTAACAAAGTTTTACCGAACAGCTCTATGTTTCCTGCTAAACTGCTTCGCCATTTCCAATCTTTGCATGCAGAATACAAGAATAAGAATGCAAGCTTTTTTTCGCGAAAGCGTGAACAGCTGTCAAAATCAAAAATGTTTATGCATCACGCATCGCATACCGATAATGAAAATGCAACTGAGGCATCCTACATTGTTTCTTACAAAATTGCAATGGCTGGTGAAGCCTATACAATAGCAGAGAATCTTATAAAACCGTGTGCAGTTGAAATGGTAAAATGTATGCTGGATGAAAAAGCTTCAAACACACTATTAAAGATACCAGTTTCGAATGATACAGTAGCTCGCCGTATAAAAGACTTGTCAGGATCCATAAAAACCGAGTTATCTTTTCGCCTCAAAAGTTGTGATTTTGCACTACAAATGGACGAATCCACTGATGTCGCAGGGCTAGCAGTATTGCTTGTATTTGTACGATATCAGTTCGAGCATTCCATACAAGAGGATTTATTAATCTGTAAGGCGTTAGAAAGTAATACTACTGGGGCTGAAATTTTTAACTTGGTAAATAAGTACTTTATTGAAAATGATCTTTCTTGGGACAACTGCATTGATGTTTGCACTGATGGAGCAAAAGCTATGGTTGGAAAAACTGCAGGTGCCGTTTCAAGGATCAAAGCTATAGCCAAAAATTGCAGCAGTAGTCACTGTATAATCCACCGTCAGGCATTAGCAGTGAAAAATATGCCACTTCACTTGAAAACTGTTCTTGACGAGTCTGTAAATATAATAAACTTTATTAAGTCTCGACCGCTAAATATGCGACTATTTAAGATCTTGTGCGATGATATGGGAAGTAGCCATACATCTTTACTACTTCATACTGAAGTTCGATGGTTATCTCGAGGCAAAATACTACTGCGGTTATTCGAGTTGCGAGCTGAAGTGCACGCTTTCCTCCTGGAACATCCTTTTCATTTACAAAATCAATTAACCAATAAAAATTGGTTGTTTCGACTTGCCTATTTGACAGATATATTTTCCAAACTTAACGAAGTCAATCTCTCACTTCAAGGGAAACAGATTACTGTGTTTACAGCGAATGATAAAATCAAGTCATTTAAGAGGAAGATGGAATTTTGGCTAAGTAGAGTAGAAATTGGAGAGTTTGAATGTTTTCCAACGTTAGAAGAGATTTGTGAAGACACGAGTACAAAAGAATTACCGCAAGAAATGGTTAACGACATTGTTAACCATCTGAGAAACATGTGTGCTTCGGTGGCACAGTACTTTCCGAATGAATGGAATAGTAATCTGGAAAAGAATTCTTGGGTTAAAAATCCATTTGTCATCAATGAAAAGCCTGGAAGTTTATCCTCGCAGGAGTACGAAATACTCATAGAATTAGTGTCGGATTCTTCACTAAAATTGACGTTTGAAAAACAGCCCGTAGCAGAATTTTGGTGCAGCCTGAAGCAGGAGTATCCACAGCTTTCAAAAAAAGCTATTTCCATTCTGTTGCCATTCGTGAGCACATATCTTTGTGAAACTGGATTTTCGTCATATGTTTCCACCAAAACCAAATATCGTAACCGCTTGGATGCCGAGCCAGATATGAGGCTACAGCTTTCCTCAATAAAGCCAGATATCAAAAAAATCTGTGCAAATAAAGCACAATATCACGCATCACATTAATTTGTTACAAAAACATTATTATAACATAATCATAATCAATACAAATTTACATATTTATCTTATTAGTTTTCTTTACCATCATTTGAAACTTATTTGTTTTTGATACTGTACTAGGGGCTCCGTGATCTTAGATACGACCCTATTTGGGCTCCGCGTTCAAAAAAGTTTGAGAACCGCTGTGCTATACGAATGAATAAATTATTCGGGGTACTTTCTTCGCAATGTCTTTTTAGTGCAATCGGGAAACAGCTTCCAGTGCTCCATCACGTATTGTAGAATAAATAGTTTTTGTTCTTAATTTTCAGTAAATAGTCCATTATACCCTTCCATCAATTTAATTGCCCTCTCAGAAGTGTCGTTAACACAAGCAAATGTTTCCAAGATCTTTTTGGCTTTGATAGACTCTTGATTTTCATCCCATTTTGAGAGATCTATTAGAAGAAACCCTGTATCAATTCTCAAAAGCTTCAATAAATTGATACCTTCTGGACCCACAAAATCGTGTATTGTTTTATCTACAAGAAGAGTGAAAGACAAAGGAATTATTATTATTTGCAACTTCATGAATGTAAAATAAAATTGGTCAATATCATATCTGTTCCAGCTAAGCACCTAACACGACATGGTTTTCTTTGATTAATTAAAAACGTCTTATCTTCCTCGATCTTGATTATTTTCGTTGCGTTTACATGCGCGATGTCAAAAAGATTGCGAAGATCTGTCGATATGGGAGCGCGCATCTCAAAATGATATTCTAAACTGTTACCAACAAGCGGAGTTCTCGTCGCAAGGGTAACACTTGACTTTATGCTAAGATGCACCACAGGTTAAATATTTTTAGAATAATTATATTCATTTATAGCAAAAACACGTAAAATTGAATATTCGAAATGGTAAATGTTTAAATTCACATCGGCATGGGTTAATGTCCTCGAATATGGCTGCTATTTTTTATACGATGTTTTTAGGTCTTAATATAAAAATTAGGGGGTGTGCGTTCCAAATTTCAAATTTTTCAAAATGTTGGGCCACCCTAGTGTACATATATTAACCTACTATAAAATATATTTTTGTGTATTATTACGAAACTACATGTACATCATATACGTGACTGATATTCCATCAGATAATATCATCATGTACGCAGATGACATTTCACTTTTAGTGCCCACTGACAAGACGAAAGACTTGGGACGACATGCGTCTAATAGTTTGGGTGTCTTAAATAACTATTTACTGGACAACAAGCTTGTGCTAAATAACGATAAAACTGTATTTATTGAATTTAAGGCAGCGTCGCGCGAAAGAGATCAATCTCTTCTCGTTAGGGGGCCTACTGCAACCATAGCTCAGGTAGATAACTATACATTTTTGGGCTTAACTGTTGACTCGACTGCAATTGGAAAGAGCATATAAAAATGTTGTGCAGTAAAACTGGTCCAGTATGTTTTGCGCTGGGTGGACTGAGGGATGTGGTGAGTTATACAGTATTGAGGATATTCTATTTTGCTTCATTTCACTCAGTGATGGTATACGGCATAATAGCATGGGGATCATCACCCGATATCATTCGAGATTTTAGAATGCAAAAGAGAGCATTGAGAATTATGACTAGAGTATCTGCAGGGACTAATTGCAGGGATTTGTTCAAGGAACACAAGACTATGACGCTGCCGTGCGTCTATATTTGGCGGCTGCTGTTGTATGCTGCAGAAAATTTAAACAAGTGGCCGAAATTAAATAAGAATGTTGTCTGCACTCGAAACGGTTGCACGCTCGAGATTCCTAGACATAGACTAAGTTTTACCGAAAAAAGTGTCAGATATCCGGCCATTAAAGTATATAATAAATTGTCAAGAAAATTTAAATCAATGTCTGACGAGCAATTTAAAAAGGGAACTAGAGAATTACTAATTGAAAAGGGTTACTACTCAGTAAATGAATACTTAGGAGATACACTTTTGTAATAGTTAATGTGTTTTATTTCTTGTGTTTGACTTTTATTTGAATATGTATTCATGTGCTTTGTATTTTATGTTATATTTATATACATATATAAATATATATATATATATATATATATATATATATAATAATGAGTGATATGGAATTATCGGGTATTCGGTCCGTTGCAATCAAACTCAATTCTTCATTACTCAATATTTCGTTTTAATTAAAAACTTCATCAGGAGTATGTTACAAAATCACAAAAACACACCTGTTGAAGAAAATGCTGAACAAAAGAACTCTTTTTTTAAAAAACTTACAAACAGAGTTACTGCATCTGTGGGTACATTAAACTAACATATATGTAATTTGTTACAAATGAGTCCTCTTTAAAACTTGTCAAACACATAACAAAGACTCACACAATAATCAATAAATTTAAAAAACGATTTCACATGTATTATCTGAACTAAAACACGTTAAAAATATACTGTCACTGTAACTACGTGTGCGTGATTGAAACATTTATTCATGTCGTTTGTATATTAAAATCGATTTGAGACAAAAAACACCAAAAAAACGGGCATAATAAAAAGAAGAGAAAAAGTCCACTCCTCACTGCAAATAGGTACAGAGATCGAAGAGTCAAAAAACATAAAGGAAAACAACAATATTTATGAAAAGCTTAAAATATGGGAATAAATTATATTTAATTTGTTAACGTCCGTTTTAAAATTGATTGCTTTATTATTCTTGTTAATATGTACCATTTCTAAAAATAATCTTTTACTATAATTGTTCTCTGTGTCTAGTATTTTTATGTTCTCAAAATTGAAAGTGTGACCGAGTGTAATACTGTGTGTAGCCACAGTATTACACTCGGTCACACTGTGTGTAGCCACAGTATTACACTCGGTCACACTTTCAATTTTGAGAACATAAAAATACTAGACACAGAGAACAATTATAGTAAAAGATTATTTTTAGAAATGGTACATATTAACAAGAATAATAAAGCAATCAATTTTAAAACGGACGTTAACAAATTAAATATAATTTATTCCCATATTTTAAGCTTTTCATAAATATTGTTGTTTTCCTTTATGTTTTTTGACTCTTCGATCTCTGTACCTATTTGCAGTGAGGAGTGGACTTTTTCTCTTCTTTTTATTATGCCCGTTTTTTGTGTTTTTTGTCTCAAATCGATTTTAATATACAAACGACATGAATAAATGTTTCAATCACGCACATGTAGTTACAGTGACACTATATTTTTAACGTGTTTTAGTTCAGATAATACATGTGAAATCGTTTTTTAAATTTATTGATTATTGTGTGAGTCTTTGTTATGTGTTTGACAAGTTTTAAAGAGGACTCATTTGTAACAAATTACATAGATGTTAGTTTAATGTACCCACAGATGCAGTAACTCTGTTTGTAAGTTTTTTAAAAAAAGAGTTCTTTTGTTCAGCATTTTCTTCAACAGGTGTGTTTTTGTGATTTTGTAGCATACTCCTGATGAAGTTTTTAATTAAAACGAAATATTGAGTAATGAAGAATTGAGTTTGATTGCAACGGACCGAATACCCGATAATTCCATATCACTCATTATTAATTCTGTACGGTCGATAGTGCTAGATTTTCAAAAATATATATATATATATATATATATATATATATACATATATAATATAATTAGATTTTTCTTTGCCGTATATTCAATAATATAATAGATGTTTTTCTTGGGAATAGCGGCATATGTGAATAAAACTATAATTGATTGTGACGTTTCAACATTTATTTATGTTTTCTTCAGACCTCTGTAATTTTATAGAAAAAAAAAGCTTTACATATAATTAAAATTAGATCTATAGAGTTATTATTAATTTAAAATTAAAGTTAAATTAATAATAACTCTATAGATCTAATTTTAATTATATGTAAAGCTAATTTTTTTTTTCTATAAAATTACAGAGGTCCGAAGAAAACATAAATAAATGTTGAAACGTCACAATCAATTATAGTTTTATTCACATATGCCGCTATTCCCAAGAAAAACATCTATTATATTATATATATATATACATGTATTATATTTACATTATTATGACGTTTCCCATACTCTTTTGAGTCGCGTGGAATAAAGATTAAAAAAAAAAACTCTTTAAAGCAGGAACAAATATTAACTATATCAGCTTATTTTCTATTAAAATATGTATAACAATTATCGTGTATGTTTTATATCAGGGAATTTCTCATCAACACCTTTAGCTTCTAAATTTTTCCATATTCCCTCTCTAATTGACTAAACAAGCTGTCTTCATGTCTACAAAACTCAGAAGTACTACTTCGCACTTCGATATTGTCTCCTCATTTATTTGTTGCAGGAAAATATGTACATTATTGGTATAAATTCAGTCTGTTTGACAGGTAGCTTCGATTCGATTTCTTAGTCTATTCTCCATAAAACTTTCAAGTAGTTTAAGTGCTTTTCTTACTACTGAAATTTCTATATAATAATTAGTTTCGTATATCCCCACTTCAGTGTATAAAAAGTATAGTAGTCGATTCCATTGGTTTTTAAATTCTCCAGGCAAAATTTCATATAGTAAAAAATCTCTTTTTTATATAGGGGTGAGGTATTTGAGCAGTTATGTTTTTATTTCATCCCCTTCTGGAGCTTAACCAACTTGCAATTTCGTTATTGTATCTCTTAATTCTATTACACTAGTATTGCCTGGAGTCTTCAGTTTTTCTTTATATGCCTCAGTCTTTCTTCATTTGCGCGTCGAGTTGTTTGTATTTCACTTAAATTGTTCAATAATTCAGTATAATATTCTAGTCATTACTCTATTATATCTTTCTCATTCATTAGTATATGTCCTATTTTCCCCGTGGGCAGTTTTTACTGCTCCTTCTTTTATGTTCCCGTTTTTTTTAAAAAAAAAAACTTTTTATTTTCCTTTGAACCTTCTTCTCTCATGTTGTTTCCAATCCCTATTTTTTATTTTTGACCTTAAAATTTTCTAATTTTGGTGATTGTTTTATACTCTTTTTTGTACTCGAATAAAATATTAAAAAATATATCACATATAATTTTAATATGACCTTTTGGTTGCTTCCTTGACTTGCTAGGAAAATAAGCGGTAGCCTTTTTGGGCTCAACGCAAAAGAAATTCTTATTGCGTTTGACCTTTGTTGTAAGCCGGTATATATTTTTTTGCCGAATTATTAAGTACACAGTTTACCTACCCCAAGTGTACGGTGTATTTGAATTCCAGTTAGTAGGATCTTCAAGACAATCAACTTTTATATTAAACCTTTGTAAAACGGATTGCAGGGTAATATAATTATCAAAAGCTTACTCATAAAACCTCTTTTAAACAGTTAAATATCGGGAGCCTTCTCCCTAAAGCTGTGAGACTTTACATCCCTTGGTCTATATCAAGAGAATATATAAATATTAAGAGAAACATATGCATATTGCATTATTTTGTTTAGCTTACATACAGACATGAGCAGTAAAAAGTAAACGAGTGCTAAGCTGTTTTGCAATATTTTCGCTAGATTGTTAGGGACTCCATAAAAATACGGAGTGGCATGCTGTCTCTTTATTCCATCTTTCTCAAGAGTCTTCTATACATTCCCGTTGCATTAATCCAGAGTGAGACTCATCTGAACACATTCAGGTTTGCTAATATGACGTTTAGGATAGAAGACTTGTAAGAAAATTATTTGGACTGCATTGTGTAAACAGTCTAGAAACGCATATACTTTTAATGATTTCTTGAAAGCTGCTCTGTTATCGAGATCGACGTTCATCTAAATTAACTGTCTAAGCTACATAAAAAGTTAAATCTAGTACAAGTAAAACAAGAACAACATCTACATGTGGCTAATAATATGTCAAAAAATGACATAAAGAACATTTCAAAATCATTCTAAACTTAATTTGTAGCTAGTCACTTCTTCAAAGGCCAAAGATTAATTTTATTATTTAAAATTGTTAAATAAAAATACTATATAAAAAAATCAATTAATTATCAACTTGTAACACACTGTTGTATTTTCTGGGTAGGCAGTAATAATAATAATAATAATAAATATGAAAAGAATAGGGGAATTCTTTTCATATTAATCTTTGATTGAACTATAGTTTTGTAGAGTTTATAATAAATAAATGTTAGACAATGCAGACCATGTTGACTGATGAAAAATTATAATTTAAAAGTTTCAAGTTTTGGTATGATCCATAAATTATAATTATTTGAATTTAAAAAATTGGTTTGAAAATTGTACTTGATAACAAATTTGTTTTAATTAATTTGTAATATATACTAAATTTACAATGACGAATCAACTAGCAGCATTCATTCGTCTTTCCTCACAAGAAAACGGACTATTAAATACGATATTTTCAAAAAACATGTTCTATCTCAGATACGTATAGCAAGTATTGACAGACGAAATACCAGCTGAGCAAATTAAATAAACATCTCCATTCATCGCATTTGTGTTAATATTTTCATATGGAAATAAAAACTGTCCTTTTTATTTTATATAGAACGACTTTGCAAGACCATTAAAGAATACGACTTTCTCTTACTGCCCGATTTACACTGTAACTAATCAACTGGTTACTTTTCACTGCAAATGACCTTACATTAATGTAAGGGTGGTATGGATTTATTTATTTTGAACCATATATTAAACTATGTCGCGGACACAAAAGAAGAAAAAAGTATTTAACGTTTTAGACGTCGTTTTTATAACGGGGATAATGCCTATAGCTTATCTGATTTTCTATTTATACATGTACAGGTGGTAGTGCTAAAATGGTAACTATATTGCAATTACTATTTATGGTCTACATTGTATCATATGTGATTTAAAAAGATTAAAAGGTCACAAGGTCGCGTTAGTGCTAAAATAAAAAAAATATATTGCAATTAAGGTGATTCCGCTTACAACTATTTTTAGTCTACATTATATTTTACAAATAGTATATTGAAATAATACGATCCAGAAATCATTACGTTTAAGAAAATTTATTATAGTAATCTGATAAACTGTTACAATAGAAAGGAATTTCTATTAAAATAGAATTACTGTCGTAAAAAATGTGAATATATAGGTACAGCATGTTATTGCATAATAATAATAATATTTTATTTGTTCTTGTGACCAGAAATGGTATCAATAAGGCAATTTTATAAATATAAATATAAAAAATTATATAATATAAACAACAATAAACAAAGGAACTAGCCGCGTAAAAGTCATAAAAATATAATGATAATAATGCTAATAACATCCCGGTATGGCATAAGCCATTGTCACAATTATACATAAAAAACAGCGTCTTCATATTACCTAATACACATCTTTCTATATAGCAATTGTCCTAATTTGAATTAATTTTCTACACGAT
Organism: Amphimallon solstitiale; assembly: GCA_963170755.1. NCBI lineage: Eukaryota > Metazoa > Arthropoda > Insecta > Coleoptera > Scarabaeidae > Amphimallon > Amphimallon solstitiale. The sequence goes on along the minus strand of OY720684.1, from coordinate 49,862,823 downwards.
CTACTCGTATCCCTACTTAAAATAACTTATTCTTGAAACTAGGAGAATATAGGATGCGACTGTAATAGATCTACTTAAACTTGCACCATCAATGAAGGCTAAGGCTTACTAAAGCCTAAACTTAAGACCGAACTTAACCAACACGAGTTTTACAGTATCTTTGATGTAGGTGGTTTAGTAAAGCCGAACTTTATTAGGAAAGTTTACGGTTGTTATTGCGGAAACCGATAATTGCAGGTTATGTGAATGATTAGCGCTGTAGTTTTGGTAATACTTAATCACGAGCTCGGTTGTTTCTAAACTGACCGGCAAAAAAAAACCGCCCACATGAAATTTTTAGAACAATCGGCTCTACAATCATTTTAAGTTTCTATTGAGATTGAAGAATTATTCATTGTATGTGCAATATATGCAAATTTTTTCAAGTACTAAGGCAATCTTTGACCAATGTAAATTTAATTTTAGAAAATAAGAAAAACAGTTTGAACACGATATTTCTCTCAACTTCTAAAAATAAAATTGGTAACTTTTAATTCTAATCTAATATCAATAGCGTGTATGTCCTCCACGAGCTTCAATTAGAACACGTAATCGTTGCGGCATCGAATTAATTAAATTTTTTATGAAGTCTTTCCTCAAATTCTTCTTCAAGCGCAAATCGAAGCATTTCAAGAGTTTCTGGTACAACTGCGCGTTGGCGAATACACCTCTGGAGTTGATCCCATAAATGTTCAATAGGATTCAGATCTGGACTACAAGTGGGCCAGTCGAATTTGCGAATTGAAAACTAAATAAATAAATTACATGTGCAAACAGAAAACGTGTATCAGATGTGTGGGCGGCTTTTTTTGCTATATATTTAACGAAAATCTTTGTGAAAACAAATGAAGAGTAGTAAACGTGTTTCAAACTTCACAACAGAAGAAACATATCAGTTAGTCAAATTAATGATTAGTATATTAAATAGTATTAGACCAGTGGCAGATATTAATCATAAAAGATCAATTAGATTAGAAGAGACAAACACAAAAATTCCGTAAGAAAAGACGAGAAAACTTCATCCTTGGCCCAACATGTAAAAGAAACATCGAACATAGAACATACGAAAACCAGAATTAACAGGGAAACCATCGAAATTAAAAAACACCCGACCAATCTGAATTCACGAGATGATACCCAGATGTTACCAACAGCATGGAAACCAGCATTAATAAGAAAAGATGTCAACAAGAAACACCAAACTAATACACCTACATTGCAAACCAGCCGATACACCTCAACCACGGGCCCAACGACATGGAACCATGCACACATTCATCCATGGGTAACCAACCAAAATGATAAACGAGTATATAACCACCATCTGAACCCCGACGACGTCACACACACACACAACACACATACACACACACACATATATATATATATATAAATATTTCTATCTGCTTTAAATAACAATCTCTTAATTCCAGATTTAATATCTATTCATTTTATATTGAAAATCTTATTCTGAAATATGTCAAGATTTTGATAAATTAAGTTTTTTCAAATTGGAGTTGCTTCAGATCCTATATCAATTAAAGCCTTACTTTTAATTTAGTGTTACCTAATTTAACATTAATAATTGGCAGTAATACTTCATCTTCAAAATAAAAAATTTCACCGTTTTCATTAAATAAATTTTTTGGACATTCATATTCAATACGATTATGTCCTTGTAAATTGGGTTGGCGATAACTAAAATTTTGAGGCTGTTCTATAAAAAATGATTTTGTGGAATAATTTCACTAATTTCTACGTTAGTTCCTATATCTTGTGTACTTAATTGTTGTGATTCATCAATTTCTATGGCATTTATATGCACTTGAGGTTCTATTTCATTACTATCATCTTTCGGCATATTTCTCGATGTAATTTGATGGATAATTTTGTAAATTACGGTTTGGATTAAAGTTTTGTCTGTTGATACTGCGGTGGTATATTACGATTTACAAATGTATTACCAAATTGTCTATTATTTGTTTGAGTATTGTATCTGGGAGATTATTTATTAGTGTATTTTTGTATTGTGTATTACCTGATGGCATATTATTAAAGTTCCTATTATTATTTGTAGCGCTCATTGAATGTCCAAAATTACGCTGCCCGAAATGGTTTCTTGGATTATGAAGATTTCCAAGCTCCTGTGGATCAAAGGAAAACCTATTTTCAACGTCAAATTTTGAAGAATTATTACACTTATCAAGTTCATCATACCATCTCAATAAGTTACAGAAATCTGAAAAGCTTTTAACTTGTCGATTAATGATAGCTTTTATTATATCATACTCAAAATATCTAGAATAAAATTTGATTAATTCTTCCTCTGTAATCTTTGGTATTAAATGTTGTCATACACAGCATTTTCTTGTGAAATATGTTTCCAGTGAAGTACCATATTTGGAATTTCTATTAAATATATACAGTCTTATTTTAGATTGTGTAATTCCAGACCAATATTTATTGACAAATACCATCAATAATAGTAAACCAATCTTGTACATTTCCTTCTAAAGATGATATTATAATATTAGTTATGTATGATAAATTTGTTTGTTGGGGAATCACTCTTTTAATAGCCTTTATAAATTCTACAGGATTATTAGTCCTATCATCATATTTGACAATTAATTCTTTTAATTTAAAAGCATTGACACTTTGATTTTGTAAAGAATAGTCCGCAGAATTTACAGAAGTACTTTCCAACTTAGATTCAATATCAATTAATCTTACATCTATTTCTTTAGAAAGTACTCGCTAACAGACTTTTTCTGGTCTTTTAATGCTACTGATAAATTTTCAATCATGGACTTGAGATTGTCTAAAATATTGTTATCGGAGTTTGATCAACATCATTTGATTCACTATCCCCTTGATTACTCATGCCCTTCCCACTTCTCAAAAGCATAAACTCTACAGAAAAATTAGATCTTTAGTCGTGCCCTTAGTTGATCACCACTTGTTATGTTATTTATGATATAAATAAAAATGAGTTAGAATTATGACATATCTTCTTTCCAAAATATATTTCTTCTTTTCCTTCTTCTTCTTCTTTTTCCCTTGTTACTTTTTTTTGTTTCCAATATATTGTGTGTTATAATATTTAAGACAACTATAAATTTAAAACTTTAACACTATAAAAATACTTTTTAATTAAATGTGTTTTTCACTGACATCTTCATTGACTTATTATTCTATATCTACCTTTTGACAACCCTCTCAAAACATCTGCATCTATTTTTACGGTAGAAAACTTTCATGAACTACTTAAAATTTTCATGTGTGTGATTTTTCTGAAATCTCCGTCTCTGCATTGTTTCTCTTTAAATTTTTACTGGGTTACATAGGTAATGTATTATGTATTCGGATAGTGTTCTTGTTACATAAAATTTGTTTTCTTTTTAATTAATATAAGTCTGCTTCTGAGTAATAACTTTAATTAACTAACGGAACATATCAAAAACGAGGCTTATACAAATTACCCAAAGACTTTAATTTTTCTATATTTGTATATCAAGATAAAAAGACACGTCAAACAAACTGATATTAGTCAAATATATAGAGGAAACGCCTTACACTCAATTGTACGTCATACTAGATCCATGATGACTCGTCTTGTTTATGTTGCCGGATCTATTTTTATTTCTGTCAGTGACATTTGATATAACCAAAAACAAAATTATTCATAATACAATAACTATAACGTAATATACTATGTAATTAAGATGCTCTAAGATTTCAGTCTTTCTCAACTTCTTTAGTTTCTCTAATACAGTTATGACAACATGTAAACGTCATGAATGACGTAAAATTGAATACAACGCGCCTTCTCTGTAGGATAAACTAGATAAACTACGTACTTCAAATAAAAAAGAATATTGGGTTATTCAGCTGTAGTAGAACCCGGAATAACCCGATATTTTTTCTCCTAGTCAAAAAATTTCGTCTTCTCAGTCGATAAAATAAAATATTTACGAGGCTTTCCCGTTACATGAAACTTTATTTGTATACATATGTGGAGTTTTTAATCTAGGCGGCTGATATATTCGATTTTTATAGATGTGTGTGTATGTCAGAGGTGAAACTCATTGTTTTACACGCTACAGAAGAAGTTGTTTTAACAAGGAAAGATTTTGTGACTGGAATTTACAGAAATGTCACAAACTTTTTAAGACATAGGTATTTAGACTTTCAAGAAGTATGACGATGTATTTATGTGTATCGTTTATAAGTAAACTATTTTCTATTTGTTGAAACTTATATTCGCAAAATTAAATATGTGTAGAATTTAAGATAGTATTAGAAATGTATCGACTTTATTTTTATATAATAAAACCAAATAAATTGTAATTACTATTACATATATTTTAAATAAATAAGCTAATTTTTAAAAAAAAATAGATCAAAATTGTATTAAATATTATATTGAGTATGGATTATAACAAATTGTGAAGTTAGCTTATTGAATCAACAAGAATTATGAGGGTATTCACGTTTTTATTAAAGTAGAATATTAATTTCTATATGAAGATATTGGTAGTACGGCTGCTGGAACATAATACTTCACTTTATTAACCTATAAAGATTATAGTTGACAACCACGTACCACGGTATCTACATCCATGTAATATTGATAGTGGTCTTGACTGGAAAGGCTTGTCTTATTAACTATTTTATATAATTTTCTATTAATTGAGTTAGCAGACGGTTCTTGGTGGAATATTTTATTAATAACTATATACTATAACACAGAATTACACATAATTAAAACCATAGCCAGAAATAATGGATTTAAAGCGAAAATAGTAGATGACATTATTAAACACAAACAAAGAGAAAAACTCAAAATACACTTTTATCCTAAAATAATAGAAAAAGACAACACGAAATTGCACATTATATAATACATTCCACATATTAATTATAAAATTAACAGAATATTTAAGAAAATAGGTATCAAAACAGTCAACATAAATAAAAACAATTTAGGTGCTATGTTAGTCAATAACAAGGAATGAACTAAGCTTACCGACAAATTACGTGTATACAAAATTAGTTGCATAGACTGTAAAGCTATCTATATCGGACAAAGTGGCAGAAAGATCGAAACTAGATTAAAAGAACATAAAAGATCAATATTGCATAATATTAGAAATACAGGCCTTGCCGAACATTGTATAGATAATCTGCATTTTCCCGATATAGATAGTTGTAAACTTATGCATAATGTAAACAAAGGACCGAAATTAAATTTGTTAGAAATATTAGAAATTAAAAAACAATTCAAAGAAAAGAGAAAGTAACGAACACACACAGAGATTTTACAAAGACCCACACACCCATAATAGACACTTATGTACAAAGAGACAATAAATACAACGACATATATAACACCCTACACACAAACTGACCTGTGAGTTCGGCTAGAGAATGGTATGAAAAATACCGAAACATATGTCGCAAAGACTAAATAAAAATTGTGGAAAGATTTCAAGAGTTTTATTTTTATTTTTATTTAAAATAGTTATTTTATTTAAGTTATATATATGTAGGCCTTCCATGCCTACTATTGCTAATACTACATTTTTATAGAAAAACAATTTTCATGTTGGACAATTTGAATGTATCACCGGTGTACACACTTGAGTCGTTTCATTTTTAGTAGTATTCTGTGCGTGTCTTTTATTTGAATAGGTATATGTAAATTTTGATTTGGTTTATTCTGTTTCTGTTATTGATGATCTATTAGATATGAAAGTCCTTTGAAATCAGAATTATACCACAAATTTGTTGGAGCTTCAAAAACCTTATAAACAAATGTCGTGACGATATGGAACTGGTTAAAAAGAATTGCGCATGAAAGTACTTAAATATACTAAATAATTAAATCAAAGCTATCTAGATCTAGAAATGAAATCCATAAAATTATACATTAATCAGAGACCAGCAACTATGCTTTTTCTAATTTAATTTTGAGGTCGCTGATCACGAATCTAAAGTCGAAATTTCAAAAAGCAAAATGGCGGATCCAATATGGCAGAAAGGTTCTTCGAAAAGTGCTTCGATATTGCTGAAATTTAGCAAATGGGGGTTTTTGAGGTCGCTGATCACGAATCCGAAATCGAAATCTCAAAAAACAAAATGTCGGATCTAATGTGGCGAAAAGGTTTTTCGCAAATTTCTAGGATCAAGGTCAAATTTACGATTTGGGATTTTTTAGGGACGCTGATCACGAATCCGAAGTCGATACTACAAAAAACAAAATAGCGGATCCAACATGGGATGTAGGTGAAATTTAGGATTCGAGTCGCTGATCACGAATCTGAAGTCGAAATTTCAAAAAACAAAATGGCGGATGTCAATGTAAATGGTGCCCTATTTGAGCACATTTTTCCGTCACATACTTTAACATGATTTATGTTTGGCGTTAAAATATCTTTCTTGCTCTTCAGTGTGTAACGGTTTAAGTAAAACAGGGTTCGAAAAGAATTCTAAATAAAACATCCGATTGGCAGAAAGAAAGAAAGAACTATATAAATTTGTATATACAGGAGTTTGTCAAAAGTTTATAAAAGCAGACATTCTTAAAAGCATCATGACAGTAATCGCGTTTCACAGGAAACTCTACAAAAGCTGTAAGCGGATGCCAAAAAGACGATTCAAGCTGGAAGGGATTTACGGATAGCTAGTTCTAATATAACTCCCAACACATATATGATTTGTATTTTAAATGATAATATTGATATAAAAGTATTGAAATTCCTACTAAAAAAGCTGTCTTAATAATGGTTAAAGTTATCAAGTCAATATCTTTTATATGAAATCAGTTGGAATTTAAATTATTGATTTCTTGCCTCGCTATGTGCTGCACATATCATCCATATTTTAACAGATCACTCACTAGTATGACTAAAACGCGAACAGACATAACACAAATTCACATCTAACCATTATTATTGTCGATTTTTAATGATGTTCTTGAGTTATGTTTAAATGATTGCAATTAATCTTTTTAATTAATAATGGTAATAATAATAAATTTATTCACCAAAATGACAGCGTTATTATAGAGAAGCTTATATACAGTAAAGAAAGAAAGAAAAAGGGAAGTAGAATATCTAAAAACATAAAAATCAATAAAACTGAAACTTACCACAAAACCAGTATATGCACATAAAATTTATATTGTAAATGAATATGTTAGTTGTATAATTTTCATATTGTATATAAATTAAAATTATTAGGAAGAATAATTTCTAAATTCTAGTGTAATATAATTTGCAATCTCAGTCAAGAGATGTTTTTTATATCTAATTATTGTTGCATTCTTTATATATAGCAAAAGTATATTGTTATACTTTATATAATAATAAACGTCTTTATTTCCTACAACATTAATAAGATAACAATAATATATAACAGCATGAAAAAATCAAAAGAATAATAATAAAAAATGAAGTGTGGGCACTTATAGGTATGTGCCTTCCGAATTTTTTATATAAAACTTGTTTCAAATACTTTTATTTTTTTAATAAACCTGTGAGTTAAAGTGTTACTTGCGGTCAGAATTTGAAAATTGTTTTTGATATTTGCAAAAAATTGCTATTAGGTAGGAGTAAAAATGTTGCTTCCGGTCCGAATTTTGATTTTTCTTATACAAAATTTTTTTTTAAATCGGGTTATAAATACGTTGGTACTCTTGATAAGGCTCTGTAAAACGCATAATTCGCGAGATATTCGCAAAAAACAATTTTACGTTAAGAATAAAAGAAAAAGATTTCAAGGAGGAAATTCTATTTGTAAATATGAAGTTTGGTATTGATAAGTTTAGCCGTTTGGTCGCGCACACACACACACACAGAGAGAGAGACAGAAATGTTTGAAAACCAATACAGCAAAAAAGATATATTTTCGGATGCGTTTGCGGATTGCATAAATTATCATATCTGCATAAATAGAAATATGCTTGGAAATTATTCGAATTTTCGCTTGACATTTAATGTTTTGCTTTTTGCTGCTATAAGTTTACTTTGAGATTAGAAAACAACTGGCTGGGTGTTAAATGAGGACTATATGTGGAATAGACTTCATTTTCTTCGAACCACAATTAGCAGCAACTTTTCTTAATATTGATTTGTGCATCGGCAATTGTCATGGAACAAGAACAAACCCTTTGTACCAGTTTTCACTTTAATAAGATTTTTCGAGCAGTGGATTAAATTTGCTCAATACCCATCTGTTACTATAATACCATTTCCTATATAATCAATTAGTAAGATACGATCATAGTCCCAAAAAATTATTGCCATTATTTCTTTCCAAAATAGGTGATATATTAATTTTTTGTGAAAATTTTAGCCTTTAATATGCCATTATATCGACTTATGTTTCGATCCAAGATCTTAATGATAATACTTTGACAATACAGAAAGCACCAGAAATTTCTTGCAAGTCAGTACCCTAACACGTATTAGTGGCGAAAGCTATCGTAAAACTAATTTCCCACATATTATGCTATTCGTAATAACTTCTGGTATCCGTGGTTTCTGGAACTCTTATTGAAGTAATTATTTTGGATGCTAAAAATGTTTTCTAATGAACGATGCAATACTGAAGAATCAATTAGCAGTTTTTCTTCAGTTTTTCGTCTTGAACTACTAAGACTTGATTATGTAATATTCGAAAAGATTACATCAAAAAGATAGCTTCCAGGCGAATCATTATGCAATAATTATCGGTCATGGTTAAATAGCTTCAACCATTCCCAAATAGTTGGTTTTGTGTGGATTTAGATTTTATTTATATTGATAAATTAACAGTTACATATTTATATTTAACCAAGAGACAGTAATTAATAATTGTATCCAAAATTATTGGAATTGGCATACATGCCATATGTGGTTTTAGGAAAACATAGTATAAAATTGTATAATTTGCAAACTGCAGAATATGAAAGTATGTATTTATAATGTCGGAGAATTGCAGAGTCAATTATAGGTCGCCGTTAAGTGAAATTAACATTGGGCTCGATCCTTGTCCCACTATTATTTATATTATATGTCAACGATCTGCCAAATTATCTAAATAAAGGCGACATCACTATGTATGCAGATGACACATCAATACTAATCGCAGATGAAGGGAATAACCAATTAGCAGCTAACGACGTGCTAATAAAGCTACATAGTTGGTTCTGTGGAAACAAATTACTGTTAAATCTAAATAAAACAATTTTTCTTAGATTCCATCCCATGCAAAAAGTAATGAATCAGCATTGTGATTTTTCGATTAATGGTACCGAAATACAATACCCTCCTACGGTCAGATTTTTAGGGTTGGATATGGAAGAATCTCTTAACTGAGGGGGGGGGGCTTGCATGAATATAGCTACGCATATGAATAAGAAATGCGTCTTAATAAGAATTATTATATCTTTATTAAATGAGGTTGTTGTTAAGAATGTTTAAGGCAGCGAGGTTAAATCGAGGCTACGTTACGGAATACTGCTTGGGGTACTTTCCCCACATGCTGAGAAAATATTACTTGCTCAGAAGCGTGTCTTTAGAGTCATGGCCAAGGCAAATTACAGATATCACTGCAAACCTTTATTTATAAACCTAAAAATATTGACCGTTATCAATATCTATATTCTGGATATGCTGCCCTATATTCATAGAATGAAAAATGTTCTACCCCAGAATGAACATGTTTATAACACTCGAAATATTAATATAGGTACTCTGCCTAAGCATCATCAAGTCTACGCCCTCACATTATGAGAATTAAATTGTATAATCACCTCCCCCATGTGTACAAATCACTTCCAGCATCAGCATTCAAAACAAGGATTAAAAACGTACTCTTAGGGTGTCCACTTTATAGAGTAAGTGAATTTTTGCATTTACAAATACATTAAATTCGATGATTGTCCAAGTTTCACTACCTTAAGTAGACTATTATTAGATTAATATATATCGTAAATTATTATTTTGAATTTTTCATTATTTCAGTAACCTATAGTTTAATTTTTTGTGTAGATACTGTAAACAGATATTTTATGACCTGCCCTGTATTTGTATATGTAAAGAGTATGAGTATGAGTATAAAATATAGAATGCATGCTTTGCAAGATATTATCAAAAAAGAGCTTCTCGCTAAGAGTAAAAGAGCTACTTCCGGTCCGAATTTTGAAATTTCACATATACAAAAAATATTACAAATCTAGCACTAAATACTTTTGTACCCTTGATAAATATATATAGAATGCATAACTTACGACATATTTGCAAAAAATCGCTATTCGATAAGAGTAAAAGTGGTACTTCCGGTCTGAATTTTGAAATTTTTTTTATACAAAAGATATAAAAATTATGTTTTAAATACTTTTATACTCGTAACGTACTTGTCTAAAAAGCATGACTTGCGAAATATCCGCAAAAAACTGATTTTCGATAAGAGTAAAAGACCTACTTCCGGCAGAAATTTCGAAAAACTTTTTAAATAAAATTATTCTCAGTTTTAATTCTAAATACATATGAAATCTTTAAGAGGGAGATGTAAATACAAAATTTGGAATTGATATCTCCAGCGGTTTGACCGCTATCGTGGTCACAGACAGACACACAGACACACAGAAATTTTTTTAAAAACCACTTTTTCGGTATCAGGGGACCTCAAAACGTGGACATCTGCAAAAATCTCGAGGTCGAAAATTTTCATCATCACAATACTTCCTTATACTATGTATCTTCCTTATACTACGTATAAGAAAGTAAAACGAGTCCTCGTAAAGAAGTGATTCCAGTTTTTTGTCTATTAAATGAACCACTATTATCGATTCCAAATATAACCTTAATCAACATGACAAGTACTCACTCATTTAAATCAATGTAAAAAAAAACAGCAGATTCTGAAATTAACAATGGAATAACTGTGATATCACGCTACTACGTCTGAACCGGCGCCGAGCAGCGATCTGTTTCCGGAATCCGAACAAGTTGACTTTATAGAATTTGTGTGACATAAAACAGGCTATAAGTTATTTAAAGACGAGGTTGGAGATGATATAATGTACTCAGTCAAATACAAATGTAAATTCAAAACCATCACGAAAGAAGTATTATTTTATTGTAAACTGCATCCTGCATCTGATTATTTCATTTCATAGCCCACGCAGAATGTATACATCGCAAGTATAGGATTTTAAAATATTATTTTTTTCATAATATCCAGCATTTGTATTTTAAATTTGACAGGCGCATTATCGTTGTCAAAGTAGTACATATTATATATATTTAAACCTTTATAAAATTTTCAGTCCTAACAAAAAAGTATTTAGGAAAAATAACATTAGAGTAAACGCTACATTGATTTTTTTGAATTGCGCAGAGTATATGGATCTATCATTTGCGCATCCGAGAACTCTATGACGTAGAAAGAGTTGTGTATTCAAGAACAAATTTCCGAAAGTAGTGACGTCATAGACGAAGTAATTTACTAGATATGCATGGGACACTCAGCAAATTTGTTTGTGTTGGTAATTGCTTTATTTTATATTTCTACGCGTCGTAACGGGAGTAGAAATATTATGTGTACATGAATGAATTTTACAGAATAATGCTAGACTATACGATTATTTTCAGTAGATAAAGAGATACATACATTCAGGATCGCGCTTACGGATTATTAAATTTATTATTATTAAATTAATACCATGTGCATAATTACTATTTCCGTATGTGCATATCGCACATACGGAAATAGTAATTATGCTAAATTAATAATATTGCCGCTTTGTAACTCTGGTGGATGTTGCAGACATAAAGATATTTTTATTTCGAAATGTTTTTATTTGGTTTCGCTTGTAGTTTAAAAATTATAAAGAAATAAATGAAGATTAGCTATAGAGATTTAAATTTAGAAACGCATAATATTTCAGTTGTATACTTCAACACAGAGAAGATTAAAAGTTTTATAAGATTCTTTCTTAATTTTCCGCATGTACTTATTTTCATTGTTGAAAATTTTTGAGGAAGGAATAGCTTACAGAATACAATATCAAATCAAATCAAGTCAAATCATCGTTTATTGTCGAGAGTTTTTACAACAACATAGGACATTGTCATATTCAAATCAATATAAATATGCACATATACAAATACAAATATAATAAGCTATAACACAATACACTGCAACATTTATATTTATAATTCTCCAGGGTTCCTAAGGAATAATGCATTGTCAAATTTACAGTTTTACAACAAGTATTATCACAAACAGTACAAATACAAAACACGTAACACCCAGCTTACCTAGTACTATGACATACAATTCGGTCATGATCCTCACAAAACTTGAAATACTTGTAAGATTCATCTTCATCAAAAAATGCTTGGTCAACAATATCTTTCTTTAAGGCACTCTTCTAATTATTAAAATCTAAATGTCTAAAATTTTGAGGAAGAGCATTGTATAATTTTACACGCCTCTGACAATATGCTTTTTGTGTATAACTCAATCGAGTATATTCAACACAAAGATCATTCTTGTTTCTAGTATCGTACTCATGAAAAGTGGCACAAGTATTAAAAGACGAAATATTATCTTTTACGTACAATAAGCATTCAACAATATACAAACTAGGAAATGTCAAGATTTTTGATTTCACAAATGCCTGGCGACAGTCAGCACGGTATGCCAACTCATTTAATACCCTCACTGCCCTACGCAGCAGACCAAAGATTCTATACCGCGACGAACTGTGGCCCCAAAACACAATGCCGTAGGACATTACCGAATGAGTAGTATGCTACCCTAACAATGTCCCGAGATACTGATAAAGATAGATTTCTTAAAACAAATATCACTTTCACCAGTTTATTTGCTATATGCTCGCAGTGTGGTCTCCACTTAAGTTTAGCATCCAATACAAAGCCCAAATACCTGACTCCATCCACAACATCAATTTGGACGCCACTTCGCACGGAAACCATCATCGTAACTGTCTTACTACTATTAAGCAATAGCTTATTTTGCGTAAACCAAAGTTCTGCATCTTTACGAGCAACCGAGCTCCTAGACACAACATCCGCACTAACCGCGGACTTAACCAGTAATGCAGCATCATTCGCGAAAAGTATTAGAAATAAAACTGGCCCCAATATTGAATTTATCCTCCTCAAGCTTGAAACTTATGGCATGCGAGGACCCGTTTTGGACTGGCTACGTTCATACTTGACTGGACGCGGCTTAGGGTTTCGATCGATACTGATCAATCTGACGACTACGATATACATGCTGGAGTGCCGCAGGGCTCCGTGTTGGGACCTTTGCTTTTTATCCTGTATGTTAACGACCTACCGGGACATGTACCTGGAGCGTCTATAACTATGTATGCTGATGATACCAGTATGGTTATAACAGCACTGGATTCTGCGGGTCTTGCTGTGTCGGTGGATACCGTCCTGGCGAGCTTTGCTCGATGGTGTTCCCAGAATATGCTAACATTAAATTTGAATAAAACCGAATGTGTTTACTTTTCGAAATGGAAGGATACCCCATTCAATCTGCGGGTGTTGCTGCTGGAGCATGGACTGGAAGCGGCGGGAAGAGTGAAGTTTTTCGGCACTACCATAGATAAAACACTCAGATGGACAGACCAAATTGATATGGTTTGCAAAAAAAGTAAATAGTGGATACTTTGCATTACTTAGTCTTAGACATCAATTGGATACTGGACACCTAATCAATATATATTATTCCTTGATCTACCCCCATTTAACATATAGTATCTTGGTATGGGGACAAGCAATGGATACTAGTAGAGTGTTTTGTCTGCAAAAAAGAGCAATTAGGCTAATGTTCGGACTTGGACCGAGGGATTCCTGTAGACCGTATTTTAAACAACACAAATTGATGACTTTACCCAGCATATATATATACGAGAACATAAGATACATTAGGAGCAACTTGGACAAGTTTAGTACCAATCACAATTCGAACAACACGAGATATCAACATCACTTGAAACTTGCGAGACCGTTGCACACATATCTTAAAAATTCACCTCATTATACAGCAGTACGATTATATAATGCGATCCCAGATGAACTGAAAGTGATTGTGTCGAATGAGATATTTCTCAGACAAATTAAAGCACTGCTGGTGAAACAATGTTTCTATGATATAAGGGAATATACTATAGCTATTGTCAGCAGTTGTAATCTACAACTATTTTTGTTTACTATAAGTCTAGCTTTAGGACTGTATTCACATATACGCGTGCATTGCTTGTTTTTCTCTTATGTAAACCGAGAAACGTGTTTTCTATTCTTCATTGTATTTTGAGATTTTATTCATATTGCTGTGATCTGCTGTATTATGGTTTATAACCAATAGTCAATTTAATAAACTAATATTCTTGAATAATCTCAGGGTCTAAAAGGTAAATCTCTTTGTTTTTTATAAAAAGGAATATGTCACAGCTTTTCCTTATTGTGAGTTCTAGCTGTGATTGTGATGTTTACTTTCCTAATGTTCTCCTTTGGGATGGGTATAAATAAGTAAATAATGAATGTCAGCACAACTTATATTTATTTACAGTATAAAGATTTACAAAAACATAAAAAATATATTGATTATTATAAAATACAATAGTTTATTTTTTAGGTATATTATCTTCTCAGTTATGGTACAAGCACCTTGCAAATCTTTTATTCTTTTAAAAAAATTGTAGAAGTCTACTAAATTACCTCTTCATGTATGTTTACAATTCAAAGGAAATTACTAAATTCACTTTCTTTACCTTTTACCGACGTATCCCCATTGGATCATCTCGACCTGAGATTTTTACGTCAAAATCGAGATTTAAACAATGAAGAACCTATTAGATATTTCCATAATATTTTGAAACTATTGTTGTTCAAGTGAAAACGTTAATACTTCGTTGAATCGCCCTAACTTGAGATTTTCACGTCAAGCCAAGACTTACTCAAAGAAGAATTTATTAAATGTTTAAATAATATTCTTAAAATTGTTGTTATCCAGGTAAAATTGTTAATGCTCCGTTGAATCGCCTTAACTTGAGATTTTCACGTCAAGCCAAGACTTACTCAAAGAAGAATTTATTAAATGTTTAAATAATATTCTTAAAATTGTTGTTATCCAGGTAAAATTGTTGATACTCCGTTGAATCGCCTTAACTTGAGATTTTCACGTCAAGCTAAGACTTACTCAAAGAAGAATTTATTAAATGTTTAAATAATATTCTTAAAATTGTTGTTATCCAGTAAATTTATATAACACACATGAAGATTCCATTATTTATTTATTGTAAGATTGCAAGATGAAGCTTTATTAAATAGTGCTTGTACTTACTTTTCTTGACTGTATATCATTTCGAATTCTTCTTGATAATTCTTGTCTTCCATTCCTTTGAAATTTATGATGGCGGGTTTTATAAAATCGAATAGTAATATCCCGCGCTTTACTGTATTTAGCGCGCACTTATTGTATGAAAAACGAATTACACGTTTTGTTTCACTACGTGTTTCAATCTTAAAGGCGTTTATGCCTTTTTAGATTTTATTTAACTGGAAAGCACTTCCAGCACTGATTAAAGTTTAAGGGACTGCTGATCAACTTTTCTTCTTCTTAAGTATTCAAGATCTTTAAATGAACTCCTCCTTTTCGCAAATGCACGTGTTTATATACCCTTCAACAATTGACAAACGCCTTATTTTGTTTCAAATTATTTTAGTTCAATTTGAATTTTCTTCTACTGCGCCCTCCGTGTTTGTTTTGGTAATTATTGATGTCATGTGATCACATGATTTTTCCTTCGCCATGTTACTGTTGTTGTTTACATATTATGTATTTGCATATCTAATTAACATCGATTGAGTTTTGTCGATTGGTAGGTATTTTTAAGCTGTACTATATTATATACTGACTAATGTTTTATTTGTTTTTAGCTTGGAATCTCTTGGAGCATTTTTATATGAAGGAAATTATGCCAATCGTATATTTAAATGTACATTCAATAATATCTTTTATTCTGGAGATACCAGTGAAAAATTGCATACTTAACCCAACGTTTTATTTTTAATACTGAACCAGGCCACAATATTTACATTCTGGATGTGTTGGTGTATAGAAAACAAATAAATCATACACCTTTATATATATTTCTATGTCCCATACGGAAGAAAATACAATTGATTTTTATGTAGTGATTGAGAAATAAGTGGACTATATTTATTTACGTATAAGGACCTTTGTTTTTACAGTAGTGTTTATTATTATTATGGCAATATCTCTTTAAACGTAGGCTTTCTATTTGTTGGTTATGATCGCTGCAAAAGAATGTATTACCGAATGACCTACTTTTCTATTAATTACTAATAATACTGTTTAAATCATTGCATATCCTTTTTTAGACTGAGGTCAGTATTTGAACATCATGTTTTGTACAATATATTTAATGCAATTCTTGTGCTCTAATTTATTCAAAACTAAGGTCAACACTTTTAATTTCAATGCTCCCATTTTTGTTTCATTTTGACGGGTGTGCAGCCCACATTGCATTTATGTGTACTATATTGCATGTTCGTCAGTTCGTATATTTATTGTTATCTAATAATTTAAACAAAATATATATATAAGTTATTTAATGGATTATTCTATATATTTATATCTGATGAAATGTTAAATTATAACTAATGTTTCAAATATGTATACTTATATTTATTTAAATTAAATTGTGCTGAAATTTATTTTTGTTGGCATTTTATTTGTTTAATTCTTTATTTATTTATATAAAATGTGTTAACCACATTCAGTGATATCTGGTTATATCCACATTTATTCAGTAAGAACCACTTATATCTGGTTTTATCAATGTTTTTACATGTATAAAATTTTTAATATTTAAATCTGGTTATAGCCAGTTTCTCATTATTTTTTTTATTTTTTTATATTTTTTTAATATACAGAAAAATACCACAGCATATCCCAAGTTAAGAAAATTGTCGATATGCCATAGTTAACTATGAATGTAATGTGCATATTGCATTTTTCTTTACTTAATGGTATTTTTAACCTTTTACCTAGCTAATATCCTTACATCTAAATTAACTATATTTTTATGTGGGAACTATCCCTTTTTATTTTCTTAATATCTATTTATATAACTTAAATAATATAATTCTGGGAACTATCCCTTTTATTTCCTAATGGGTTCATATCTTTAATTGTATAAGTTTTACATTTGAACTTTACTGCCTTCATTTTTGTTTGATACCTTAATTTGAATTTTACACCTTTCATTTTCAATAGGAAAGTGGTACTTAATTTATTTAAGATGAAACATATACAAATATATAATAAATTGGAAATATCTTCTTTGTGTGGGTTCAATATCGTTTGTGTGGCATTAATTAAGCCTATAATTGATATGCATATATAAAATTTTATTATTTTCCACAGATCAGTCGGGGAATTTATCTTGAAGAAATAGTATTTTCTTGTATCTTTGTTCAATGTTACCAGCCAAAAAGAATCTTTTAAAACTATTGTAGTAAACCACTGGGCATCTGTGCACTTCATTAATAATGTTTCTTTTGAATCTTCTATATTTTTCTCTTTTACAGCGACAATTGGACTGATAAAGCTCGATTCTGCTTTTTCTATTATGTTATTCTTCAGCATTTCTTTGATTTCTAATTTCACTTGCTCCTTGTATTTATTGGAAATTGGATAGGTTTTCACATAGAAGGGTTTCGTTTCATTTACCTCGAGCTTATGCTCGTAATTTCTTGCCAAGCCAGGACTGTCGTCAAATAGTCTCTTGTGCTTATCTAAAAGATTGCTCACATGATTTTTATACTTTTCATTGCAATTTATACTTGTACCATCCCTTTTTGATGTGGAGTCCTTATTCTTTGGATGCTTCACGAGATGCGCACATTTATTGTCATATGAATTGTTAATCATTTCTTGCGTGAGATCTTTTCCTATTTCTTCTACATATAAATTATTAATAAAAATTTCCTTTTCTGGTGCTTCTTCGCTCCATGGAATTATCATATTTCTTATGTGAAAAGTCTTATCCTTCATATCCAGTTTTGTGCTGTATTGACTTAGAAAGTCCATTCCCAATATGCAATTGCAATTTAAATTATGTACTACCACAAATTCTGTTAGTAGGTTTGAATCATTAATTTTAACATTAATGCAGAAAACTTTATCAATGGTTATCAAAGGTTTTTTATTTGCTGTAATTAAATTAATCTTCTTTATAGGAATATATCGTCCTTGTTTCTCTAAATTTTCATTATAACGCTGTAGTCGAGTAGCGATAGTTGTAATCGAGTAATGCTTCTATTTTTTCTTCCCCAATTTTGATTGATATGTGTGGTAATTCAGTGGTAATTTTCATTAGATCTTCGTATTTGTATATGTTTTGTGTTTTTATTTTCCTTTTGACTGGCATCTCTAAAAATTTGTTGCAGTTGCTCCTGCTTGTGATTTGTTTTCCCATTCTTTTTCGCTGATTTTGTACCTTGAATCTTTAGGTATAGCACCTCTAGATTCATCATTTTTCTTGGGATCCATCTCTTTGTTATCCCATTCTAATTGAATGTTATTGACTCTTCTTTCTCTCTCTGGAATTCTTTCTTCTCTTTTATTGGTTTGGTTTGGATTCCTTCTCGGTTGAGTTTCCCTTTTCTCATTGTATGATGGATTTCTATACCCTTGATTGTCTTGTCTATTTTTATAGAAATTGTTCCCTTGGTAATCTGGTCTGTTTCTATAAAATTGATTCCCTTCATTGTTCTGTCGATTTCTGTAGAAATTATTTCCTTCGTTGTCCTGTCTATAGAATTTGTTTCCTTCATTGTTATTGTTGTTGTATCTATTTCGGAAATAATTGTTTGTGTTTGCGTTGTAGTTTCCTCTATTGGAGGTGTTTCCTTTTTCGTTTACATCATCTAATCTTTTAACTAAATCCAGTAATCCTTCAATGGTTTCGATAGCTTGTAATGCTACGACCTGTATAATATTGTTGTCGAAGTGCGCAGCTAGTTGCGATACAACGTCACTTTCTTCTATAGCTGGGAGTATATATTTTATGAAGGAGTATTTCCTTATTACATAGTTTTCCCTTGAGGCTCCCGGTCTGTATTTCCCAAATACCAAGTCATGTCGTATTCTTCGTTGTGCATTTTGTCCCCAATACTGCCTAATGAATCGTATTTCAAATTCTCGATACGTTGTCAACTCATCTATAATTGTATCATACCATAGCAGACTGTAGTCCTTAAGAAAACCTCTTATAAAATGTAGCTTAGATATTTCATCTGTTATTCCTCTCATGTAAGTTTTAATCGTTCTTAAAAATGCTATGGGATTATCCTTATGGTTTCCTGTGAACTTGGGTATATTTTCTGCACTACCTGTTATATGAGGCAAAGATGCGCTAGGTATGTTAAGCCCGTGCATTACTTTGTCCTCTAATTCTTGGAGGGTAGTTTTAAATGTTACTGTTCTATTTTGCAACGTTAGCATCGTGTCTGTACATGCTCCATATTTGGTTTTACAATTTTCAACTTCATTTGAGAGTTGTCTTATTTCTTCGTTGTTTGTGATTTTGATGTCTATTATTCTATTTTCTAAGGATTCTACCTTTCCTTCTACCTTTTCAAATCGTACTTTCGTCTTATCTGCTCTTTCGTTTATCTCATTTATTAGAAACTTGTATCCATTCTCACATTTTCCTGCGTTATTATTTCGTTAGGAGTGACACGGATTGTGTTAATTTCTTTTCTAGATTAGCGTTTAACTGTAATGTCTCTGATCTAAGATCTTGGAATCCCTTGTCAATCTTTTGATTGATTTTATTTAGATTTTCATTGTTTGCTTTGATTTCTTCTTTCAAATTTTTATTGTTTGATTTCATTTCTTCTTTCATTTTGTATAATCGAACTTGAAGCAAATTTTCAATTCTATCTTCCGATGGTTTTTCGGTTGTGCTCTTGAGAGATGTACTTCCAACGATCGGTTCTTCCAATTGATCACCTTCCAACTCGTGTTTTTCTGATTCTGAGCTAGAAGTTGAACGATTGCTGCGAGAATTATGTCTGTATCTGGTGAACTGTGGTCTTGTTTCCTTATCTTCAACCTTTTCAGGTTTTTCGCCTTTATTCTTATTATTTTCTTCAGCCATTTTTATTTTTATGTTTTTATTCTAACTCTTATTCAACCTGTCCCAATAGGAGAATATAGTGTGCTTATGGCGTTATAAGGAAAGTAAAGTCACACAGCCTTTTATCGTTGAGTGTATGGGTGCTAAATTAAATCTTGGCCAACGATAAGCCCTATGACGTTGTGGGCCAAATTAATGCTGTGATCTGCTGTATTATGGTTTATAACCAATAGTCAATTTAATAAACTAATATTCTTGAATAATCTCAGGGTCTAAAAGGTAAATCTCTTTGTTTTTTATAAAAAGGAATATGTCACAGCTTTTCCTTATTGTGAGTTCTAGCTGTGATTGTGATGTTTACTTTCCTAATGTTCTCCTTTGGGATGGGTATAAATAAGTAAATAATGAATGTCAGCACAAATTATATTTATTTACAGTATAAAGATTTACAAAAACATAAAAAATATATTGATTGTTATACAATACAATAGTTTATTTTATTTAGGTATATTATCTTCTCAGTTATGGTACAAGCACCTTGCAAATCTTTTATACTTTTAAACAAATTGTAGAAGTCTACTAAATTACCTCTTCATGTATGTTTACAATTCAAAGGAAATTACTAAATTTACTTTCTTTACCTTTTACCGACGTATCCCCATTGGATCATCTCGACCTGAGATTTTCACGTCAAAATCGAGATTTAAACAATGAAGAACCTATTAGATATTTCCATAATATTTTGAAACTATTGTTGTTCAAGTGAAAACGTTAATACTTCGTTGAATCGCCCTAACTTGAGATTTTCACGTCAAGCCAAGACTTACTCAAAGAAGAATTTATTAAATGTTTAAATAATATTCTTAAAATTGTTGTTATCCAGGTAAAATTGTTGATACTCCGTTGAATCGCCTTAACTTGAGATTTTCACGTCAAGCTAAGACTTACTCAAAGAAGAATTTATTAAATGTTTAAATAATATTCTTAAAATTGTTGTTATCCAGTAATTTTATATAACACACATGAAGATTCCTTTATTTATTTATTGTAAGATTGCAAGATGAAGCTTTATTAAATAGTGCTTGTACTTACTTTTCTTGACTGTATATCATTTCGAATTCTTCTTGATAATTCTTGTCTTTCATTCCTTTGAAATTTATGATGGCGGGTTTTATAAAATCGAATAGTAATATCCCGCGCTTTACTGTATTTAGCGCGCACTTATTGTATGAAAAACGAATTACACGTTTTGTTTCACTACGTGTTTCAATCTTAAAGGCGTTTATGCCTTTTTAGATTTTATTTAACTAGAAAGCACTTGGAGCACTGATTAAAGTTTAAGGGACTGCTGATCAACTTTTCTTCTTCTTAAGTATTCAAGATCTTCAAATGAACTCCTCCTTTTCGCAAATGCACGTGTTTATATACCCTTCAACAGTTGACAAACGCCTTATTTTGTTTCAAATTATTTTAGATCAATTTGAATTTTCTTCTACTGCCCCCTCCGTGTTTGTTTTGGTAATTATTGATGTCATGTGATCACATGATTTTTCCTCCGCCATGTTACTGTTGTTGTTTACATATTATGTATTTGCATATCTAATTAACATCGATTGATTTTTGTCGATTGGTAGGTATTTTTAAGCTGTACTATATTTTATACTGACTAATGTTTTATTTGTTTTTAGCTTGGAATCTCTTGGAGCATTTTTATATGAAGGAAATTATGCCAATCGTATATTTAAATGTACATTCAATAATATCTTTTATTCTGGAGATACCAGTGAAAAATTGCATACTTAACCTAACGTTTTATTTTTAATAGTGAACCAGGCCACAATATTTACATTCTGGATGTGTTGGTGTATAGAAAACAAATAAATCATACACCTTTATATATATTTCTATGTCCCATAGGGAAGAAAATATAATTGATTTTTATATAGTGATTGAGAAATAAGTGGACTATATTTATTTACGTATAAGGACCTTTGTTTTTACAGTAGTGTTTATTATTATTATGGCAATATCTCTTTAAACGTAGGCTTTCTATTTGTTGGTTATGATCGCTGCAAAAGAATGTATTACCGAATGACCTACTTTTCTATTAATTACTAATAATACTGTTTAAATCATTGCATATCCTTTTTTAGACTGAGGTCAGTATTTGAACATCATGTTTTGTACAATATATTTAATGCAATTCTTGTGCTCTAATTTATTCAAAATTGAGGTCAACACTTTTAATTTCAATGCTCCCATTTTTGTTTCGTTTTGACGGGTGTGCAACCCACATTGCATTGATGTGTATTATATTGCATGTTCATCAGTTCGTATATTTATTGTTATCTAATAATTTAAACAAAATATATATATAAGTTATTTAATGGATTATTCTATATTTTATATCTGATGAAATGTTAAATTATAACTAATGTTTCAAATATGTATACTTATATTTATTTAAATTAAATTGTGCTGAAATTTATTTTTGTTGGCATTTTATTTGTTTAATTCTTTATTTATTTATATAAAATGTGTTAACCACATTCAGTGATATCTGGTTATATCCACATTTATTCAGTAAGAACCACTTATATCTGGTTTTATCAATGTTTTTACATGTATAAAATTTTTAATATTTAAATCTGGTTATAGCCAGTTTCTCATTATTTTTTTATTTTTTTATATTTTTTTAATATACAGAAAAATACCACAGCAATATGTTGTTCATGTATATGTATTTATATGTTGACTTATCCCATACTACTATCGTAGTCAACGGGACTAATAAAGTATCTATCTATCTATCTATCTATCTATCTATCTATCTATCTATCTATCTATCTATCTATCTATCTATCTATCTATCTATCTATCTATCGAACCCTGTGGCACCCCTGAGTTTATTTTCAGCTCTGTATAAGCTCTACCTCCCACTCTAACTATCTGACGTCTGTTACTTATACAACCTGAGATGCCGCAAAGATAATTCATCTTAATTAAATAGTTTATGCTTATTCATTAAAACATTGTTATCGACACAATCGGACGCTTTACTAATATCACAAAAGGTAGCTGCATAGTATTCTCCATTTTCAAAACAGGATAGAGTAAAATGTGCAAAATTGAATACTGCCGCAGTTGTGGATTTCCCGTGCCTGAAACCGAACTGGTTCGCGCAGAACAATGGTTTTTTTTCAAAATAAGAAACGATTTTATTCTGAATTATTGTCTCAAATATCTTTGACATGACCGGGAGAATAGAAATTGGTCTATAATTCGAAAGCTCATTAATATTTTCCCCTTTATTCAGCGGAATAAAAGATGCAAGTTTTAATTCATCCGGAAAACTACCTGACCGGAAGCTCAAATTAATCAAATTGTTAATAGGCCTAATAATCTCGTTTTTTATTAATTTTAATATATTTGAGCATATGCTGAACATTTAATGACAGCTATTAAGACACGAATATGAAAATTACAATACGAGCCGAAGGCTTTTATTGAGATGTATCAGTTGAGAGAGAGGTAACAATGGGGGTCCCACAAGGCTCAGTAATGGGTCCCATGCTATTCTATATATACATGAATGATCTGACAAAAGTTATTTACGAACCAAGTGCGGGAAGACTATTTTACCGCATGAGCGCAGTTTGTAAGCACGAGCGACCGCAGGAATCGAGTGCTTTTAATTGCGCAAATGCGTGGAAGATGTCTTCACGCAAGTGGTTTGTACAATATTTTTTGTATGAACATTAAATTAAAAAAATATTATTGATTAATATCATTAGTATCATACCTAACCTAAGATAGATTACCTAATTAATTTAAGCATTTCATGTACGTAACTATTACTCACCTTTCCTTAAAATTAAGTTATTATATTCTTACACATGGCAAACATGAGGTATTTATTCTTATATTTATAAATTTATAGTAAATTTATTGCGTTTTTTTGTTTAAATACAAACAATTCGAAACTGCCAATATGAATGTCGATGTGGTCAAATCGATGGCGCTTGAATGTCGCTTAAAATGACGTCAAATAGATGGCGCCACAATTTGTTTGGAAGAATTTTTAATTATTACTCCTATTTCCCCAACCTTTAGTGAAGAATAGTGGAGGGAAGTAGTATTTTATAGACTAAATTTTATTACCACCAAGTTTGATTTTTTTTTAAATGTTCCAAAGAGCCAGTGTTTTTTTCAATTTTTACAGTCGCCTCGACTGGGAAAACCTCTTTCCTAGTCGAGCTACACATGCGCCAAATGTCACTTTACAGACGATGAGTACAAAAAATTTATAAAACCATTGGCCGCAGTCTTTCTCTATGCGGACGATATTAATATAATCACTGATACTAATGATTTATCAGATCTAAAACAGACAGGATCTACACACAGATAAAAGATTGGATGTCAAATAATAAGCTATTACTTAATGATACAAAACCCATATGTATTTTATTTAAAAATCAATTAAAGTTTAGGAAACACAAATTAACTTACATCAAACTTCTGTGGACTTGGTTAGTTCATGCAGGACTTTGGGGGTTATGTTGGATGACTCTTTGACTTGGTCCACCCATATTGATATTTTGTGCAGTGAACTGAGTAGAACTTGCTATGCAATATATAATCTGCGGAAATCTTAACATACTACTACTCGAATATATTTTCCAGAATTTAATATATAATATATATATAATTCATTAGGGTCATTGCAGAGATGCCCAAAGGGTATTCTTGATGCAAAAAAAAAACTGTAAGGAACATCAATAACCTGAGATTGCAAGAGTCCTTTAGACCTGCCGTTAGAAAAGAAAGAATTCTAGCCTTCTTTGACATATACATATTGGAAGTAGTGTCATTTGTACATGAAAACGGGTCATCTTTCACCTCCGGTATACACCACAAATACAGTACACGTCAAAATAATTACATGCTGCCATTTCAGCATAGAACAACATTTTTTCAAAGAAATCTTCTTTATAGTGGTTGTAAATTATACAATAAACTTCCATTAGAGATAAAACACAAGTTTTAAGAAAATTTAAAATCAAAGTTAAGGAATTAACATTGAATTGTTATACCTTTGAGAACTTCTTGAATTAATGGTTTGTGACCTATATTTGTAGTTTTCATTTTGACGTTTTCATACAGGTATGTTTTCTTTGTATGTACACATGTCACTGAAATAAATTATATTATTATTATTATTATTATTATTGTTATTACTATTATTAATTTCATATACTGTTTCTCATAATTGTTTCGAAATTTACTGGGAAGTAAGTTATTCACGGCATTTTCAGTAATTTCTCTAATGCCATGTCATAACCTACTACCAACCTCCACAAAAATTACCACATTTTGAATTTCTATTATTTTTGTAAGAAAATGATAAAAAAGGTAGATTAGAAAAAATATCATAAAGAACTCGTGTCATAAGACACTTATTGCACGAGCCCAAGTTAAAACACGACGAGCAAAGCGAGGAGTGCCCTAATGGGCGAATATATTATTAAGACATGACTTATGACATTCGTTCTTTAATATTCTATTTTACGCTTCAATGTGCTATCTCAATTGGGAGACAGTACGACAGACAATGGTGTGATATATGTTCAAGTCATACATACTCGCGAAGATTTTTTTAGAAAACAAAAAATTGCTGATTAAGGAAATATATGCGCTAAGTATGAAGAAGAATTTTAAATATTTCTGTTGATCATTTCACGAAATACTCCGTACATATTCGTTTTTCATAAAAATTATTACCAAAATGAAGGCATTATTTATACGATGTTGTGGAATAATCATTGAATTGTAGTAGACATTTCCGTTAATTGAAATAAAGCTACTGGCAAGTCTTGTAAAAGCGCCCTACCACGTGTACCCACAAAAATGCATACATACAGTACACAGACCGAGTCCTGGCCGCTGGGTGGAGTCCTATAGGTCAGTGTGAGACAGAGAAAGTATACGGAAAAAGGAAATGATAACATTCATTGCTTATCCTAATGTTATAAGAATTCACTGCGCATCTTGTGGGAAGCTCAGTCTGTGAGCTGTACAAGTATATAAAGGATGTATGTAGGACGTGCTGACGAAGCCTACGTTATATGTAGATATGTTTATGTATATAACATATCTGGACGCTTTAAATCCTATGGATGGCTTTCGAAAATGATGAAAAGGCATGTGTGGGTGTTTATGACATTTGCGCTGATTGTACGAAATGAAATTTCCAAAGAGAGCAAGTTATGAGGAAGTACGATCAAATGAACTAAAAGAAGCAAATAATTGTTGGAAGTGCGCTAGATGCTTCTAGATAAATACAAGTCATATAGGTAGTAGACATAAAAAAATATATTCACTTTCCTTTACAGGCTAAACTTAATCAATTTCAACACATATAATTAGAGCAGACACTCACGACTAGGGCACATCAGATAATAATAATCATATTTAACCGATAGACGCAACTGTGTTGAATATCTTTTGATTATATCTCTATATGTGGAGTACCCACGGCTGGCATGGGGCCGCTCTTCTTTCTTTTATTTATTAACGACATTATCGATGGTATTTCATGGAAATATTTGTTGTATGCATATGATTTAAATATTTTTCGCTGCATTAAATCGATGGAAGATTGCGAATTTTTACAAAGAGACTTTGATTTCATTTGTAATTGGTATGAAAGCAACCAGTTACATTTAAATATAGACAAATGTAGAATTTTGATATGTAGTAGAAACATACGTCGACATTATACTGGTATTTCGATTAACAACCTCGAACTACCACATTGTGAGACACTAAAGAAAGGACCTTGGAATACTAATGTGCATATGTCCAACATTAGAAATGAAACGTTGGTTTACTTGGTTTTCTGAAACATAACACTAGGGATTTTCATGATAATGGCTCACTTATTTGTTTCTACGGTTCCTTCATTAGGTCTGAATTGGAATAATGTAAATTATTAGATAATAATCGTGTTATGTCCCAGTCATTAAATAAACAAAAAATATATCGCGTTAAATGTAGACGGTGAAAGAGCTAAGGATCCATTAGTAATTGCGGAATATTTTAATAGTTATTTTAATGGAATAGCTTTACTTACTTTACTTTACTTTTATCAATCCACCGTGGTATAATATCATATCGTTTAAATAACTCTATGCTGGTAAATTCATTTTTATTTGAACCAGTTTGTGACAATGAAATAAAAAACGCGACCCTTAAACTCAGAAATACCCCTTCATCTGATGACGATCAAATTACCATAAATTTGTTGAAAGTATGTGTGGAGGAAATAGTCACCCCCCCCCCACTAAGTTAAATATTTCGAAAGTTTTACTTATTCTTAAAAATGGTACAAACTGCGACTATCTATCCACCAATATCTCTATTAAATTCCTTTTCGAAAGTATCTGAAAAATGAGGTGTGGTCACCACACGACTTTCTTATACGTATATGAGCGTTTCAAATTATACAAAATTGGTCTAAATTATTTTAAATAATTTTATCTTCTTAGAAAAATAAACCAAATTATAAGAATTTGGTTATATAAAAATTATTTAAAACCCTATTATAAGTACTTCTATTAATAAATCTCTATAGCATGCATACTTTGCGAGATATTCGAAAGAAAGTGCGACTCATTAAGAGTAAAAGTATTACTTCTGGTCCGCATTTTGAAATTTCATTTATACAGAAAATATTCCAAATCCAGTTCTAAATACTTTTGTACTATTGATGAATATATATAGAAATCACAATTTACGACATACTTGTAAAAAGTCGCTATTCGATAAGAGTGAAAGTATTACGTACGGTCCGAATTTTGAAATTTTTTTTAAACAAAAGGTATTGAAAATTGAGTTCTAAATATTTTCATAATTGTAACGTACCTGTGTATTCTTTATAAATTTGTTTAAACTCAGTAGTTGACAAAATATTGCCAACATTTTTAGTGAAAAATAAATTGAGTGACCGGCAGTTTGGTTTTCGCAAGGGTCTTGGCACCACTAATGCGATAGTGTCTTTTCCTGACTTACTGTACAATGAAAAGGAGCGGGAAACTCGTATATTGGAATATTCTTAGTAAAAAGAATCTAGTAAATTATGAAGCATTGGAATGGTTTAAAAGTTATCTCGCTGATCGGAAGCATTATTTGCATGTAAATGGTATTTCTTCCGAGAAAATGCTCCTGAATAGAGGGGTGCTGCAGGGAAGTGTTCTTGGGCCTTTGTTGTTTATACTATTTTGCCTATATCAATCCACGTATTAGGTATATGGAGGAGCGATTGGGTACTATAAAGAAAATAATACATGTTGTTCCTACCAATTAGAGCATATTAATGATGTTGATGTGAGTAAAAGTTTTCTATTTACTGATGATGTGTCATTGCTGGTGAGTACCGTAAAGAAATCAAATTTGACAGGAACTACTGAAAATACATTAAACGCTATTAAGAACTACACTCAGAAAAGCAACTTAAAAATAAATTAAAGAAAAACAACATTTATAATGTTCAAAACTAACTCGTATGATAGAGATTAATCAATCTTAATAAGATATAAATACCGGAATATAACTCAAGTCGATACTGTTAAATTTTTGGATTTATAGTCGATTACAAATCTAGATGGAGGGACTGTATTAAAAACTTCTGTAATAGACTATCGTCCTTGTGCTCAGAATGCTCAAGGCAGAGGTTAATCCCGATATAGTTTTAACTCTATATTTTGCTCGCGTGCACTCGGTAATATAATATGGAATTATAGCATGGGGTTCATCATCAAACTTTGATAGGTCGTTTAGAATACAGAATATCCGTGCTATGAGGGGACTCGAATGTATAGACAGTTGCAAAGAGCATTTCACTTCTATGAAGATATTGCCACTTCCGTGCATTTACATAAGACAATTATTATTATATGTTAAAGAAAATATTAACACATTTAATAAATTAAGTAGTTTTCATACATACAATATATGCAACGCTTCTGTCTTGGAAATTCCAAGGCACAAACTGTCTTTTTATAAAAACGATCCTCAATATCTAGTTATAAAATAACTTCTTGAAGGTTTTAAATCTAAATCCGGACGTACTTTTGGACGAGCGATTGAACGATTACTGTTGCAGAAATGGTACTACTTGCCTGTTTTTTTTAATGATATTGTAACGAAACAATCCCACAAAAAGAAGCAAACCTCCGGGCTGCGACAAAAAACGTGCCGGTAAACAGGTCGTAAATCATCTCCACATATGTACTGCGAAGCGACGGAAAGTCTGGAATTTCTCTGGTATGCTTCCGGGCTCATCGAGATGATCGAGAGAATTTTCTCGTATACTCTAGGCCTTTTACGATGCAGATATAAGAACAGCTGGGGCCGGGATTATTCATTCATTCAATAGTAGTCCCGCGCGGTATTTACTGAACAGTTCAAATAATGTGAGTAGTGCAGTTTTATTATAGTTCACAAAATACATAAATATTACTGACATAAATAGTAGTGATAGAAATAAATGCGTGTGTTAATTTGTTTGTAGTAGTTTTAAGTGTGTAAATATAAAGAGAGTTTTAAAACATTTGCACGAGTTGTTTATTTCGACCCCGAAAACGTAACAATATTCTTAGATAATGTTTTTCTTTTTGATTTTAAATTGTCGTTATTGCATAGATCTTTTCAATAGTGGTGTTGCAAATGTAACTATCCGTTACTAAAGTATTCATTACTCGATAAGATCCCAAGTAACCAATACAAATTTCAAATAATATTCCTTATTTTTTCAAAGAGATAATCTCATAATATATAACTTTTAGAATACATTTTTGCCTGGAATATTTTATTAAAAAATATAATTTAGAGTAAATAAGTTTGTACAAAATATGAATTTAACCAATTATTAGCATTACTTGTATTTATTTGCGTAGGTGGAGTTCATTATAAAAGTTTTGTTTGAACTTATTGTATTGATGCAATGTAATATAAATTTGGGCCATGTACTACACTCTACATTTATTTGTGTGATTTAATATCGGAGTCGGGGATTTTTATGGTTTTATGATAGAATATCTCGCCTATCGTAAATAAAACGAGGACTGCTTAGAAATACTTTAGGCCTTGGCATTTTACTTTTGATTTTGAGTTGGAATGTTTTGTGTGATTCTTTTAATGAATTTTATTTATTTAACGTAATATATATTAGATTTAGTATATAAGTGAACATTTTGTTTGTACCATATATTAACTATACATATTCCCGCACCTCACATTTGAACGAGTACTCCGTAACGGTAACGAATAAAAAGTAACGGAGAGTTACAGGTACTGAAAAGTAACCGAATCCAACATCACTAGTTTTCAATATTTGTATCAGCCAAACGTATAATATATTTAAAATGTAATATATTTTATGACTTGTCTTGTACTACCTGTAGTCTGAAGGATCAATAAAACTATACTATACTATAATTAATACATAAATTGCCACATTTGCTATGGTGTTTTAATTTGCAAGGATCCAACTTTCTTTTCATGTTTGCTGTATTTGTCTAAAACAGCATCTTCGTTGTATTTGTACTCTACTTCAATTAATTTTTCCATTATTTATTATATTGGTAGGTTTAATAGTGTTGCAATGTATTTATAGAACGCACTTAAGCTATGTAATAATCAGTTTATAACTATACATATATATCTTTATAGATATAGATTTCAAACATGGCAGATGTGTTCTGCTTGGATATGCTTAAGTAAATGCAAATCAAAATTATGTTCTCACCTTGTGATGGAATCTAGAATCGTTCCTTTCTGGTGCCATTCTACAAAGCACATTTTATTAACGCCCTCGATACCGATTTTACATACGCTTTTTCATGTTAAACTTACCCAGCTGTAAAAAAAAACACAATGAGAAAAATGCATAGAACTTAAGGGTGATTATTTAGAAAAACAATAAAGTACTTCAATCTGTTATCATTTTATTTTATTTATGATTTTCCCGAAATATTCAGTGTTTCTCTCGTATCTGCGTACGATTAGTTAACCGAGTATTTTAATGGAAGCTGGTAAAATTGGCCCTTATTTTATGAGTATACACTCTGTGTAAATAATTTATAATCAATGGTGGTTTATGTTATTGGCACGGAGTTTTCTATAAACCCCGGTAATTACACTGCATATACTTTTTTATAACAGTGATACACGTAATCGGCATTGATCAGGTTCGTCTTAAACGAATCTAAATTCAAACTCATAGAATAGATTTACTTGAAATATAAAAGAAAATATTTTGTCCTCACGTGAGAACGCTTAGTCAATATTTTGTTTGTACCACATTTTAGTATCACCTCGTGTTTTATTTTGATAAGTTTAAAGATCAAAAGTAGTTGGAAGTATACGATATTACTATATCTATATGCTTAACTATGCTTACTATTTTTATAGGGCGTATAGTATTTTCCTGAGCAATTAGTATTTATAATGAGCTTTAATCAGAATACTGGGCATATGTACTTTGCATTTAATAATGAGCAATAAATGTGCTTTCATTACTCATTGTATTAGTAAGTGTAATGGTGTTGCAATATATCAATAAAATGCATTCAAGCTATTTAATAATCAGTTTATATATCTTTATCTATAATTTGTATATCAAGCAAAATAGTAAGTAAATTACAAGCATGACGGATGTGTTCTGTATGGATATGCTTACCTTGTGATAGAATGTAGAATCGTTCCTCTCTGGTGGCATTATTTTAATAACGCGCGCCACATGATTTTACAGACGCTTTTATATGTTAACACTACACAGCTGTAAAAAAGAGCAAACAAAGAGATACGTAGGTAAACGTTTGCACTTTTGCCTTAAAGGTAGTAATTTTAGATACAATGATTTATTAAATTGCAAACAGATGCTCTATATCTCAGATTATAGTGGAGCGAAATAGACTAAAAAAGTCGATCCCTTCTAACAAAAAAAAATTGAGCGTACAATCAAACCAGACCATATACATTTTATCAAGTAAAATATTCTGCATACGAAATGGCTATTGACGACATTTTCTGTGGTGCAGACCTTTTTTATTTCGAAAAAACATCAGAAATTTCATTCATTCATTTCTAAAAATCTCCTTTTTTAACATTTAATTATTATTAATTAAGCTATCGAATTAATTTTTTTAAAAATTGAAGCACATAAAAAAAGCGCTTCTAGGAATATCATTTTCTTATCGAATATTGTATATGACATTTGTTTAAATATCAGTTTACGTAGGAAAGACTACAATGATTACTACGTAGTGACTAGTAGTAACATATCTAAAGCAGTCTGGAATGTCATTAAACATAGTTCGCCTAATTTTAATAACGAAAGGGTTCTACCAGCTAATAATAACTTACACAAACATTGTAATGCTTTTAATGATAAGTTTATTGACAACTCTGCTCCACAAAATGTACTCACTAATGGAAACACTCAAACTCATTTTCGACAAACTGACAGCAGCTTCTTAATACGGCCTGTTGTCGAGAATGATGTTCTAAGAGTTGAGTAATTCTACAACTGTTGGGAACGATTCTGTTCCAGCATTTATAATTAAGAGGGTTACCCAGATAATTGCAGGACCTTTGGTTTACTTAGTAAATTACTCATTTGAAAGAGGGGTTTTTCCGTCCTCATTAAAAATAACACACATTGTCCTAATTTACAAAAGGGGCGATCCAAATTGCATGGAAAATTATCGACCTATCAGTATTTTGTCTGTGTTTTCTAAGGTATACGAAATGCTTATAAATGAAATGATCATTTCATACTTCAGAGTGATAATCTCTTCACGACTTGCCAACATGGATTCCTGCCCGGCCGATCTATTGATACGGCTTTGTATGTGTTCGTTAAATCAATCTTGCGCGACATTGATGCTGGTACCTCTTGCCTTGCAATGTTTATCGACCTATCGATAGCTTTTGGTGCTGTCGATCACAATGCTTTCATTCAGCAGACACAACAGTTGTACAACTGTTCAGTGATCATGTCCAGTAGACGAGCGCTCACTGTGAACATGTTCAGGAGCGGCTGCCATTTTTGTGAGCGGAAAAATTCTACGCTCACTTAGTGAGCGTATTCTGTACGCATGCGCCATTGATGCATTCCAAGACCAACCTAATACATAATTTTGAAGAAAGTTACTAGAAAAGTAAGATACAGCAAATTAAAGGTATTGTGCAGAAATAAATGTATTAAAATATTGGAGTTCACCCAGTATTTTATTCGGGGTTGGAAAAACCAACCCTTCCACTAAAAACTACGCCAAAACTGAAAGCAGAAAAACAATTTATTATTATTGTTTATTCGGTTTAATCTCTATAATTTTAACATATGGCAGCAATGAAGAGTACCAGATGATAGACGATGACATAAAGGTGAGCGGTCCTGTCCAGCAAACACTCAACTGTTGTGAAGGGAACGGTTGGAGCGGGATCGGTTGCCGATCCGCCTGCTGAATGAAAGCAATGTTCTGCTCAATAAATTACAAAATTTTGGTATTAGGGGTGAGGCTTACTGTTGGTTTGAGAGTTACCTGTTAAATCGCAGACAGAGGGTGGTGATTGATCAGCTTTCGTCTGATACCAGAGTTTCGTGTAGGGGGGTTCCGCAGGGGTCAGTCCTTGGACCCACTCTTTTCTTAATTTATATCAACGACCTTCCTTCATTTCTCGGGATAGCCTCTGATCTTGTATTATATGCTGATGACATTAATATAATAATTCGATCTAGCAATTTGGCTGGTTTGTTTGAGAGTGCTAATTGTCTTTATGAAAGATTGTGTGAATGGCTTTGTGCTAATGGTTTGGTTGTTAACACCCAAAAAGAAGAAAATTTCACAAAATATTCGTTTTCTAAACGTGAATCATCTTTGGGATACAATAGAAAATTCGTGGGAAGAATAAGCGACAGATGAAAATTACGTGCTGCAATTAATTAATTCAATGCCCCATCGTTTAAATAAAATGATTGAAGGAAATAGCAGTGTGACTTTATTAATGCTTTCTTGTTTTGTTTTTATATTTACTTTTATTTGTATTTTATTTTTCCTATTAAATATTAAACAATTATATGATATAATAAATTTTATTTAATGTTAAGAATGACATTATTTAACCTTTCAAATATAGGAAAAAATAAGCCAATTTCACATTAACAAAATAGTGTCAAAATTAGCAATAAGACGTGTACGCCAGTTTATTGAACTGTACGTCGAAGAAAAAACGACGCATTTTTTGGTTGATTTCGCTCTACTATCAAAATGCTTACGTCTGTCTGTCATAAAATGAATCCTAACTGAATCACCAATACAATAATAATTTAATTGATGTAATACTCCTAATACAAAAGATGCGAATTAAAATGATTTTTTTAAGTAGAAATGTAAAATAATCTTGAAATTCTTTACTACAATTATACATTTTATTATTATTATAATTAATTATTCAATATATTCTACTACTAACATTCCAATCTATTTACTAACACTAGCATTGGCGTACTAAAGAAACTACTTTTTATCTAACTGCATTCTTAAATATGGCAACCGAATTTTATAGTTTTATAAAAAATGAGTAATTATATAATTAATTGATTTACATGTGTATAGAATGTATAAGAAACTGAAACTAAAAGGAACATTGTTTATGCATGCTCTATCGAAAATGGTTTTAAAAACCTGATACAGACAGACGTGTGTAAGCATAATAGTATTGTTCTATAAAGAGAAATAACCTGACCTTTTTGTAGACTCTACATACTCTTCTTTTCCGAATTTTAAAATAAAAAGAAACATGATTTTAGAAAGAGTTATAGGTTATATCGAAGTTCTAATATTTTTTTCTGAGTCATTTATGTTAGCTTACATAGACTTAAAGCAGTACTAATTAAGGGTTATAATTAACAAACATATAAAAATTACCTACATATATAGAAATTGTTATATCGAAGATGTATATTATTTAAATTAAGAGTAGAATGTTTATTTTACTTTCCTATAAAGATTAATTTTGCTTTTTTAAGTGGAAAATGTGTGTAAATTTTATTTGGCTAATCGTATGTACACATATACTCTAATAGCTATCTAATTTGTGTTTTATAAGACTGCGGCCACTTGCTAGAACATCATGGTATGTGGCCAAAATATGTCGAGCCACACTAGACTTGCTGCTCTATTGAACTACATATAAATGAGCGATGTGTTCTTTATAACAAGTTGCAATCGAGCACCCGGTTATCACATTTGTTACAATTAATTTTGTAAATTCCAGATCATTGTTCTACGTCAATTTTATCTTTGGGTCTGCCCAACAAACGAATCAATGAATTGCAAAATAATAGTTTTGAAACTCTTGTTAAGGTTTTTTGAAATATTGCGAAACGGTATGACAACAAATTGTTTAGTTTCAGTGCTTTGAGTTAGGAAAAGTTGTAGAATTTAGAACAACATTCATACGTTGTGTCTTTCTTAAGGAAATGTCAACTAAATATGACTGGAAACCACGGTATTCCGCAAAACGTTTGATAAGTCTTACTTCTTTTCCATATCTCTCTGTTTTGCATGTGTTAACAAAGGATGGACTCAAAAATTAAAAGAGGGAAATTTTTGTTGAAAACATTGATTTGAGTCTGCTGTAATGAGTTTATTTACGTTAGTTTCTTTTATGTAAGTATCTATTTCTAGATTACAACTTTCCTTAATTAATAATGTATCTACGAATGCTATTTGTCCATTGTTTTTCCTTTTCAAAAGTGAATTTAAGCGTGGAAAATTTTGAATTTTGAATGGAAACAAACAATTGCAGAACCATATCGTCATTCATTGAATTTTCCTTTCATTTGAAAGCAATTACGAGACATACAAAAGGTAGCTAAATGCACTAAGTTTGACGAAGTCAACATTACTATGAACAGGTACTCTTAATGATTTTAAACATTGTTTATAATAGCTTAGGTCTAGGTTTAAATAATCCATCTCTATACATTTCAAATCAGTGTTGTTCTGTATACCCTAAAGTGAGCAGGTAGCACGGTTTTAGTCAGTGGTACTGATGATAACATGTCGAAAAACGTTTTTAGGTTTTGAAGTATTTTTGTGGTGACTGTGTTTTTAGTGTATTTGGTGTGTCAAGCCACAGTCGCCGATTAATTTCATTACAGAGAAGTGTGAATTTATTAATTAAAAATAAACAATTCTCAGGTGTACTTAATATTATTGAAAAAAAAAAATATAGTCTGTTTCAATTAAAATAAATAACCTTTTTCAGAACAACAACAAATGTAAAAGCAACAACAACGACAGTAGTATTAGGTAGTATTAACAGATGTGATTTTATAAAAAGCTTGATAAACTTTCAATTTTTTTTCATCAATACTTTTCAACAGTGACAATGTTTTTCTATAACTACCGTGATTTTTACTGTGTCATGAATAAGATTTTAGTTTGAATATCTTTCAAAATTCGAATATAGGATACACAGAAAAATAGCTGTCGAAAGGCTTAATATGATTCTGTAAAAAAATAATGGGTGTTCCATTTAATATAAATAAGATTGTTTTATTTATAGTTTTCTCATTTTGTAAATACTCATTATATTAGAACAAGATCTAGATATAAGTATCACTTCACACTCCTTGTGTGCACACCGGCGAACATGAACTGCAGTTGAGGTTACTTTTAGCACCTAGACCACAATGAGGACCGTAAATCCGAAGCATGAATTGCAGTTCGAACGTGATGGGTTGGTTCTTGGAACAGGTAATTACATAGAAATTTAAGGATTTAAGAATTATCGGTTTTGAGAGGAAACATTTTGTTGGTCCAACAAATATTATATTATTTTAGTTTAAAGACGTTATTCACCCCGCCCTCCATGTTACGTATAAGTACACATCATACAAAGTTCCAAGTTCAGTTTAACTTCGATATAGGAACTTAACGCTAATAAACAACAATGGAATTAGTCAATTAAATATTGAGTGGGAGGGGTACAGTTTTGCTCGTTTATGAAAATTATAAATTTTACAAGTATCGCGAACATAATAGTTATTTACGAACCAAGTGCGTGAAATCATATTTCGCGAATGAGTGACCAGTTTAAAGCGCGAGCCGAAAGGCGAGCGCTTTATGGACACGAATTCGCAAAATGTTTCACGCACGAAGTTTGTACAATATTTTTTGTACGAGAACTATAATAATAATACATATTGTTAAATACGTTATCGTTTATGACACACTACTAATCTCTTGATATTAATTAAAAAAAATTGAATTGGCAGTATTGATTATTTGAAGTGACATTTAATTTAAAATTATCAAATTCAAAAATTTCTATTTCATTTCCTTTTATTTTCATAGAAAAACAACGAACTGGGTAGCATATTATTAAGGTTAGGAATTTATGATTTTAAAATGTCACTAAATTAATCAAGTTCTAGGAAGTACCAACTTTACTTTTACGCACTCGTGTTTAAAGTGACTTTTTACGCACGCAAATCGAATTGTGAAATGACAGGTTTTGATAAGCGAGTACAAAAAATTAGTGAAACATGTTGGTGCTGTACGAAACGTAAATGTTCTGCAAAATTATATACGTGTGGTGCAAATTATTTGTTTTCGCGGAAATGTGGCTCACATAATCACAATTTTCTCAGTGAAAAGGTATTTAATAGACTGAAAGTAAGTAACAGTGTAAAAAGAAAAGTCGCAGAAGACATCTCAGAAAGACCAGCGAAATTAATACATAAAGAACTTTCTACACAAACAAGTGATTTAACCACATTGACAACGAAGGATATTATATACATAAGAAATAATGTGAATCAGGCGAAATTGAAAACAGTGCCGAAGTTACCGCGTTCAATTTGAGAAGTACATGACTTCCTAAATTCAATTACCATAAAAACCTCGCAGAATGAGGTTTTTATGTGGATTAATAACAAATCTTCCAATATTGTTGTGTTGCATAATAGTGAAACTATTTATGTTGATGGAACATTTGATTATCGCACGAAATTTTTTCTGCAGTTAGCGTTTTGTTTATTGCCAAATAAATTAAAATCGACATATTGCCAGTTATTTGAAGAAATAAAACAAAAGTGCTGTGGAATGGAATGTACTTTCAATCCGAAAAAATATTGTTATTGACTTTGAAAAAGCCATAGATGTGGGTGTGTTAGAGGTACTGCCAACTGTGAATATTATAGGATGCAGATTTCACTTGGCCCAGGCGTGATGGCGAAAGATCCAGCAACTTGGTCTTACTTTAATTATAAAGATAAAGAATCAACTATCGAAAATTGGATAAGACATTTATTTGGTTTAACATTTTTAAACCCTGATGAAGTAGGAGACTGTTTTGTGTTCGATTTTGCAACTGATCAACCAGGCGATCCAAGAGTCACAAAATTTGTTGATTACATATGTATATTAACGAAGACTCCAGCTTTCCACCCTGTATTTGGGCTGCAAACACAAACTCTTTAACAAGAACAACAAATGTATGTGAAGCATTTAATTCCAAATTTAATTCGTACTGTTGTTCTCCACATCCCAATATTCACGTTTTCGTAAAAGCTTTGCAAAATATGCAACTCTTATACAAGAATAAATTCCGCAAAAATTTATGAAGAGCGAGTTATTAACAGAAAAATAAAAAATAAAGTTGATTTTATTGGCACAAAAATTAGGCAATATGAAAATAACGAAATAAGTAGAACCAAATAGAACTCATTTTGTAAAATGTGTTTCGTATTTCTATACATAGAAATTATTTTACATATTTTATTTTTTAGAATATTTCTTTTATGTTATTTTGTGCAATCGTTATTCTATCATAGTTTATTTCATACTTTTGTTACATATGTAGAATTTCGTTTAGTATTTCAAATACCTTCAATAATACATACATAAACCTTGTCGTTGTTTTTATTTAAGTTTTCTGCGTTTTATATAACATATTTTAAATGAGAAGTCAGTTCTAGCAGCTAGATTATAATGAATTATTAATCCGTCTGACTGCAATTCATGCGAGGGAGTGAATGAAAGGTTGGCAGCGACTGCAATTCGTGATAGACCGTGTACGCCATTTTCAAATGATTTCGTGTTTCTATCACGGCCATATACAGGGTTATGATAAAGTAACGCACAAAATTCATAAAACGTACAATGTTCATTTTTGAAAAAAATGCAAAAACACGTCAAACAGTTTATTTTATTCCGCGTCTTTTAACATAAGTCAAAAAAATAAAACGTCAAATTTGTCAAAGTTATGACGTCATCAATATTTTTTTTTAATATGAAGCTTGGTTTTTTTTACTTTATTTGATAAAGCTTGTTTTTCTGCATTATAAAGAAATAATTGAAGTAGGGGTCACATAAGAAAAAACTAAAAAAAAACGAATTATACATGAAATGACTCGTATAACTCCGCAGATGATCGAAGACTCTGTAAATCAGGTCTACCATCGCCTTGGCCTATGTCAGATAGTGAACGGGACACAGTTTGAACAATTCCTGTAAGAAATCGTTTTGGTTTAATGGACTGTTTAGTTAATTTAAATGTTATTACTATAATAAAGTTTATTTCGTTTTTTATTCATTCTCTCAGTTTTTTTCTTAAGCGGGGTTCACACCTACGCATTTTAATGCTTCAACTGACATGCCGCAGCGAAATGCGTGCATTTTTAGTATTCACACTATGCATGCCAAGTGCATTTTTTCATGCTGCATCGAAATGCAAAGCTTTAGAACATGTTCTATTTTTCGCATTTATTGACGCATTTCTAGTGCATTGTCTAGGGATATTTCAACAGCGATTGATTGCCAACTCTTGTTTGGATTTACTTTGAGGTTATTGTAAATTTTTCATTGTTACTGTATGCCTATAGCCTGTATAGTACTGGTATATCTCATTTCAATTTGTATATTTTGATTTGTGCATATAAATATATAATTAAAAAATTGCCACCATGTCACAGGGTAAAAAAGTTTTCAATTGGATACGATAAAGCATTAAGGATTTGATACATTTATACGAATCGCAAAGAATTTTATATGCCACTAAAAGCAAGGAATACAAAAATAAAATTAAGAGAGCAGAGGTAATCAACTGTATCAAAAATCAATTGAAGTATAGTTCATTAAATGCATCTTCATCCATTCTTATAAAATTTTTGTAATTCTCTCTATCTGAATGTGCCGATTCTTGGTGTAATAAATTTATACAACCATTACTCTTTTTTTCGCGTTCCTGTAGCCACGGTCTTACCCACCATCTCCTCTGTCTGTTTTGCATCAACAGTAACGCAGATGTTGAAACTATAATTAGCAACTTCCATTTCAACATTTGATGTGCAAAACAAAATTTTGAGGTTAAATTCTTTTCCCACTGCACTATTTCAAAAATTAAAAAAAAAAATGTTGGCCAAAAAGAAATTCTCTGCCAGTACATGTTAGTGTGATTTTTGATGCATGCATCAGAATGCGTTAATGTGAACAAATTGGCATCTTTCAAGCAGGCATGAAGAAATGCATTACATTTTGCATTTTTTGATGCCGCATTAAAATGCGTAGGTGTGAACCCCGCTTAAGAGAGATAGAATTGGAGTATCGCCTGTTCTGCGCATGCGTCGACTCAAAATGTCCATTTTGAAAATTACGAAATGACAGATAAACAGAAAACAGAATTATAACCTCTGATTTAAATTGACATCTATAAGTATGATATTACTGAAAGCATACGCAAAGTTGTTTTTTTATTGAATTCAGCTTTGTGCAAGTTTATTTCATCGGTGAATTTGTAGAATTACTCAGAAAATACGAGGTAGAATAAATAAACGATATGAAGACTGATTCCAGTGAATTATTAAAAGAAAAACTTGTGAAGTTATAACTTCTGCGTTGATTTTTACGTGCTTACTGGAATATGTGAAATTATATTATTAAATGTAAATACCGGTCCTTCCATTTCGACTAACAGAAAAACTTGTGAACCTATAACTAATACATTGATTTGTACATGTTTATTGGTATATGTGAAATTATATTATTAAATGTAAATACCGATCGTTTCATTTAGTCTTATTGAAAAGATTTTGAACAGAAAATCTTGTGTACATTATGAGTGGGTGCTTATTGATGTGTGTGCAATTATTGAATATAAATACTGCTTGTTTCATTTTGACTTACAGAAAACACATAAATTAATGTTTTATTTACACAATTGAATATATTCAGGTATGTTTTATATGTCAGATTGTATTATATTTCAACATATACTTTTGCTTGTATTTTTAAGCTTAAGAATGCAAATAAAATTATTAAAATTACTGTATATAATATTTTGGCTATACGTACGAATAAAACAACATCTATTTTATATTTGTCTACGTACATTATTCAATATAATGTCGCATAATCAACAATGTACAAAACTAATTAAATTCCTATATTTAATTCTGTGTCGAGATATACACTGAAACATGAATGTTTTAGCAAAAGTCGTGGAATTAATCACCATTTCATTTTTGTGATTGAATATAATTTTTATTATTGTTAACTTTTTTTTGAAAATCTAGAATGATTAAGCCATTCATGAAAATAAAAACGTGATAGTGTTATTTACGCCCATATGGTAGCAAAGAATATAAACAAACAATTACCAACTCTGATACACTTGAATTTCTTTAGTGTCTATAGTAGCATATTCGTAATCAATACATTTTTCTGTATGTCTATGTCTCATAAACTGAGATGAGTAGAAATGAGACTTGCAAATAATTTATATTATTGCTTGTAAAAAAAGTATGTTGATGTTGTATTTGATTGAATAATTACATCAATGAGCAAAGTTCAATTTCTACTTACGAAGTAAAAGATTAAATTTTATTTTATTTATGTTCGGAAATCTATTTTGTATATACTTTCTTGGAATTAAAACAAAACAAAAATTATTATGAAATATAAATATTTGTATAAATTAATAGATACATACAAATTTATAAAATGATAAAGATTTAGAGAATGTAACAATATCATAAAAACAGATATACTGTTTGATGCCGTGCCTATCTTGCTGTTCATAACACTGCACTATTTACTTCCACAATGTTGGGAAAAGTTCAGAAGAACTCATCACACATTGTTTTGGCAAAATCCAAAATGAATATTATCTTTATACTGTACCATCTACAAGTTGTTTTAAACTAAAACATATTTTATTGGAAATTTAAATATAAAATACATTCTATGTGCTTGATTACAATTTAGTGACAGATATTACGATACATATTTAGCAAAGTACAAATTAGAAAAAAACACTTCACTATCTTATAAATAATGTGTTCATCCTTCAAGTTATTTTCACAATCAGTGATGCATCATAGCATAAGTTCCAATTACCGGCCCAATCTCTTCTCAAAATACCCAATCTCGGCATGTTATTATCTCATATCATATGGGATCTGTGGATTTCGTGATGGACATGTCAAAATTATTCAACTTTCTATGAACACATGTATGTTCTATTAGATATATATCAAAAAAATTAGAAGGTTGTGGCAAAAAGATTGGTATGTGTCTCTTCTAAGAGGTTTAATAGAAGCCTTTTTATTATGAGCAATTCAAATATTTTAATATGTAACATAATATAATTACCTAATTCATGTAAAATTTACTGTGTTCTTTCTGTACATTGCTCCGATATAGATGAGAGTAATTCTAGAATACAAGAATACCACAATATCTAATTCATTATTATTCTTGTATGTTGAGTTGAATAATTTAGGTGTTGTTATTATAACACAAATTTTTGTACATGACCTATACAGATGTTTTTCTTTCTGTTCACGATATCCCATTATAATATATTCAAAGAGACACAGTTGCAATGCAATTGAACTGATTGCGGATTTTACTTAGTTAATTTACAATATTTACGATAACATAACCACAATTCGTACAACTTTTGACAAATATACTTCTTCAATATGATCGTTTGTCTGTGATTTGCACATGATGCCAGGACGATATTTCTTCATTCATTAAGGGAAATTAAATTATTTTTCCACTTTTGAAAAGGCACAATTATTAGTTATAAAGAGGTTTGTCGATTTTTAAACTATTTATACTTGCTTGACGAACAATAATTAAATATTTATAGTAATGAATCTATGTGATAAACAAACAGACCTAAATTTGAAAAATTATTTGTAACGCATGCGCAGTTTGGACAATGCTCCAATAACACGGCATAGCATTATATGTTTTATTTCACAATGTTGGAGCGAAGTTTTCCTTGTCTACACGCGATATAGTAGTATTATATATATGATCACGGCACTCTTGAATCATAGGCAATGAAAAGACATCTGTAAATATCATTTTCTCACTTAAATCATTAATAACACGAAAACTTATAACTTCCGCGATCATTAATTAATCGCGGAAGTTATATCACTTTAAAAGTTGCACAAAAATTTTTGTTTTGTGCAACTAATTTATGGATCATGCTGTATAAGTCTGTATATTTTTAAATTATGAAGCAATAGTAGCCTTATCGAGCACAGTGCCCCAATTTTTTATTATATTAAGTACTACAATGAGAATTTACTTTGTCAGACCTACGAATCATCCTATATAGTGTAGGTAACTAAACTTTAATACAATCGTAAATTAGTCAAAGATTTCCTTAAATTATGTTCAATTATTTTACTTTCCGTTGACATCTGTACTTATGCTGTGATCGAATATACTCAAAAAAAATTGAAATGAATTCATATCTCGAAAACGCTTTGAAATAGTAGGGAAGTAACTGCTACATTTTTCAATTAAAATAAAAAAAAGTTGCACCAGTATTGCATTCATAAAAAGGTATTGCAAACCTACCTACTTTATAACACGTACAACATTTGAATTAATTCTGAAGTTAGTTATCTATATATTTCTAATTTATGTATTATAATATGCCATCAACAGTAATTTTAAAACTACAATAAATTATCTTAAACATACCTTCCTCTACACAGTTACCATACATGTCCATTCCTGTACCGCGTTTTTTCAAATTCTGAGAAACTATCCTCTGGTGACTTCCTAAGAAATACTTTTTCAAGCACTCAATATTTCTTGTTGGCACAATTTAAACATTAACACACACGAAAATGCTCGAAATAAAACACATTTAGCGGAGATAATAGACGCTTAATTTTATTCGGACATATGCAAACAATTGACAATCGCGTTACACGTTACCAACAATGAACCTAATGTTGGTAGGTACTCCCTGCTTTCTGACCATTACATGCAAATTTGAAATATCCAGTTTTTTAGATTTCGCTG
The DNA here is from genome assembly GCA_963170755.1 of Amphimallon solstitiale. Classification (NCBI taxonomy): domain Eukaryota; kingdom Metazoa; phylum Arthropoda; class Insecta; order Coleoptera; family Scarabaeidae; genus Amphimallon; species Amphimallon solstitiale. Next base: position 49,818,168 of record OY720684.1, on the reverse strand, counting down.
TCTTTATTATTGATACTGATACTCTATCGTTTAAAATTATGTACATACATATTATATCATGAACAAATTATTTCTTTTCTTTTTACTACAATATCACGTGAGAATGTTCATCACATTGTCACTAAACGTAAAGCGTATTTATCGAATAAATTTAATTGAAATTATGATAGATGTATTAGTAAAATTGTAGTTGCTTCCGAAAAAATATTATTAAAAACACTTTGATAATTACAAAAGTAATAGAAACGACATGTTTAAGTTTATATTATATTTAAATTATAATAGGTAAGTAAAGACACATATTTCATCTATTAGAAATAACTGTTGCTAATTAATATACAAACAGTCGGGAAAATATTGGTCATCCCGGTTATTTTTTTATGTAGGTCAGTAATTGGATGCATGCATTCTTTTAATTTTTATTATGTAAGAAAACATTTAGTGTCGTGAATGGTATGTAAAATATAGTCGAATAGGATTAGATGTTTGTCATCATATACATAGTTGCTTTATTATATTATGCACACTATAATATAAGCCCTATTGATAGCAAATCTTCACGTTTGTAACGGAGAAGCAATACTGTTTAAATTTATTGATCAAAATTTGAGATTTTGTTAAATGATATATTTTTTAAGCATATATTTTATTTTCGAAGTACAGTATTAGTTAAATTCAAACAGCAGTGGACAGTTTATTGACTAGGGCTGTACAATAAATTACTGATGATTTGATTTTCTAAATTTTTTCGAAAATCCTTATAAGCAATAAGCGATAATTTCGTATTAATAAATTTATTAATTAGTATAATAAAATGATAAACGACAATGTTTGTTTTATAGTATTGACTATATTAGAAAGTGCAAATATAAATATTAACCAGAAATTTTAGTGAATAAACGTTATTAGACGGAAGTCACTTCTGTTACTTGTTTTTTAGTGTTTTTATTTATTCTTTCAAATAATATTTAGATACATCAATAATATGAATAAATCGAAGACCAATATAGAATTGACACTAAGAAGAAGGATTTTTGAATAAATAAATTAGAAAACCATTTTTAATAAACATCAATATAACATCCCATTATTAAATTTGAAATTATGTAAGTCTACATTGTTTTTTGGCATGAATTTAGTCCAAATAGAAAATAACACAACACTCTATTTTATAATATAAATATTATACCATATTATCAATTAATAATATATTTCCACAACGGCATTTAGTAAGGAATTGCTTCTCTCTGATGTTGAGTAGATCTCCGTTTCTGGGTTGGAACCGCCTGAAGTTAGGTGTAGATACCGACGTTCCGTCCACTTGCAAGAAACATCTTCGGTTTATGTACGTTGTGATAGCACAGATTTAAGATTCGACTGATGTTTTTTGCTGGGGTCGTTTTTAATTTGTTCCGATAAAATGAAGTTATTTATCGGAAGGATTAACACGTATTATAAATGACCCCATCAAAAAATATCAGTCGAATCTTAAGTCTGTGCTCCTCAAGTCTCAATACTTTAATCAATAAAATCCTAGAGCATCTATATTATAAATAAACAAAACCTACAAATCACATGGCCCTGTGAGACCCGTTGTATCGGACATCAATTGCCCCTCTAGAGAACATTCAATTAAGTGAAATAAATAAAATATTTAAAAGCACAATAAAATTCAAAAAAAAAAACTTAGTAGGGTGAATTCGCCAGTAGTCGGCCTTTTTTGATGAACGTCAACTTTTAGCTTTAAGGGGGGGTTTTACTTGATCGGCGTATGCCACAAAATGGTCAATTTCAACGCAAAAAATCGCAAAAATCAAGGCACTTGAAAAAGTTGCCGCTACATGAACGAAATAACGAATATTTGTTCTAGCGACTGACGATTAAAATTTACAATTATATTAAAAAATAGTTAAAATACAGCACTTTGAATTTTTTTCGTTTTATAGCGATATAAAGCTTACTGTGTTTAAAGAGTATTTTTTTTGAATCGTGAGTACCTAGATATTTTTATTCTGAACATCACAATGTATTTACTTTACTTTCAAAATAACCCTGGTCTCCAAAAAATTACTTTGAAACCAATGAGAATGATCACAAAGTCCGCACTGATAAATGGCAAATAGGCAACACACAATTCAACCTGTTACTCACATTTTCGTAATGTCTAAGACCAGGTATATGGAAAGTATACCTGGTCGACTGTATTAAGCCGAACATAATATAAACAGAGAGATCTTCAACTTTTTTTATTACCTTAGGTAAACGAATGCTTCATTCAGATATCGGCTTTATTTTTTAATTATTTTAATGATATTTGGGAGAATGTATTAGATATTAATTCTTCGTCTGGAACACAATATAACATATATTGTTATTATTATGAAATTTAACTTGTTACTTACTTTCTAGCGGTGATATTTTACTTTAGATGTTGAAGGTTTTTAATCTTAATATGAGCAATGTCGTAGTCAACTTAAATATTACAAAAACAATTCTGTGCTGTAACAGTAACAGTGCCTGTTTTGTTTTTCAATAAAATGTAAATATAATAATATATATTTTATAATAAGCAGATGTTTTGGATTGTTGAATATTATATTCTTCCTAATCGGTATTGATGGAGTTAATTAGCAAAATTAAATTATAAAACATTTTGTCACAGGTAAGATTCGAACTAAATTTTATCACCAAATAAAGTTGTATTCATTTTTTCATACATAAGTTTGAGTATACATTAAACATATTTGTAAAGGAAAATACGTGCGGTTATATACAAGCAAATTTTAATATATTTCAGATATTTGTCGGTGTTCATTGATGTGTCTACTTTATTAGTCTCTTTTTCTGTTCCTTAATATTCTTCTCGCTTTCAAAATGTATTTTGTCTTTCAAGGACAAGGTTTCGGCTTTATGGAATTTCAGAAATGCAGTTTTCTTCGGCAATAAATATACGTTATTATTATTAATTATGAAGTTGCACGACTTATTGTTATTTTTAACCTTACATGTTGAAGCTTTTTAATAATATGAACAATGTTTGTAGAAAACTAAAATCTGACAACAACAACTTTATGTCATTGTAAGATACGAACTTGGAGATTTTCCGGACTCTTCAAACTAAGATGCATTGGTTTTAAGCAGCAAGTTACACAAATTTCAGTTTTCTAGATGGTAAAAGCATTTATTTGAATATCTGAGTTTGTTGTGCCTTCATGTTTTTGTTTTATTTGTACTTTGTAATTTGACCACATGACAGTTTTTAGTTTTTTTTTTGTATATGTGAATAAGTAAAAGAGCATGGGCCAAACGAGCGCATAAGTCTAAATACAGCAGTTTATCAGGAGTGACAGCAATTGTTGGATGGCGAGCGAAAAAAATTTTGTATGTAGGCGTAAAAAACAAATTTTGTTTAATTTGTGCAAAATTTGGTGAATCTAAAGATCACGTATGCTACAAAAATTGGTCTTGGTCGTCAACAGCCATGGAGTCGACAATTATTCCGGAAGGTTTTCGACATTCTGGTGAAATGCACGGTGTAATTTATGGTAGATTAATAGGGGATGGTGATAGCAGCGTTCTTAGAAAACTACGTGAGACGGCTCCTTACGGTCCCCAAAATATTATTGAAAAAATTGGGTGCCGAAATCATATATTATGTAATTATATAAATAAAATTAGCGACTGTTTGAAAAAACCTAAATTCAATTCGGACATAGGAAAATTAATAACAAAAAATTACTTAGATTCAGAGCGGCCTTGACAAAAGCAATTGAACATTACAAAAGTTCGAACTTAACAATAACAAACCAGATAGTGAAACTGCAACGTGACATTATAAATGGATCAAGACATATTTTTGGTGAACACTCGGATTGTGCTTCTTACTTTTGTCAAGGATCTAAAGAAGGAGAGACCAATATGTTGAATGAATTTTAATATGTATGATAACTTTATTAACGCTTTAAATCGGCTCAGCCTAATAGTAGATCTTTAATAGGAAACGTAGATGCTAACATTGTAGAACCTTTAATTCAGTCATTGCAAAATTTGTAGGAGGTAAAAGATTGTATTATATTCAACGTAATTCTTACAGTGCACGTTGCGAAGGGGCAGCAGTTTCATTTAATTGTAAGGGCAAATATCACTCAAAGCTTCAGACCAAATATGGATGTATACGACAGTGTCTGAAAAAAAAACGGTATGAGAAGAAAAATTTTTTATAGGAAACAAAAAACACATTCAGGAGCTACAGACGATCGCGACTATGGGCCGGAGGTAAATGCATATTTTATTGAAGATATAGATAATCAAAAGTACGAAGAAAAAAAGATACATTTTTGAAGAATTAACAGCAACAATTTTGGCAAGATAATGAAATTGAGGAGAACCACATTTACGGCCAATACTGTGAAGCCTTTACTATACCAGGAATTTATAGGAAGGAATGCGACACTGCACGGCAATGAAAAAGAAGAGCAAGCTGTAAAAGCTTTTGAATGTTTGGCAGATCTAAAAATCGAGTCTTGTGGTCTTTTTATTCATCCTGTATATAGATTTTTAGCGGCATCTTCGAACGGAATAATTTCTAATCAAAACGCGCATTCGAAGGTACGAAAAAAAAATAATTACATTTTTAGAAATTTGGAACAGCGAATTACATTTAAAATCTAAGCACCAACATGTACCAAATATAGGGACAGTTAAACATAGCTCAGAAAGATGTATGTTACTTCATAATCTGGATTCCGAAGAATGCTTGGTATAAGACAATACACAGAGATGAAGAATTCTGGCCAGAAATGGTAATTAAGTTTGAGTAATTTTATTTTCTCGCTTTATTACATGAAATTATTGATCCTCGTATTTTGAGAAATCGAGAAATTAGAGACGTCAAATTGGAGAATTAGTATGTACCTACCTACTGATTGTGACACGTTTAGACAAAACGCTACTTGGCCATTCTTGTTTATTTTCTACACAGTCTACATTTATGTAAAAATTTTTTTTGTAAAAACATGAATTAGGCCTACTGGGAATACCATGAGAAAAAAAACGCGCTTTGCACTCTACCTCTAAGGTGGTGCGGAAAGGAGTGCATTTGACGTTTTGTCTGCCATATACCGTTATTTAAAAAATTTATCGAAGCTTTACTGAAAAAAAATTAAAGAATGTGAGGTATAAATAAAAAAAAATGATAATATCAATAACAATCGATTGTAAGTTGTGGTATTAACATTGGCTTCTTATAAATGATTAGTTCGGAGTCCGCATAGTTCGTATCTTACCCACGGTGAAATTTTTATAATTTGATTTCGCTAACTAACAACACCAGTGTCGGCTGTGAAGAATATAATTTTCAATAATTTAAAACATGTGCTACTTAGAGAATATAAATTTTTACATTTTGTAAGAAACACCGGCACTGTTTTTTTATCAGATTTTAGTTTTCTCTAAAACATTACTCATATTATTACAAAGCCTCAACATGTAAAGTAAATAGGTACAAATCATGGTAAGAAATAATAAGAAGTACAACTTAAATAATTGATAATCATAAATAATAATAATAAAGTTATATATTTATTGCAGAATAAAACTTAATATCTAATTAATTTCGGCAAATATCATTAAAATAATTACAAATTATATAAAACGGGAGTCTTAATAAAACTAAATAAATACAAGCCAGGAGAATATTCAGAAAGAGCAAACACAAATTTCGAAGAAAGTAGCCGCATCGATATCTTCATGCAATAAATGCAGGAGGCAAATATCCCAAATTTATTTGCTTTCCAGTTGACCAGGTATATCCCTTCATATTGCTGGTCGGTACCTGCATCGTGTAAAAGATACAGGCATTTTAAAGGCGGTAAATATATTCAATATATTTTATGCAACCCGACATACGCCGTTCGGGAATTTTTCTTAAGGAAAGCCCACCCTTAACATTGATGCGTTCTATATTATATTAAAAATGTATTCTTGAGAGTGAAACAAATATATTTAATTACGGTATGAGTAAGACAAAGAATGTTTAGGATTAAGTACACTTGGCAGTAGTGTGCCACTTACACGTCGGTAGTTCGCCATTGGTACACGAGTTGTCGGCCTAGTCAATATTCACCAAGTCCGTATAAACTTTTAGTGTCCTCATATTAATCGTTCTGTTTTGTTTTGTTATTTCTCATTTCAATGAAAGTGGACACATAAAAGGGTGAAAGTAACAAATAAAAAATAAATGTATATTTTCCGCTAAATAAATAAGTGTACAAAACCAAAAATAAATTCTCTATAAATAAAATAAAAACACTAGATCTCTAATAGTCATATAAACTATAAAATAGTATATTAAGACACAAGTTTCATTAGACACGATTTTTGGGCACGCGTTCAAGCGCAAAAATGTCTTATGAAACGTGTATTTTATACTATTTTTTCTATTTCGGTTATTGAAAGTTCAAAAAAGATTAAAATGAGAGACACGTTTTGTTCGAACATGTTAGAAATTTTGTCTTTACTTTCTTATACGTAGTATAAGGAAGTATTGTGATGATGAAAATTTTCGACTTCGAGCTTTTGCAGATGTCCACGTTTTGATGTCCCCTGATACCGAAAAAGTGGTTTTTAAAAAATGTCTCTCTCTCTCTCTCTGTGTGTGTGTCTGTCTCTCTCTGTGTGTGAGACCACGATAGCGGTCAAACCGCTATAGGTATTAATTCCAAATTTTATATTTACGAATATAATCTCCCTCTTGAGATCTGATTAGATTTTCAGTAAAATCGGCAGACCGGAAGTAGTAGTTTTTACTTCAAATGAAAAAATCGAATTTTGCCAATTATTCGTCAACTACTAAGTTTAAACAAATTTATAAAGAATTCATATGTACTTAAAATTAAGTTTGAGACAAATTGTCTTAAAAAAGTTTTTCGAAATTCCTACCGGAAGTAGGTCTTTTACTCTTATGGAAAATCAGTTTTTTGCGAATATCTCGCAAGTTATGCTTTTTAGAGAAGTACGTTACGAGTATTAAAGTATTTAAAACATAATTTTCAATATCTTTTGTATAAAAGAAATTTCAAAATTCAGACCGGAAGTACCACTTTTACTCTTATCGAATAGCGATTTCTTGCAAATATGTCGTAAGTTATGCATTCTATATATATTTATCAAGAGTACAAAACTATTTAGAACTGGATTTGCAATATTTTTTGTATATATGAAATTTCAAAATTCGAACCGGAAGTAGCACTTTTACTCTTAGCGAGTAGCACTTTTTTCGAATATCTTGCAAAGTATGCATTCTATAGCGATTTATTATGAGAATGAAAGTACTTAGAATAGGATTTTGAATAATTTTTGTATCAAAAACTTCTTAAAATTGTATGGTTTGAAACGCTCATACGTATAAGAAAGTCGTGTGGTGGCCACACCTCTTTTTTGAAGTTATCTACTCTGATTTTTAAGTAAAACAGTTTAAATATTTGAATATCGGCGGACTTGTCATTTTGTTTAAAATTTAGTCTGATTTATGCAATAAATTATATCAAATTATCAACAAAATGGAAGAAATAAATAACTGCACGCCTCCAGAGATTCGCAAAATAGCAGAAGACAATTTAGAAAATATTTTGCCAACAAAGTCTCGACATATTTATGAAAAGCAATACCGGCTCTTTTTAAGTTGGTGTAAAGAAAATAATATTGTGAATATTACGGAAAATGTAGTAATTGCTTATTTTGACAAAGAAAGAAAGATAAAAAAGGCATCGTCCTTGTGGTCTATATATTCGTTGTTGTTTAAATATTTATAAAAGTATAGATATCTCAAAGTTTTCTAAGCTTCTTGCATTTTTAAAAAGAATATCTGAGGGATACGAGCCTAAGAAATCCAAGATTTTAGAAATAGATCATATTAACCAGTTTATAATAGAAGCTGATAATAAAACATATTTAGCGATGAAAGTAAGTACATAATAAGAAGATCATTGTAGTTGTATTTTACTAATTTTCTACATTATTTTGTTATAATAGTCATATTAATATTCTGTTAGATTATCCTTATAATGGGCTATAATGGGGCTTGTCGTCGTGAAGAAATAACGAACATTACTTTAGATGATATACAGTTTAAAAATGATGTCATAATGGTTTAAAAATATTATTCACTCCGTCCCAGCCATGTTACACATAAACGCTTCTTCCTTCAATATAGAAATGGATCTTGCGTGAATAGTCCAATTGGTATTAATACCATAGGAAATGTACCAAAGAATATTGCTACATACTTAAATTTACCTAATCCTCAGCTCTTCACTGGACATTGCTTTAGATGTTCCAGTGTGACACACTTGGCTAATAGGGGAGGTGACTTAATAACAATTAAGCGCCATGGAGGATGGAAATCCTCAGCAGTGGCCGAAGGTCACATTGATAATTCCACCATGAAAAAAGTTGAGGTTGCTCAAATACTGTCTAGTGTACCTAATACATCCACTAAAATCATTCACAATCCATCGACTTCTGATACAATTGGCAGTAATGTGTCAGCCAATACGAATCAACTGGAATGTACACAAAACATAGTGTGTTCCCAAAATCTGCCTGGAATCTCTATTAATGCACACGAATCTTCTAGTGTTACAGTAAACGTTTATAACAGTTGTACTATTCAACATGGGAAGTAAATTTCAATAGAAGCATCATAAAACTTATCATCCCATTTATATTGTTAATTAGCGTAAATAAAATGTTCGTAACTGTGTTTTTTATTCTCTATACAACTTCTTACACATGTTTGTTAGATTAAAGACTTATATTTTGACGTTTAAATATGATTTGGTTCCATTTTTTTTGTTACCAACTTCAAAAAAATAAAATTAGCGCGCGATAAAGTAATACTTTATGCAACCAAAAAGGGTGTCGTAAAGTGAACACCGGAATAGAAAAATAACATTATTTTCTGATTCACAAGAAACAGAAATGAACTCTTAAGGAAAACAATGAATAACTAGATGTCTAAATCTGTCATGGTAATTGTAAATACAAACATTCAATACTTAATGCTTTTTAAATTATATTCATCGTCAGTAGAAATCGCAGGAGAAATCTTGACTTTTAACATCTTCATATGACTGTCCTACAAGCTTAGTACAGTACACAGACTGAGTTTTGGTCGATGGGAGGGGCCTTGACATATAAGTCGCGCAGATTTATAGGTCAGTGCGTAACAGAGAAAGTATTCGGAAAAAAGAAATGATAACATTTGTTCATCATCGCATACATTAGCCGGACGAACGAGTAAATGCGGATAAGAAATTGTAATAACTGAAAAAAGATACATATACCGCATATGTCAAATTTCATTAGCTATAGGAATTCAATGTTTGCGTGCGATTTATACGTATACAAATAATATGTGGCAACGTGTGTCACCCCTACTCTCCGTCACCAATCCCGGCAACAATCGACATTACAACGACTATCTCCGATCTCCCCACCAGATTTTACAATCAATCTTTAGCTGCGAACACGTTGCGATCTAGTCTGTAGTCTGCCATAAAAGTCGTCTTATTACTGGAACGGCAAACATCAAATGGCCGCCGCGATCTCCTGATCTACTAGTTTATTATTAATTTCAGAATCCTTTTTTATTTACCTTATTTTTAATTTTATTAGAATTACGCTTTTGTTTGTGTCATGCAGCGTGAACGCAGCTTAATAATTCTCTGCATTTACTGAAACGAAAAAGAAAAACAAATCTTGCAACGCGTAAATATTAATTCTGAACGCATTACGAACAACCAAGTCAATGGTCCAACAGTTACTGCTATAACTTGAGCTTGTATCGGTCGCGCTCGCATTGGAGAGGAAAGTAGGAATGCCATGTTGTCACGTATTGCATGAATTAATCGCCTATGGCTAACGAAAATTGACACATGCTGTATGTATAACGCTTGACAATGTTGCCAGACTGCTCGTGCTTATCCTAATATTATAAGGATTCAGTGCGCATCTTGTGGGAGGGGCATCTCATCGGCCAGGTCTCAGTCTGTGAGCTGTACAATTTAAATGAAACTACCTTGGGCAAGTATCACATCCAACATTTTCGTCACCTTCTTCCTCGGCATCACTGTACAATTCTTCTTCGCAGACACCGTACTTCTGCTTCGCTTCTGCTAGTTGCACGTTTGGTTCTTGGTTTTTTTTAATTTTGGTAAGAACTTTTTTCGATGTTGTATTCTTTTTGGATTCAGATTTCTATCTTTCTCTCTCAATATAATAAGCTCTCCATACTTTGGCAGATATGACGATCATGGATGGTCCCGACTTGGGTTTCTTAGATTGTTCTAGTATTTTGGGGAATTTAAAATGCTTTAAGAATATATCTACGAATGCTTGGCCTGAGTTAAGTTTTTAATTCTAATTTTACTTGTACACTTTTTCTTTACCCAGTTTTTCTTCATCTAATTGTTCGTTTTCCAAATTTTCTTCCTCCAATTTTTTTTTAGTAATTTTTTCTAGTTTCAATCCTTCTTTATTTAAGTTTTCTCGGTCCAATTATCCAGTCGGCTACTTTTTTTTTACTTTCACACTCAAATATGGCTTGTCGGCAGCTCGTTTCTTGAACCGATCCTGTAGTGTTGCTCGAGGAATATAGAAATGTATGCAAGGTACTCAGATTTTTGAATCATTTTGTACTGCTTCCAACGCCTTTTGCTTATTATCTCCAGAATATGCTAAGAATTTTTTTTTGGTGGTTTGCCATCTTCAGAAGATGAGTAATTTTAAGTTTTTGGTCCGAAAATAGCACTGAAAACAACTTATAATCCTGTGGCCGACAAATGGCAAAATCAGCATTTGACGTCTATACTAGTGGTCGGCCGTTGCTTTCAATGTTGCAAAACATTTTTATTATTGACTAAGCCCACGGCCAATTACAGGTGTTGAGAATCAGCTTGTGAAGCTGTATATGATTGCGAATGAGACGAATATGTATCTGAATAGGTAAGTACGATAAAGATGAAAATAAAATTTGAATAATGTGATAGTGGTCGACCTGGGAGGCCGACTACTAGGGGAACCCGGGGCGGAATGGGGTACCAAGTTGAATTTTTTTTAAAAATAAGAAAGGCTTTATAATGACAGCTGAAATACATTTTATGAACTCACTGTAGTGTTGTTAACATTATTGCACAATTAATTTGAAACAAATATAAAACTTTTTTTTTTACATAATAAAACATAAAACAGTGTCAAGTGCCCCGTTCTGCCCCGGGTATGGGGCACAACGGGGTAGTCGTTACAAAACTTAAAAAAAAACAAAAAATATCATTTGGCTTAGTATTCATTAAGGTTAATCTGATTCACACAGTTCACACACAAGTATAGCTTCATCGTCCTCGCTGTCCACTCCGGCACAGGAATTGTGGGCCCATTTCCCACACACTGAACACGCAACCCAACCCTCATTTGACTTTGAGTAGAACTCGTTGCAGTATAAACACTCACAGTCTGAGCATTCATCAGAATCACACTCGTTATTTTCGGTTTGTTTCTTTGGCTTCTTAATGTTTTTATTTTTCTTCAGACACTGTCCTTTAGTTTTTCCAATCTTATCTTCGTTCTCTTTTTTAAAAAGCCTTAGTTTTGCTCTTTCTTCTTTGGCGATCCTCTTTTCTTCTTTCTCTTTTATAGCAGTCTCTAACTCTCTTTTGTACGGCGAATCTGTTAAGACAGCAGTCCTCCCTCTTTTTCGATTAGTTCTTCTTGTTCTTCCTTTGACTTTAGGGAGAGGCATTAGAATTTCAGGTGAAACAGGAAATGCTTAGTCAGCCTTCTTAGTTGACATCCATGAGCATCCAGGTGTGACATTAATGTTCTCAACAAATAGGACCTTTTTAGCTGGTGTACTATTAATATCATGGGTAGAAATCTCACTATTATCACCTTTATCACCCAATGTTGATGCATCGTTCTCTTCACCAGGCAAGATAGACGAAGACGATTCCAATTGTCCATTTTCAGATGAGACAGTCTCTTGCGTTGAAGGTACAGTTTGTTCGATGTCAGTCACATCCGCGGGGAGAAAATCAGACTCAATGAAAACAGATCGATCAGTGGGCCAAATCCCTGTAGCTTGAAATCCATTAATGGCTGTCTTCATAGTCGCGCTTTGAATAAAGGCTGATCCAAAAAGAGTTGAAATTTGAAACAACGTTACGACTTTCCCTGGATTCATACGTAGCCACTTTCGAAGCTCTTCAGTGTAATGAACACTTAAAGGCTTCATGAAGGACACGTCAAGTGGCTGAAGTCTGTGAGAACAGTGCGGTGGTAAACACAGCAATGATACGCCATTCTTTCTCGCATAGTCTATAACCTCAAGGTTCTTTGTGTGTGTTGAGTGTCCGTCTAAAATGAGAAGAACCGGGAATTCCTTTGATGCCTTAGAAAATGCTACAAACTTTTTAAACCATATCAAAAACAACTCTGCAGTCATCCATCCAGTGCTGTGCACTTCAGCCCAACTCCCTGGAGGTAATCCCAGCTCAAACTCTTTCTGCATTTCTTTCCTTGGAAAAATTAACATCGGTGGCATGTATGCTCCACTAGGAGACATGCAAATAAGGCAAGTTACGGTTTCACCTCTTTCGGCCGAGGTTAATGAACCGACTTGACGCTTGCCCTTACAAGCAATGATTTTAGAATTATTCTTGGGATTTACTGAAACCCCAGTTTCATCACAATTAAATATTTGCGAAGCTGTAAGTTTGTACTTATCTACCAAATTTGTAAGCAACGAAAAGAAATTATCAACTGCTACTTTGTTAAATCCCATAGCCCTTGCGCCAGATGTTGACTCAGGTTGACGAATTGAAAGAGAAGGATTTCTCTTTAAAAATCCATTGGCCCAATCTTGGCCAGCCATTTGATTTTTAAATCTGTGATCTATTCCATTTCTTACCGCTAATTGATACGCGAGAGTACGTAAGTCTTTCATTGTCAAACCGAATAATCGTGCTTCCATAGTTTTCAGGTAGTTTACTAGCTCATGTTCCTGCTCTTGGGTAAACACTGCTTGGAATTTTCCAGCAGTCTTGTCAATACAGTGTTCAGGATTTCCCCTTTTTTTCTTCACATATCGTTCCAGCGTAGTTTGGGGAACATTGAATTGAACTGAAGCCTTTACATAACCCAATTGTCCAGAAATCACCGCTTCAACAGCATTACTCATCGACTCGATTGACCAGGACTGCCTATTTGTCTTTCTTTCATATACTCGAACCATCTGGAATTGAAATGCAAAATGTTACGAACTTCATAAAAACAATCTATCAGACCAAAATAGTACGGGGCAGAACGGGGTACTACCCCATTCTACCCCACCCGTTCCGCCCCAGGAACACGATTTTGTTCACAGAGGTTACGCTACTCGAAAACAACGTGTAAAGAAACGATGATCTGGACTAAACTAAAGCCCATTGAACGTATTACAAGTATTGCTAACTACCTTTGTAATAGAACCAAGTGTGTATATCTTACCTTGATTAATAAATCATCACCATTTGCAATACTGGAGCAAAAACTTACACAGTGGTATCTTCACATACAAAAGAGCAAGGAAACTAGGCAAACATGGCTGCCCGTGTTGAGCCGCACTAAACTGAAGTAGTTCCACTTGTTGCCGCTTAGCGGCATCATCATCTTGATATTAAAAAAAACGATCTCCATTCCGCCCCGCTACCCCGTTCTGCCCCGGGTTCCCCTAGATACTGGAGTAAATCTTTGTAGCAGTGACCTGCCGTGCCTTTTTAACTTCAAAGTTAATAAATCAGTTCTTTTTGGCCAAATAGAAGTTATTTCAAACTCTGTTCATCCCCGAAAACCCACCGAAACGGGTTTAATAATAATAAATAAAATTTGACTTACTTATATATTTCCGGATACCTAAGTTTACCACTTTTTAAATATCTCGGTGCTCGAATCAGCGCACGACACTTATATTTTGCGCGCGATTTGCAGGAATAAAATATTTATATACGTAATTGAGAAATTGATATTTTCACACTATGAAGACGTAAGATTTCAGATGTGTAGTGAAGTAGCTTAATATTTGCGCAAAATTTTAAGTTATTCTTGAAAAAAGTCACCAGGATGGTGGTCGGTTACAGGCGAACTTAACCTATTCAAAATTCAATAGAGTTATAGTTATATTCGTATAATGTAACGAGTATGTTTTCAACTATCCCCCTCTCGTAGATGTATATGTCTAGATATTATATCCAGTCTACTAGATAGATGCAAGACAAAGTTTTTACTCCTACAGGGGATACTATCAATCCTCGAGTTATCATAATAACGTACAATTTAAGATTTTATGATCAAAGTATAGGTTTACAAGAAAAGACATAGTACTTGTTCACATCATTTATTAGAACAAAGTCACAAAGGCCTTGATTTAAATAATATTAAAATTATACATTTGAGCGGCAAAGGTTGAAAATTGAATATCTTCGAATCACTGAAAACTACTTAACGATCAAACAGATTTAATGTTTTACCACTTTTTGAATTACTTAAATATTATTTTAATATAAATATAGGATTCCTAAATACCGCACATGTACTCCAAATATAATAAAGTTATTCTCAGTCTGTAGTAGATAAATGTAGCCAGTGTAGGTAAAATATTTCTTGTTAATTTTCAGTGAAGAAAATTTTTTATGAATATTATGGAAACCTACCCTAAACTGAAAAGTAAACCAGCTAAATTGTCACATATAATAAATATAAGCTCTTCTTGTTTTATAATTACTGCCGTAACGTCAACAGACTCTTTTCTTTTGAAATATTCTGCGAGTTGAGTGGTTAATAATGCAGGACATCAAAGATGGGAGCGCTTGAAAGTACGAAAAGCTTTTGAGCTGTTTTCATGTACTTTTTGCGTATTTTATTTATTTTTAGGAAATTATGTGACAGATATAATATTAGAAAGTTATTGCTTGAAATCGGGTATATATATATATATATATATATATATTATACAACATTGAACTTTATTACAAGCCAGACAATGCCGAAGTATGTATTTAATGACAAACGAGTGACAAAACAGAGAAAGATTCAAACGCGAAATGTGTAATTATTGGTGAAAAAAACATTTAGGCATAGAACAGCTGCTATTATCCATGTGGTTTCATCAGAAGATACTGTAATTAAGTTGGATGTTATTTTTGATAAATCAGCGATGTTTAAATGAGTTTAATAATGACTTGCTTACCTAATTGTAATTTATTTAATGATTTACTAATTTTTAATCAATATAGCCTCTCTGTCTATATATATATATATATGAAAAAACATATTGTAATTGCTAATTAGCGAGACGTGGACGCGTTTCGATTTCGTTGAATCTTATCAGCTGTTCGCAATGATAATTTTATATTTTATCTTATACAGTGTGCACGCGGTCTACCTGCGGATGAATATACTAGACAAGCTGGTCGACTATAAGTGGGAGAATAAGAGGGTAACCTCTGTTACTAACATTAGAGCTACGTTAAAGTCGACACCGCAGAAATCGTTACTGCGTTAGTCCGTATAAATGGCTACTGTAATTGTTAATAACAAATTCTTTAACCAAGAATAAAGTCATTTACTGTACTGCTTTAGAGAAGATGGAAATAATATTAATCAATAAAAAATCATTTCCTGGATGATTAATAAGTAGAAACTTGTTGAAGCATCAAATAATCGCAGTAAACAATTTTAGTAACGGATTTCATCACTCTTCCCAAATTGTATGAGTTAATAAAAGAAATGATCATTAATTCTAAAAACTTATACATAATAATTTGGCGCGTAATTGTTCTAAATTAGATGGACGAAACGCGATTTTAAAATGTATTAGTCGACTAGAGATCGAGCGTGAACAAATTCAAATGAAATGGGCAAGTACAGCTGCTATCCTAAACGCGAGTCAGTCAAGGACTCACTACACTCGAACAATAGAACAGTTTGTATATTGCTTTCTCGTACTAACTCATACAAACTCTCGGTGTCGTCGTTTTATCTTATAGTAAACTGTATCCGCAGGTCGCCGGCAAGCACATGGTATATACGAAGTGGTGGTATAATTAATTGTATGATGAGATATTTTGTAAATTCAAAAATCCTTAATTACACACACTTATGTCGATCTATTTTCACTTCATTTCTACAGACATGTACAAATCACAAAGTACTAATTTATCTGCAGACGAAGTGATTTCTTTCGACTCACGGCTACTGCCGTTAAATTAATATGTAAAGAAACATATTGTCATTGCTAACTAGCGAGACGTGGACGCGTTTAGATTTAGTTGAATCTCATCAGCTGTTCGCAATGACAAGTATAGCTGTGGTTTCTTGTCTTCATGGGACCCATTAAATAGTGTGTTTGTCTGAATTTAGAGTCTTCTAAGGACTCCCTGTCAAAATCTGACCGAAATCGACCGAGATCACGTTATTTTCATCCTACGAAATCGGTCAAATGGGAGTCCGGGCTTTCGCACCGGAGTCCTATTTATTACATACATAGAACAAAATACATTTGATATTAAATGGAATGAGCAATGTTATATTAATATTTTATAGGTGTTTCTTACTCGTTTTCCTTCTGGTTTTCTGCGGCTTCTACAGGAGGCCGAGTTCCTCCGTGACAATCTTGTGTCTTCCTCGTGGTTTCTCCTTCATAGTCTCCTCCAGAGAGGAGTTTTCTATGAAGTTCGCCCTCTGGAAGAACTTCCTGTTAAATTATTATATAAACTCCGCCAGTGAGTCAATTTGGCGATCTATCTGATGTGTTCCATAGGCGTGCTCTTCGGTTCTCTCGTGGCAATCCCCAAGCAGGCGCTCCAGTGTGGTCTTCGACATGGTTGTCCATACAGGACCGGCATACGACAGGATTGGTCGGATGTGTACTTTGTACAATATCACGGCCGCCTTCCTGGTCAGCGCCCTAGATCCCAACAGCGGCATCAGCTGGCTCATCCGTTCTACAGTTTTTCCGCGTGTCCTGGTGGCGTACCTCCTGAAGTCGAGAGTCACTCCCAAGTAATCGATTTCTTGCTTCCAGTCAACCTCTATATCTGAAATCATACCTTTAGGGGGGTTTCTTACGTGTCTCTTCGAAATGATCGCCGCTTGCGACTTCTTCGGATTGATGTTCAGGCCCCATAAGTCGCAGAATTCCTTCACCCTGTCCACTTGGTTTTGAGCCAACCTGACTGCGATGTCGGGCTTCATGAATTTTGCCACGATTGCGGTGTCGTCTGCGTACAGTGCGTTGTACACTCTGTGGTTTTCTGGTTTCGGGATGTCGCTCACATAAATGATGAAGAGGACCGGCCCGAGGGCTGATCCTTGTGGTACTCCGGATCTCATCCTTCCCAAATCGGAGTTCACACCGTTGACTACGGTTTTCAATTTCCTGTCGTGGAGGTAGGATCGGAGTGTTTGCAGGATCCTCGGTGGGAAGTTGGCGTTACGCATCTTCCACAGAAGTCCCTTGTGGCGGATCTTATCGAAGGCCTTCTCCAGGTCGAGTGCCACCATCACAGTGTACTCGTTCCTGTTGAATGATGAGGTCATCTGCTCCGTTAGCCTGTACACCTGCAGGGTGGTCGAGTGTTACCTCCTGAAGTCATATTGGTCCGGGTCCGCTAGCTCGTGCTCCTCCAGGTGCTGGTTGATTCTGTGAAGTATAAGGGTTTCAAGTACTTTAATTATGGTGCTCAGCAGTAAGATTGGTCGATAGCTCTCCGCCGAGTGGGGGTCCTTTTTGGCCTTGTGAATCGGGATGATCCTGGCAGACCTCCAGGTATTTGGGAAATGAGTCAACCTCAGCACGGCACTGAAGATCGCCGCCTGATTGGTAATCAACCTCAGCGGCGCCTTCTTCAGGGAGCCATCGGGTATCTCATTCTCCAGGTGCCTTCACCGAAGAACGAATTGCCCTTGATACTGATGAATAAATCTCCTCACGAGCGATGGTAGTACATGTAACAATAAAATATCTCGCAGTATAACTTGACAAAACTACATAGAATTAAAAAACTTGTTCTTATTTTTTACATAACGTTTTCACATATTATAAGCTGATATTTACTAAAAATAGAGTTGAAAAATGCGACTACGTATTTAAACATATGTTTGTGCAACACTAATCTAATTAAAACTACGAAACGCTTACTACATACCAAGTGCTTGCCGGCAAGCTGTGGATGGCATTTACTATGTGATAAAACGACGACACCGAGAGTTTGTACGAGTTAGTACGAGAAAGCAATATACAAACTGTTCTATTGGTCGAGTGTAGTGAAGCTGACTGACTCGCGTTTAGGATAGCAGCTGAACATGCGCATTTCATTTCAATTTTGTTAACGGTTGGTGTTTAGTCGACTAGCAAGCACATGTTTAAATCTCGTTTCGTTCATCTAATTTAGAACAATTATGCTCCAAAATTATTGAAGTTTCGAATCATGTTACCCCGGAAATGTTAACAAATGTCCGACGAAATTTTTATAATCAGCTGGGTTACTGCTCAGCTCAAGGGGGAGGCTTATTTGAGCATTTAATAAATAATTAAGTACTTGTAGAAATTCATTTTTCTTTAATAATTTCATTGTTTCTGAGTTTATAGTTTATCTTACTGAAATATTTTGTTTAGTTTCATACAAATTTATTGTCTTTTTTCAGAATTTTAGTTTGTTTTCTTTTCTATTTTACAATACTACGGAATTATTTACTTTTTATCTTAATAAGAGTTTTGCTATTGTTACGTTTTCGTTTTTTATATCAGCTCTATTTCTTATTTTAAGAAAAAAATTATTATTTTTAAGTTTTTAGAATTGATGATCATTTCTTTTATTTACTCATACAATTTGGGCAGCTGTGATTAAATCCGTTACTAAAACTGTTTACTGCGATTATTTGATGCTTCAGCAAGTCTCTACTTATAAATTATCCAGGTAGTGATTTTTTATTGATTAATATTATTTCCATCTTCTCTAAAGCAGTACAGTAAATGACTTTATTCTTGGTTAAAGAATTTGTTATTAACAGTAACAGTAGCAATTTTCACGGACTAACGCAGTAACGATTTCTGCGGTATCGACTTTAACGTAGCTCTAATGTTAGTAACCTACGAGGAAAGAATAGAACAGGAGAGATAATAAACTGGTGGGGGAATAGGTATTATTTAGACGGAAGTTACCGCTTTAAGGCAGGTCAGTTATGACAATATTGGCCAATCATAATTTATAAAATGAGTATTTTGAATAACTTGTCATATATCCGGTATGTTTGATTATGTGTTCAGTGGCGTAACATACATATTCTAGGTATGTTTTCTTTTTATGTTTTCTTTAATACAGTTAGAATAAATGTTACTATATTAAAAAGAATAAAAGGATTGAAAAAATAAAGCACTCACGATATTACTTTAATTATTATTGGACTAAGAACCTATTTTGAATGATTATCGAAAACATACGAAGTGTACATATACCCTATACAAAATATTTATGCACGCTTATGCATTGCGGCGGCCATATTGAGTTACCACTTTGGACAAATATTATTATTAAGGAGACTCTCTCCTGTTCTATTCTTTCCTCGTAGTTAGTAACAGAGGCTGTCCCCTTATTCTCCCACTTATAATCGACCAGCTTGTCTAATATATTCATCCGCAGGAGGACCGCGTGCACACTGTATATGTTATACTAACAATCTGCATTTTCTTCTTTTGCCCTGAAGAGGCTGCGACCTTGCTTACCTACTACATTTCATGACATAAGCTAGGTCAGGCATACTGATCATGTTTTATATATACGACAATGCCCCGTAATACGTGATAGATAACTACTTTCTGCACTTTACATTACATTGACTTGCATCGTACTACACGAAGTATATCTATACTCATTCTTCTTACCTTATGCTATCAACACATCTTAATAATGATAATGAAATGTCTAGATTTCACATATTTTAACCTGCTAATACATTTTTTCATTATTTATACATAACATTTTTGTTTGGCCATTACATAAATGCCTCTGCAATTAATTATTTAGTATTTCAACAGGATCACTTTCTTGTGTTTGAGCAGCTCTTAAATTAACTTTACATCTTCCAAGAGGCAATATAAAGGTGCCTGTACTAAAACAATTTAAACCCCTTTCATTATTACTTTGCTTCCTTATACGTTGACGATTCCTACATTTTCTTTTTACAATAAATACTCTATAACTATTATTAAGGCCATATGACCATTAAATACGAAACGTAACTCTGTATTTGAGTTTTTAATTTAAAACGTTCACCATTTTGTATATCCTCAATTTATTCTAAATATTTTCTAATTGACTATTTGTCTTTAGTGTTTTGGAGTGGTTTATCAAATTTAATTTTAGTGCCGGAATATTATCTAAGATTGGTTTATCTAATTGCACAGTGGAGATATTAACGTTTATTGGTGCCAGTTTTGGTATATAACTTTTAAATGTTTTACTAATATATGTATTTCTAGACGAAATAATGAATGATTTTGTAAAAAAGTGACAATGATTTTGCAAATGTAATTTACCCATACCTATAATAGATTTTTTCTCAATATAATTAGAATTATTACATGATATCGTTAAATTTTCTTTAAATGGCGCTACAAATAACCATATGTTTTATTCTACAAGTTTCTCGAACTCTCTTGAATTTATCGTTCTTAACTGCCGTTCACAGTTCTTAGGCAATCTGTCTATTGCATTTAATATTGACATTTCACAATCATCTCCTGAAATTGATATGATTTGATTGTGATTTTCATATATAAACTCGTGATTGTTTAGATCTTTCTTCTTTCTTTAGATCTAGAGAACTTTAAATCATCTAATTTTAATGTTATGTGACTATTTTTCTTTCATTTACTGCAATATACTGCTGTTTTATGTTTAACAGAACAAATTTTACTTCATCAGCTTGAATTGGTATAGGGGTAAGTTTATACAAGGGAGATAACTGTATTAATGGAATATTTAATACACAAATTAATTTATTATTTTGAAAATAAAATATTGGATTGATAATGTTTAGTAATATGTTGGTAGAGTGTTTTTCTAACTTTATCGCTAATTTCAATTCTTCAGGTACATATGACACTATCTTTGATAAAGATAATAGGGAGATATAATTTTAAATTTCATTTTCAATTACACCAGAATTTTCAATTTTTCCAAAAGTAAATATTATTTTATTTAACTGGGATGATAATAATTTTTTGCTTTGCTCTAATTTACCTAGTGTTGCATTCATATTTTCTAAAGTTCATTTAACTACGTAAGTTTGTTTGTAGAATAAATTGGTTAAAATGTTTGTTTTCTTATTTAATATATCTATTGATGATTCGAAGTGAGATGCCTCTTCGTCATTTAACTATCAAATACGTTTTTAAAATATCATCTATTTGACTTACTAATAACAACTAACATTTTTTAATAATTATTTGAAATATGTATTAATCCTATATTTTATATACCTACAATACTTCTAAATAGAGGTTTTCTTGTTAGTTTCGATATTGAAATAATAGAAATCATCTTTTTGTTATCAAATTACAAATTTACTTTAATAATTGTAAGATTTCCGTTTGTATTTCTCTGTTGATACAATTTTTTGCATGCGTTTCAGTTTTTGTTTAAATTGTTTTCTTAACCCAGCATTCGTCTTTATACCGGCTGACACATAGTAAGCAAGAGAGTATGAAATATCATGCCTGAACATACATACTATCGCGTAGCAATCTGATATTACTTGGTTTGTTAACCTTCTTATTTTTACGCGACAGCAAAGTCAGAAAACGTTAACTCATATGTAATAATAATTGTATGAATTTTTAAATCTAATTCTGTTATATTTAAAATCTAATATCAATTACCTAAACTTAAATCTATAAGCAACTTATTTACTATCAATTCGTCTTGTTTAAAATACCTAATTTTAACCTGTATACAGTGTTTACATAACTTCCGGTTCCGGATGTACCGGTTTCTGTTGTGTGTATCCCCTTTTTTAAACATTTTGTTAATGAGTAGATACTTTTCCTAACAATTATTGATAATTCGATTTATTTAACAAAATAAAAACAATCCTATATCTTTTTATTTTTATTTGGATATAATTCCATAAACTATAACACGCCGACACTCGCTACATATAGTCTAATAAAATACGTAAAATATTTAATATTTAAAGCATCGAAACTCTATCAAACTTAAAAATCGCATACAACTCTATACTGAAATTTAATTTCACGTTCTTTTAAAAATAAAAAATCGGCAACCTCCACCATAATGTCACGGTGAAGATATTAACGCGTCTCCACCACAATGTCACGGAGAAGATATTAACGTGCCCGGCGCCTCCACCACAATGTCACGGTGGCCTTTAACTTTACGGTTGCAGGTCTAAACCCCTGATGGGGGTTTTGCTCTGGGGGGAGCACTCGCTTTATAATTAAAAAATATCAAAAGCAAGAAAAACCTTTAATTCTCCGCAGGCCTGGCTTTCTCTTAAGGAGGCGAGGAGATTGAACTGTCTCAATAAAACACTACTTGTTACACACTTATTTATTAAATACTAATAACAACTAGATGACAAAAATAAGACGTACTGCGTAGGATCACAAGTGATCCTCCTATCGGAAGATCACTTATGAATTGTATTATTCCGTTTGGAATGTGTCCGAGTCCGTCAATACCTTCCAGAATTTACACATTCTGTCCGTTCAATCAACCTCCGTTGAACTCATCGAACGGACAGACAGGATGTCCATTATATTTATCATTAAAAAAACTAATGCACGTCAAATTTGTGGTTCTCGCGTGAACCATTTCTTCTATTTCTTTGGAAAATGCTCGTATAAATATTCTCGAATACTGTTATGAAAATGTGCAGTACTAGCGTATAGCTGCAAAAACATATTTCTTCTGATCTGATCTGATATCTAAAGGTACATATTTCAAAAGCTATAGCAGTTGATAAAGCATGACAAATAAAGAACGATCTGCCTCCCCACACGTTTACAAGCTATGAAAGAGCTGTCCAGTGGGATTCCCGGATTTAGCTGGCATTATTTTTTTTATGGGGAGTACTTCAAAAGTATTTTATAGCGGGTGGTGTAAAAGTGTGTCAGCGGAGCTAAGTATGAAAACTAATAACGCTGTAGCAATGAGACTTTACGTACGTATGTAGTATGCGACTGTGCATTTCGAATTTTATTTACAAATATACAGGGTGTTCCAAATTTTCGCAACCACATTCAACTTTTTTATTTTAAATACATTGCTATACTTTCTAGATATTATAAAGATAGCCATTCTAATTATCTTTGCAATGATATATGGATATGTGCACTTCAGACTGTTAGTTTTCATTTTATTGATAATTTTGTTAAAATCTTGATACTTGCAGCATCTAACATTTTAAGCTGTAGTCTGAAATTGGATAGAATGCCTCACGTAACTCTTGTGGTACTAATTTATGGACTAACACGTTATTTGTTTTGAGGTTGAACAAAGTGAATAAATGTACAGGGTGTTAAATATGTCGTGTCTAAGTTATCGATCTTTATTGGTTATTTTCTCGTTTTTTTTTTTTAAATCAAACCTATAATATTTTTATAAGTCAGCATATTCCTTGTAAAATTGCTTTTAAAATGGTACCAATAACATAGTACTTATTTCTAGTATTTTCAAAGTTATAACCCATTAATGGGATATACTCATGTTTATAACATGCAATATGTCATCTAATAGTTGGTTGTCCTTGGTTTTTAAAAAAAATGGCTGTACAACCAACCGTCAAATCTCTACTTCAAAAGTCCATAAGAAGTCGTTTTCTGTATTTTATCTTTGCTGTAACTGCGTTTTATTGTTATAAATTAAGTTCGGCTAGTGAATCATTAATTTATGTTTATTTGTTAGTAGTTGTTACGTGTTGTATTTACCTTGTTATCACTTATATCCTACGAGTAAAGAATAGAACAGGAGAGAGTTTCCTTAAAAATAATATTTGTCCAACTCAATATGGCCGCCGTAATGCATAGGCGTGCATAAATATTTTGTATAGGGTATATATACACTTCCTGTGTTCTCGATAATCATTTAAAATAGGTTGTTAGTTCAAAAATAATTAAAGAAATATCGTGAGTGTATTATGTTTTCAATTCTTTTCTCCTTTTTAATATATTATAAACGGGTTTAAAGGAAATCTGCGTCAAAAATATAAGAAATATTAAATGACTTGGATATGTATGTTACGCCACTGAACTCATAATCAGACATGTCAGATATATGACAAGTTATTCAAAATACCTTTTTTTAAATTATTATTTCCTATGTTGAATGCCAATGAAATAACTTACCGATGAAGAGAAAAAGTGATATTCTATGTTCTTGCCGTTTTAGAACGACCACAAGCCACACAATTCACCATTATAGAAACACTAAAACGGCATTTTTGACATAACAGGATGTAACTGACCTCTCTTAAAGTGGTAACTTCCGTCTAAAAAATACCTATTCCCCCACCATGTTATTATCTGTCCTGTTCTATTCTTTACTCGTAGGTTATATTGTTTTATTTGCATTATTTTTTATTTACATACCATAATAGTTTATTGTTGTTTCTGCTTTAAAATTAATTTTTCGAAAGAGGAGCTCATAGACACGGTATTTGCTCTTGGTGCTAGCAACAGAAATCCATTTTTAGCATCAAGAACATATGCGATGAAATATCCCGACCGCAGAGCATCCAATAGTAAAACGTTTGAAAATTTGTTGATAAGGTTTCTTCGAACGGTTTCAGTGAATTATGTCAAACATCAGATAAGTAAGACTATGATTACAGAAGATAGTGAAGTGACAGTCGTCCAGTCCATTGCGGAAAATCCGCACGTATCTAGGATAATTTCTAAACAACACGGTATAGAAGTCATTGCTGTAAAAAGGATTTAAAAAAACATAAGTTTCATCCTTACAAAATTCAAAGTCATCAAGGCTAATTACAAACGGACTTTGAAAGGAGACTAGTTTACTGTGAATAGCTACGACACGATATAACTTTTCTAGATCATGTGCTTTTCACAGATGAAGCAACATTTTCTAATTATGGAACAACAAACAGAAAAAATACCCATTATTATGACACTACAAACCCCACATTTTGTTCAGCCCATTTTATATCAATGAAAATGGAGAGTTAACACATGGGGAGGCATCATAGGAAACACTATTATTGGTCCATTCCATAAATATTTAATGTATTGGTCTTTCTTTACATGTAGGTGTACGTACACTCTGTACTGTGTACATTTTATTTTGCTTTGTAACATTTGTGCATTATACATGTTTTTACTATTTTTTAAAAAGAGTGTGTTTTGTTGTTTTTAAATTGTTTTTATTTTGGAGTGGATCTCCTCTGTACAATTCTGTGTATAAATAACAGTATGTTTGAAGAATGTCTACATGTAAACTCAACAGATTTTATTTTATGTATAGACACGCTGTTTAACGTCATTATGTGTATTTGTTTCATTTAACAACGATTTAGTTGTAAGTTTAGTTTTTACGCTGATGTGTTTTGTTGTTCTCTACTTGTAATTCATTTTTAGTATTCTCCTGAAGATGCAATAAAAATAGATTGCGAAATATTGAGATTTAGACAAAAAAGTTGTTTTATTTTCCATACAGACCGCTAACCTGATATTATTAGCTCTGCTTTATAAATATATATAAAATATATACACACACTCACACAATATTGTCCTTGCCGCCGTGAAGAATATTAAATATGTGTTATTTTGGGTATTTTCGGCATATAAATTTAAACTATTCTTTTGAATAAAAATAGGAAATAATGTGAGGTTCGAAATTCATTTCACATTTGGATTTTTTCGCAACTTTCACTTATCAAGAAGTAACATTGGTTTTTCATTAATTCTGTGCAGTTATTAAATTTTATTTTTATGATTTACAAGTTTATTATATAATAGGTACTTCCGTACATTTAGTACATTACATCTTGATAAGTAAAGCACTGACGTCATTTCTACAGGTGTACGAAAAAGGTAAAATATAGCAATTTCATAAAAATAGCACTGCACTATTTGCTGTTACACTGTAGAGGAAAAACTGCAGAAAATAACTCATCACTGTGACTGAATAAAGTTTTTCTACTTTTAAAATTCATTTAACAGCCTCTGAAGGTAAGGCATAAGCTCGAAGAACCAGCCGCAGGTGAAACTAGGATAGCAGTTACAGATATTATCTAAAAATGTTTCTTCATTTTTACTGCATGCTTATTTTGAAACAACTTCCATTTTCCGAATGTTCTTTAAACAATATCGCTAATAATACTGCAATAATACAAGCATTCGCAAATTATATACACTTATGTTATTGTGTTTATGAGAATTCTACAGAAATAATAACTTTATTGTATACACTGTCCCATAAAAATTGATGCGTCGGTCAATTCATATTTCCATATTGATTCTTGATGATTCCACAATGATTATCGATTTATATAAAATTATATCTAGCGAATAAATCTAAAATTCTTTAAATGTGTCTAATTACAATTACAGTTTGAAAAAAATAGTTGATTGAATCACATTTGTTTTTGTATACATATATCTCCAAAGGAAATATAAATTCCGTGGTTAGGAAATAAAATCAATACTAGAAGAAATTTTTTTATAAAGTTCATAATGCCAAGTACTCATACATACAAATTAATATATAAAATCAATATAATTCACAAAATGTATATACTACACTATATTATTTGGACTTGTTTCGCCCACAAACAGTTGACTGGCTCTATCTGTCTCACTTGTATGTATGGGTCAATTCTTCTTTCTCCACACTACATCTAGATATTCTATATTATTAGATCATTGGAAAAAAAGGATATTATTTCACTTAGTCACACAATGTTAGTCAGACATAGGAAACACAATTAGTTTAACAAGAGGTTTCATACGTTGTTGATTATGTTTCCATTGAAATTTGTCATTTTCTCTTTTTCCTCTCGTATTTTGCTTTGATAATTAATTTTTTGTTGTGAAGCCCTCTAATATGAATTGTTATACGAACGCCGATGTGAGTGATATGCGTATGTGCTTGTCAATGGGAATTTGATAGAGGACAATCGATTGTGCAGTAAACTATGTCCCAGTTGTCATAATCCTGATACGAAAACCTAACAACAACAAAGTCTGCCTGAAATAGATATATTTGCACATAATGTAGGACAAGGAAAGCCAAATAAAGTGACAAAGATATAATTAGAAAAAAATGAGCCTGATAAAGAGATCTAAATATTGTTTTGTGTGCAAACATCTTTTAACACTCCCTAGCTCAAAAGAAACCTACATTCTAAAAATCTAGCTAATTATATTATTATATCATTATATCATGTCGCATAATTTTTAAAAAACGCCAATAGAACGAGTCCAATGGGAACACCCCAGGCTAAACTGCGTCTATAGATCTTTGAATTGCGTATTTTTATTGTTTAGTAATATGTTACTAAATTATCTAATTGTTTATAGACAATAGAGGATTTTAAAACAATATTTGAATACATAAATAAAAGGACAGATTGTTAGTAAATAATTGATTGATTCGTAGGTTTTAATGCTATCATGGGCTACTACAATTCCCATTAAAACATTATTATATCATAAAAATATGCAACTAGACTTTCGATAAGTCTTTACAGTTTTTGGTTTTCCTTTATGCTAAAATAGTTGTGGTAGCCGTTACAAGGATCTGATTTTAGGTTGCCGGAAAGTTGATATATTGTGTAGTTTAATAAAGTACGAAAGATGCTTCACCTAAATATTGTTGTGGACCTATATTTTCATAAATTAAAAGATATATATAAGGCTAAGAGCAATATATTTTGTAAATAGAATTAGTAGATATTAAGTTAAACATGTTTAAAAGGTTCACTAAAAGAAAAATCAATTCTTGAATATGCATACTAAGTATACAGGGTGAGTCATCGAAGCGGGTAAGGCCGATTATGCCTTTATGAGTAAAGATATTTCGAAGAGGTTTTCTCCTAGTGATAGCTGTCCATTAGGAGCACATTTTAAAAATATTTTGTATTATACAGAGTGTTCCATAACTTGGTGGCTAACCATAGTTATAGTTTTTTAAATGGAACATCCTACATATTATTGCATTTTTGTATTCCCCGTATATTTTTTAGTGAAAAAGTAATAAGATAGTATAGGCCTAAAGTGTAAAGTGTTTGACTTATTCCCATTTTTCTGAAAAATTCAATGTTTGTATAAAATTATATTTCTCGAAAACGACGTATTAGATAGACAAAATTTTTTGCAGTATTGTGTACAATAAGAGGTCCTAATAGAAGCATGTTTTATTTTTTTACACTGCATGTGCAGGAAACTGGATAAAATTACATGACACGTTTTAGAATAAAAGTCAATTTTTTTTAAATGGAACACTCTGTATATCAGTTTATTTTTGAATTGTTAAATTAAATTTCATGTCAGAAACATGTAAGACGTTAATACTTTAAATGTGATTATTACTGAGCTACTGTCGTTTTTTGATATGCTTTTGTTAGTTTTTGCAATAAAGTCAATTGTATCAAATGGAACACCCTGTATATTATTTCATTTTTGAATTTCCTATTAAATTTCACATCAAAAACATGTAAGACATTAATACTGTTTGATATAATTTTGTCAGTTTTGTGGTTTTAATTAATATAGTATAGTACTGACAAAATTATATCAAAGACAGTAGCTCAGTAATAGTCACTTTTAAAGTATTAACGTGTTACATGTTTTTGATGTGAAATTTAATAAGAAATTCAAAAATGAAATAATATACAGGGTGTTCCATTTGAAAAAAATTGACTTTTTTGCAAAAACTAACAAAAGCATATCAAAAAACGACAATAACTCTGTAATAGCCACTTTTAAAGTATTAACATCTTAAATGTTTCTGACATAAAATCTAATAAACAATTCAAAAATGAACTGATATACAGGGTGTTCCATTTCAAAAAATTGACTTTTATACAAAAACGTGTCATGTAATTTTATTCAGTTTCCTGCACATGCAGTTAGTAACTGTAAACAAATAAAACATGCTTCTATGAGGACCTCTTATTGTAAACAATACTGTAAAAAATTTTGTCAATCTAATACGTCGTTTTCGAGAAATATAATTTTATACAAACATTGAATTTTTCAGAAAAATGGGAATAAGTCAAAAACTTTACACTTTAGGCGTATACTATCTTATAACTTTTTAACTAAAAATTATACGGGAAATTCAAAAATGCAATAATATATAGGATGTTCCACTTAAAAAACTATAACTATGGTTAGCCACCAAGTTATGGAACACTCTGTATAATACAAAATATTTTTAAAATGTGCTCCTAATAAACAGATATCACAAGGAAAACCACCCTTCGAAATATTTTTACTCATAAAGGCATAATCGGCCTTACACGCTTAGATGACTCACCCTGTATATTCATTAAAATTACACCTATTAATAGTTTAATAATTAGTTAAATTAAACGAATCAATTCAAAAATGTGAATGAAACACATTAAAATAAAAATCTAACATTTTTCGTTAATATTGTATCGGTTATTATAAACATCTGACCAATTTTCTTGAAATATGCAGAATTATTTAGTGCATTCTTACTAAAAAGTCTCATTTCTTTGTAAATATCTGTATATTTTGGCTGAACGGAAGTCTTATGATCCGAAAAACCAGTAGTGATGGTATAGATATTCTCTATATGTAAATTAGAATTATTATTTAGATCCACTAAAATAATATTATCTACACAATTTGTACACTATTTGTTTTTCATATCCTTGTTGGTTCTTTGAAATAAAACTGTGCACTGTATGAAATCATGATATGCCTAATATATCTGTATTGGTAGAATTTTCTTAAAAAAACATACTGAAATCAACCACTAAGTTATGGAACACTCTGTATAATACAAAACAAACTTAGGAAGGGACTCCTAATGAGTGGCTATCCTAGGGAAAAATTGCTTTGAAACATCTTTCCTCATAAAGTCACAATCTTCCTTCACCAGAGAGATGACTCATCCTGTATGTGTCACTGACCTGTGTAATATAAATGGATGAGCAATAGCGTGTTACAAATTGTGATCAAATACGAACTGCGCACAGGGCTCACGCACATGCGCAATAACATAAAAAAGGCGCTAGCTTGAAATGCCTAAGATCTTTGAAAAGTATTTAACATAACATAAACTTTAAAATTAAAATCTGCATCTGAAGATAATGAAATACTTATTTATTAAGGGAAATTTAAAAAAATACTCAAAAAAACAATACATCCCTTTTGAAATATTCACTGGTTATAAAAAAAGTATTAATTTGGAGAGCTTTTTTCTTAGAAGTTCCCCACGTTCTACTTCTGTTTGTTTCTTTGTATCTCTCGTGTATCGCACAACATGCTTAATTAAAAGAGAAACGTGACTTTCATGTAAAATAGATGAATCAAACATATGTGTATCTAAGGATACAAAGTACTTATTTTCTACTAACAAGGTAATAGAAATTGAACGTACAAATAGTGAAAATAGCTCAAAAAACACTGCCTCTGCAAAAAGTTTATTGTTGTTTTGTACAAGAATATGGCGTACTTGGACATCTTGGGAAGGACGTATTAAAGCACCATGATTTTTTCTATTCAAAAGTTGAAAACTAGCATTATCGACAGATGTTTGTCAGATTTCTTCTAATACGGACACACATTTAGCACACTTAACAATGCGCTTCAATTGTTTGACAACAAAACCAGAAATAACAACATTTTGGGATAACAATGTCAGTGATGGTATGTCGGGAATTGTATAATTTGATTCTTTTCAATGTCTTCCGCATTTTTCTTAATAAAAATACTCCAAAAATATAAACAAAAAGCTAGTACCCCTAGTAGCAAAATCACTATATGCACACTTGTTCTACATTAGCAAATATTTATTTTCATCCTTCTCTAAAATTGTGATTTTGCTGTCTATTGAAATCGGCGTTTGGAACTTTAGTGATTTCACATTCGAATGTCAAAACACTAGGGACGGCGCATACTCGTAAGCCCCGAGTTAAGTATTCAATTTGGCATAGAAATTCCACGCGCATCCTATTGCATTGCTCATCCATTTATATTATACAGATCAGTGGTATGTGTCTATCAACTCTAAAGGCTTGTATGGAAGGTAAAGCTTATGAATAAATGTATTTTATGTACTATTAAATAAAGCAATGAACAAGCAAAACTATTCATGAGAGTAGTACCACTTCAGTACTGTATTTTAAAATAGATTGTAACTGTTTATTTATTTTTGAAACAATATTATTGTTATTTTAATCAAAAACTTGTCCGATACATTTTTTCTTGTCCATAATATAACCTGAGATACTTCCATGAATAATTAGTTATTGCAGAGAAAGGTAGCCTAACCCTGTTATTGTTTGCGTCATTTCGATACATATTTATCAGTTATCACTATCACCACAACATATTTGCTTTATAATAACGAATTAATTAATGGAAATCGTGGACCATTTTATACAACACAGAATTCAAGTTCATTATGAAAATGTTGGTCGCTTGAAACAAACGTACACAAATCGTACAAACGTACATACACTGCCGCTCGTGTATTTTTATTTGTAGAACTTTATTCAAATATAATATCTCTTAATATGTCAGTTAAACTTAAATTTCAATGTGACAATTTTTAATCATAAAGTTAGTTATGTTTAACTTTAGAGAACAGAATAAATTATAATTATTATTTAAAGTATTGACAATCAAAGCCAGGCAATTTAGTCAACCAGAAATATCGTTTTTTTGGTATACCGGGAATTTGTGTTTGAAAGTGTAATTTCTTTATACACGCATGGAAATATGTATGTCTAAATTGTGTGAATGTTGATAATTAAATGTAAATTTGTCTTATCTTTGCATACTTTCTATACCGTGGCTGGTAACTATCTGTTTGCATGGAGCAATAGCGTGATTTTATAATTAATATTAAGTCAATCGTCAACCTGTCTCTCTGGAAAGTAACCGAAGACATCTTATCTATAATGACCAATATCAAATCTAAAACTATTGGTGCTGATGGTTTTCACACGGGGTTGTAGCGATTATGCTTTCCTTTCATTGTTAATTATATCAGGCACATAATTAATTTTTGTATTTTAAACAGTGTTTTTCTGGATTGTTGGAAAAAATCACTTATTATTCCAATACCTAAAATTGATGTTTTCCAAAAAATGGGTGATCTTCGATCAATAAACGTACTTCGTGATGCCAAACTTTCTAAGCATACGAGCGCAAATGTTATTTTGCCTGAATTTCAGTTGGGGTTTAGGAAAAATTATGGTTTTGAAGCTGCTCTGGCCTGTGTTACAGGTGACATTTTTAGGGGAGTTGATGTGGGAAAGGTTGTTGTGATGATAATCTTGGATTATTCCTGATAGTTTGACACAATACATCGTGAGATTTTGTCTGTACAACTATATTATATTGGTTGACTCGCAGTGCGGTGTTTTTTTTTAAATTATTTAAGGGGCCCTACGCAACGACACAACTAACGACTTTAGAAGATTTCGTTCAAGCAATAGTACAGCTTTCAGTTATGACATATCAAAATGAAATTTAGAACACAAATAAACAAAGGTTCAATGCATGCTTGACTGGAATTAGTTTTTAAAATAAATGTTCTGAAACTGTGTTATGATGTTGTAAATTTGACCAACTTCGAGGGTGAAATATAGGAGTAAATAATTGTCATTATAAGAAAATACTCCCAACAAATCCTTAATTAATTCTTTGTATTCAATTTAATGCAAAAAAAAATATAAGAAAAGCAAACATATGTGCTATTTGTTTCACTTGAACGAATACCTTACAACGAAGGAATTTGCATTAGCGCATATGGCGCCATCCCCTTACGTTCTTCCTCACAGCAGTTGGTCGGCATCTCTGTGTAAACCCCTCTAATCAACAGAATAGAAAAATTCAGGATGAGTCCTACCCTGAAGACCGCAGAAGATTATCTCGAAACGTCGCATATTCAAAATCCAACGACGGAAATAGCCCAAACACCATCGCAAATTACACTCCATCGTCAACAATCACACGTCATGAACTAGTATATATATGTTTCCAACTTTGTACAATAAATCCTTAAACACTGTTTGAATAACAGGTATATATCTGCGTATTGCAAAACGTCTGCTAGAGATAATTAATTAGTAATAATCAATGATTAGTTAACCGAGTATTTTATTGGATGTTGGAAAAACTGGCACTAAGTGAGTTTGTTTCTATAACGCTAACAACTTTACAATATTTTACTTTTATTCCACATCATGCTAGATGTAATAGAAACATAACTCCGACTGAAAACTAATTTTTCAACTCCCGTCTTTAAAATGCCATTGATCGCATATGTTTCCATGGCGCTAAATGACCTTTTAAACACACCTTGACAAGCTGTAACTTCGTGCACTTTAGTCACGGACTGAACTTAGCAACGGGCATTTTAGTCACGGGCTAGGTTTTTTAAATGCGAAAATCATGTGAAATTTAATCAAGATGGTTGACACTTGTCATCAGTCTGTCAAAATAATCCGACATGGTGCAACAACGCACAAGTAATTTTGTATTATATTGAGTATTTTGTGGTCGTAGAAAAAGTATAGTATGAAGCTCGTTTTATAAACTTGTTAGTCACTCGTTTCATTAATAACTCGCTACGTTCGTGATTAATGAAACTCGTGAGTAAAATGGCGTTTATAAAACTTGATACATAATATACTCAGTGGTGGCGCGTTGT
The DNA here is from genome assembly GCA_963170755.1 of Amphimallon solstitiale. Lineage (NCBI taxonomy): Eukaryota > Metazoa > Arthropoda > Insecta > Coleoptera > Scarabaeidae > Amphimallon > Amphimallon solstitiale. The sequence continues at coordinate 49,784,179 of OY720684.1, read as the reverse complement.
TCAATATTTTGCGGGGTGCACAACCTTCGAATAAAAGAAAGTGTTGTTGGCAAATCGCCGAAGGCCAACAATTTTTTGTGAACCACGCCCAAAAATACTTTTTTTGGGTTATCAAATCGTAAAAATTAAAGGAACTTTAGTAACTTACCTCGCTGAGTACCTTGGTCTCGCCAAACAATTATTTTTATTGATAAATGTATAATAGTTTTTATATTTCACAAACACGTTTTGTATTGAAAATCAATTAGTCTCTTCTTTTTTGAGATAAATTCTTCAATTACCAATTCATTAAAATTAAGAATTTCTATAACTATACAGAAGCATTTTTATTGGAAATCTCATTTTAGTTTACTTTTAAATTATTTATGGAAATCTAATTATTATTATAATATATCTTTATTAGCAATACGCTATTTACATACACTTATATTATTTCTCTAAAATATACAATGACAGTTGTCTCTTAAACCTATTTAAATTACTACAGTGTTTTATGTCATACGGGCTGTTAAACATTTTAAGCCCATTAACAAAAACATTATTAGCCGTTGATGACCTATTTGCTCTTTCAATAAAGAAATCATTGATGATTCGTGTATTATATTTATGTGTGTCATGTATATAAATCAACTTCTGACTAATATACGATGGCGTAACACCTTGTTTACTCTTGTAAATGAATAACAGTATTTTGCACGTTATTCTTTGTCGCACATTCATTAATTTCAATGTACTCAGTATTAATGCAACTGGTGTATATTTGTTACACTTTAAAATTGTTCTCATAGCCCTATTTTGTATTTTTTGCATTTGCTGAGTTTCGTAATTATTTAACTTAAAGAGGATACTTGAGCAATATTCCATGTGTATCGAAATTAGCGATTTATATACAGCACGTGTCAATTTTCATTAGCCATAGGCGATTAATTCATGCAATACGTGACAACATGGCACCCCCTTCTTTTCTCTTCAATGCGAGCGCGACCGATGCAAGCTCAAGTTAGCAGTAGCTGTTGGACTATTGACTTGGATGTTTGTGCTGCGTTTAGAAATAATATTTACGCCTTGCAAGAATTTTTCTTTTTCCTTTCAGTAAATGCAGAGAATTATTAAGCATGACACAAACAAAAGCGTAATTCTAATAAAATTAAAAATAAGGTAATTAAAAAAGGATTCTGAAAATAATAATAAACAACTAGATCGCGCCGGCCATTTGATGATGACGGATTTTATTGCAGACTATATCTCGGAAGGTGTTCCCAGCTAAACATTTAATGTAGAAGTGGCAAGATCGGATAAAGTCGCTGTGATGTCGATTGTTGCCGGGAGACACACGTTGCCACGTATTATTTGTATACGTATAAATCGCATGTAAACATTGAATCCCTATAGCTAATGAAAATAGACACATACGGTATAGACAGTTTAATATATCGATGGATTTTTGACAAAACATCGTAAGCGACAAATTTGCCGAAAATGGAACTTGGCTACCAAACTGTTGCTTACGATGTTTTACATGTGATTCCGCATAAGATTTACACCTATCTTTGTTCTAAAAGTGGTCGAAATCGTTATCGTAAGCGCCGATTGTAACCCCATCAAAAGCCCAGTTACTGTTATTTTATCGTAAACGCCGTTCTGTTACTTACAAATAATCGTAAACGCCAAAAAATTTTGCCGGTTACGATACTGTTTCTGTCGTTTACGATAATATTTTGTTCCCATTATGACTGAATAGCAACTCAAAAACAAAGAGTGCAGTGCAGTCGTGAACTTGTCTGCGAGGGAAAATGATTATTAGTTAACCTAAAAAGTGCATGGTGTCACGCTGCGAATTGTTTAGGCAATTTCTTGACTTTTAAACAAATCGGGTGATTATTTTCATTTATAATTGTTGTGATTCGTTGCAAATAATCAAGCTTCTGGTAAGTTATGCCCTTCAGTTTTTACTTTTGTTCTATTATTGTTGTTTCATCTTTACAGATGGATGTTTCAAGGGGACAACGTATAGCTTTAATGGCAATTAATAAGCAAAATGAAAGTTTACCGGAGAGTAATAAGATAGATAATATTTTGGTTTTACAGACAGTAAGTAATTCGGTAAACTGTTCCGAAATACTTACAAATACACAAGATGAATATAGTTTTCAAAATACGTCTACTATTTCAAAAACGGAAAAGCAATGTGGAGTACCACAAAGTTCATTAGACGCTTCATTGTTTGATATTAATAATATTCCAGTAATAATTGTTGAAGAAAATAAAGAACATGATCTAGGAGCAGTAATTCTTACTGAAACACTAGATCAATCATATTTGGATAACAGTGATATAAGGGAAGTAACCTCGGAAGAAAATCTAAATGCGACTAAAAGTACCATTGTTGAAAATGATATAATACATAACAAACTCGTTAATTATTCATCTAGTTCAGAATCTGAAAATCATAATGACAGAGAAAACAGTCTTCTTAAAAAGAAGAAATTGAAAAGATTTGATTCCGATTATTCGTTTTACGAGGAAAAAGATTCTGACTTTTTTTATTCGAGTTCAGACTCAGAGCAAATGATCGAAAATAGTACAAATACAGTAGGAGAGTCTGGTTTGAAAAAAACTAAAAAAGTGTCAAAGAAGAAAATTAAGAAAAGTGAAAAAACATTGGGTATTTTAAAAACAGTTCAAGAAAATCCATGCAAAAGCAAGCGTTGTCAAAATGCTTGTGCAAAAAAATTCACAGAGCAAGAGCGACACGATATTTTTGATTACTATTGGGGACTAGGCACTCATCAGAGACAGAGAGATTGGCTTTTGTCGTGTATTAAAGAAATAGACGTAAAACGAAGACGAATAAATACGGAAAACAGCAGAAGGAACCGAACTTTTAAATACTTTATTACATGGAATGGTAAAGAAAATGAAGTTTGTCAGCAATTTATTCTAAAAACACTTTGCATCTCACAAATGACTTTGAGGTATACAAAGAATAATGCAGGAGACAACATTTTTGCTAAATTAGATCAAAGAGGCAAACATGATCCTCCACACAAAACAAGCATTGAAGATAAAAACCGTGTTCATCAGTTTATCAAAAAACTACCTGCTGTTCCATCCCACTACTGCAGAGCGAGCACGACAAAAAAATACTTACCGAGTGAATTACGAAATGTATCGTTCTTATATAGAATTTTTGTGAGAGATCAATTAGAGTTCCATAAAATAAAGACCAAGGTATCCCTGAAAGTTTTCCGGCACATTTTTAATAACGATTTCAATATTGGCTTTCACCTTCCAAAAAAGGACAAATGTACTATTTGTGAATCTAGAAAGGATGAAGAAATAAAGTTCACTCAAATAGAAGAAATTACATATCAAAACCATATGAGAGACAAAGAAGAATGCAAACGGCTATTCCTCTCCGATCAAAATATTGCAAAAGAAGATAACAGTTTTGTATGCGCGAGTTTTGATCTCCAAAAGGTGCTCAACACTCCTCATGGAGACAACATGCTCCTCTATTATTCCCGCAAATACGCTTTCTATAATGAAACAGTTTACGAAAGTGGGACAAGAAATGTATATTGCTACCTGTGGGGTGAGACAGACGGCAATCGTGGCACAAATGAGATCTCTACCATTATTTATAAGTATTTAGAGGAAGTGGATGACCGTGTAAATGTAAAAACTGTATCACTGTATTGTGACAGCTGCGCTGGACAGAACAAAAACAGAGCAATGCTGGCAATGCTACACACATTTTTGAAGAAATCTAAAAATATTCACAATATTAAAATAACGTTTCTTCTTTCTGGTCACACATATATACCCGTGGACGCAGTCCACGCTACAATTGAAAGATTTATTCGAAAAAGAGTGGTTTGGGCGCCATCGGAGTGGTCAACAATAATACGCAATGCTAGGATAAATCCTAAACCTTTTCACGTTGTAAATATGAAATATTCAGACTTCCTGTCTTGGAAAACGATGACACAAAGTGGGTTACCTAGCACTGTTAATAAAACTAAAGAGGGAAGAACTTTTCAAATAAGTAAACTGAGAACTGCCTTTTTAAAAAAAGGCGAGGACATGATAAAGATTAGATATTCCTATTCTAACTCAGCCGAGGAACTGATGTTGCCCGTGTTTTGTGGATTGGCAAAAGGTTTGTAAACTAAATTTTAATTTTTAATGCTTTATAAAGAAATTTACCTAACTGTAACTGTTTTGGTTGCAGGTAGGAGATCGAAAACTGTTGTAACAAGAGAGCCAGAAATTCTATATCCAAGCCCTTTGGAAATTTCCTCTTTGAAATTTGCAGATCTTATGGAACTATGCAATAAACATGTCATACCACAACAATTTGTTAATGAATATAGAAAGTTTGAAGGGAATAGTAACGTTCAGGATACATTAGCTGAAACAGATGCGGAAGACCAACAGAGTGATAGAGAACTTTCTTAATTATTTTATTGTGGTTCAATTAATGACAATTCTGAGTAAAAATTTTGTTTCGAATAAAGTCGGTTAAGCTTTGTTTTTGTTGCAATACCAGACCTGTTACTCACAAAATATCGTATGTATATCTTAAGCGACAGATCCAGAAAAAATAAAATTTCAACTGGTTTTGACAAACTATCGTATGCAACAATATTCAATGAAAATATAAAATTTTACTCAATTTTATTTTCATTAACGATTTTTTGACAAATAAATTTGCGTCCTACAAATTTTCACTGTTCTCGAGTTGAAAATAAAATTGCTGTAAGAAAAAAACGCATCCTGTAAAATTTGACTTTTGTTGCTTACGATGTTTTGTCAAAAATCCATCGATATGTAGACATATTTTGACCTATTCTACTTAAATAACCTACTTTTTTAGACATTTTATTTAGAATATGCTTTGTATTTTCTTTAAAATTTAAATGCTGATCTATAATTATTCCTAAATATTTTATACTATTTACTCTTTCTAAATAATTATTATCTATTTTTATAGGAATATTGTCATAATTAATTGTGTTTAATTTATATGCACTACCAATGATTATAAATTTAGATTTACTTATATTAATACTTAAACTATTGGCACATAACCATCTATATAATAAAGACAAGTCTTCATTTATTGTGTTTCATGTCATTTAAATCATTTCCACTGACATACAACATTGAGTCATCAGCAAACAAATGTAATTTACTGTTTTTGGTCCTTAGCATAATGTCATTAACATATAAATTAAAAAGTAACGGTCCTAATATTGTTCCTTGTGGTACACCATATTTAATATAAATAAATTATTAAACTTTACATTTTGCTATCTGTCAGTCATGTATGAACGACACCATTCCAGAGCTATTATTTTTAAAATTACCTCATGTTAAAATTTATGAGAAATGTGGGTTAAGTAAGAGAAACAGGGAACATAAAGCAGAGTATTTTACTTCTTCTTACTACTTATTTAGCAATTTTAAATATTTTACTTATACTATAGGTATAATTTTTCGTCTATAGTAGATAAATAGTTAGATAAATCCTCGCCGTTCTCGAGAACAGAGTAGTTTTCAACAAATCATAAAAACTATGTCTGCGTGCCGGGCTGTTTACTTCATGCAGTCCGAATAATTTTCTTACACGTCTTTTTTCCTAAACGTCATATTAGCAAAATCTGAATGTATTCAGATGAGTCTCGCTCTCGATTAATGCAACGGGGAGGTATAGAAGGCACTTAATGTGGAGAAACAACGTTCCAGTGCACATATTTCATGTGCACCCGGAACAGCTTAAAACATCGAACATTGTCGGATTGTCGCGAGGAACAAAAAGTGCTGACGGAAAAGGTTCCGCCAGTTACATTTAATATTCACATGTACAGTGAATGAAGCGATTAAGCAATGCGGTGGACTTGGGCACGCTTGGATATTACCTAGTTAGAACAATTTACATATCGTGTTTTAATTTCTGATCTTTGCATCTTTGACGAATTGTTTTTGGAATTAATAGGCATGTTATACTGTTATTATAAATTATTTAAAGAATGATAATATTTAAATATGTTTTTTGATAAGAATACACATTAAATTTGGGAATGCATGCGCACATGTGCACTTACTGAGGAACCGTCACTGAATATACCATTAAGAACTTCTACATTACGTTTATAATTCTTAAAACGTCTTTTCAAAGGAAAAAAAACATGATTTTTGGTAAGTGAAAGTTTCATAATATCTATTAATAATGCCGTAATATTCCAAAAGGATGTGTTTCCCGGCGTCAGTCGACATCCTTAATTATTGTTAGGAATTAGTGCTATTTTAGTCTGCTCGACGGTTAGAACGTGATGACAATATGTTCTAAACAGTTTCTATTGAATCGGTGCCTCTTTGTACGCTAACAACCATCTTTGACAATCATTAAAGAATTGACACTTTAATCAGTTTCGCTTGAATACTACAGCAGCGAGAATATCTTGTCCGTCAAGTATTGCAATGACGTATAATACAAGCAAAGCATTTATGTGGTAGGTACTACTTCGATATCTGATTAGCAAACATAAGCAAGCGACAGCAATGATTAAATTCTTGACTTTCTATTAATGTTATTATTTTTTTTATGAATCTGACGTGCATTTTTTCTTTGTCGATTAGAATATTTCGCGGCCTAATTGTACAAGAATGGTTTCATGTTTTTAGCACATTTCTATGAGACATCATGTTTCATTTCGAAATGTGACAACTAACGGGTGTTAGGTTTCAAACTAGTTGACAGTCGCACAAATTAAAACGAAACTGGAAGGAGTTAGGGGAACTTTACGCTATCGTTGAAGGTCGAAGAATTAAAAGGTGGGAAAAATTAGTCGAAAGATGAAATGTGCTCTGGAACTCAATTTAGGTCACCATGATGGATAATAGTATACTTTTCTTAAATTCACGGTATTGCAAAAGAGCGATGAATGCAAATGCAGGACACTGCTGAAATTGTCGATATTTTATCTAAACGAGTACACAGTGTTACAAAAATGTTTTGAACAAGATGAGTGCATAATGGGTGCCGCGAACTGTTAAACAATGCAGACAATAGTATATTACATACCAAGGTTGAGAAGGTGACTATTATTGCCCGAGTGGCGAGATTAAATTCCGAGGCGCGCAGCGCCGAGGTTTAAGCCACAAGGGCAATAATAGTCTTCTCAACCGTAGTATGTATACTATTTTTTGTACCAGTAGTCTAATTGGATCTTGAAACCTTAATAATTATGAATAAATTTACTCATACATGTAAGAATTCCCTTGTAATAAAACTTCATATAAACAAATAAGTAGGCTATATTTTGATGTTGACAAATAAGTTTTGACATAAATGCTGAAAGTAAAAGTCAAGTAGGTATTCATTAGATTATTTTTCATTCCATTTATAATATCTGAAGAGTTTAGATTACACCACCTGCAATGCGCGAGATTGCAGAACAGGCAGTTGAGAACTTGCTTCCGCATATATCTAAACACTTATACATAAAAACATATACAGAATTTAAAAAATCGTGTAATTCCAAAAATACAGTAGTAACTTCTCAAAACGTACTTCCATTAAACACAACATTAAAAAGCCTCGACTTTATGGACCCATTATTCAATATTGAAAGCTACACTTGGCTTAACAGAGAATATTAACATATCAAAATATTCTAAATTAGTTGCCTTTTTAAAAAGATAAAATGAAAATTATAAGCCCAAAAAGTCATTAGTATTTACTAGAGGAAATTATAAAATTCCTTACTCAGGCACCCGATACATGTTACATTGTAACTAAGGTAGTATGTTTATATACTAATACTTCAAAATTATTGACAATTTATAACCCTGTAGACTGCTCTTGTAATTGGTGTTGCTGGTGCATGCCGAAGTGATGAGCTGTGTAATTTATTAATTTCTGATGTTATTATGAAAGCCGATTTAATTATTATTCACATCTGCAATAGCAAAAATGGTTCGTCTCTAAAGTTTGTAATAATGGAGCCACTTTGGATCAAAATAATTAAAAACTATTTAAAAAATAGACCAATTCCAGATATAGCAAATTCTTTATTAGTGTACGTAATGGTAAATGTACTAGATAAAACATTGGACACAACACAATAGGACAGATGCCAAAAGAAATTGCCCTTCCGTAGAACCTAGGCTACACTTTTAGCTGTCAATGGTGGTAATATTCTTCAGTTAAAACAACATTGTACATGGTGGTTGGAAATCTAGTGTAGCTGAAAGTTATATGGAAGATTCCCTAGAAATAAAAAAAAATATAGCATATATGTTACAAGGTCTACCTACATCTACTTACACACACCTGAAATAAATACAGGAATTTTCGATATGAACCAAATTCCATCAACATCAGCAGTACAATCAGGCTCTATTTCAACTGAAGATATCGTAAATATGTACTTATGGAATTAACACAATTAACAATACTGTCATTAATGTACCTACAGCTCTGAATCAGAATTGAACCATAAATAAATTTGACATACCATAATTGCACTATCAATTTTTATAAATAAATTAAAATTCTTTACATCTGTAATAGTTACGTGTTATATTGTTTCCATATTATGTTGTTACATAACCTTAAAATACAGTTATATGTAAAGAAAGTAAAATATCTTTACATCTATAATAGTTACCTGTTAGGATATTTGTTTCCAATTATACTTCTGTCATACATATTTTGCTATTGTTAAAATACTGTTAGTTATTTTACCTTAGAGATCGAGCATTTATAAGTTTTAGAGTATGATTTGTGGTATAAATCTAAATAAAAATAAACTGCAATGAATTTGACGGTTGACAACTTGACATACATACATGCTACTGCGATTGCATGGTTGCGGCATTCCCTTTATTTGTTTTCATTATTTACCTAGGTCAATAATAGCCTCATTATTTACCTCTTATTAGTTCCAGGTCGTGAAATGTCATTTCGTGGCGCTTTGTTATGTGTAAAAATGCTATGATTTTTTACTACTGGTACAAAAAAGTATATTTTTCAATGATGTGTTTGGCGATGGTCTTCAGGTATGGTTTTGTTGGAAGCTTCTGACGGTTACGATTGACAGTCGCGCTTGAAGGCGACAGTCGAATGCGGCGTTGCACTGGTTTGGAATGTTTGGTATCAGCAACTAGTTTTGGAGAGAGTGCAGAAGAGATTTCTAAAATATGTATCTTTCAGAAGGAGCGTCGTTTACCCTTCACGTGGTACTGATTTTTCATATGCTTGACTTCAGGAAGGAAGATAGCCAGTGCGGGGTATTTAAGAAAATTAATCAATAATGAAATTGACTCGCCCTGCCTTCTGTCGGTCGTGGACTTTTTGGTGCCAACGTATGCAACGCGTTCGACTCATACGTTTTTAGTTGCCATAGCTCGAACGAATGTTATGGTTACAGCACCATTAAATCATATGACAAGAAATGCAAATATTTTATATTTTGATTCCGTCCAAACTTAATGCTTTGCCTGCTGCCATGATTTTGCCTTTATCCTACCCTATAAAATTGTTAGTAATTTTATCCAGTCACTAATTATCAAAGTTGAGTCAGGGTGCTTATTGGTTACAATACTATGTAATATATTCTGAAATATATGTTGCCTATATTAACTGATTACTTAGTTTGTAGTCGTTTATGTGCTAATATAATACTGTTGTTTTTTCATATTGGAAATATGCTGATATTTTTGTTTGTACTGTACTATACTTTAATTATTGTTTTGTCCTGTAAATGGATTCTGTCTGTTGGACAATGAAGTTTATTATTATTATTATTACAGTAGAACCCCAGTTATCCGAGGTAACTGAAAACTCGGGTAATCCGGATTTATTTTTTATTCATTCAAAATATAAACACCAATACTTTAAACGATTTATTTTTTAACATGTAAATAAGTACATATATACATTACAAAACAGTGAAATGGGTATCTATGCCTTCTGTTTCATATTGCATCGTCTTTCTCGCAGCCATGATCTTCCATCTGTTAAAAAGAAGCAAATCCGCTGGTGTTGCCTCTGATTGTTGTTCGATATACCTCAGAGCTTTTTCCAGAAAATCAAAACCTTCTTGATGGGAGGCTGTTCATCCACTGCTTCGTCAACGTTATCATCATCACTTATTTCTTCTTCGAAATTATCTGCTGTAACCCATTTAACAACCTCTTGTCTTGCCACATTTTCGTAATCTTTTAAGTTTTGCATTAATTCAAATAAACTTTGTTCTTCTTCTGCCTTGCTGTTAAAATTTGAACAGGACATTTCTCCACAGCTTCTCCATTTCAAAGCTAAAATTCATTTAATGGAATATCATCTTCACTGTTTTTATAGTTCTCAGTATCAATAACTTTCGTGCAAGATTTTTGAATTGTGGAACCACGTACAGAATGCCAAGCTTGGTTTACCCAGAAAATAACATTTTTCAGTGTAGTATTTCTCATCCCACTAATAATATCTTCTCCTTTTTCTGTGTATTCTAACAGATGTTCAAGATATAAACCCCTATGATTTTTTTAAATGTTTTCGAGGACACCTTGATCCATTGGTTCTATTATGCTGGTTACATTTGGAGGAAAGAATTTTACAAGAATTTCGCCCACGTGAAGTCCTTCTCAAGGGTGAGAGGGGGCATTGTCCATTAACAAAATTGCTTTAATAGGGAGACCGTTCTCTTCAAAAATTTAGTCACAGATAGCACGAACTCTTCTTTAAACCAGTTAGTAAATAAGGTGGCATCCATCCATGCGCTTTTCTGACTTTTGTAATAAACTGACAGGGCTTTGGGTGAGATGTCTTTTAAAGCTCTTGGATGTGCAGACTTGCCAATCACCATCAGTGGGAAGTTGTGCTTCCCAGATGCATTGGAACATGCCATTATGGTTATTTTTTCCTTACTTCGTTTGTGTCCAGGAGCTGATTTTTCCTTTCGAGATGCCAATGTTTTTGAAGGAAGCAGTTTCGTCACAGTTGTAAATTTGATCGCATGTGTACCCATAATCTTTGATTTGCTTTTTAAAGTCCTGCTTAAATTTTTGAATTGATGGCACATCAGCAGAAAGTTTTTCTCCACATACAGTCAGTTGTCGTACACCATACCGTTTTTTTCAGCGGTCAAGCCATCCAGAACTGCCTGTAAACTTATCTGTCTCTGGGAATTGCCAACTAATCATTATTATTTTTACTTGTAAAATTGAACCTGACAGAGGCACTCCTCTTGATCTTTGCTGGTTAACCACATGAATAAAGCTTTGTTAACTTTTTCGTAGTCGCCTGTTTTCACTGATTTTCTTTTTGAGGGCGCAGAGGCTAGTTCTATACACCACTCTTCCATTTTAGTGCGGTTTCTTTTCCAATCTCCAACTGTTACCTCACCTACTCCATAATCTCGTGTCTCTCCCCTGCCTCAATTATTCTGATGGATTTTGATTTTTTTTTCAATAGAAACGACAATTCTTTTACGCTTATTTTGTTCCATTATAATACGGCAAACGAAAATTCAAACAAAGCAGTTCGTATTACATTTAACTAGAAATCCAACCAAATAAATTATGCGAGTATACTTCTCCTTATTGAACGCAGTAACGAACTGCATTCATGCAAATTAACATGCAAAAACAGTCCAAATATATACCATAGGAAAACCCCTCCCACGGGTCCAAGGGGAGTCCCCGATTATAAATGGATATATGCAAAATTTATATTTAAATTCTGTACTCCTTAATAAAATAAACCTCTGAGTAAAAGTGTTACTTCCGGTCCAAATTTTGAAAATTTTTATATACTGAAGTTATATCAAATCTAGGTCCTTTGGTTTTATTCTCTTAATAAAGCTCTATAGAAACATTATTTTAGAAATATTTGCAAAAAACTGCTATTTGATAAAGAGTAGAAGTATTACTTCTGGTCCAAATTTTAAAATTCCTTTTAAACAAATATTTTTCCAAACCCAGCTCTAATTACTTTTCCACTTATAATAAATCTACATACAATGCATAATTTGCTAGATACTTGCAAAAAACCGTTTTTCGATAAGAAAATGATCTACTTCCGGTAGGAATTTCGAAAAATCTTTTTCTAAAATCTTCCAAAAATTCACTTTTTAATACATTTGCATTTTCTAAAAATTTGTCTAAACTTAGTAATTGACAATATATTGAAAAATTTTGATTTTTTTACAGAAGCAAACTACTACCAATTAATTTAAAACTCTATTCAGATCTCAAGAGGAAGATTATACTCATATAAAGTTTGATATTGGTACTTGTAGCCTTTTGGCCGCTATCGTGGAGGGAGGAGAGATGTATGCAAAACCGACTTTTTCGGTATCAGGGGACTTCAAAACGTGAAAATCTACAAAAATCTCGAGGTCGAAAATTTTCATCACAATACTTCCTTATACTACGTATAAGAAAGTAAAAGACGTCAATACATTAATTTATACAAAACCTGTACTGAAAAGGGTCCTTTCATATTTTGTTTCAAATAATACAAATTAGATACAATATCTTAAATAAATATTAAATTAACCTAAAAAAATCGCAGTATTGAAAAACAAAGGGCTTTCATATTGTCGATTACGTTAAATAAATCAATATTACTTTTAAACTATAAAGATGTAGAGTGGATAAATAATACTGACTACGTTACAGATACGTGGCTACCTTAGAATCTTTTAGATATATTTCTTTTGCCTTTCGTATATCACACAGTTATATTAGTATTTACTTAAAGAAACATTGGATGCAATGTCACCAACTACTGAAAATGTAAAGTAAAATGCAAATGAATTTTGGGCTAATTGAAATTTACCGCAATGCACTCTGTTGATGGACAAGAATGTTATGCCCACATGGAAGTGGATCTCTTTTACTTTCTTATACGTAGTATAAGGAAGTGTTGTGATGATGAAAATTTTCGACTTCGAGATTTTTGCAGATGTCCACGTTATGAGGTCCCCTGATACCAAAAATGTGGTTTTTAAAAAATGTCCGTGTATCTGTGTTTTGTCTGTCTGTCTGTGACCACGATAGCGATCAAACCGCTACAGATATCAATTCCAAATTTTGTATTTACGAATATAATCTCTCTCTTTATATCAGATTAGATTTTGAGCAAAATAGGTAGACCGGAAGTAGTAGTTTACTTCAGTGAAAAAATTTTGCAAATATTTCGTCAATTAAGAAGTTTAAACAAATTTCTAAAGAATTCAAATGTACTCAAAATTCAATTTGACAAAAATTGTTTCAATAAAGTTTTTCAAAATTCCTACCGGAAGTAGGTCTCTTACTCTTATCGAAAATCAGTTTTTTTCGAATATCTCGCAAGTCATGCTTTCTAGGCAAGTATATTACGAGTATAAAAGTATTTAGAACGTAATTTTAAATATCTTTTGTATAAAAAAGATTTCAAAATTCGGACCGGAAGTAACACTTTTACTCTTACCGAATAATGATTTTTTGCAAATATGTCGTAAATTATGCATTCTATATATATTTATGAAGAGTACAAAAGTATTTAAAGTTGGATTTGGAATATTTTTTGCATAAATGAAATTTCAAAATTCGGACCGGAAGTAACACTTTCATACATATAAGAAAGTCGTGTGGTGGCCACACCTCACTTTTTTTAATTGTAAAATGTATTTTTCTATCGTATTACTTGTGATGGAATTCGTCGCTGTAGATAATCCTATGGCATAGAAGGGTCCTTTTAAATAATTTAGAAGTTTTAGAAATCAATAAATTCAAAAACACGAACCTATTATTAAATAACCAATTAGAAATATCAAACTCCCTACTTTTAAATTTATTTAAGAACCCAACCCCACCAATGTCAACAAATATATAAATTAAAATAGCTCCAAAGTTTAGTTAGTATTATTTACTTGATAAAGCCACAGTGTGTGCGAAACTAGTCGTATTTTGTTAATACAATTTTTGGAAATTTGAAACATCTTGTTTTATTTCAAGTGTTTTTGTGCATTTTATTAAAATGGAATTCCAACAAGTAACAACCAACTCTATCACAATGCTATATGATTAATCAAGCCATAATATAGTTATTAACAGTGTATATATATATATAACAATCTAACAATATTTCTGTTGTTTTAATTTAAAATAAAATATTTTAGATATTAACATTTCATCTTCTATTTCATTAAGTCTGGGAGCCAATTCTACCGCGCGTGTAGACGCTCTACCAGCAGTTCTTAACCTTTTGTGAATCAAGGACCCTTTTTTAAATACTTACAAATCACGCACCCCCATACAATTTATACTATGAAGAAATTTAATATAATCTATAACTTAGAAATTAGGTATATTATGTATCTAGGAACACAAAAAATATTTTTACTAAAATAAAATATTTAATAAAATTTTACATTCAGTAGTTAAAAAGAAAACATTTAACACTTATTAATAAGAAGGCTGATGTTGATGTTGCTGACAAGCTTACTTATGCTTTGTGCAATATTACATAATAGAATTGTCAGTTCTGACTCCATATTCTTCAGACGGTTTCTATATTTATTTTTAATGTATACAACCGATGAAAACGCTTTTTCACGAAGATATGCAGCGAGGAACGATATGAGAATCTTCAGAGCCTTTTTGGATAACTCGTGATGGCCATTTCACACACTGTCCTATCTGTCGATATTTCTATCAAACTATTTTCTCCAATGAAGTTAGTTCTTCAAGTTCGTAAATATTTATTGTAAAAGCATCTCTTATCCAATTTTTGTGTACATCTGGGAATGGCAAATAATTGCGAAAGCTGCGCCGAAGATCTTCCACATGTTGTGTGAAAGTTTGTACATTTTTATTAGACAGGTTATTCTCAGTATTTCCAAGAACACATTTGAGATTTAGAAATGAATCGTAATCTCGATTTGATAAACGGTGGCTCTAAATTATGAAGACGTTTACATAATGAATGAGTAGGGGAGTGTTCTGTGAAAAATATTGTTTCTCAATTCAAAAAATGAGGTGTGGCCACCACACGACTTTCTTATACGTATGAGCGTTTCAAATTATAGAATTTTAAGAATTTTTTTATACAGAAATTATTCAAAATCCTATTCTAAGTACTTCTATTCTCTTAATAAATCTCTATAGAATGCATACTTTGCAAGATATTATCAAAAAAGTGATATTCGCTAAGAGTAAAAGTGCTACTTCCGGTCCGAATTTTGAAATTTCTTTTATACAAAAGATATTGAAAATTATGTTTTAAATACTTTTATACCCGTAATGTACTTGTCTAAAAAGCATGACTTGCGAAATATTCGCAAAAAACTGATTTTCGATAAGAGTAAAAGACCTACTTCCGGTAGGAATTTCGAAAAAGTTTTTAAATAAAATTATTTTCAATTTCAATTTTAAGTATATATGAATTCTTTATAAATTTGTTTAAACTTAGTAGTTGACGAAATATTGTCAAAATTCGATTTTTTCGCTGAAGTAAACTGCTACTTGCGGTCTACCGATTTTACTGAAAAACTAATCAGATCTCAAGAGGGAGATTATACACGTAAATATAAAATTTGGAATTGATATCTACAGCGGTTTGGCCGCTATCGTGGTCACACACACACACAGAGAGAGAGAGAGAGAGAGAGACACACAGACATTTTTTAAAAACCACTTTTTTGGTATTAGGGGACTTCAAAACGTGAACATCTGCAAAAAACTCGAGGTCGAAAATTTTCATCATCACAACACTTCCTTATACTACGTATAAGAAAGTAAAAATTGATAATGTTCACTGTCCAACGTCTTGCACAACTGTTCAAAAAGTCTTGAATTTGATAATCTGGTCTTGATAAAATTAACAATTTTTACAGCTTCATTCAAGGTTTCTTTCAATGTATCCGGTATTTTTTAACAATCAATGCTTCTCTGTGAATACAGCAATGATACCAGGTTACGGATGGGTTAATATTTCGAATACGTACATTTTCAGGACATTGCGCGCGCTCTATCGCAACTAATTCCTATGCATATACATAAATAGTATATCTTCCACAATAGCCGTTTCATGTTCGTATCTTACGTAACACAGTAGATGAAAATTATTATAAAATAGCAACTTTCTCGAACTCATTTTATTAATTCTTCTAATTAATTCTTCTTGCGAACATATACTCAATCTTCTTAACAGTGTCATTTGACAAGGCTATTAAACTTACATCCTCAGCAGGTATATCACTGACCATTATAGATACCATCGTCTTTGCAGCAGGTAATATCAGTTCTTCAGCATTTTTATGGGGTTTTCCCGTTTTCGCTATCAACAGAGCTATTTCAAATGATGCCTTCACTGCATTTTCATTATTGCAACCAGTTGCAGGTTTTCTTCTTTATTTAAAAAAAAAAATCTGTATTTTGAAACATGCTCCTTGTGCTTGGTTTCATATTGTTTTCGCAATTTTTAACCTCATTAGACAAAACCTCGTAACATAAAATACATTGCGGCTGTTGTGCATGAGCTTGATCTATACATGTGAAACTCATTAATAAGTAGTCACTATTATATTTCTGAATGATCCTTTGTATGTGAGATATAAAACTCAACTGAAGACAGTACGGGTGTGATGTGAATTTATAGCATGAGCGCGCCTTCATGTAGCAACTCGTGGCGACTTGTGACTTGTCAAGACGTGCAGCGGCAAATGATGACGACGATTAATAGGCAAAGTATAAAGCAATTTTTCAGGTCATAAACATTAAATAGCCGAATAAATACTGAAGGAACGTTATTCTATAAAAGTCATCAATGTCTTTCCTACGTCCATAATATAATGCTATTGGCAAGAAACAGGAAGGAATTGGAAAACATCAGTTTATAACAACCGCAAAATATATGAGTCTGATTTTAATGTGACAAAAACAAAGTATAGACCAAGCATAAAGTGACAGACGAAAACGTTTAAAGATATCTTGTGGAAACACTCAATGAGAATTTGTAGAGGCGGAGGAATATATGTATTTGGGTGCACTGATAACCAATGAATGCAGTGAAGCCAAGAAATCGAATTACTTATAGCGAAAGGCAATAATTATGAGGGAGGTTTGAACAGAATTGTTAAAATCAGAGAAGATTCTCGAATACAAAATTAAAAATATACAAAATGATATTAAGGCATATTCTTAGGATGTGAGACATGGGATCTAATCGTAATAATCAAGAAAGGGTAGAGATTTGGGAAAGGAAGATACTAAGTCTAATCTTCGGTAGCAAAAGAATGGAATATGACTGGGAAAGAAGAATGAATTTAGAACTGTACCAAATGTTTGGAGAAAATCCTATAGGCGAATTTGTTAAAAGCAGAAGATTACTATGGTCGGGACACCTGGAACGAACGGATAAGAGAAGAGAATGCAGATTTGAAACTGAAGAGCACTTGCCAAGGACAGAAAAAGATAGATAGGAGTAACACAGCTTAGCCTATTATGCTGCATTATTGGACCGTAGAACGTAGATAAAAACGCCAAGATTGACGCACCAATAGTGCTCTTGTACCTATAATAATCTACACTATAATGAAGACGCTCTTAAAAATTATATGATTAGAAAAGTGCAAATTAAAAAGTAATCATGGACTTGCAAACTCAACTAAAAGGGCTGTTTCTAGAACAACAAGAAGTACGCAAACCATACCGAACCATACCGCGCTTTCAGGATTTATCTTTGCCGAGTACTTGGTACTACTGGTCAGGTTTTGTTGCCTTTTCAACACTTTTTTTCAGCACTTGTTCTCCCTGCATGATCTCGATATCGTATTTTTTTAATTGCTGCAATTCTTCACACCTAATATTTGATTATGTTTTCTTAAGCATATTGCGAATCTACGTATATAAACTTCTGATTTTACAAATTCACTAATAACTATGAACTAAGTCTTTATTCAAGCAAGACTGAAATATTCTTCTTGATATTATTTCCGGATTTGTCATTACAGAATAAACATAAAATTGATATTTCTTTAATGTGGCAAAACAGATAGTAAAGAAAACAATACTCACACAATACATATGCTTTCTTGCTTTATGCTTCTGTCAGAGTATCCTCAATTTATTGTGGACAACAGCCAACTTAAACATATGGTTTTGTCATTCGTGGGTCATTTAACGCTTAGGTTGACATTGTCTACCTCCCTTAATGAATTGAGGATCCTTATTATTAGTATACTATGTAAGTCTCTTTGTCAAGATGTAGTTTTAGATTAGGTATACTGGCTACGAATAGTGTATATATATATATATACATAGTAAAATAAAAGATGTTAAAACTGTTATGTATAAGTAAATTCCAATAAACCAGTTTAATTACTATTTCGTAACTCCGAAAACAGAATGTATGGGTAGGTACGAGTATAAAGAAAACACTATATTGTAGCTTATAACGTTCCGGAAATATTTATTTCCTTCATCAGATAATTGCCACACAATGGACCAAGGTTCTCAGTATCTATCATTAATTTTAATCAAAGAGTATTTTGACAATCATATATATATATTTACATATATATATATATATGCTTCAATGCAATTATAAAAAATAATAACAACGACGCAACTATGTAATGAAAAATTAAGAGTAGAACTGTTGAATTATAACAATATAGAATGTAAAATCAGTCATGTATAAATGTAAATGCTTTCATTTACATTTATACATGACTGATTTTACATTCTATATTGTTATAATTCAACAGTTCTACTCTTAATTTTTCATTACATAGTTGCGTCGTTGTTATTATTTTTTATAATTGCATTGACTGAACAGCTTGTGGTAAACCCAGGCCCTTTGATGTGACTATATAAGTAATACCGATAGTCCTATGCTTATTTGAATACATTTTCATTTATACATTTTGATTTACATTTTATATTTGTCATTGTTTTCTAATTGACAACCAGTTGTCATATTGTTATTATTTTAATTTCATTGTATGCCACTACTACCAAGAAGATTTTCATTCATTTTTTCAATACATTGTATATTTGGCAAAGAATTGTAATATATTTTATATATATATATATATATATATAGTACAATACCTAAACGTTGTATATTATATATATATATGTATATTCTGTACTCGATACTCTTTCCCACAGCTGGAAGCTGTTTATGCCCCTGATTAAAGCTTAATTAATTTTCCATGCTTTAAAATCATAAACCAGCGTTCCTGTATTTAAATTAAAAGTAATTTAATTCCCGTAGGAAATATTTAATCGATCTCCTTTTTAGAGTTTTTCTTACAAAACCACATTACCATCAATTACTTTTGCAATAACAAAGTTAATCGAATACGAGGGAAAAACAAAAAAGAAAATCAATATTGATGTTTAATTTAGTTGATGTGTTGGTTTTTGTTTACCTGTACACATAATTAATTCGAAAGGTACAAAATTCAATTACGCGTGTTTATCAACGACAGACGCACTATAATATTACTTTATTATGAATCCATAGCGAACACGAGAAATAATAAAATTGAGTAAAAACAAAATAGGAAGTAAGTTTGTATTTGTATTCTAATTAAAGCTTGGAGTATTATTAGAGATAGAGTGGTAGCGCTACCTTTAATATACTTGACACCCTCGTTTAACTTTAGAGGAGGTGTCTATACTCATATGTTTCTCAAGAACTACTGGGGTCATACTGATTGTATATCCTCCATTGTCAGTTATTCCGAAATTTATTGTATAGTCTGTAAAATATCGTTACAGAACGCCCAAAAAGGCCACGTACAACGTCACTTAGAATCGCTAAAGCATACACAGAAATTGGACTCGTTGAAAGCTGACAATTTTAAGGAAGAACTCTGTGAAGCTTTAATGGTGGCTAATATCCCATTAAAGAAACTTGACAATCCCACTTTCAAAACATTTCTTCAAAAATATGCTGGTTGAAATGTTCCTGATGAATCCACCTTACGCAAATATTATGTTTCTAAGTGCTTCACGCAAACAGTAGAATGCATCAAAAGACATCTTTCATCAATCAGTACCTATGGATAAGTGCCGACGAAACTGTCGATATATTAGGACGCTGTGTGGTAAATGTTGTACCTGGTGTACTACATCCAACTATTTCATATGTAATAGCATCTAAAGTTATAAATACAATTGATGCGGAAACAGTTGCTAAAACCATTGACGAGAATTTGCAGAAAATGCATCATCCGGACGACAGGTACAGGGAAAAAATACTTTTATTTGTTAGTGACATTGCTATATATATGTTAAACACAGACAGACTATTAAAAGAAACATATCCTTGAATGCTGCATATTACTTGTGTAGCACATGCTCTCCACAGAATCTGTGAATTTATCAGAGACAGGTACTCGGAAATTGATAGACTTGTATCCGCTTTTAAAAAAGTTTTCAGAAAAGCACAATCGAGAGTAGTTCTTTACAGGGAAAAACTTCCATCTTTGTCACTGCCTCCCTCGCCAGTAATAACTAGATGGGGAACATGGTTGGAAGCTGCTAGTTTTTATGCAGAGAATTTCAATAGTTTACAAAATTTCGTTACATGTTTAAATAACGATGCTCGATGTAGTTTTGAATGCAAGGAACACAAATCCCAGATTTAAAAAATCAGATGTTATTCTTTCAGGAACACTTTGGAAAGTTGCCTAAACTAATCACATATTTTGAAAATCGAAATCTCAAATTAAAAGATGGATTAACCACATTAGATGTGGCTATTAATAATTTGAAAAGTATTGCAAGTGACTTCGGATGTGGCCTTCGGCAAAAGTAAGACTCAGTTTTTAATAGAAATCTAGATTTAATAATATTGCGGCAATTGTGTATGGGGACAATGACAAAAAATCTAACTGCTAAATACGATGAAATAAAAGAATATTTCCAGTACGCACCAATAACCAGTTGCGATGTAGAAAGGACGTTTTATATCTACAAGGATGTACTTAATTCAAAGAGAATAAATTTTACAGAAGAGAACTTTGAGAAAGTATTGCTAGTAAATATTAATACTCCTTTAGTCGACTTGAACTACGAAATGAACAAATAATAAGGTATTTTGTATTTCATAGATCACCAGCCACTTGTTATCCAATTATATAAATAAAATTAAAGTCTCTTTAAAAATACAACATTTCAATAGTGCGCCCATGGGCGATGAGTCATCAACTTTCGTGTCCGTTCCCTAGTCATTACATCGGCTATTTATATTATTCCTTATCTCTGGTATGGGTGTGTGATTGTGCGTGTGTGTGTGACCATGATAGTAGTCAAACGGCTAGAGCTATCAATTCCAAATTTTGTATTCATGAGTATCCCTCTTGGGTTCTGATTAAATTTTCAGTAAAATCGGCAGACAGGAAGTAGTAGTTTACTTGAGTGAAAAAATCGAATTTTGCCAATATTTTGTCAACTACTAAGTTTAAACAAATGTATAAAGAAATCAAATGTATTCTAAATTAAATTTGATACAAATTTTATTCAAAAAGTTTTTCGAAATTCTTACCAGAAGTAGGTCATTTACTAGTTTATCGAAATTCAGTTTTTTTGCGAATATCTCGCAAGTCATTCTTTCTAGGCAGGTAAATTACGAGTATAAAAGTACCACGAGATCTTAAATTATATTGATAAAGGTTTGCCATGGAATGTAAAATGGCCGTCTTAGGTATCATTCTTTTGAGATAATTCTGATTAAATTTTCAGGTTAACTGTCATACTGTCATTTGACTGATATAAAATTTGTAGTTTGTACACTGAGAGAAAGGAAAATGTTAATTCAACCAATTTCGAAATGTTGAACTGCAAACGGTTAACTCAACAGAAAAAGTGTTTACCCAAAGAAAAAGTGAATTCCCTGAATATTAAAATATTTTATGTTTGAAAATAGAGGCGTTCCGGCAAGTGTGTAGTTTTAGTTGAATAAATAGTATTTCAAACAAGATTTAAAATTTTCCTCCAAAATTTAAAATGTTAAAAACGCAAGAACGAACTTTTGTGTGTTTTTTGTGCGCGTGGAATCGAAGTAAGTAGGAGCACGTGTTAGCTTGTTCTCTATCCCACACATTATCGAAAAAGAAATAGACTACCAACATTATGCGGGTAGTTATGCTAAAGTCGCACTTAACGACACATATGCACAATTTATCCCCATGATTTTATATATAACCATATTTAACAGCTTCAAAATGTTCATTCAACTATTATTTCCAATATAAATTTAACACTTTTCGGAACATTGAATGAAGATACTGGTGTCTTGCTCATATTTAACTACACAAAAGTGTTCACGTTATGCATTTTTGTATTAACTTAACACTTTTTTTCTATCAGTGTACAGGTGTTCTGAAAATTCTATTTTTGCAATAAGGGATCACAAAATAATCCATAACAGTCAAACCAGGTGACCTCGGAGGAAACTCAACATGCGTATGCAAACTTATAAGTCGATCATCAAAAAACTCATGGAGAAAGGCTATAGTTTCTCGTGTAGTATGTGCTGTTGCGCCTTGAAGTTGGAAATAACCATTATGAAGTTCATCGTCGTGTAGTTGTTCAACAAATACATTCAAAATGTTATTTCTGTACCTTTCTGCGTTGATGGTGAAAATAAAAAAAAAACGGCCCAATTATCCTTCTACGGGAAACTGCAATCCAAACCCCAATTTTTTGAGAATGTAGTGGAGATTCAACAAAAAATGCGGTTTATTAGTGCGCCACATTCGCATATTTTGAGAATTTACGTACCCTGAAAAATGAAACCATGCCTCATCGGAAAAAAAAGGTTAAGTTTAACAGGTTCCCCCTTAACAGGTCGTTATTCATTAAATTGTTGACGAACCACCAGCATTACGCAAGACGTCTGAGTTGGTCTGTTAGCAAAAGAGCTTGATATGATTGCATATTATATGGATTCATATTCAAGTTCTTCTTTACAATGGTTCGGCATGTTCCACAATAAACTCCAATTTCTTGGGACAGGCGTTTCTAAGATTTTGTGGGATCCTGTTCCATACGATTACGAACGTCAATAATCACTTCTTCTGTACGAATGGCCTACCAGGACCTTTTTTGTGAGTGAAAAATACAGTTTAGCGAAATATACCAACACTATGTGCGAGGAACATATAAAAATCTTGCTCTATTACTGTGAAATTTGATGTTGTTCACTCAAATTATCCAAACATAAACGCTCACTGTATTCCCAAATACCATTAACTAGCACACCTGTTCTAAAATACGCTTCAATCATGTAAGTTTTGTGTGCTGTGGTTTAAATCATAATTGAAAAATTACAAGATGTCAGAGAGAAAATATAATGACAAATCACTGGGCAACAAATTTTCGAAAAGTTCATGCTTCCAAGCTGAAAATTGTCATTTCTTAATGAATTCAATGTGCTGAACACGAAAATGACTAAGAAAAAGCTGAATTGGCTACGGGTTTTCTGTAATATGTACGCATATTTCAGAAAAAGTGTACTTATGTCAATATTATAATACATGGTAAGAAAACATTTACGCATATTTCAGAAAAAGTGTACTTATGTCAATATTATAATACATGGTAAGAAAACATTTACGCATATTTCAGAAAAAGTGTACTTATGTCAATATTATAATACATGGTAAGAAAACATTAGTCTGCTTCCGGCTTTCGACTTCTTTTGGCCTGCCGTTTGTAGTGGACTTGTGGAGCATCTCTACTGATTGTCCCACAATAGTCAGCTAGCATTGACGTAGACCATTTGCCTTGGTACCGTTGCTCCATGGTGGCAATGTCCTGATGAAAGAGTTCGCCGTGCTCATCGCTGACCTGCCCGCAGTTATCAGGAAAGAAATCTAAGTGTGAATCAAGAAAGTGGATCTTTAAGGACATATTGCAGCCGAATTCATGAAACAAAGCCAACATATCCTCAACCAGACACTTGTAATTTTCTGCCTTGTCATTCCCCAGGAAGTTTGCTGCCACTTGATAGAATGCATCCCAAACCTGTTTTTCTTTACCTTGAAGAAGTTCCTCAAACTTGGGGTCTCGGAAGAGCTGTCTAATTTGAGGCCCCACAAAGATGCCCTCTTTAATTTTGGCTTCACTGAGTCGAGGGAATTTGTCATGCAGGTACTTGAATGCTGGTCCATTCTTATCCATGGCTTTTACCAAGTTTTTGACAAGACCTAGTTTGATGTGTAAAGGAGGAATGATGATTTTGTGTGGCTGTGCCAATGGTGGGTGCTGTACATTCGTTTCTCCAGGCTTAAAAAATGCTCTCGGAGGCCAGTCTTTCTTGATGTAGTGCAAATCGATTGCTCTGCTGTCCCACAGACAAAGAAAACAGCAGTACTTTGTATATCCCTGCTGCAAACCCATCAACAGAGATACTACCTTCAGGTCAGAACATATCTGCCAGCCATACTTGCTGTAGTTAATCATCTCCAGTAGCTGCTTTAGATTGCCGTAAGTCTCCTTCATGTAGACCGCATGTGCAATAGGTATGGATGGAAGCTGGTTCCCATTATTCAACAAAACCGCCTTTAGGCTCAGTTTTGAAGCGTCTATAAACAGCCGCCATTCGTGGGGATCATGTGCAATACCGAGAGCTTGTAGTAGACCATCAATATCGCAGCAGAACACAAGGCTTTCTTCTTTCTTAAAGAAAGATTCGAAGAGCTGATGGCGAGTGCGAAATGAAGTCACTCGGACATTCTGTTCCAGAAGATTCCACTGTCGAAGTCTTGAAGCCAGTATCTCCGCTTTGTTTTTCGACAGATTCAAATTGCGAACAAGATCGTTCATTTCATCCGGGGTAATTTTATGTGGTGCAGATGTTTCATCAAAGCACGAAAAGTCATCATCCTTACTGCCACGTTGAGGAGAACTCGCCGACGCATGGCCATCCTCATCGTCTGAACTGATAGAAAAATCTGTAGGAGGTTCTGGAATTGGGAGTCCTTCGCCATGAGAGACAGGTCGCATAGCAGATGGTATGTTAGGGTATTCAACTGTCCACTTCTTCTTCTTGGTGATGCCTCCAGAAGCTGGTCGTACCATACAGAAATAACAGTCGTCAACGTGATTGGTGGGCTCCCTCCAAATCATGGGCACAGCAAATGGCATTGCCTTTCTTTTGCCATTAAGCCACTGTGAAAGATTTACGGCACAAGTGCGGCAGCATACGTGTGGGGCCCAGTCTTTGTCCTGGTCGCCTATCTTGCAACCAAAATACAAATGATACGCTTTCTTAACTGTTGCACTGATGTTCTTTTTCTGTGCAGCAAATCACTTCTCCGCAAATATAACAGAAGTTATTTGCACTATTAACACAGTTACGAGGCATTGCTACTGTTTAGTTACTTTACACTATAGCAATCACTTATGTATGCTAGAGCTTCGAAAAATATGCGCGAATGAACGGACATTGCACGAGTTAACTGTCACGTCGGCCATTTATAAATAAACTATAATTAGCTATTGCTTGATATTGCGCAATCAATTTCGCAACACTCTTAATGGAAACTTACAGTAAATGCTGCATTAACTTCTTTGCATGAAGGGGTGATGCAATATGACGCAAAATTTCGTAATTTCTCACTAAATTGCATTACATTATGCAATAGCATCTATACAATGGACAAAACGTCAATATCTCTTGAACGTGAGCCAATCAACTTTTTTCAATGTGATATTCGTGTTCAGCACGTTGAATTCATTCAGGATTGGGTACTTTCACCTAAGAAGCAATTTCACTGTTGACCAGTGATATTAATGACGGTTTAACACTTAATGATATAACTTCAGACAGGCGTTTTAGATTCCATGGCAAACCTTTATTAATATAATTTTTGATCTCGTGGTATTTAGAACATAAGTTTCAATTCCTATTGTATCAAAGAAAAATTCAAAATTCGGCCGGAAGTAACACTTTTATTGAATAGCGATTTTTTTACAAATATATCGTAACTTATGCATTCTATATATATTTATCAAGAGCACAAAAGTACTTAGACCTGGATTTGAAATATTTTTTGTATAAAAGATATTTCAAAGTTCGGGTCGGAAGTAACACTTTTACTTTTAGCGAGTAGCACTTTTTTTCGAATATCTTGCAAAGTATATGAATTCTATAGAGATTTATTAAGAAAATAGAAGTACCTAGAATAGAATTTTCAATAATTTTTTTATAAAAAAATGTTAAAATTTGGTAACACACTTACTCACAGGTTTATTTTTCTAAGAAGATAAAAGTATTTAAAACAGTTTAGAATAACTTTTGTATCATTTAAAACGCTCATACGTTACCACAATATGGATTATCTATCTTCTCCTTATATCGTACTCCACAGTGTAGTATGACTTTCGATGAATGTACCCACCTCTTTCCCAAATGTCCACTCCATACATTATTTGTGGAGATTTCAGTGCTCATTCATTAAAGCTCGGCTCCGATGCTGGAAATATCTTAATTAAAGCCATAGAAGCAGCAGGATGTATGTTTTTAGGTGACGGTACATCAACGAAAATATCTAGGCCAGATACTTGTCTGTCAACCATAGACGTTACACCTTTGATTGAAGGAATACATAAAGATGCGCCACTACATAGCACTGAGCGTAGTCAAAACTGGATTCGAGATCTATAGCGACTACATCAGTCGTTTGGGTCCGAGATACGAAACAACCCGAGACAGCGATGATGTTTCTCTGCAAGAGGTTTGCGGAACGACTTAACGGAAAGACACGCAATTTTACTATAGCGTTACGCATCTTTATATATTCCTTCAGTCAACGGTTACACTCTGCACACATGAAGTAATAGAAAAAATAAACTGGTCGATCTCAGAGGACACATACACATCTGATCATTTTTCAATAATTATTAGAATAAAATAGAAAAACGAGGAATCTCATTTGGTATATTCGAAGTCCAGATGGAAAGGTACAGCAGATAAAGTACATCTATATATCGCATATTTTGCTAAAAACATCGCTTATTAGTACAAAAGAAACAGAAGAACTTTTAATAGAAGGCATTAGGGATGGCGCTGATGCGGTATTCAAAAGAAAACAACTGTTCTCTCCCATGAGAAGACGCGTACCTCTTTGTGAATGCTCTACTGTCATTCAAAAAAGAAAAGAAGCATTGAAAAAAATACCAGTCGCAGTCTAAATCACTATATCAAATTCAAGAGGCAATGGCGTACCTACTCCAAACCATTCCTTAAGAAAAGGAAAAAAGAAAGCTGGAGAAATTTTGTGACAATCTAAATTGTCAAATGCCAATCAAGGGGTTTTAAAAGAAAATCAAGTTATTTAACAAACCCTAATCAAATTACTGTAAAATTCATTAACAAACATTTGTAAGTTTCTTACGTAATTAAACACCAGACCATGCATCTGAAGATATATCAAACTGTGATGAATTCATCATCGATCATTTCATTTTAGCACCGTTTACAATAAATGAGCTAAATCTAGCATTGGAAAATACGAACAATACATCGCCAGATCTCGATGATGTCAGCTACTCCTTATTTCAGGATGTTACTGGGAGACCCATATCGACGGCCTATGCAAGAGGCTGGAATCTGGGTGTTTTGCACTGAAACAATTGAAGCACTCAGTGAATATAGATGTTTTAAAAAGGTACTACTACGCAAGTTTTCATTCTTTAGTGTCGTACGATATATTGGCATGGGGTTCCTCAAGTGAGAGTGAGAGGGTCTTCAGGTTACAAAAAGAGCAATACGGAACATGGTGGGAGTAAGTGCGGGGACGTCATGTAGGGTTTACTTCACTAAGTTAAATATTATGACGGTTCCCTGTATTTTTATTTACCAAATATTAACTTACGCCAAGCAAAATCTGTTCCAACTTATAAAGGTTGGTGATCACCATGAATATGCTACGAGGCTTTGGAGGTGCTCAGACACAGACTATCGATTTATAGAAAAAGCCCACAGTATTTAATGATAACTGCCTACAACAGAATCACTAAAAATTTAAAAAGTCTACCGTTGGAAAAAT
This sequence comes from Amphimallon solstitiale, assembly GCA_963170755.1. Classification (NCBI taxonomy): domain Eukaryota; kingdom Metazoa; phylum Arthropoda; class Insecta; order Coleoptera; family Scarabaeidae; genus Amphimallon; species Amphimallon solstitiale. The sequence goes on along the minus strand of OY720684.1, from coordinate 49,756,112 downwards.
TCAAAGTAGCGTTAAAAAAGTTACTGATTGCCAGATGCTATTACTCTTTTAGTGATTCTGAAAATGACAGGCAGATCTTCGATTTGAATATCTAAATTGTTTGTTTGTGATTGTCGTATTTTTTTTTATATTATTATATTGTATTGTATTGTATTGTATTAGTTAGTTGCTTATGCTTGTGGTATATTTGTATTATTTGATTTTTTCTATTTATACTGGGTGTCTGTTTAAGCTCGGCCATCGGCCATATCTCGGCAACCGTTTCTCGTACAACCTGGCTGAAAAAATCTTGATAATAAAATGGACCACGAGAATTTCAACAAACATATTTTTAAGTTTCCAAAATGATCGCAAGATCAATTAAAAGTTCGATAATTTTTCATTAAATTCTAGATTAAGATAGATTAAAAATTTTACTAGCACATTTTAACAACAGACGTTTTTCCAAACGTAAATAAAACAAAACAGACTTGTTGAACTACACTTTAATAACTAGAAATTGAACAATTGTTTCACCACACATTGCTGAAAGAAGCCACTGTGTGGTGAAACAATTGTTCAATTTCTAGTTATTAAAGTGTAGTTCAACAAGTCTGTTTTGTTTTATTTACGTTTGTAATATGGAACTACATCAAGTAAAAGCCGAATCTATTTTATTACAGACGTTTTTATACAATTTTCATTTGAAACTTTTTGATCTAAGTACCATACGATGGGGAGGGTGGAGGGGAGTATGTCTGCGTACAAAACTAGGTATAATTTCTGTTTGCCCCAACGGATGCGAATGTTTCTGGGCTCATTAGATAGACACTTTTTCAAAAAATTTAATAATGTGTAGTACGAAATTATGTAGTTGACAAAAAAATAACAGGGCCCGCTGTTCTTAATTTATGTATATTACTTGTTTTTTCTTTACAATTTTAAATGGAACGGTATATTTTTAATATCGTAATACACATAAAAAACTGAAGAGAATGATGAAAACCGGAAGTTGCTAGCTTTTTTCTTGACGAAGATACAGGTACGTTAAATTCTCCTTTTAAATGTTTTCAAATTATCTATTTTTAAATTTCATGTCATCTCTTTTTAGTCATTGAAATAAAGTAATAACAATAATAATAATAATATATCTTTATTACCCAACAGATATAGGTGCATCTAATTATAGGAAAACATCAAAAATAATTTCTATAACCCATGACCTAAGTAGACAATAAGGAGAAAAAAACAGTATAATACAATGCATTAGTTATAACAAAATCATTTACTCACTAACACTAACATCAAAGTAAGTAAAAGAACATATTATACCTTAAACATAAATAAGAAAATTTATTGACTAAGATTAAGTAATAGAGAGGAGAAAATATATATTTAAATCAGAAAGTACAAAAAATAAAACCAAAAAAAAAAGTTCAACTTAACAAATGTTCAAAGTGTTACCATTATATTTTTAATACACATGTTTACTTGTCGATTAGTAGAGAGCAGAGTTACTTCAATTTCGGAGGCACCAATTGTTGTAATCGGCTTTTTGTGATAAACTATGTCTTTTATTTTACCCCATAAATAAAAATCAAGAACATCTGGCAAGACGAATAAAAGCTCTGTCTTCTTTCGGGATAATTTAGGGAATATTGCCGCAAAGCAAGAATGCATTTTCAAAGCATTGAAAATACATTTTGATCATGTCATAAGCTTCATCGTTCGAATATGACATTTTTCAAACATAATAAATTATATGCAGGTGTCCCAAAAGGCTTAATTTGTTAAATACGTACAAAAAGTTTAACTACAAGTGACCCTAATATTTTTACATTTCGATTTTCATGGTCCACCTGGGAAATCTCATAATAATGTAATTTAAAAAGATTGAAATGAAGACATTTATGGAAGAGTATGATGAAAATTCAAGTAAAAACGAACTATACACTGTCTAGAGACCCTCTTGAAATTAAAATAAATAAATAAATTTACATTTAAATTTTTTTATTTTTTTGGCCGCACATCACATGCGCGCGGCGGTCAGTTTAGTCGTAATCCCTTGTGTCAGTTGCGCGCGAGGGATTAAAATGCAATATAAGATTTATTTGGGTACCTAATTAGCAAGGGTAGCTATTAAAAAAAATATGTTAAGCATTGAAGGTGGCGTAAGAATAAACTGATATTGTATTTAAACGTATTTGTTTCTTATAATAATTATAACTAACACTTTTAACAAATTGAAACCGAGAAATTTGTCCATTTTTATACATTTTAATAAGTTGGAAATGTATTCCATACGCTTTGTCGATTCACAATTTGTAAATTTGCGCGGAATATTTACACTTCTAATTTTTATGTAAGTATGCAATTGTAAATCTTTTAATACAGACATAAAAGTAAATATGTCCGGATGGGGACTATAAAAATAAGAATTAAAATGGCCGTGGAAAGCTTCACAACAGTTTGTAGTTTTTACTTTCTTATACGTAGTATAAGGAAGTATTGTGATGATGAAAATTTTCGACCTCTAGATTTTTGCATATGTCCACGTTTTGAAGTCCCGGTTTTAAATACTTACTTAAAGCACTAGCCCCACCACAGCACTAATCACATAAAGTAAACAATATCATTCATATCCAAAGAAAAGCTTTCTCTGGTAAAATATTAAGAAGCAGAGGTACCTGGAATTCCCTAACTCATTAGATAAGCGGATTAGTTTATGCCGGCGCGCAAGTGTCACAACAGATTAAAGCAACACTTAATTGCTAGATAAGAAAACTTGACCAGGCGCGCAAGTGATGGATCACTATTTTTTTGGATTATCTTCGTTTGACTATATCTTCGTCAAGAAAAAAGGTAGCAACTTTCGGTTTTCATCATTCCCTTCAGTTTTGTATGTGCTTCAATATTCCGATATTAAAAATATACCGTTCCATTTAAAATTTTAAGGAAAAAACAAATAATATACATAATTTGAAAACAGCGACCCCTGTTAATTTTTTTACAAACACGTAATTTCGTACTACGTATCCTTCAATTCTTTGTAAAATTCTCTATCTAATGAGCCCAGAAACATTAAAATCCGTTGAGGCACACCGAAATTATACCTATTTTTGTACGCAGACATAACCCCATCCACCGTCTCCTTTGGAAGAGAGTTAGATCAAAAAGTTTCAAATGAAAATTGTATAAAAACATCTAAAAAGGTTGCTAGTAAAAATTTTAATCTATCTTAATCTAGAATTTAATGAAAAATTATCGATTTTTGAATTGACTTTGACAATTGCGCCCCATTGCGATCATTTTGGTAACTTAAAAATATTTTTGTTATAATTCTGTGGTCCGTTTTACTATTAAGATTTTTTCCGCCAGGTTGTACGATAAACGGTTGCCGAAATATTGCTGGTGGCCTAGCTTAAACAGACACCCGGTATTTTCATTTATGTTGACTTGTTCTATACCATTTTTATGGTCAATTGAATGAATAATTATTATTATTATTATTATTACAATTATTATTACTATTATTATTATTACTATTACTATTACTATTATTATTATTATTATTATTATTATTATTATTATTATTATTATTACTATTATTATTATTATTATTAAAATATTTGCCGCTTATCACTTAGAAAATTCTGTTGCAGATTTATAATGACATGTGGGTAAAGTGTGAAACAGTAGATACTGTTAAGAATATAGAAATGGTCCCTATTTTAAAACCTGGTCAAACCTAAGAAATATATAATCATACCGGCCAATTGCATCGAGGTTATGAAGATATACGAAACCTTGATAAAGAACGGACTGGAATGGTGGTTATAAAGCACGAATATTCTACCAATAAATTATTATGGATTCAGAAAAGTTAAAAGTACGACCGACGCCCTGACAAAATTAATACTAGATGCACAAATTAGTATGACGAACAGGGACATAATGTATCTTTTTAGATATTGAAAACTCACATGGCTGCGTCAATATACATTGAATGGAGAGAAAACTTAGAAGCATTAGATTATCGGCACTTTTTCATACTCGGGGCCTTTTTGTTTAAGTATATTAACCCTTTTTCTGCCCCCTTCGGGACATTTTCTAAATTAGCAAATAAAAATTATGTATGTATTTCAACTACAATATATTTCATTCACATTTTGCTGTTATAAATATGTAAGTATGTGAAAGACTATATGAATATTATGTTTTTATACAGAGAAGTTTAAGATCGGATGAGGCATCAAATTGAACACCAACGTTACATAATACGAACATGAAACATAATTTGTTATTTTATTCGGTGTACTCGGTGAGTAGGCGTCTCTGTTGTGTCAGGTTTCTAATCGATTAGCTTTATATAATGCTTGCTATTTATTCGGCTTTCTATGTGTATTCGTCAAAAGCATACAAACAAAATTACTCTATTTATTAATGTCTTCCTGTTTATCTGGTTAGTAATTTAATTTAAACTTAACATGTAAGTACGAGATTTTTACATTTTACAATTTCCACCTCTGCCACCACAGTGAATTTAAGTTAAATGTCAGATTTGACATTAGAATCCCATAGTCGCAGTTTAAAGTGGTATCTAGCAGTGATTTTGAAAATTGTGGACTTAAACTAATCAACTGCAGCATAACCTGAAGGCAAAATTACGGGTTATTAATGCACTGAAAAAAAAATTTGGTAAAATTCCTGTACGGTTTCGGGGCAATTATATTACCCCTAAACCGGACGGGAATTTTACTGGTAAAAGTAAAATTTTGTTTATTTGAAAATTACTTCGGAAATTTTCTATTAGTGCAAGGAATATAGGAATTTTACTACAGCTGCATGAAAATTACTTCGGAAATTTTCTATCAGTGCAACGAATATAGGAATTTTACTATAGGTGCATGAAAATTACTTCGGAAATTTTCTATTAGTGAAAGGAATATAGCAATTTTACTATTCGTGCATGAAAATTACTTTGGAAATTTTCCATTAGTGTAAGGAATATTACTAAAGAAAATTCCGATGAGATTAGAAGTTTTCCTAGTAAAATTACTTCTAAATTGAAATATACTATTACTTCAGAAAATTACTACATGAAATTCCAATGAGAAGAGAAAAATGATAGTAAATTTCACATCAAGTTGGAGTTTGCACTTATGTTTCCAAGAGTTCTGGAAAAGTAAACGCATATTTCAACTTGATGTGAAATTTACTGAGATTTTTCTTTTTTTGTTGGAATCTTGTATAACAATTTTCACCCGCAAGTTAACAATAGAAAAAAAATATATAAAGAATATCCTATGCTATAATTTGTAGGTATACAATTCTCATAGTAAAACAGAAAATTTTAAATTAGTGCATTGTTATGTGTATGAATCTTATAAATAAGAAGGGTATAGAAAAGAAATAAAAATTAATGATCATGCACAATATTTTATTTATATAACCAGTATAAAACAACCTTATTAATATTTATTACACTTTTATCTTGGTGCGAAGTATATTGTTTTTGTTATATCTCAGCTATTCTGAAAACAAAAAAAAACCTTAACCAATTCACATTGTCATAGAAATGTATATTATTATTTAAATATTATTTTACTACATAAAAATATTCTAGTCTAGTGAGTCCAAACATAGAAATCCGTGATAAATAAAATATTAGAAGAAGAGTGAGTAATTTAAAGGTTTTCAAAAATGATTCACACATCACAATTTAAAAACATAAATACTTAAAATATTTTCTCATTTCTCAAATTTGCCTAAAAGTTTCATAAAAGTAATAACTTTCTTCTTTGATGCCGAGAAATATGAACTCTGTCCTTGTATCTGAATGTGTTTTCATTATATATATCTGTAAAAATTCCATGCTACACGAAAGTCTTCTAGGATACTCTACGTTGAAATTGTAATATAATGCATAGAATTCTTTTAGACATTCTAGGAAGCTGTCCTGACCATTATTAATCAGTGTATTTTCTATACATTATATTTCCTTTCTTCATTACCCACTGAAAAAATAATAAGAATATTAGTTTTTTTTCTGGGATGAGTGGACTGACGGAGTCTCAAGCTCTGGGCTCGGAGAGACGGCAGGTCTCTGGTTGTGTAACTAATATGTGGTAGATTTCCTAGGTTTTGTTACTGTATGTTTTTGATTTATGACTCCTCAATAACTAAGAGTACATGCGTTCGATAACAACCTTCCAGGTGGCTGATATTCTTATTAATAAATCGACCACCCTCGGTACGATTCGAACACAGATTATTCGTCTCCGAAAACTAATGCTCTTATTACTACAGCATTATACAGACGCATAAACTTAATTACTTACTGATATTTGCCATAATGCACTGAACAAAGGCTTAAACTTAATTTATGGCACAAAACTTTAAAATTATAATATTTAAACGATAATCAAAATCTATGACATGAACTGAATGTGATGCATTTAATAAATTATTTTTCTTCTAAACTTATATACTGATGTTCTATACCTATAAATAAGCTTAATAGTTCAGTGGTTATACGTTTTGGTTGGCTTCAAAAGTAAATGATGTAAACTTACCAATACTTATAATACGAGGGCTCACCATACTTTGGCCGGATTCAAGGTCCTCCTGGAAAATACACATAATAATATCTAATTTTAATTAATTTCAATTGTGATGTCATTACCTTTCCTAATGTACAAAATAAAATGTGAAAGTCTTCTTTAAAATATGTAGTTACTACTTTTAAAAGTTCAATGTACATGTCATCGCCAGGAGAATTGTTTTGCTTAATCCTAAATTTAGTAATAAAAAAATTTGGTTGGCCAAATTTGATCATCATATCGTTGATTAGCTGAAACAGGAATAAACTTGTGTACACGCCGTTTTCCACTATACATACCTAGTTAGAGAATTAGATTTTTTAAAAGAAATTATTAGTATATAGACCTCATTTGTATAATTATAGTATTAAGAAGTATATATAGAAGTATAATTTTATTTTTCTAATGTTTATTGGAGCAAATATCCGAGGTAGATTAATAACTATAATAAATTACAAAGCATTAGACTAAAAAACAAAAAGACATTTATTATAGTTAGAACAATATTAAAACCTTGAAATCATGACGAATTTAGTAAACAAATATCCACAGAATTAAAGTAATTAAAATAATACTTACAGTTTATAGAATAAAATATATCAACTATCTTCTTCACCCGAACACGTCTAAATATAAAATGGAAATGACTCTTCAAGACAATTTTTAACTAAAAAATATAAATCCTTTTAAAAATTTTTTATAAGAAATATAAACAACACAGCCGACCGTTACATCCTTTACAAAGGCGACAGTGTTTTCTGCAATATTTAACCATTTTTTGTATGTTGGGTACATTCGGGCAATATAACTCGCACTTCTGTTAGATATCGAATATTCCCATATATGTTGTATATCCACATGCAAAAGTAACAGCCATTTATGGACTTAGGTCTATTTGAATGTTATTATATAAAAAAATTGACAAAGCGCATTTTGCTTTTTTATCAGTCATTGTAACAATAAATAGATAAAAAATTACATTAATTACAAATATGTATTTAAGTATATAGACAAAATATAAATACCTAAATCATTCATATACCTAATTACTGCACACATGATTTATGAAGTATTTAAAATAAGTTTATAGAATCAAATAGGACAAGGTAGTGTTTAATACCATACGTATCTTATTATTTGAGTTTTCTATTTTACATCAATGTAGGTATGGTAAATTATATGAAGACATGTGGGATTAAGTATTTAGTTTATTAATTATTATTACGCTATAAGTATACATAATATTGGAGTATTAAATGCTATTAATATATAATTACAGAAAAAAAAACATATCTAAATGCCTAACTTTATTTTTTCCTGTCGAAATACGCGTATATATCAGCATCACAATTAGAACACATATTAAGCACATATGCGTGTGCCGTTTAATGTTTCTAAGTTATGAATTTCTTTGTAAAGTTCCTACTTTACGGAGGCAATCCTAAAATTTTATTCCTAAAATTACTTATGAAATGTATTTTTGCCTAGTAAAACTACCTATTTACCAGGTAAGTCTACGAAGAAAGCAAAAATACCACTTTATATATGGGAAAACTTCGAAAACAATGTAAACTTTCCAGAAAACGGATTTTTCCCTTTTTATGTCGATTTTACCCTTATCTTGTTGGAATTTTCCACAGGAATGAGGGTAAAATTACCAAAATTTTTTCCAGTGTGCTTTTGTATCATATTGGCAATGTTATAGTTGCAGGCAAGCATGGTTATAGGATTATAAAGTGATGTTATTTTGTAAATTAAATATTCAGGTACTACACTGACGGAAGAACAAATGAGGAAATACGTTTCTAAGTATATCGACTTAATAACATGAAAATGTCTAAATTGCAATACGTAAGTCAATCCCAGACACCTTTTATTTTTAACCAATTTTTGTATAAATGCTTAATTTGTTGAAAAAAATAACTTTGATAACAGAATGACGCTTGACGTAAACGAATTCTTTCTCCTATTCCTCTGGCCGTGCTTTTTACAAGTTGATTTAGAGATTTTTATGGAAGATTGACAATGAGTGTTGCAACTGCGCAGGTCACTTTTAACTAAAGTGTTTCAACATATTTTAGCAAAAGGACGTCGCTATTTTTGTTATAATCACATTGGATTTCTTTCTTTAGATCTGGAATTTTTGGGGATTATTTTTACAGACAAATATTCACAAAGAAAAAAAATCCGAAGGGATAAAGTCGCACGATCTTGCCGGTCAATTCTGTTCTCCAAACTGTGAAATTATTCTATCCAGAAATTTGCCTTGCAATAATTCCATAGCCTCTCTTGGTGTGTGATATGTCGCACTGTCTTGTTAGAAGTTAACATCCCCCAAATCAACGTTTTCCAATTGGTGCCAGAAAGAATGGTTATCATTTTACGATAACGAATACCATTAAAACAAATATTCCCCAACTACGCTTCGAGACCAAAATACCCACCAAACTGTTACTTTTCGGTGATGGTTAGGTAACTCATGAATAGCATGTGGTTGTTCTTCTCCCTAAATTCGGCAACTATTAACGTAGCCACCAAAATGGAAATGAGCTCTATCGGAGAAGATTATTTTATGATGAAAGTCAGTAGGTATCATATTGTAGGTCTTGAGGAAAAGATTTTAATGCAAGATTCGATAAATTGTTGTTGGTGGCACGGTTAATTATTGAATGATGGTTTATCGAGGTGTTTGGATCATGTGATACACTGTTAGTAAGAGCGGCAGCGGCAGACTGTTTTCTTGTGAAGGATCAGGGTGACGACGCACAAGTGATGTTTCGTCTTGAAGGACAAACAAACTTTAAATTTTTTTAACCAAATTGCAAATACACTTGAAAATAGTACTATCATGTCCACCGAAATAGAACGTAATTTACGGTTTGTTATCATAAAATTTTCATCATATTGATAATGCGTTTTAATAATTAATAATGTTGTTTCAAAAAATAGCGCGCTATTTTGTTTGCTTTAACAGTATATTTAGCAAATATGGCTGCTATACGTTTAGCACAGACTAAGTGCCGATATTTAAAAATAAAGTTGTTATTGGAAGACCTTAAACTTGTGAGTTGATAATACAGACAAAATTTAATTTTATAAAAAGAAAATTTCAAACTAATTATTATAGTAGGTGTAAATAACATAAAGCTTGTCATTACCACGGATCTATTTATATTGCCTAAATCGATACTGATTACTTATTCCGAAATTAGAATCCTATAGCGGTTATGTGGAGCACGAACACCAATTTTTCGAATAAAGAAGGGGTAAAGGAAATACCAGCCACTTTCTCTTGACAAAACCAATATTGTTCCAACGTTTACATAAGTAATTCTGATCGAACTCCTTAAAGCACGTATTGGTAAATTGCTAGGGGATTGTTTTGAAAATGTTAGGGATCATTTTTGTTATAATAATGACTATAAATTTAACAGTTTAATCAATTCTTGAAAGGTATTATTTTTACATGAAACATAAACCCCAAAAACGTATAAGTTTGTCGTTTCTTAATTTAGAATTATACTTAAAATGTTTATTACATAAGAATACTGTTAATTTTTGAAATTTGATACCTTCTCAGTTATGGTTACATACACAAATATAGATAAATTCGAAACCAACGTGAATATTCAAAATTCTTTAAAAATTATCAAAATAGTAATATTGGTTTAGGTGTGGTTACGAAGAAAATAAAGGTTCAGACTTGTTTAGATGTGATGTTATTTACGAGCCATATTTAATTACTCAGTTTGAATTAAATGACTTGGTAATGGTTTTGGTTGCAATTACAGCAATGGGAACATTTGAAAGCTATTGGAATGCGTTATTTCTAGATAATTTATAGATTTGTCAATGATGAACTTGAAACCAGTCTTGTTACATAATGGAAACCTTTACTCTTCCTTTCCAATAACACATGCTGTTTCTTTAGAGGAAACATGAAAAGCGAAACATTTTGTTAGAGATGATAAAGACGCAGACTATTCCTGGAATATATTTGCTGATTTTAAAGTAACTGCAATTATAGGTATATATGTAATTAGGTTACACCATATGTTTTTTATTTTTTCCTTTCGGATAGTGGTGATAAGAAAAAATATTTAATTTTTATGAGAAAAAAATATTATACGACATCAATCTTGTAGAAAGAAGATCCATAATATCACTTCTGATCCCTAGGGCTCATAAGAAACTTTGCTAAGGCACTAGATCAGGAATGTAAGAGTTTTAAATACCTCCAAAAAATGTTACCAAAATAACAGAAGGAAAGATTGGATCTCAAACAGCAGAAATAGGAAAACAAAAAAAAACTGAAAATTACAAAACTTTAGTTAACTAAGGGCATATGAAACTGAATTTATTATAGTTATTATTATCTTCAAAACTGCAAAACGCTCTAGAGGAGTCTATATAGTTTATTACTTGTTTTTTTTTGTTGGCTAACGAGGGATTCAGTTTGTAATGCGAAAAACAATCTTACCTCACATATTCAAAAACTCTAGTGTCAATACGGCAGTTAAAAAGGTTTGAATGACGACTAGTATCGAGACTAATACAAACAAATGTAAACAAAATATGAGAAAACTTAATTCCAAAGATAAAACTTAAAATTGAAAAATGACTTCACTACATTTCATTGATATTAGTATATCTAAAAAAAATGCTCCAATCCAATTTACAAGGTTTAACACTTTTATAATTAAAGGACACCGGAATCTTATATCGAGGCATATAATTATAACCAAGCAAAACTTATAAATCGACCAATCCTGACAAGTGGGAATCCTTGAAATAATTTTATTTTTAAGAGTTAAATTAGGCATTTGGAATATTTAATGAGTGTAATAATCTAAATTAGTACGAGTATATTACATGATTTATACGATATCTACTTTATACTACCAAAATTTAGCAAACCGACGATGTTTGCTCGAGAGGGTTTTCAATTCTACCTAAAACAAAGAAATTTGGACATTGTAGCAAACAGGGTTCAAATTTCTTTTGGTTAATCATAAACCGTACATTTAAAATTTGCAGGAATTAAACGTTGCATAATATATACCAAAAACCATTCATCGTGCTGTATGATTTACCTCTTTTTACATTTGCCTGCACCCACTAATGATTGACCAATGTAGATAATTAAACAGCACTTAAGAATGATAGAAACAATTTCGAAAAACTATAAAATATGAAGAACAGATGAATTTTCCTTTTACGCTATGTGATGTTTCAATAATCCTCTGATGAAGACAATAAAGTTGTCAAAACGTTAATAATTCAAATTCACTATCTACAAAATAATATTAACCAAACCGCTTGTCAAGAAAAAGAACAAAAAAAAAATGAATAATCGACGAAGGAGATACATGTTGAAACTCCATTATATATATATATATATATATATATATATATATATATATATATATATAATAAAACACGAGTGTATAGTTCCAAAATTATTATAATGTTTAACACACTACATATGTTTCGCCACACTGTGGCTTCATCAGGTGGATGAAAATACAATTTCAAAATACAAATTACAAACTCTCATTTTAAGAGGGGGTGGACATGTTTAAATTTTAGATTTAGTAGGGGGGAGTTATTTATATCTAGTTGATCATTTAATGTTATACCTAATTTATTACATTTATTAATTTCTAAACTTTCTAGCATATTAAGTTTTTTACTCTTTCCTAAAACATGTAAAGTTGTAAAATTAGAATTAAATTTATGATTATGTTCTAAGCAATGATTAGCAAAAGTTGAGTCTGTCTTCTTATCCCTATAACATCATTCGTGTTCTTTCATTCTAGTATCGAATGTCCTTCCTGTCTGTCCTACATACACTTTTTTACAGTCTTCGCATATCAACTTGACCAACCCTGAGTTTAATCTATTGTCCGTTTTATATTTATTGTTTTTTATTGCTTTTTGTAAGGAATTGTTGGTTTTGAATGAAATTGCCTCTTCTCTACTTGTTTTAATTAAGTTCCCTACTGTGTTTGAAATTGTACCAATGTATGTGATGGAATTATAATTGTGCGTTCTATTGTTTTTTACTGTTGGGTATTAAACAGAATATACATTATAGCGCTAAATAACGGCTTCTATATAGATTTAATTAATAATATTTTAGAAAAACTACAGAAATCCAAAACGCTATCTTTAATTTACCCCACATTAAAAAACAATAGAACGCACAATTATAATTCCATCACATACATTGGTACAATTTCAAAGACAGTAGGGAACTTAATTAAAACAAGTAGAGAAGATAAATTTCATTCAAAACCAACAATTCCTTACAAAACGCAATAAAAAACAATATAGATAAAACCGACAATAGATTAAACTCAGGGGTGAACAAGTTGACATGCGAAGACTGTAAAAAAGTGTATGTAGGACAGCCAGGAAGGACATTCGATACTAGAATGAAAGAACACGAAAGATGTTATAGGGATAAGAAGACAGACTCAACTTTTGCTAATCATTGCTTAGAACATAATCATAAATTCAATACTAATTTTACAACTTTACATGTTTTAGGAAAAAGTAAAAAACTTAATATGCTAGAAAGTTTAGAAATTAATAAATGTAATAAATTAGGTATAATATTAAATGATCAACTAGATATAAATAACTCCCCTCTACTAAATCTAAAATTTAAACATGTGCACCCCCTCTTAGAATGAGATTATGTTTGTAATTTGTATTGATATATGTACATAGGAGCTAATTTGTACTTTGAAATTGTATTTTCATCCACCTGATGAAGCCACAGTGTGGCGAAACATATGTAGTGTGTTAAACATTATAATAATTTTGAAACTATACACTTCTGTTTTATTATATATATAAAAAAAATGATACAGTATAACACAGCTAAGAAGAACAGCAAGGACTACTCTATTATAAAAAGAAATATAACTAGGTACCATGGGTGAAATTATGGTTCCTACACCCCTATAAGTTGTTTTTAATAAACCTCTCTTCGATTTCTGTCATGAAAGAACTGGCTTTAGCTTCCAAGTGATGAAAAGAAATAGATTCTACCATAAGGGTTTTATAGTATAGATCTTTGACTGTAAACACAATTTAGGGAGCAGATGTCATTGTAATAAAAAGAACGGCAAAGATCCTAGGATGCTACATTTTGGTACTTCTTGCTTATAGTTTCAGTTTTCGAATGCACTATTTTACCATCCCTAGTGAGAGTAACCCTTTGCAGCCAGGTTGATAAAAAATTACTGATCTAAGGAACAGCATTACCTCTACTTTTGTAAGTCTCAGTTTTTAAGGTAAGCATTGATGTTCAATATTCTCAAAAGCTTATAGCTTACAGATATAGAGAAGTACACCACACGGCATTCTTTTAGTATTAAGGACAGCCTAAATACGATATGTGACATCAAACAGTACGGTTTTTATATTTTTACCATTGAGGAAACCATGACATTTACTTATTATATGTATTTCACAAAGAAATCAAATAAGCGCGTATGTACTGCTTTTTTAAATGATTTAGCAAAACTCCTCAATAAGTGTATCGGTCTGTAGTTACTTATGTTATAACGGCAGCCTTTTTACTTTCTTAGTCTTCTGTCGATGAAAATTTTTGTTTTTTACCATGTAGTTATTAATAATAACGATTACTTTGGTGTTGATATTTTTAGCACGGATAGTACAGAGTTTAAACCACGCCTCGCGCATACAAAGTCACTGGGCAACAAATTTTCGAAAAGTTCATGCTTCCAAGCTGAAAATTGTCATTTCTTAATGAATTCAATGTGCTGAACACGAAAATGACTAAGATAAAGCTGAATTGGCTACGGGTTTTCTGTAATATGTACGCATATTTCAGAAAAAGTGTACTTATGTCAATATTATAATACATGGTAAGAAAACATTTACGCATATTTCAGAAAAAGTGTACTTATGTCAATATTATAATACATGGTAAGAAAACATTAGTCTGCTTCCGGCTTTCGACTTCTTTTGGCCTGCCGTTTGTAGTGGACTTGTGGAGCATCTCTACTGATTGTCCAACAATAGTCAGCTAGCATTGACGTAGACCATTTGCCTTGGTACCGTTGCTCCATGGTGGCAATGTCCTGATGAAATCGTTCGCCGTGCTCATCGCTGACCTGCCCGCAGTTATCAGGAAAGAAATCTAAGTGGGAATCAAGAAAGTGGATCTTTAAGGACATATTGCAGCCGAATTCATGGAACAAAGCCAACATATCCTCAACCAGACACTTGTAACTTTCTGCCTTGTCATTCCCCAGGAAGTTTGCTGCCACTTGATAGAATGCATCCCAAACCTGTTTTTCTTTACCTTGAAGAAGTTCCTCAAACTTGGGGTCTCGGAAGAGCTGTCTAATTTGAGGCCCCACAAAGATGCCCTCTTTAATTTTGGCTTCACTGAGTCGAGGGAATTTGTCATGCAGGTACTTGAATGCTGCTCCATTCTTATCCATGGCTTTTACCAAGTTTTTGACAAGACCGAGTTTGATGTGTAAAGGAGGAATGATGATTTTGTGTGGCTGTGCCAATGGTGGGTGCTGTACATTCGTTTCTCCAGGCTTAAAAAATGCTCTCGGAGGCCAGTCTTTCTTGATGTAGTGCAAATCGATTGCTCTGCTGTCCCACAGACAAAGAAAACAGCAGTACTTTGTATATCCCTGCTGCAAACCCATCAACAGAGATACTACCTTCAGGTCAGAACATATCTGCCAGCCATACTTGCTGTAGTTAATCGTCTCCAGTAGCTGCTTTAGATTGCCGTAAGTCTCCTTCATGTAGACCGCATGTGCAATAGGTATGGATGGAAGCTGGTTCCCATTATTCAACAAAACCGCCTTTAGGCTCAGTTTTGAAGCGTCTATAAACAGCCGCCATTCGTGGGGATCATGTGCAATACCGAGAGCTTGTAGTAGACCATCAATATCGCAGCAGAACACAAGGCTTTCTTCTTTCTTAAAGAAAGATTCGAAGAGCTGATGGCGAGTGCGAAAAGAAGTCACTCGGACATTCTGTTCCAGAAGATTCCACTGTCGAAGTCTTGAGGCCAGTATCTCCGCTTTGCTTTTCGACAGATCCAAATCGCGAACAAGATCGTTCATTTCATCCTGGGTAATTTTATGTGGTGCAGATGTTTCGTCAAAGCACGAAAAGTCATCTTCCTTACTGCCACGTTGAGGAGAACTCGCCGACGCATGGCCATCCTCATCGTCTGAACTGATAGAAAAATCTGTAGGAGGTTCTGGAATTGGGAGTCCTTCGCCATGAGAGACAGGTCGCAGAGCAGATGGTATGTTAGGGTATTCAACTGTCCACTTCTTCTTCTTGGTGATGCCTCCAGAAGCTGGTCGTACCATACAGAAATAACAGTCGTCAACGTGATTGGTGGGCTCCCTCCAAATCATGGGCACAGCAAATGGCATTGCCTTTCTTTTGCCATTAAGCCACTGTGAAAGATTTACGGCACAAGTGCGGCAGCATACGTGTGGGGCCCAGTCTTTGTCCTGGTCGCCTATCTTGCAACCAAAATACAAATGATACGCTTTCTTAACTGTTGCACTGATGTTCTTTTTCTGTGCAGCAAATGTCACTTCTCCGCAAATATAACAGAAGTTATTTGCACTATTAACACAGTTACGAGGCATTGCTACTGTTTAGTTACTTTACACTATAGCAATCACTTATGTATGCTAGAGCTTCGAAAAATATGCGCGAATGAACGGACATTGCACGAGTTAACTGTCACGTCGGCCATTTATAAATAAACTATAATTAGCTATTGCTTGATATTGCGCAATCAATTTCGCAACACTCTCAATGGAAACTTACAGTAAATGCTGCATTAACTTCTTTGCATGAAGGGGTGATGCAATATGACGCAAAATTTCGTAATTTCTCACTAAATTGCATTACATTATGCAATAGCATCTATACAATGGACAAAACGTCAATATCTCTTGAACGTGAGCCAATCAACTTTTTTCAATGTGATATTCGTGTTCAGCACGTTGAATTCATTCAGGATTGGGTACTTTCACCTAAGAAGCAATTTCACTGTTGACCAGTGGTATCATCAGGTTTGGATCGAACCCTAGAATTGGTGTCCAGACCTCTTAGATCTCCACGCTATAAGGTTGGGTTTTGTTGGGTTATGTTTATATGTAGCAGATTACATTACAATGTCAGCTACTCAGTACTTTATCTTATTTATCTAATGCTGTTAATTGCCCGTCATAATCTTACGTCTACTAGACATACATTGTTGGGTACTCTTCCTATAACATCTTACGTTTTAGTTATTTGTTAACCTAGTTTCCCAAGGGTTGATGCAATGACATGATTTTGCGCTTTGTTGGTAAATAATTTCCTTCGTGTGAACTTTATATTTATTATCTGATTTGCAATCAATAAAACTTTGTGTTCTGAAATTTCATTGTAATTATATGAGGTAGTCCGTCAATATTGTGAATACATTAATATATTCTCTATACAAATAATAGTTGAGGGTATATAAATTTAGATGTAATTATTATTACACCCGCAAAAACATAGTTTGTGTATTTAATCGATACTGTTACTATTATAAAAAATAATTTCATGTATACACCATTATCTTCTGTTAATCATACAAGTTTTTCCTCTATAATTCATTTTCCCAATTATATTCTCTACGTTTAGAGCAAGTAGATTTCCCTTACTTAATAATCATAATTACCTTTTAGGTACTAATAACAGGATCACAATACATAATTAAATCAGTTTTATAATTAAGAATTCATTAACATACTTATTTGTGTTATTAATCTAAAAATCAATTATTTTGAACGAAATCAGTCCAAAAGCCCATACTCAATAAGTGATAAGCCACCAAGCTAATTAATACAGATGAACGTAATGCATTGGTAGAGATTTTACATAAAAAACTGAACTAAATTGAAAATGTCATTTGCCCGGACTTCATATTTCATTCCAATTAGCTGTTAAAGTTATTTGTAAACGTAATTTTACGTAGGACCTTGTGGTATCCAATTACATAATAAGAATATGCCAGTCCATGGTGTTGGAAATGGAAAATACATTTAGAACTTTTGCTCTAGTAATTTTCACGTATAAGTCATATAGTTAGTTTATATTAGGCAAAACTTTTTCTATAATATACTTACGGACTAATTGTTCAAATATTCTAATGTTCTTAGCATTTAAAATAAGTACAATTTAATCATTACTAAGTGAATCAACCTTACTTGCTATCTAATTGCTACATATATTTAAATTTCGATTTTTTTTTAGCTACTATTCCTTTGTAGTAGGGTTTATACAAAAACCGACTTTTTGAAAAACCGGTTTTCGAATTTCAGATTTCCAAAAAACCGGTTTTAGCCGGTTTTCGAATTTTTGTCAAAAAAAGTAGAATAGGGAAAAATACGTTATTTAATTTACATAAAATAACAAAAAACGAAATCAATATCAAAGTCAAAATATAAAAAAAATATTAAGGATTACACATTACTAACACAAAATAACGAAAACTCAATCAAAAATTTCAAATAATATTTATATTTATTTCACTAATAAATATTTTCAAATATCACTAATATAATAATTTGTCCTAAGAAAATAGGATTTTAAAAAACATAAAATATCCACTGAACGGTGGCTAAGTTTTGTTCTTATTTTGGACACAATACTGCCTGAAATTGAAAATACTCGTTTACTAGCTACTGATTTTTCAGAGCATCAAAAAACAAATCTAAGTTTGTGGTTCTTTTATTCGCTGCCTCAAATAATGAAAATTCAGCTTTCAGTGTCTTTGGATTTGTAAGTTTTTCTTCAGGGTCTTCAAGAACTTATGAATTGATTTATCCATGGTTTCCTTTAAAAAAGCATTATTCTTATGAGTAGTTTCTTCGATTTGCTCTTCATCAGAATTGGTTTCAACATAAAAATTTGGAAATAAATATCTTTCCAAATAACTTAATAATTTCGGTTTTTGAAGCTAAAGAAGGTACACTAGATTTCTTTGCTGAACTGGTAATGTTTTGTGGATTTTGGAAATACAGCAAAAGAGTTGCTAATTCTACTTGTCTTCTTTCTTGAATTCGTTCTTCTAAAGCATATAATAATTTCAAACTTATTTCAGTGTTTAAATTTTTTAGTTCATTTACCAGAAAATCAAATATACCTTCACTTGTTAATAAATTGGCATCTCGTCGCCCTAAGCCTTCAGCTGCTAGACGAATCGGTCCCAAGAGTTTATGAAGTTCCAAAAGTTTAGGATATTGAGCTTCATTCCACATATAAGAAAAACCAATATCATTCAATGGTAAAACAACACATTCTTTTACTGCCAGAAATCTTCCAATCATATCCTCTATACTATTCCACCTTGTTTTGCAGTCAAGAATTAAATTTAATTCCTTCCCTTTTTCTTGTTTGATATAATTTTGAAAATTAGTGTTTCTTACTGGAGATTTTCTAAAGAACTTACAAATTTTTCTAACTTGTGAAACTGATTGTTTGTAATTGTCATACAAAATAGGAATAGGATGTTCTCGGTTACAAACATAATAAAGAGAATCTTCATAATCGTTATATTCGTCTTCATCTTCATCTTCCCATTCCTTACTTGAAGCATTTACTTCGGCTTCAGCTTCAGCCATTTCTCTATGTTTATATAACACATCAGTAAACTAAGTGGATGGCGTGTGAATAGAACTGTTGATTAATTATAGATGATAATTTGCCAAATTTTTTCATAACAGCAGCATCATCATTTGTTGCTGCAACTATGTCAGTTTCTAGATTTAAATTGAAATTTTGTAGCCTTTCAGATACCAATTCTAATGTTCTCTGAGCATCACAGGAACCCGCTATTGGCACTAATCCCAAATTGAAATCTTCTGCCAAGTGGCGTACATTAATGTTTAAATATCTATGATTTCTTTTGCTAGTTCACTCGTCTAAAATTATAGAGAAATTTTTCCTATTCTTTTTTATTGAATCTAATTCAATAATAGTTTCACGTTTGGCATTGTCATAAAACGCATGAATGAGATCCATTACTCTAGAGGTTGTTCTTGCTAATGAATATCCTTGTTGTTGAATAGACTCTCGTATGAATGAGCTATTTGTAATGCTCTTAATAGAAAATCCGTCCATTGCTGCAAGTTTTGATATGATTTCTTCTAAACTACTCCTTTTCACTTTCATAAAATTCAAAATATTCGTTTGTTTTTTTGTAGAAGAGGAAGATCCAGGCGTTTCTTCTTCGCCAATTATTTTATGAACTGCTTTCATTTCAAATGATTATGTAGATTGCTCGTAGATGATCGTTTGCAGCTCAACATTTTATAACAATGATTGCAGATTGCCTTGTCTATCTCTAACTTTTTGAAACTATCCCAAACTTCCGACTTATTCATTTTTATCTAAAAATGAAATTAAAATTATCATTATTTTATTTTTTAATATTTTTGAAGTTTATTTTACAATTTTATTATTTTAACTATTAATATTAATGTAATTTAAAGAAATCTACACATTTTTTAGGAATTTTGAAAAAACACGCATCTTCTTAATCTAATTCCAAAGCTTGATAAAGACATAATTTATGTTGAAACGTTGCGAAAGAAAATATGAATTTAACTTAACACCCTGTGTTTTATTTAAAATCCCAATAGACGGAAGCCAGAACTTTTTATTTTACATTAATTTTTGAGAGAAGAAATTTATATAATAAAATTAAAGTTTTAAAGTGTAAAATAGAAGAAAATAAGTGCGCAGTGTTTGTGCACGTGCGCAATGCACTGCGCACTGGCCAACGCAACTCCCAACATTGAAAAAATGTGTCTGCTGCCCGTTGCATAGAATGAATAGCAAATCAAATTAATAAGTAAAAAATTAATGTTTACATAATAATTTGAATTCTTTGAAACCGGTTTTTTTAAATTTAAAAACCGGTTTTTAAATGTGACAAATTTATTTCAAAAACCGGTTTTTTAAAACCGGGTTTGAAAAACCGTCAAACCCTACTTTGTAGTTTATATAATTTCTATCAAACGCTGTGTAATTAGTGTCAATATCCACTTTAAATTTATCATTTGTTCTTACACAATTTGTACACTTGTATACAATTAAGCTATCACATTTGTTTGTTAAATGACTACCAGCACAATTACCACGTTTCCGCATTTTTACATTTTTTAGCAAAATGATTATACACTGCATATTTATAACATCTAACTATTTGTAGGTGTTCATACACCTTACATTTTTTCTGTCCTACGTTTATTTGCACCCTGTCTATGATGCTGGAATACATTTCCGGTTGAACAGACAATATAATATTTCCATGTTTCTTCTTTTTCTTGTCTATGCTTTTTTTTTCTATTTTAATTTTAGCTGAGACGTCCCAGTTAATAACGATACCACCTTTTCCAACGGTTTTTATTGTTTCAATTCCAAGTGCTAGTTTACTTGGATCCACTTTATTTTTAATATCCTTTTTTGTTTCGTGTGATTTTTGATCATCTTTTTATGTTTAACAATTAACACATCATTATTCTTTTTCAATAGATCGCTATATAATGTCTTCTTTTCTGCCTTATTTTCGGTGTTCGAAATAAACTCTAAAATTATGTGAATCAGTATATTTTGTTCTGATATAGTATGGAGACAAGCATTAAGTTTTTAATCCATTTCCTTCATTGTTTGGTACACTTTCATTTTACGAAAAATATGGCATACATATGTAATTATATCCGCGTTACTCAACTTCTTAGCTGTTTCGTCACTGACTGTAGCGCATTTACAATGTATCTCTTCCTCACATACGAAACACTTTACCGTTCTTTCTGTCCTCCTAAATTTCACTCGGCAATCATAGCACTTTTGTATGACATAGTTTTGTTGTTTTATATATGTTGACTCATTTTACAAATGATTAATCATCCGTTTGATTCATCGATGCATATCGCTAATAGTTTCTCAATAATAAATAACTCTCTTCGGCAGTAGACAATTGGAGATATTCTCTTGTGATCTAGTTTGGAATAGAAGCAGGGATACGTATGACAAAATACGAGGGATCCCTTTGCTTCGCCCCTGATCAATTTATAAACAAAATTATTTATTTTTACGTCGCATTATAAGCTGCTATGTATGGACCAACACTACAAACTTACAAGCCAAATATTCTTCAAACGTGCCTTCAGTAGACGCCCTAGGTTGAGAAAGTCACATATCAGTAGAGTCCGGATTTCTAGGAACCTAAAAGTTGACAAATAGGATCCTATAATAGGATCGAAAAAACTCAAAATAGGACATTAAAAGCCTATACTAGGACCGAAAAATTAAAAATAGGGCACATTCTGAAATATAAGTAAAATAATAAATAAAATACCTAATTATACCTTATAAAACTTTGTTTTTGTAAATAAAACTAATTCTAAAAAAATGCACAGTTAATTGGTTAAATCTTGATAAAAAAAGAGGAATAAAGCGTAAATAACATAGCGTGGGAATTGCAGTATTAATAAAATCCACATATGTATTAAAAAGTATTTTTTTTATTCCCATACTTTAATTGTATTATTAGATATGCTGAACCTGTACTTTAATGATGTCGATATAGATTTTCATTAAGATATAAGTTTATATGCAATAGGAATAGAGATTTTTTTTATTAAGATACAAGTTTATATCCAATAGGAATGCGACATTCCAATATTCATCAATATTCATTATGGTCACTTAATATCTGACAGATATAAAAATTAATTAAATTTGACAGTTCTCTGCAATTTAAGTAAGTAGTTAAAATGTGTGCTTTTTTGAAAATATAAACGGTAAAAATGAGGGATAATGACTATGATAAATTTGCAAAAACGAACGGAAAATTTTACGCTGAATTTATGACATGGAATGTTCAAAAAATAATGTTTTATATGGGATCGTAGAAAAAATAGTGTATGTAACTCGCATTTAATGGGTATTAAGATACTCGCCGAAGACTCGTATCGTAATTTTCATTCTCGTGTCTTAATAGCCATCATTAAATGCTCATTGCATAATAACTATGTTAGTATAGATATTTTGGTGAAATTTTCGTTAAACAAATTTAAAACGTTAAAAGAACAGAATATATTATAACGATATTTATATACTAAAGTCATGTATATAAGGAAAGATAGTATCAATATTTATATACCTAATTTTATAGTAACTCGAAACTAGGCAACTTAAGATACAACAAGATTACTATAGAATAACTCAGTCTTAAGTAATATATTTTAAATGTCTAAGAAATTATTAAAAAAAAATCAGAAGTTAATAAATTCCCAGGAATTAAGGGAAAATTGAATAATAACAACATTTTAAAGAATATTAGAAAACATTTTTATTGGTTACTCAAAGTTAGACAACTTAATATACAAGTCAAAAATAAAAAATCAACTTAACCATTAGTGGGCAAAAAAAAACAAATAGGATTACTAAAGAAGTAGGGGACGCTTAAAAGGACGCTCTCAGAAATTAAGTTAAATTTTATTATTAAAAGAAATATATTAAATACCTGTGAGTGCAGATCTTTTTATCACGATTTCAACAATAACATTATACTGAAATAGTGAAGAAATATACCATTATAAAGTTCCCGTCGATTAAACTGTATGTATTGATCTACAACTAAACAATCCAAACTAAATAATTGTGAATATATGTGCTAAATTAAATTATACCTGAAATTAAGAAAAGTACAACGTAAGGCTCGAGGAATAAGCAGCTCAATTGGAGGAATTGCGTACCAACACAGTACCCAGGACGAAGAGGATCATGAGGGTATAGAAGATCCCATATACAAGATATAGTCCGCTAAAACAATTCCACAAAATATTAAAAACACGAGTTAAGTACTTAACATTTTATTAACGTTGATTTTAAAAGAATCAGAAATTAGAAAAAATTATAATTGCAGTACAATTATCTAAATAATTTAATCTTAAGAATGTACTTTAATTGTAAGAGTTATTCTATGATAACCGTCATCACAAGTTAATATATTAAAAGTTGAGTATTAAAGTTTTCCATACATAAGAGATAAAAGAATTTTTAGATTAATGTTGATTTTTTTTTCTAAACATAGATTTATTTACTATAAAAACATATTATATACATACCGTTCATGTTTAGTTGATCCCATTATTGTTGGATAGAAACAATTCCATAGTAACTTTACACCAGCAGTTTTGTTTATTATATAAAATGTTTGATTCTAATCTTAATTTTTATAAGTTCAAGTATCTATTTCAATATATTACTTTCTTATACGTAGTATAAGGAAGTATTGTGATGATGAAAATTTTCGACCTCGAGATTTTTGCAGATGTCCACGTTTTGAGGTCCCCTGATACCAAAAAAGTGGTTTTAAAAAAAATGTCTGTGTGTGTGTGTGTCTGTCTGTCTCTCTGTCTGTCTGTCTGTGTGTCTGTCTGTGACCACGATAGCGGTCAAACCGCTGGAGATATCAATTCCAAATTTGGTATTTACGTGTATAATCTCCCTCTTGAGATCTGATTAGTTTTTCAGTAAAATCGGTAGACCGGAAGTAGCAGTTTACTTCAGCATAAAAATCGAATTTTGCCAATATTTCGTCAAATACTAAGTTTATACAAATTTATAAAGAATTCATATGTACTTAAAATTAAAATTGAGAACAATTTTATTTAAAAAGTTTTTCGAAATTCCTACCGGAAGTAGGTCTTTTACTCTTATCGAAAATCGGTTTTTTGCGAATATCTCGCAAGTCATGCTTTTAAGGCAAGTATGTTACGAGTATAAAAGTATTTAAAACATAATTTTCAATATCTTTTATATAAAAAAAATTTCAAAATTCAGACCGGAAGTACCACTTTTACTCTTATCGAATAGCGATTTTTTGCAAATATGTCGTAAGTTATGCATTCTATGTATATTTATGAAGAGTACAGAAGTATTTAGAGTTGGATTTGGAATATTTTTTGTATAAATGAAATTTCAAAATTCGGACCGGAAGTAACATTTTCATACGTATAAGAAAGTCGTGTGGTGGCCACACCTCATTTTTTTTATGTATGATTTAACACGGTGTTTCTTTCATGCGAAGGTAATCTTCTATACTATAAGAATTCTAACACCCTGAAATTACTACATGGAGTCTTCATAAATAAATTTAAACTGAGCTAGTAATTATACACGAAGAAATTTTAAGCCGGTAAAAATAATAAACATAACCAATTTTTCTTGCATACATGCATATTTCCCTCGTAATTTTTATTCAAATACTATGAATGTAGTTATAATCTTATTCATGATAATTTGGATACAGTGAGTAAAAATAAATATTGTATAACTCAAAATTTATATTTGAAAATAAGTTTTAAACTTGTCATAAAATTAAAATTGCTACTTTAAAAATAAATAAAGTAATAATTAAATAACTATTATTTTCATTGAAACATAGGGGTAGTATAATATACGTAAACAAAACATTTATGAATATTTTGCATTAGCATAATAAATTAAATGTTTTTTTAAATTTTCTACTGTGAAATTAGTATGTTTTGCAGTTAATACGTTTTTCAAAATCGAAAATGATCTCTCCACATCACAGCTGGTGATGGGCGCATATTTGAAAACAGATACATTTACATCAGTATTTACAGCATCTCTGTTTAGTACATCATATATTTCTGTAAGTTTTTCATATCTAGGGTTTTTAATAATAGTAGCCTGTAATTTTTCATAAAAGCATCGATCCAAGTGCCCCATCAAGTTAAAATGGGTTCTGGGAGTAAAGGATGATTTGGCAATCGATCTACCCTTAAAGAGGCTCTTAGAAATACCTTTTTCACACTAGATATCAGACTGTTGACATTTTTGTATTTAAGTCTAATAGTCTCACACACCAAGTTCAATGCATGTGCCATACATGTTAGATGAATTAATTCATTATAGAATATTTTTAGATTCAGCCCATTTTCAACATAATGCTCAACCGTCAGTTAAAAGTAATTTTACTTTACTGTACTGAATGTCATCAGTCTACAAAATACTGTAACGTTTTCGGGTTCCAATAAACAACTCGTGCAATTATTTATTTAAAACAGTCTGTATATTTATGTACTTAAAATTATATAACAATATAAAAATATGAAACTAACGTAACACACTTAAACTACTACAATTTAATTATCACAGGTGTTTATTTATTTCCATTACTAATATCTCTGTCCGTATTTATGTAACAGTTCTATTTATATAAGACGCCACTACTATATTTATTTATTTGTATTTATTTATTTGGCTACCACTATTTATTTCCACTGTTCCCACGAGACCACTTCTTTATCCCGAATTACTCCGCAATTACTTCTCCGCAATTCCGTAATGAATGAATCCCGATGACCCAGTCGCCTTATATACACATGCATGAAATGTTCTCGAACAGTACCAGTAAATTCGGCAATATACCAGTGGAAATCTAGACTTTTTCTTGCTTACGTCGCACATCTGTGAGATGACTCACTGCATTTATGATATTTACCAGCCGAGAGAGAGATGATTTATGGCGGTGTGTAAATAAGAGCGTTTTTATACGTTGCCCGGTCTGCCCCTTTTTTGCGTGTGACAATTTCGTTTTTATCGCGCCGAGAGATCTGATTCTTTTATTTAATGTAAACACATTTCGTTACAATACCTATAATAATTATATTAACATAAAATACATAAAAAAATAGAAAAACTGTTGAGTCAATATTACCCATTGATTCATTTATGAAACGTGTGACAGTTAAATGATTTGTATTACCAATGATTTTAAAGCTAACAAATATGGGCGTAACTTCTTCAAGGCATGTTAATTTACTGACCATAATATTTGCCATAGAACGCCCAGTAGTGTTTATCGTTTCGTCAACAACTATAAAGTCATTTTGTCCGATAGCTTTTGTTAAAGTTTGCACTACCAAATGTTTTATGTCCCTACCTCATTGTAACAGGGGAGTAAATAATTTCTTTGTACTCACCGCCTGTAAAGTGACATTTGGCGCATGTGTAGCTCGACTGGGAAATACGTTTTCCCGGTTGAGGCGACTGTAAAAATTGAAAAAAACACTGGCACTTTGCGACAGTTAGAAAAAATCTAACTTGGTAGTAATAAAATTTAGTCTATAAAATACTACTTCCCTCCACTATTCTTCACTAAAAGTTGGGGAAATAGGAGTAATAATTAAAAATTCTTCCAAAAAAATTGTGGCGCCATCTATTTGACGACATTTTCAGCGACATCTTAAGCAAGATTCAAGAGCCATCTATTTGAACCACATCGACATTCATATTGGCAGTTCGGAATTGTTTATATTTAAACCAAAAAACGCAATAAATGAACTATAAATTTATAAATATAAGAATAAATACCTTACGTTTGCCATGTGTAAGAATATAATAACTTAATTTTAGGGAAAGGTGAGTAATAGTTACGTACATGAAATGCTTAAATTAATTAGGTAATCTATTTTAAGTTAGGTATGACATTAATCAATAATATTTCTTTAATTTAATGTTCGTACAAAAAATATTGTACAAACCACTTGCGTGAAGACATCTTCCACGCATTCGCGCAATTAAAATCACTCGCTTCCTGCGTTCGCTCGTGCTTACAATGTGCGCTCATGCGGGAAAACAGTCTTCCGGCACTTGGTTCGTAAATAACTATTACGTAATGTGCTTTCGTGGGTATGTGCGTACCACAATATTGTGCTAAAAGTTCGATAAATGCTGGACAGTTCAACTTGTTCCATAAAGTATTGGAAGCTTCAAGAGCATTACATAGATCAGCATTAAACTCATTTCTCTCATTATCTGAATTAAGAGTATTAATAATTAAGGCTCGTCTTTCAAGCAGCTTAACAGAACGTTGGTGTTTTCATGCTGTTCCAGGTCTGATATTTTTTTACATAGGAACTACAATATAAATAGGCACTAAATAAACAATAAACAGAAAAGAAGTAGAGGTATCAAAAGCATCCCTAGTATTAATTTAATTTGTACATATTAACACTTTCCACGCAAGATTTACAAAACAATATTCCCTTTTCGCAATCACATATTTCCTAGCATCCAGTTTCAAACTTGGTGCCAATTCAATTGAGCCAAACCCTCACGTTATTTTCAAAAACACATTTTTCATTATGCATTTTTTAGGTTATGTCAACATTATCGTATGTATACTCGAAAGTGGGAACGACAATACAATGCTGGGAATTCTATGCTCTGCCTCGGCGAAGTAGGTGTAATGTTACTCACTGGTGGTATCAACCAAACCGACTTTGTCCGGGCAACTACTTGTAATCGTCGGTGACCATTACAACTCGGATCGTGCCGAAATGATATTAATATTTGATGTGAACGGGGGATAAAATCTTAAAAATAGGATAAATTAGGACGGTACCTCAGTTTTAGGACATATAAACGCACTTTAGGAGTTTAGGACTTAAAAAACTTTCATCAAAATGTCTTATTTTGTTCAAAATGTATTTAGGAATGACTCTCATTCATGGGTCTTAAACCTAAAAGAAAAGGCATTTTACCTAAAATCCGGACTCTACATATCAGCATCAAAATGGATCATATCGAGCAACGAGTGGTGATAAAATACCTGCGTTTAAAAGAGATGACCCTAACTCGAATTTATCAAGATTTGTTGGATACATTAGGGGAATCTGCAGTATCATGTGACATAGTTAAAAGGTGTTGCCGTTAGTGTAAATGTGGTAGACAGTCGGGTACACACGAACATGCAGGTGGACCGCCCACAACTGTCACTACTCAAGAAACAGTTAAAACAAGTCCATGATCTAGTGCTGCAAGATCAACGTGTGACTATTAGGCAAATAGTTGAAGACACTATTCTCTCATACCATGTGATATATAATATAATTACTGCCGAATTGAACATGATAAAATTTTCTGCAAGATGGTATCACGAATGTTAAAAGATGCACACAAGCAAACTCGAAACGCCATTTGCAGTCGTATTTTAACGCGGTATAGACACGACAAAGAAAATTTTCTTCCAATATTAGTGGCAATGGATGAGTCCTGGATAAATCATTATGATGTAGAGACCAAAATACACAGTAAGGACACATCGAGGTTCACCAGCGCCGAAAACAATCAAGATTCAACCTTTAGCAGTGAAGGGCATGCTATCCGTATTTTGGGATGCTAAAGTGTAATTTTAGTAGATTTCCTACAAAAGGAAGCTACAATTACAGGTGCTTATTATGCCAATTTAATTTCCAAGTCGGCGGAAGTTGCCCAAAGGTGTTCTCTTGCATCAGGATAACACACCCAGTCACAGGCTCGCCATTGCAACAGCTGTTATAGCTCAAGCAGGCTTTGAATTAGTAGAACATCCGCCACATTCGCCAGTTTCCAAAACTTAAAGAACACTTGCGCTGTAAACGATTAAAATTTAAGAGTCTAAAGACACGTAGACTATAGGAAAATGGAATCAGAAAAATATATGTGGAGAGAATTACACAGGAAATAAGGAAACATAAAGAAACAATGGATAACATGGAACTAGAATAACCCTGGAAAGAATTAAAAAAAATAATCAATAATGTAGCTGCAGATGCTTGTTGAGTTATCACAAACACAAAGAGGAAAAAAACATATTCTTTGGTGGAATGAGCAAGTAAAACGGGAAGTTAGCGTACCGAAGCACCTATGGGGAAGATACTTGTTATCAAGCAAATGCACTGAAACTTACCAAGAATAGAGGCTATAAAGACACGACGTTATAACGAGAATTAAAGAAGTAAAAGCTAGGGAATTATAAGCGTTTGGAGAGATAATGCAAAGCGATTCCGAGGGCAATGCAAAGATGATATATCGCACCATAATAATTTGAAAAAAGAGCAATCAGGCCCTATAAGAAATATTAAAAGCAAAGATGATGAAGTTATCATGAGGAGGTGGAGAGGTTATTTTATACAGTTACTCAAAACAAAAGACATTGCTGCAGTGCATCGGAGTGCTAACCCATCGATCTCAGTAGCACGAAACGAACTAAACGAAGAGACTAAAAAGCAGAAAGCAACGAATGAAAGCTCTGGAAATGTTGTGTGTAGAGAGAGCGCCTTGCATCGATGGAATAAGACCGGAAATAAAATACATGGGAGATGGAAGTACTGAATTATTATACAGAATTATACTTACAACTTTTAATGAAAGTATATAGATAGTAGCGACTGTTCTATACTTGATTGTCTACAGTCTACATTTTCACTTTTAATTACACATTTCACGTTTGCATCTTATGCATCCTCTATGATAGTCACTAAACACAGAGATCGCCGTTGTTGCCTTGTAATGTTTATTGACTGTCGACTTTCCAGTGATTCTGTTTAATAGATTTGCTTTCCTATTGTCATTTTTGTTGTTCATTATTATTAAATATTGTATGCTGCTAGGTCAATTGATTAATATATATAATTTCTTATATGTACATAATTAATTAATATAAATTAACAAAATAAATATTTCCAACGTGAAGATTTTTTCTTGGGTACTTTACATCTCATTTTTTCACTCAGTATTGGCCTTGTTAATTTTCAGCAAAATATTATTTTGGAAAAGAATATTCTTATTATCTAAAGAATGTAGAAATAATTTGGTCAACCATCGGACAGTTCAAAAGCTTGTAATTTTTCCGTGTACCAGGCATAATAAACTTGTGTCTAACAATGACTTTTCCTGGCGTGTCTCCAACTCTGTAGATACACCGATCGATGAAATACCCCGTAGTGTGTTCGGAGCCCAAATGTTCGGCTGCACATATTAAAATTTCAGACGTTTTAGTAGATTAGAACAGTTTTAACTTCGAATTTAAGGATACTCTATACCTACGTATGTAATTATTTACAAATAGTTATAAAATTAGAAAATTAATCCTTTTATTAATAATTTATTAAGAAGTAAGAATAAATTAGATACAGCTAAATAAAAACTCATTCAACCATATAGTATATATTCTAAATAATATTAAAATATATAATTAATGCAGGATAAAATTGGGTAAATGGGGTATAATAATCAGTATGCATAAATATTTGTATTTTATGGCGATCACTGTTAATGGACATTATTTTTTCTTCGAACATCCGATAGTTAAATATATAAATTATTCCATAAATAACAGAAATATGGGTAATCCCAAATATACGTAAATATATACAGGATGAATTATCATCGCGAGGAAGGCAGATTGTGACTTTATGAGAAGATATTTCGAAACAGTTTTCTTGTTAGGATAGCCACTAATTAGGAGCACGTTTTAACATTATCAACATTATTTTGTATTATACAAAATGTTCCATAACTTGGTGGCTGACCATAGATATAGTTTTTTAAATGGAACAGCCTTTATATTATTACATTTTTGTATTCCCCGTAAAATTATTGAAAAAGTTATAAGGTACTATAGGCCTAAAATTTAAGATTTTCGACTTATTAGCATTTTTTTTGAAAAATTCAATGTTCTTTAAAATAATATTTCTCAAAAACTACGTATTAGATGGACACAATTTTTGGCAGCTTTGTTCATAATAAAAGATCCTAATACAAACATATTTTATTTTTTGCAATTACTAATTGAATTTACTGAAAAATGGATAAAAGTAACAACATATTTTTGTCAAAAAGTAATTTTTTTCACATGGAACGGAATGGTATATCGGTTTATTTTTGAATTGCTTACTAAACTGGGCACCAAAAACATATAAGAGGTTATTATTTTAAAAGTGACCATTACTGAGCAATTGTCGTTTTTCGATATACATAATTTTGCCAACTTTATGTTTTTTATTTTAATACGATTTTTTTGTACCACAGAAATTATTTAGTAGCCCAAAGAGTTTACCAGTAGCGTTATCTTGACAGACTGGATATTAGCCAAACCATCGTTGAAGGACATTAAAATGAAATAAATATCTATCACACTGAATACATTTAAATATTGAGTTAAGCACCCATCATTTAAAAGCTAGAATAGTGTTCTGCCAATGGGCAATAATTAAAATTAATGCCCGGGCAAATCCTTTTGATAGTGTGTTATTTGTGGATGAAGCTGGTTTCCACAATAACGGAATAGTTAACAAAGGAAATTTTCGTTACTGGTCAAATAAAAACCCCTTACGTCACTAATAAATAAATCATTAGCATAGGTGGGGACATAAATGTATAGGGAGCCATTCTTGGTGATTGGATAATAGGTCCGCATTTAATTTAAAGTAGTAACGGAGAAGCTTATAAGTAATTTCTATAAAGCAGTAGAGTGGAATTTTTGGAAGAGATGCAAATACAACAAGATGACAAATCCCCACATTCTATGCTACCGACACGAAATATTTTAATGAAATGTTTCCAGTGAAGTGGCTAGCCCGTAGAGGTCCTATTGACTGGCCTTCTGGGTCTTCAAACAACACAAACTTAGTTTCTTTTTACAGGGATCCGTAAAAGAGCAAATATACAGTATACCTGTAACCAGAAACGAGTTATGGTTATGAGGGAACATATTCGATAAATATTTAGAAATATATGTACTCAATGCTTTATTAATGTCGATTTATTATTTCGAAAGCATATTGAAAAACTTTTAAACGTGAATTTGAATACTTTTAATTTTTACCTATTTTAATGTTCATCCTTACTGTTATTTTATAATTTCTGTTCCACTAATTACTCATCCATTCACGTAACAGTGCCTGTTTCTACATCTACTAAAATCAAGTTATTAATTTGTTTGGTTTTAAAATTTGTTTATTGTGCCATATTCTACATATTCTTTGAATTATATTGCTGTATTGTAAATAAGATATATTCAATTTTTTTGTTATTACCCCAATACATACAAGAATCGTATCTCTAAGCTCATTTTTAGAAAAAATCATTACAAAACCATGCTTTTGAACTGAGAAGCAGTGTCATCCACTCAATTGTCAATTTCGCGGCAAATATTGTGGTTCATTATATCTTTTCTAATAAAAACATAAAGTTGGCAAAATTATTTCAAAAAAGCATAATATCTCAGTAATGGTCACTTTTAAAATAATTTACATGTTTTTGGTGGGAAATTTAGTAAACAATTCAAAATTGACCCATTGAAAAAAATCACTTTTAGACAATAATATGTTATGTAATTTTAATCCAGTTTTCTGCAAATTTAATTAGTAATTGCAAAAAAATCTATTTTTTTGCAATTATATTGTATATATATTGTTTGTATTAGGACCTTTTATTATGAACAACGCTACCAAAAATTGTGTCCATCTAGTAGGTTGTTTTTGCGAAATATAATTTTGTAAAAACATTGAATATTTCCAAAAAACTGGTAATAAGTCGAAAACCTTAAGTTTTATACGTATACTATTTCATAACTCTTTCACTAAGAACTATACGGGAAATACAAAAATGTAATTATATAATTATATATAGGTGTACTATTTAAGAAACAATAACTATGGGCAACCGCCAAGTTATGAATACTCTGTATAATACAAAATAATTTTAAAAGGTGCCCCTAATAAGAGGCTATCATAGGAAGAAAACTTCTTCGAATATCTTTTCTCATAAAGTCACAATCTGCCTTCCGCACTGAAATGACTCACCATGTATATATAAATATATCAAAATTCTTTGCCAAAATATACAAGAATGTATTAAAAGTAATGAGTTGTCTTAGCGCAGCATTAATTAATATAAAGACAATTAATAATAATAAAATGACAATTTCACAGAAGCCGTCATCTAAAAATGACTAGCCAGATATAATGTGAACTAGAAATGTGTAAAAATGAAAATATGAACAATTAGGCAAAGAACTATCACTATTATCACGCAGTTTCATCAAATGGTCTTGATTTATCTAAGACGTGCATTCAACTCCACCATACAAATAATAGTGATGCAAACTGCACAATTAGAAGAGTAGGTAATGTAGAAATAGGGAGTAGAGTTCTCGTATACTATTCATTTGGGTCAGTTACGTAGATAATAAAATTTTCAATTTTACACATTTCTGGTTTACATTATATCTTGCTAGTCATTGAAACTTTTTAGATGACAGCTTTTGTCAAATTGTCATTTTATTA
This sequence comes from Amphimallon solstitiale, assembly GCA_963170755.1. Taxonomy (NCBI): domain Eukaryota; kingdom Metazoa; phylum Arthropoda; class Insecta; order Coleoptera; family Scarabaeidae; genus Amphimallon; species Amphimallon solstitiale. The sequence goes on along the minus strand of OY720684.1, from coordinate 49,722,313 downwards.
TTAATAATTGTTTTTATGTTGCGCTGCGCCAAGATAACTCATTGTTTTGAATACATTCTTGTGTATATATGTATGTATATATGCTTTACATTGCTTAATTTCAACAATCAGACACTTTCACTGATGTGATCTTATTTTGAAATATTGATTTATTACTGTTTATAAAACAGAATTTGTTTTTTTTCTTATGTTAGAAACTTGTTTTAAAAATGGAACACAATTTATCTTTGTGATGTTTCGGACATTTATTTAGTCCTTCCTCAGATCTGTATAGACAACAAAATATATATCTATAAAGATCTCATCTTTCCATATCCGATTAAATAATCATTGGTGATCATGGTGTCCTTGATTAAGTTTTTTTTTAATTTAGTACATTTGTCGAATTGCCGGCAGTACATATCCATCTATTACTTGTTATGACTCAGTACGATTTCAAAGGCTTGAACTTGCACACCCGCGGTGAAGCTGAATAAAAGGTACTTAACTAGATATCAGCAGTCGTTGGGTCGAATTTATTTGCATTTACATAGCTTTGTAAGTATGTTGAAGCCTTGTCTTCGATTCAGTGCGCAGATAGCACTACTGCCTAATCGACCGAAGCAGCTAAAAGTCATTTTATCATTTATTATGTCAGCAGTATATATTAAATATGGAGTACTATAATATGTTTTGGACAATGTTGCATTATATTACTATGTTATACTTATTACTTGGGCGCGGACACGAACGGTTGATGACTCATCGCCAATGGGCGCACTATTTAAATGTTGTATCTTAAAGAGATTTTAAATATATTTATATAATTGGATAACAATTGGCTGGTGATCTATAAAATACAAAATACCTTATTATTTGTTCATTTTCTCTTCTGTAATGCCGCCTCTACAAATCGCCGAAAATTCGGCAAATTACGCCGAACAGCGATGTGTAGAGAGTTTATTCGGCAAATATTTGATATTCGGCAATATTCGCGCCGAACACGAATGCCGATCCGTTCGGAGTCGGTTTTCAACTTAAAAAAGGTATTATTCTGTATACGTTAATGAATTATGGCGGAGTGGAGTATATATATATATATAATTAAATTTCTTGGACGATTTAGAGGTCATACTAATTTCAAATTAATTTAAAATTAGTTTAATTGTTAATTAGGTAATTTTTAATATCTTTAAAAATTACCCAGCGGTCCAGGAATCGAACCCGAAATCTCCCGATTACTAGTCAGGTGTGTTAACCACTACACTACCACGGGCTTCGGTCTTGACTCCTTTAAATTGTACTGATATACATATACATATACATATAGCAAGTAACAGATGGAAAGTATTGCTGGTATACCAGCGTATATAAGCACCGAAACGTCCATGTGCTGTATATGATAAATAATTCTAAATTTTTCTTGACCTTATTCACATATTCATGTGCATATATATATAATTAAATTTCTTGGACGATTTAGAGGTCATACTAATTTCAAATTAATTTAAAATTAGTTTAATTGTTAATTAGGTAATTTTTAATATCTTTAAAAATTACCCAGCGGTCCAGGAATCGGACCCGAAATCTCCCGATTACTAGTCAGGTGTGTTAACCACTACACTACCACGGGCTTCGGTCTTGACTCCTTTAAATTGTACTGATATACATATACATATACATATAGCAAGTAACAGATGGAAAGTATTGCTGGTATACCAGCGTATATATAGTGGTTAACACACCTGACTAGTAATCGGGAGATTTCGGGTTCGATTCCTGGACCGCTGGGTAATTTTTAAAGATATTAAAAATTACCTAATTAACAATTAAACTAATTTTAAATTAATTTGAAATTAGTATGACCTCTAAATCGTCCAAGAAATTTAATTATATATATATGCACATGAATATGTGAATAAGGTCAAGAAAAATTTAGAATTATTTATCATATACAGCACATGGACGTTTCGGTGCTTATATACGCTGGTATACCAGCAATACTTGCCATCTGTTACTTGCTATATGTATATGTATATGTATATCAGTACAATTTAAAGGAGTCAAGACCGAAGCCCGTGGTAGTGTAGTGGTTAACACACCTGACTAGTAATCGGGAGATTTCGAGTTCGATTCCTGGACCGCTGGGTAATTTTTAAAGATATTAAAAATTACCTAATTAACAATTAAACTAATTTTAAATTAATTTGAAATTAGTATGACCTCTAAATCGTCCAAGAAATTTAATTATATATATATGCACATGAATATGTGAATAAGGTCAAGAAAAATTTAGAATTATTTATATATATATATATATATATATATATATATATGCGAGAGCAGCATTTCAGTAACACTTTCATATACGCCATGCAACATATGGTGACAATGCCGCCTTTTAGCGACCGGTCGCCATAAGTTGGCCGGCTGAGAGAGTTTACCGAAGCAGGAGTTTGGCTACCCCAATCGTTCGGATATGTTCGTGTTTGGGAGCCCGAAATTGACGCGGTGCGAAATCTCAACTACAGATGTCGCCCCTATTATGGAAAGCAGTTATAGGAATAGCAATAGGATTAATGTAAAGAAATCAAGTTCAAGCCGCATATATTAATTAATTGAAAGATGCCATTGCAAAGAATAATATACAAAGTAATATTAAAAGGGATTTATGATAATAAATAAATAGGTACGTATAAGATATGTATTGAAGTATTAAGTAAGAGTAATAAAACCTAACTAATGCCAGTTAATACGAGAATTCAAAAAAATAGGTTAGGTATAATTACCAATATTATGTTTAAATAAAAACAAAACATAGGTACATATAGAAATATAACATTTATTGTAAATGTTGAAAATAATTTGTGGGTTATAAAAGGTATGCAATTACTGTTGTGCACAATTAAAATGTACCACTCTACTAGGTGACGGCAATTAATAAATTTACATCACGTGTATCTTTTAAAAAATTTCATATTTAAAATCTTAATTGTACAATATTGTTAGATTATCAGAAAGAGTAGGAAAATTTATTTCGACTTAGAGTCTGTGCACAAAGTGAAAACTAAAAGTACGATTCACAATTTAAAATGGTCCTAATCTTAGTGAAGAACACAGCAAAGTTTTAATAGGTTAATATAAGTTCAAAAAACTATATATATATCAAAATGAATGCTTATATACTTACATAGATCGGTTGAAATAAGATACCGAATAAAAAAACACCCTAATCCATATACCTACATTTATTAGAAGCTCCACTAAAACAAAGCACATCCAGCACATCCCAGTCTTAATTTAGTAATAATAGCAAAATGTAGTCGCCTGGGATACACAGTAAAGTAGTAAATTCCTGTACGAAAGTATTTGAAAGAAAAATCTCACATAGATGTATGCATACGGAAAGAAAGGTATTAAATAAAATGGTCACCATCATTATCATAAGCAATATTTATTAGTAATAGTATTGGCGTTATATAATGTAGATATGATAAGTATGAACGCGAGCAAGAAACTTGAACTACCAAGAATAATGCAGTACCTCATATAAGAAAGATGAGGTATAATATTATTGTAAGGTTAAAATAATTGGTATATTAACCTTACAATAATAATTTGTATAGGAAACATGGATATGAAATAAGAAACTCAACAGCTCATATTAAAATAGAAGTTATTTATTTGTAATTATGAAAATCAATAACAATAATAATAAACAAAATTTAAAATAGGCAACATATATCTACTAAACAAGTAGAATGTATGAGAACTCATAAGTAAGACAAAGTATATATATATAAAACCGAAAGTAAAATAAAGTCCAGTAAAAAAAAAATGGAACAAAAAAGTTATGAAGTAAGCTCAAACCAAATAAATAATAAATTTCGTAATGTGGATATTGAGTCCAAAAGCGTGCCGATGAAATTTACTTGTTTTACTCCGAATAACTCCATAAAAAGTAGGTAAAATTGATCTACGTCCGCTGTATATAAAGCTGACCAGCGAAAATCAAGACACATAAGGTTCAAACAAGAAAATCTGAATTCGCCTCAATATTCCACACAATAGTTGCCAAAAAGGAGGCTAAAGCTTCCATAAATATACTGATATAACGTATATTTATGAGTGCAAAATTAATCAAGCGCTAAAATTTTAATACCTAGTTTACAACAAATAAAAATGCTTAACTATTTTAAGTATTCGAACATACTCAACAACGATTCAAGTAACCAAAATAAAAAAAAATTACAAGCTATCTTCTGCTTAAATGTAGGTAGTAAGGAACAAGGTTTTAGAAAATAACTAAAATAAACATCCCCTTTTTTCATGTACATTATGAATTGTTACTCAATACTGGTATCGGGTTTGATAAAATAAACCATACACTTAAACAAATTAAAATTGACAAATAAATAAGCTATACCAACAGCCAAAATTTGGAAAACCATAAATACAAGTAAATGCAATGTACTTTTTATCATTTTAATGCATATAAATATGTGAGGTCTAGAAACCAGTACTGAGTAAGTAAATCATAAAATACAAAGAAAAAGTTTTAGTTTGTTTTAGTTAATAATCTTCTTATTGTCACAGTAGGGTACACATGGTTTTGCGTAAAGTCAAAGAAAGCAGCCCCTGGATTCTGAACGTACAATACGATATTCGAATTCGAAACGCGAGCGTAGTAAAGATGGGCAAGTTAGGTGAGTACGAATACTTTTCAATGTGGCTAGACAGACTACTGTATTGTCTTGCCCATTTCTACCACGCTCGTCTTACGAATTCGAATATCGTATCGTATGTTCGGAATCAGAGGGCAGGAATAGGGATTTATTGCTACAGCGATTAAACAGAAGAAGTTCAATAACAGATGACTATAAAGTTGTAAAAATGAACAAAAGTACATCAAGTCATTAGCAGCCGATTATTCTCTCTCTTTTGCATTGTAAATAGAAGAAAATACTATTAGTGAAAGATTCATGATTGCACGGGGTGCATACCAAACAATACTTTCAGCTCTGCCCCACAACATGAAACTTAATATAATTAAATGACTCGCCCAGTATAGTATTGGAATATCTAGTACTGTTTTAATTGTCTATAAAACTGTTATTCTTTTTCAAAATGGAGCCAATAGTTTAAGTTATCAATGTTTTAAGAAAATTTTTGACCAAAACAAGTGTAGCAGAGAAAATCATAATCGCATCGTTTTTAAATGTAAAAACATAAATTTTGGTGGTGCGAGTAGCCAAGAATATTCTGCAACAATGGGTCTAAGTTGCACCCGACAACAGCTAAAAAACCAGTTTTTTCAAAGCTTATCGTCCGAAATTTTTACATATCAAAAATGTGTTTTCTTTAAATCAAGCTACTAGTATTTTATTATGGTAATTTGTATTTTATTTTAACAACTAACATCTGTTATGGTCAAAAGTTTCCAAAGAAAATTTAATAACTCAAGTAGTAGCTCAATTTTGCAAATGAAAAAGCAGTTTAATAGACAATTTAAGCAGTATTTAAACAGTACTACAGCCTAAAGTAGTTTTAGAATCTGAATATAAGTAAGTTTAAAAACTAATATTACAATTACAAGATATTTTGCATCAACACAAAGATTATATTTGAGCAGTCTTCTTTCCTTGAAATATATGTCGAAAAACTCGTAAACTGCATTTTTCTCCGAGCTTAGCCAGAGTCTGCGGATAGTCTTTCCATATGGTTGAACATGAGCTAAAAACAAAATAACATTAGAAACTTGGTGAATAGAGAAATATGAAGGCAATGAAAATGTAAATGTAGTAAAAAGAAAAAAACAGTAGGAGGACTAAGAATCTGATAAATAGGCAGCAATTCAGACGAGGAAATATGCGAAAAGCAATTACACAAGGTGAGTCAACGATCTGACAAAGTAAATGTACCCATTGAAGTTTAATATAACTATAAACTCGCTTACTGTAGTCGATAGGGTTGTTATCGCTTCACAATTTAAAAATGTATTCATGTATAGAGAGTGATCCATAAATCACTGGCACAATGAGAATGAAGTTCTTTAAATTGAACACCCAATATACAAGCTGAAGTATCAATTTTGCCTTAAAATAGAGAAATCTTTATTAAGAGTAATTACTCGTTAAAGTTAATAGTTTTTGAGTTAACTACGATTAAAATAAAAAAGTGACAAGTACAGCATTTTTTTATTGCCTATAATTCAGAAATGTCTTGACAGACCGCAAAATAATTTGGTATGGCAAACACACAAGGTGTGTCAGTGATATTTATTTGCAGAACCTGTACTAATTGATCCTAGGTGTTCGCGAAGGTGTTGTTGCATAATGAAGAAACTTTAAACACAAAAACCTTACTTATTTTTAATGAAACTCCCAACATTATTTTACAGAATCGTATTAAGCCCTTCAAGAGCTCTTTTTTTGCTAAGCTTGTCTTACACCTATCTATGATATTTTAGAAATTATTTAAATTTATTTTAAAATCTTAACCATTTAGTAGTAAAATTCACGCTAGCCATGGAAAAAGATAGTCCCTGTCGAAATATATAGATGCAAAAATGTTGATACTCTTTCAAATTAGAACAGGTTCTGCAAATAAATATCACTGGCACACCTTCTGTGCATGCCATAGCAAAATATTTTGTGTTCTGTCAAGGCACTTCTGAATTATAGGCAATAAAAATGTTGATGTGTAGCCACCACACGACTTTCTTATACGTATGAGTGTTTCAAATTATACAAAAATTATTCAAAATCTTATTCTAAGTACTACTATTCTCTTAATAAATCTTTATAGAAAACATACCTACTCTGCGAGATATTCGAAAGAAAGGGTTACTTGTTAAGAGTAAAAGTGTTACTTCCGGCCACAATTTTTATATTTTATGTATACAAAAAATATTGCAGATCCAGCTCTAAATACTTTTGTACTCTTGATAAATATATAGAGAGTGCATAATTTACGACATATGCAAAAGATGGGTATTCAATAAAAGTAAAAGTGTTACTTCCGGTCCGATTTTTGACATTTTTATTATACAGTGCGTTCATGATGAAAGGAACAAATTCGTTTAAAATTCAGGTAATTATTTTGCAGAAAAACGTTCGGACAGGTCGATTAGTATTTTTAGTTTTGAATTTTTTAACATAAGAAAACTATATACAGGCTGTCTAAAGAAGAACATATGCAGCAATCATTGTTTTTTTTTAAATGGAACACCCTGAATATTATGCCATTTTTGAATTGTAGGGTAGGTATATTAAACACATTTTTGTGAAAACATACCATATCCCCAAAATCAGCAGTTTTCGGAATAATGAGTTTTGTGATAAATTAAAATACACATAGATAATGAAATAAAATGTTTAAATTGAACAAGAACACCTTGAACATTTTTTTAAAAGCCAAGAAAAACAACCTGGTATTGCAAATTTTATCTTCAATAAAAAACTCTACTTCAAATTAATCGATTTTCATGTATTTTTTTTAATTTATCACATTTCAAACGTCATTATTCCGAAAACCGCTGATTTTGGGGATATGGTATGTTACACAAAAAGTGTTGAGAATTTACCATACAATTCAAATATGGCTAATATACAGTATGTTCCACTTAAAAAAACAAAGATTGCTGCATATGTTCTTCTATAGACACCCTGTATATAATTTTCTTATGTCAAAAAATCACAACTAAAAATACTAATCGACCTGTCCGAGCGTTTTTCTGCAAAATAATTACTTGAATTTTAAACAAATTTGTTCCATTTCATCATGAACGCACTGTATAAAAGTTATTGAAAATTAAGTTCTAAATACTATTACACTCGTAACATACTTGTCTGAATAGCAAGACGAAATATTTGAGTACATAAAATATGTTTATACTTAGTAGTTGACAAAATATGGGCAAAAGTCGATTTTTTTAGTGAGGTAAACTACTACTTCCGGTCTGCCGATTTTACTGAAAATCTAATGAGCTCTGAAGAGGGGGATTATACTGGTAAATACAAAATTTGGAATTGATAGCTGCAGCGGTTTCACTGCTATCGAGGTCACACACACACATAGACACAAACACACACAGGCATTTTTTTAAAACCACTTTTTCGGTATCAGGACACCTCAAAACGTGGACATCTGCAAAAATCCCGAGGTCGAACATTTTCATCATCACAATACTTCCTAATACTACGTATAAGAAAGTAAAAACATCTGTAAATGTCAAATTTTAACTGTAATCATAAATAATGCTATAACTATCAACTTTAAGGAATAATTACTCTTAATAAAAAAAAGAATTATATTTGTACTTATATATCGAAGTTTGTACTTATATATAGCTCGTACAATTTAAAAAAAAAAATTTTTTTTGGCCAATAATTTATGGATCACTCAGTATGCGAGTATATGTTCCTAGGTTGTGAACCAACGACAACCCTATCAATAACAGTAAGTGAAGTATTAATGAAATTAAGCATTAAAGAAAAAATGTACTTTGTCAGATCGTTGACTCACACTGTATATATTTTTGGTTTTAATATATTTTTGGTTTAACGAAAAAAGTAAATCAGATGAGAACAATCAATTGATCAAAAATACCTAAAGTGGCAGTTTGACAATATTCGGACAATCTGCACTCTCTATAAGTCGAGTAGTGACAACAATTTATTTTTCATTTAATAGTACCATGAATGGACCAGCTAGTATATGTATAGTTCAGAAGTGTAGTATATACTATAGTTAAAAAATTAAGCAGTTAGCATCAACCAGAATTACACCTAATAAGTTTTTACAGATTAATGTTTAACTATGACACAAATTCACAGTCGTAGTGACATACTGAAATGGACTTGCCACTATTTACTTATACCGGTTGTGTAATGCAACACTTGATATAGCAAGCCTAAAATACATCAGAATTGCAACGTGGCGTACTGCATCCCCGCTCTCGTTACATTTAACGGTGAAGCATCGACTAGCAATATAGCAGTTATCTCTAGTCGCTCCTGACTTATTATTATTTTGGACTTGTATATGTGAGAAGATAAATTAGATGCCGGACATATCTACCTGTGTTTGTATAAAGTTTTCTTCGCCTAAAATGCACCGCACGAAGAACACGGTATGAAATCTCTGGGGCCCTTTGGTACTCTAGGTGAACGTGTTACAATTAGTGTTCCGTCGTTATAAGCAGAGTTTGTATCAAATTCGAGTGATTCCCTCGAACGGATACGGTGATATATTTCCATCCTATCCGCATCTCCTATAGAAAAGAAGAAATGGATAATAATATAACAGTACAATTAGAAATAAGGTATACATAGTAAAGAATCCATGCGAATTAACAGCACGGTAACCGCTTAATTTTGCGGTATTCTAACTGCAACAAATATTTTAAGATACCTTACTGTATTGATTCAGCAAAAATTAAAGTTTACAAAAAATTAAAAATCCATTAAGATCAACAGTATTAATAAATATTATCAAAAATGAAAGAATTAGAAAATATGTAAATTATAAGTAAAGTATGTTCAACGAGAGACTGAGTTATTATCTATATTTGTCATAATAAGCATGGACAATAATTGTTTACCCCTCACTACTTCAGTATGAATGATAAGGTGAATGAAGATTTATAAAAGGAAAACGGAACCCACCTGTAACAGTTTTTAATAGTGAACGCATAGCTGGTTCATCTTCATGCTTTCGTTTCAAGTGACAAGACAAATTGGATTGTAAAATTTTGTAGTAAGTACAAAATAACTTCTTTTTAGCCTGTGATGTTTGGTACTAGGGTGGCATTTGCCGGAGCAATCGGTGTGGAATATGTAACCGGATCATCCAAAGATAACGTATTAGTGGCATTGACAAAATCTTGTTTTTGATAAGTAGTATTAGTGTCTAGTACAGTGTCTGCAACTTCATGGTTTTGTGGCTAATTAATACCTAAATCCCGATCGACTTCGGCAATGTGTATATCTTGGCCTATGTTTTCAGCTTTCACACAATTAATGTTGTCAACAGCACTGTCGAGTTGCAGCAAAACCCTCTCAGGATCAGTATTTAAAGGATCGGCATCGTCACGAACTCTCTTATATTGTAAATTTAAATCAATATCAGCAGCACAAACATCCTCACGCTGTATATTCGACTGGTCTGGGAAATAATCTTGAGTAATTGTACGAGATTGGTTGTTATTTAGAATACTGCCAATTATGTTACCTGAAAAAATATGTAACATAATGATTGCTCTCAGTTTTACTAACAAAATAGTGAAATTTATATCCATTTCCCTGTTTAAGCACAATACCAATAAGTGCACTAGCAATATTGAAATAAAATTATTTCACAATTGTAACTGTATAGTTATACTATTAATTTTTACAAAATAGTCAAAAATATACTCTGACCATATCAAAGTTCGATAAAATTTGTTAAACAAAGAGACTATAAATACTTAATAAAAACAAATGCCCTTACCCCTCTATTTGGAGGTAAATATAGGATATTACTATCAAAATACTGAATAAAATTTAGGCGACTAGTTCAAACAGAAAAATGGGAATTTATACTAGTAAACGCCTCATGCGTTGTACAAAATGTTCGTCTAAGATGCGTAAAAAAACCGATCGAGCTGTCCCAGCAATTCTCAGGAGACTATTGTTTACATAATCAGAGATTACAAAAAACCATAGTCTCCAAATAATAGCCCATATAAAGGACGTTTATATGGGTAATACTCAGAATTCTGCAAATAGACACGAAACGATAATAAGAATGAGTTTGTGAGAGAAGCCTCAAATATACTTAAAAACCAGTAAACATAATAATAGTTTGAAGCTAATTACCTAAATATATTTGTTTCCAGGCCGTATAACAAAATAAATTATAATAAAGGCTGTAACAGCACTCACTTTTGTAGGTTTACCTGAGCTACTTTTTTTTAAATGGAACACCCAGAATTTTTTCGCATATATTGAAAGAAGTAATTATTTTAAAAAAGAAAGCTTTTATACATTATTGACAAAAAATGAAAGTTGCGGCAGTTATCCACTATTTTGTACAGCAATTCATATCAATAAAATCAAGATGGCTATGATAAAAAAAACAACAAATATTAAACAATCATTGTTTATTATGTATATTTATTGTAATAGATGTTCGAAGACATCACCGTTTTGTCCAATACATTTCCGAATTCGTTTATAATGTACATTGCGAGTAACTTTTAAAATCGATCTTGGGTCTATGTTATTAGCAATAGTAATTATTTTATTTTGCAGCCCTACAACGTTTTCATAACTCCCTTTGTAAATTTAATTTTTTAAATATTCCCAAAAATAAAAGTCTATAGGGTTTAGATCCGGAGACCGTGGTGGCCACTGAATTTGTCCATTCGTACCTATCCACTTATTCAAAAACATTTCGCTCCAAAAATTTTGTACTTCGCGATGATTATGCGCTGGTGCTCCATCTTGTTGAAAATGTATATGTTGCTGAGTAGCCAAGTCCAGGTTATCCAAATATATTCCGAAATGTCTTCGAACATCTATTATAATAAACATATGCACAATGCTTGTTTAATATTTGCTGTTTTTTGTATTGGATGTATTGTATTGGACAAAACGGTGATGTCTTCGAACATGTATTGTGATGAATATACATAATACACAATGCTTGTTTAATATTTGCTGTTTTTCTTTATCATAGCCATCTTGATTTTATTGATACGAATTTCTATACAAAATAGTGGATAACTGCCGCAACTTTCATTTTTTATCAATAATGTATGAAAGCTTTCTTTTTCAAAATAAATCCTTCTTTCAATATATGCAAAAATATACTGGGTGTTCCGTTTAAAAAAAAGTAACTTTTGTAAATAGCGCAAAAATTAGTAGTTCAACTGTTTTTTCGATTCCGCCATCATTGTTCACGATAAAAATACTACTACTTTGCTAATTTAACCGATACTCTAGCTTCATTAATAACAAAGTTAGCAATAGTGCCGACTTAATTTATAACACCCTGTATATTGAATTGTAGGTAGATAAGAGGCCCATACACATACGCTGTATAGAAGCTTTTCCAGAAAGACAAAAATTTATGAGCGATATCAATTATGCTCATTATAAAATAACAAAATTCAAAATTTAAAAAGAGAAAAAGCGAGATCACAGCTTTATTGTTCTTGGTAGTACCGCTTGCAAATAATACGATCAAAAACTATTTAAATGAACGTCAACAATTTACAAGTAGCCTACAGGAATAATTAAGTAAAACTTTAAAACTCACTTTAAATAGAACAAATCTGCAATACATCTTATTTTATAATCAAACTTTCAGTAGAACTCCCATAACTAGTCCAATTGCATATACATATCGAAAGAAAGAGAACATGATATAGATGTTCAACAAATTTTTATTATAGATATTTAGATAATCGCATCGTATGTTTACGAGTTAGCAAACCAGAATAAAGTTTATAAAAATTTAAAACTATACCTCCAATACTTCACTTTACAATAGAGAAAGTAATAAAATAATCTTCTTAGATTAATAATTAAGCCCGTTCTAACCAGTGGGGAAATAGATATATGCTTCAAAATATACATTGTACACTGAGTTTATATAAATATTCAGTACTTACCAGCAGACACATGTTCACTTCCGCGTAGAGGTACATTTGTAGACACGTCCGTCCAAATATTACGCAGTAATTCCATGGCGTCGACAGTTTATGTGTTTTTTTGGAACTATTTGTAAAATGCCATCTTCAGGGTAGCGTATTAAAGCATACATATTCTGGAATATAATGAATTTGTTTTGTGCACAATAGCGTAATTCTCCATTACCATAGGGCACTGTTACATCTGGGCATGGTAGATCCATTTCCCTAAAGTGGCGGTAGACATTGTCGAAATCGCGGCCATTGAAACGAACAACAAATAATAAATAGAACAGATTCTTCTATTATTATTATTGATGTTAATAATTAATAGCAAATTAATATTTAGAGTTGCACATTTATTTATCGCACTTAATTACTTCTAAAATAAGTTAAATATGTTAGGGTAACTATTCCCCAAACATTGGAACCAAAGTTAATCAAAAATCAACCGAACTTTATATATTAATAACAAAAATTACTATAGTACCAATATAATTAACTTTCCTTAAATCACTCCAATGTCCACCCGTATTGAAGAGAACCATACTGACCATGAACTGACTACCGAATACCGAATAAACGATCTTATGTTATATTGAGTATTGTTTATAATCTTACAGCAAATGTGCATAGTAAGTGAAATCAATATATTTACATATTATGCTGTTCTACTTAGCGACAGGGAACCCCCCCAACAGTTCGTCAAAAGAGATTAAAAAATGATATGTTGCTACCGCACTACATTCCGTCGCATTTAAAAAGAAGTGTCCTTCATTTAAATTACATTTAGATTATGTTTCAATTTGTAAATATATTACGTTCTGAAAAAATACTCAAATTACGTTTTAAAGTTAAAATCTGCCTGGCATGATTACATTTAAAGTATTTAATTTTAAATATTTACTTTATGCAAACACTTAAAACACGGTTTTATATAAAGACATTATTAGACTCATATAAACCTTCTTCGTTCGTTATAATGCGGACTACCTACAACTAATAATATCTGCTAATTCACTTGAGTAAACCAGTACAAATAAATATACAATAATACAAATACAAATTTCATTAGGTAGGGCAATCAGTATGTTCTGATGAATTAAGCTGGCTTAGAATTTTTTTTAATAATATATCTCTATTCACAATTTAATTGGTTGGTTTGATAGTATTAGAAGGTCGTAACAAATAATTTGCTAATTATACAATAAAAAACACAAAAAAAAAAACAACTGAAAAGTATTATGATTGCATATTATTTTAATTTTGCATCAGAAACACTGAGTAGAGAAATAATTCTAGTATGATTTAAAGAGAATTGATTTATATAAAAGTAGCCTTTCTAATCTCCTTCAAATAAAACGAAATCACCAGTATTGTACAAACATATAAATCTGTCTTGACAGGGAGATATTAGCTAATTCCATAGATTATAAAATAAAAGAAATCTTGTTTTTCTTAGTCGATATTTCTAGAACAATACAAGTTAAGAATATATATACCGGGTATCCCAGCGTAGCGCTAAAGTCCATTATTGGTATCTAATAATGTAGATAGCAAATAATTTTTAATACAAAAATTGTAGATAATCATAAGCTCTACAATTTAAAAATATTTTTATTTATACAGAGTGTTCGACAACGAAGAACCAACACAAACTTTTGTTTTTTTAAATGGAATTCTATGATTTTTTTACATTTTATGATAGCCCTTAAAGGATTGATTAAACTGACATCAACTTGTATTTGCCGATTTTCAACTGTTTCTGAGATATGGCGAAATTTCGTTAAAAATTGTGCAACATTTGAAAAGTTGCGATGAAATAACGACTGATGACGAAATACTTTTCATGGGCTCAATTAGTAGAGATACCTTTTCAGTACGTGAAATGTAATTTTTATTTTGATATATTTACTTACGCATGTTCTTTAGAATTACATGCCATTCGCAAAAGTTAAAAATTCTAAAAAAAAAAGAAATGAAACACCCTGTATATTAATGTGCCATTGAAAAGTTCTTAAAATTTACTATTCAAAAATATCTACTTTTTTCCGCCTGTGGGCGATATGCCAAAAGTTATAGGGTGTTATATCTGAATAAACCCGATTACGACTTAAAAATATGAGTTGCCATGACTTACATTACACATAGCATAACTAAAAGTAAACGAGAAAAAATACTTCTAATATTTTCTTATTACAAGTAAGTAATTTTTATTAAAATTTTTGAAATGAAAAGTTTGGAAGTTCATGGATTTGCAATATTTTAAAAAACATTGCAGTCGTTATGTCTCAAAAAATGTAAAACTTCAAACTTAGATATATAACTTACGTTGAAAAGCAAACCGTCAATAAGAGCATTTAAATTTACTTTATTAAAAGCAGCTATCTTGAAGAACATGGCCTAAGCTACTATTTTCAAGCATCACAGCTATTATAAGCTATCAACTAATAAATTAGAAAATGCGTATGTTTGGTTTTATACAAGGGCGTATTTTTATGTTATCTACCTACCCATGAAAAAAGCACATAAGGGAACAATTTTTTTTTATTTTTCTACATAACTCCCTTCAACACTAATACACTTATTCCATCTATTTTCCAGTTGCCCCGTACCCTCAGAAAAAAATTGCTTCGGTAACCCCGCAAAATATTCTTCAACAGCTTCTTTGAGTTCTTCATCAGAAGCAAAACGCTTTCCTCTGAGATGCTTTTTTAAATTCTTGAATAAGAATAAGTCTGACGGAGCTAGGTCGGGGCTATAAGGTGGATGCCTTAACTCTATAAATCCACAGTCATTCATTATCTGCTGAACTTTGTTTGCCTTATAAACCCGACAATTGTCGTGCAGCAACAAGTTTTTTTGTGGATAAGAATGCGGGCGTTTTTCCTCCAGAGCAGTTTTTAAATTTTTAATTATGTTTCCGTAGGCCTCTCCATTTATGGTAGACCCTCTCGGCATATATTCAATAAGCAAAACTGTTGGTAATAAAACTCCCTAGAACATAGTATTCCCTTATCTGTGAATATAGTAACTAGTAGTTTATGGTAAATAAAGAATGTTAACACAGCCTCAAATTTGTTATTACTTTTATTAATAAATACTGCAGTAATTAGTCTCTGCTCGTCAAAAACCCCTTCAGCATCCCAAAAAACAGTTGCCATCAGTTTTTTTCCAGAAAATTGTGTCTTGGCCTTTTTTGGTGGTGGAGAGCCCTTATGAACTCACTGCATGGATTCTTGTTTAGTAGGAGGGTCTCAGTAATATACCCAAGTCTCATCCCCGGTAATAATTCGAGTTAAAAATGTTTTGTCTCTTTCCAACTTGACCAAATTTTCTTGAGAAACTTCTTTTCTTCACAGTTTTTGTTCAGGTGTAAGCAATCTGGGTATCCACAGTGCAGACACCTTCTTCATACCCAAATCGTCATGCAAAATTTTGAGAACACTTGTTTCGGATATACAGACTTCATTGACAATGACAGAGATCTCTACACGCCGATCTTTCAGTACCAAATTTTCGACTTTTCGCACAATGTTTTCAGTTCGAGCTTCAACGGGTCGTCCGGACTTTGGGTCATCATTGATTGACTCTCGGCCCCATCGAAAGAGTTTAGAGCATAGGTTCCCAAAGTGGGCGATAACGCCCCCTTGTGGGCGCTGCAGGTCTAAAGGGGGGCGGTAAGAGACCCAGAAAAAAAATGGGGGCGTTGTGTAAAGGCTTAGGGGGCGATTTGTAATTTCATCTAGAATCTAGGAGGACTCTTAGACACCGACTGAGCTCTCGACTCTCGACTAGGGATGGGCGATAAACATCGATGTTCATTGAACATCGATATTTTAGGATCGATGTTCGATGTTTTTGCATCGATGTTTGCAATTTAGATTTATCGATAAACTATCGATGTTAGAAGAAATATAGTGAACATCGAACTTTTAAGCTTGACAAAATGTATTTGCACTAATCACAAAATAAAACAGCGTCCTCTGTTGACAAATACAAAAATGTTTCCAAATTAACAGCTCACATACAGGCTACGAGGATGTAAAATTGTCTACGAATAAAAGAAGTATTTAAATTTCACAGTGCTATATCATATAAATTCGAATATTTCATTTTAGGCTCTTTTAAATATTACTCAGTATAAATATTTAAATAATATATAATTAAATACATAAATTTATAGTACTTTTAATGTGCAGAATAAAAGTTAAATTATGTATGCATGCAGAATAAGTGAAGGAGGTAAACGTATTTTCATAGAAAAAGAAGGGAGATAGACATTACCGATGTATACTTCTTCGGGAAATTCCCTAGTGCGTACAATCATACACGACGATACACGTATTAAATGCAAGATGACACATCAGAAATATAAAACCATATCCATATGTATCTCGGTATTTGCCAGCGTAGTCAAAAAAAAATGCAAGACTATAAAATCCCAAATAAAAATCGTTCTCTTAAAAAGCTTTGATACACGTAAATGTATATATATTTTTTAAGTATCAGACGATTTAAGTCATGTGGTTGTTTCATGCGTAATTGCATAATATTGTTTTTTTATATAGTTTTTCTTGAGTAGTTTCTAAAGTTAACTACATATTATAAATGTATATATTTCTTTTATTATTTTTTTTGAATAGTGATATCTTTTATATCATTTTGTTAAGGACGTAAATTAATTAAGTTATAATAAAGTTTTTGTTAAACTGCCAAAAAATAAATCTATAAATATAATTATCGATGTTTAAAAACATCGATGTTTGGTAGTCGATATTTTGCAACCATCGATGTTGATCAACGATGTTAACATCGATGTTTGATATCGATGTTTACCCACCGATGTCCCATCCCTACTCTCGACTACAGCTTGTGAACATCAACTAATATTAATTAAGAGATTGCTCAAACCAACTCGGTTCGATATTTCTCTCCGAGTAGTTCATATATCTGTCCTGTTTTATTGAATAAATAAAATAAAAAACATATCAATCGGTCGCTCCGTTTCGAAACGAAAAGAGACACAAACAAACAAATAAAAAGGCAACTGTATCAATCGGCTGGTTCATAGAATACTTGTTCTTACTTGTTGAGTACGATTGAGCGTCGAATGAGATAAACGAGTTTATGCATGTTTGTCTTATTCCTGTCGGTGCGTGCTGCTTATGCAATCCTATATAAACAACGTAATATTTATTTTATTTTCATTTGCGGTTTCGCGCGTAATAGATAAGCAGTACTTAAGTTCAACACTTATACTTACGTATTTCTCAAAACAAAACAATGTCGGAAGTAAAAAAGAAGAGACGGCAATACTGTGCGGAATATATTAAATTCGGATTCATTGAAAATCCTACAAACCCATCGTCGCCTTTGTGCCTTCTATGCCTAAAAACATTTTCGAATGAAGCAATGAAGCCTTCAAGACTTCAAGATCATTTGAATAAAATGCATCCAGATAAGAAAGACAAGAATGTAGCATATTTTCAAGACCTAGAGAAGAAGCATAATACTCGGCCAAGTGTAGCAAAACTCTTTTCGGCGGCTGCTAAGCAAGATGACGACGGACTTCGAGCTTCGTACAACATCTCTTTGTTAATTGCTCAAAAAGGCAAACCACACAACATCGGAGAAGTGTTAATTTTGCCAGCAATAAAGGAAGTAATAACTACTGTGCTTCATAAACCGGCCGCAGATATTATCGGAAAAATTCCTTTGAGTAATAATTCTGTGCAAAGACGAATTGATGAAATGGCCGGAAACATAGAAGAATCATTGTGCAATCATCTGAGGACTAGTCAATTCTCAATTCAGCTCGATGAGTCCACTTTACCAACTAATGAAGCATTGTTGCTGTCTTACGTGAGGTTTATTAAAGATGAGAAAATATGTGAAGAACTATTGTTTGCTAGAAATTTAGAGACCGATACAAAAGGCGAAACCATATTCAATACATTGGAAAAGTTTTGTGATGAGAAAGAGATTCCCTTGAAAAATATTATATCAGTTGCTACGGATGGCGCTCCGGCTATGACAGGGTGCCATAAAGGCTTCATAGCGTACGTAAAAAATAAAATTCCAGATGTCCTTGCTGTACATTGCGTTATTCATAGACAACATTTGGTTGCTAGAAATTTAAGTGAACGACTATTTCAATCACTGCAATATGTCATCAAAGCAGTCAATAAAATCCGTAACTGCTCTTTGAATGATAGATTATTTCATCAGCTTTGTGTTACTAATGACGAAGATTTCAACCGTTTGTTGTTTCATACCGAAGTTCGTTGGCTATCAAGAGGCAATTGTCTGACTCGATTTTACAACCTGTTTGACTCTGTGATAGAGTTTTTGGAAACTAAAGATACAGAATTGCGCAACAAGCTCATTACATCAAAAAATGATATAGCTTACATGACAGACCTGTATAAATTGTTCAACAACATGAATCTCCAACTGCAAGGCGATGAACTAAATTTAATTAAAACAAAAAATGTCGTTGCTGCTTTCGCAGCCAAACTGCTTCTACACAAAAAGAATATGGGCAGACGTGAGTTTCATAATTTTCCGAATTTATCAGTATCCTGCAGTAACGACGACTTGTTTGCCTACTGCCAACATTTGGAAAAGCTCCACATTGACTTCACCGAACGATACCAGGATATTTTGAACTTGGAAATACCAGACTGGGTGTTGGATCCGTTTTCAAATGTCAACACAGCAATATCACCACATCTGGAAGAAGAACTTATAGAATTGACAACGAACGAGGAAATAAAAATCAAGTTCAAAAATGGCTACCAAGAATTTTGGCTACAAAAACCGATCCCGCAATTGTACCCTGGATTGTGGTCAATCATTCAACGATTCTTGATAGCATTCCCATCGTCATATTTGTGTGAACGTGGATTTAGTGCTGTAGCAACGCTGCTTACTAAAAAGAGAAATCGTTTGCATGTTACCGAACGTGGTGACTTGCGGCTGTTCTTGAGTAAATTGGAACCTGATATCAACAAACTTATTAAACAGCATCAGATTCATCCTTCACATTAGTTTTTATATTAGAATCGATTATGTTTGTTTTATTTTGAATTTTGAATAAAAGATACTTTGTCTGAATACTATAAAGTTGCGTTTCAATAATCATTCTCATTGGCAGGTGTAGCCCGTAAAAGTTAACTTGAGACCTGAGCGCCGTTGTGTACTACCTACTACGCTCAGGTCTCAAGTTAACTCATTCATTCTAAACGAGACTTTTACTATAACCCATAGTAAAAGTCTCGTTTAGAATGAATGTTTAATCTCCGCTAATATAGCTCACAATAATTAA
Source organism: Amphimallon solstitiale (assembly GCA_963170755.1). NCBI lineage: Eukaryota > Metazoa > Arthropoda > Insecta > Coleoptera > Scarabaeidae > Amphimallon > Amphimallon solstitiale. The sequence goes on along the minus strand of OY720684.1, from coordinate 49,702,328 downwards.
TTTAATTTGAAGTTATAGTGGTTTTTGAGTAGGTGAAAAAATGGGGGCGCTAAAAAATAATTTATTCTCAAAGTGGGCAGTAGGCAAAATAAGTTTGGGAACCACTGTACTAGACCATTACTTTTAAAAGTAGCTTCTTCACAAAACAAAATCTGAGTTACAACATTGTGGTTTTGATTTATTTTGTGCAACATCGACTTACAGAAGTCAACCCTACTAATAAAATCTTTCCTCCGAAACATAGACACTATCTATTAATTCAAATTTTAAATATTTCATTTTGCACACAACGTACATTTATGTACTTATAATGACGACGTCTCTTTAAACTGAAGCTATAAATCTAAGTTTGATGTTTAAACAATTTTTGACACACAGCGACTGCGATATTTTTTATACTATTGCTAATTCATTAAATTTCCAAACTTTTCATGAGCTTTAAAGTTTTAATAAAAATTACTTATTTTAAAAAGAAAATATTAGAAGTAACTTTTTTCGTTTATTTTAGTTATACTAGCAGTGCAAGTCATCGCAACTCATATTTTTAAGTCGTAATCGGGTTTATTCAGATATAACGCCCTATAACTTTTGCAATATCGCCCACAGGCGTAAGAAAGTCGACACTTTTAAATAGTAAATTTTAAGTATTTTTCAATGGCATATTAATATACAGGGTGTTCCAGTTAATTTTTTTCAGAATTTTTAACTTTTGCGAATAGCATCTAATTCTAAAGAACATGCATAAATATGTCAAATTAAAAATTACTTTCACGTACTGAAAAAGTATCTCTACTAATTGAGCCCATGAAAGGTATTTCATCGTCAGTCGTTATTTCATAGCAACTTTTCAAATGTTGCACAATTTTTAACGAAAAATCGCCATATCTCAGAAACAGTTGGAAATCGGCAAATACAAGTCCATGTCAGTTTAATCAATCCTTTAAGGGCTATCATAAAATGTAAAAACATTCATAGCATTCCATTTAAAAAAACATAAGTTTGTGTTGGTTCGTCGTTGTCGAACACTCTGTATAAATGACAATATTTTTAAATTGTACAGCTTATGATTATCTACAATTTTTGTATTAAAAATTATTCGCTATCTACATTATTTGGTACCAATAATGGACTTTACCGGTACGCTGGGACACCCGGTATAATAAAACACAATTGTTTAGTTTCAAAAAATTATAATGTTCACACAAACGTAGTTTAAAAAAATCATTTCTCCTGATCACCATTACTGGCTAATTTTAAATTAATAATCGAGGAAGGAGTTACATGTTGAAACTCCATTATATTATATATATAATAATTTCTTATTAAAAACCGTTAGATCTGTCTGCGAAACTGTCGAGTGGACATTTTCTATTTCTATACCGTAGCCCGAATTGCCGAATTTATAAAAGCTGACCCTTATCGGATTGTTTTCAAACAATTTTTCGCTAACGAGCATTTTCAAGCCACTGACACCTATAAGCTAGTTTACAAGGCCACGATACTTCTTGCATACATCAGCATGGGATATCTAGAAATCTCGAAATCTGTATGTTACATACTTCAAGAAACGTCGAAGTTGTAGTAGGTATACTGCAAAACATCATGTATATTTCAGGGATATAGGTGTATTAATTTGTAATTTTCGTATGAGTAAATGAACATATAAGGCGGTTCAACATACTTTTTCTTTACTTTTAAATACATACTTTTTATATGACAATATAATAACAATCAAAATTTTATACTATAAATAATCGTAGTATATGAATTCCATAAGTAAAGATTTAAATTCATTTTATTGCACTATCGACAGTCGCTTACGAACAAAATTAACTAAATATAATGGAATAAAATATATGTATGTATTAGCGTTCATTGAAGGAATACTTAAAGATGCGCAACTACATAGCACTGAGCGTAGCCAAAACTGGGTCTGAGATCTATAGCGATTATTAGCGATGCATCAGTCGTTTGGGTCCGAGATTCGAAACAGCGCGAGACAGCGATGACGTTTCTCGGCAAGGGGTTTGCGGGACGACTTAACGGAAAGTCACGCAATTTTACTATAGCGTTGCGCATCTTTATTCTTTATATATTCCTTGAATCAACGGTATTAGTGTATTCAAAAGACAATAATAACAGGATATACATACATATTAAGCAAAAAAGAACGAATAATAAGTATATATACACATAAAGCAATAGGTACTACAGAATATAAAACATAAATGGGTACATTATACCTATATGACAGGCGAACAATTCGCATATAAACAACAACAAATTATCATATTAAATCCTCATATCGAGATATGCAATTACACCTGACAGAAAATGTAATTAATTATATATAAAATAAAAATGGGCTGGGTGAACTTTTCTTGTGTAATTAAGTAATTATAATCCAGGTATGTAAGACACAGAGCTGGCAATAAATTGATTTTGGGAAGAAGTGAATAATCGAGCTTTATAAAAAGATAATATGTCACATAAAAACAATTCTAATCCGTTAAGGGTAATGTTGTTACCATTTGTGTTTACTAAAATCAAGCCTATATAAAAATTCACTTATGTTTTTAGTATCCATCCCCGTGAAGCAGTTGTAAGTTCATATATTGCATATATGATTCCTATAATATTTATTCTTTACCTTACAAAATTCAGTTGCTACTTTCTGAGAAAATGATATCTGAAAATATTCTTAATCTACTTCTTTCGCCTAAAAAACATGCGAGTCTGTACCTACTACTGTGCGACGGCTTGTAGTAGTTGATTATTATATATTATATACATATTTATAAGTTAAACTGCGATATCATTGAACCCCCTAATATATTCAATTTCTATATAAAATATCAAAAATAATCCACTAATGTATGTTTATATATTCAGTATAGACTCTTTTTTTAAATACCCAAACAATAGTCTGTTTTGTATTGTTTACAAAACTGATTAATAACAGAGGAAAAGCATCGTTTGCAAATATTACTTCAACGCAGTGAATATATTTCTGATTCCAATGATCATATAAAAAGAACACATTCATAGATTTTTTTAATGGCAGACCTAACAGAATAAAAGAGAAACTGTTGAAAAGGCACCAACAAGAAATTCAGAACTGGTAGTAGTAAAAATATCATTTAGCCTTGATATTTTACTTAAGCTAATTTAGCATCACTGAAAAGATAAGTGTGAATTGAGATTGCCGCTTTCCCCTCTGGTTTCGATTCAATAAAATGGGTATTGGTAGAAACAAAAACCATGTCCCTCCAAATAATAAAACTATTAAATTACCAAAATGAAACAATTATTGAATGCCTTAGCATCGTGCAAAAATGGCAAATTGGAATAACGGTCATAGTGATTGTATGTCCTCCATTGTCAGTGACTTCGAAATTTATTGTAAAGTCTGTAAAATATTGTTACAGAATCCCAAAAATCGCACGTACAAAGTCACTTAGCATCGCTAAAACATACACAGAAATTGGACCCGTTGGAAGCTAACAATTTTTACGAAAAACTCTGTGAAACTTTAATGGCGGCTAATATCCCAAAAATAAACTAGATAATCACACTTTCAAAACATTTCTCCAAAAATATACTGGTCGAAATGTTCCTGATCAGTACCTATGGATAGGTACATCTTTGTCACTGCCTCCCTCGCCAGATGGGGAACATGGTTGGAGGCTACTAGTTTTTATACAGAGAATTTAGATAGTTTACAAAATGTCGTTATATGTTTAAATGGCGATGCTCGAAGTATTTCTGAATGCAGGGAACTAGCACAAATCCTAAATTTAAAAAATCAGTTGTTATTCCTTCAGGAACACTTTGGAAATTTGCCTAAACTAATCACATACTTTGAAATTCGAAATCTCAAATTAAAAGATTCATTAACCACTTTAGATGTGGCTATTAATAATTTCAAAAGTATTCCAAGTGTTTTTGGATGTGACCTTCGGCACAAAATTAGAAGCCAGCTTTTGATAAAAATCTAGATTTAATAAAGTTACGGCAACGTGTATGGAAACAAACACACAAAATCTAACTGCTAAATACGCCGAAATAAAAGAATACTTCCAGTATGAACCTATAACCAGTTGCGATATAGAATGGCCGTTTTCTATCTACATGGATATACTTCATTCAAAAAAAAGAAATCTTACAGAAGAGAACCTTGAGTAAGTATTGCTAGTAAATATTAATACTTTGTATTTTGTATTTCATAGATTACCACCCACTTGTTATCCAATTATATAAATAATATTAAAACCTCTTAAAAAACACAACATTTCAATAGTGCGCCCATGGGCGATGAGTTATCGGCCTCTCGTGTCCGGTCTATAGTAATTATGCACTACATTTTTCTTTTCAACAACATTTTTGGTGATTTGTAATATTCTATAGATAATAGTTAATTGCAACTATCGAAGGCCTCTATCGAGAGTTATTATTGATACATACTAGTTACTATAAATAATGAAATAGAATTAATAACATGTAATTTTAAAAGTTGATTGATAATATTTTAGATCATTCGATAAATCTCTTAAACTGCACTTAAAAACAAATTTAATAGAAAATAGTGCTGATTATTCGTTATTATAGTTTAAGATTTTATTTTATCTGATATATATATATTAAGTTTGAAGACATTTTTATTTTATTTTCGAAAATTGTTTCTTAATGCATTTTGTACTACATTCTGTACTTGAATGATTTGTAAAAGAAAACAAAAACTGCTGGCTCCTCATTTGTGTTTATAATATCAACAACATGAAGGCCGATATAAGTGCTTCTACTAAGATCTGCTCTATAAGCAACCCGAATACATTATTTTTTTTAGATAGGTCAAGAACAACACTCGCCGCGTGTAGATACGAACTATATATTATATAACATTAAAATTCGTAGCCAAGTACACGAAAAATATAATTAATCTGTCATTATGCCGTAGATGCTATATTGGTTAGAAACTATAAATTAATAACAAAAAGTGAGGTGTGGCCACCACACGACTTTCTTATACGTATGAGCGTTTCAAATTATAGAATTTTAAGAATTTCTTTTACAAAAATTATTCAAAATCCTATTCTAAGTACTTCTATTCTCTTAATAAATCTCTATAGAATGCATACTTTGCAAGATATTATCAAAAAAGTGCTACTCGCTAAGAGTAAAAGTGCTACTTCCGGTCCGAATTTTGAAATTTCATATATACAAAAAAAAATTGCAAATCCAGTTTTAAATACTTTTATACTCTTGATAAATATATATAGAATGCATAACTTACGACATATTTGCAAAAAATTGCTATTCGATAAGGGTAAAAGTGGCACTTCCGGTCAGAATTTTGAATTTTTCTTTATACAAAAGATATTGAAAATTATGTTTTAAATACTTTTATATCCGTAACGTACTTGTCTAAAAAGCATGACTTGCGAAATATTCGCAAAAAACTGATTTTCGATAGGAGTAAAAGACCTACTTCCGGTAGGAATTTCGAAAAACGTTTTAAATAAAATTCTTCTCAATTTTAATTTTAAGTATATATGAATTCTTTATAAATTTGTTTAAATTTAGTAGTTGACAAAATATTGGCAAAATTCGATTTTTTTGATGAAGTAAACTACTACCTACTTCCGGTCTGTCGAGGTCGAAAATTTTCATCATCACAATACTTCCTTATACTACGTATAAGAAAGTAAAAAGAGTATTCTCTTCTATAAACTTAATAAAAACCATGCAACGGAACAAATTTAACTCATAATCTATAATAAGATTGTTACAAACTAAGCAATATATAGGAAATAATAGTTGCTACAATTTTCCTGTTGATAAAAAATTATTGACTCATATAAACAAACAAAATTTGTATACTTCATCAAGGGAAAATTAGTTTATTTGGAGTTGATTAATTTTTTCAATTCTTATTTTATTTTTGTATCTGTTTTTTAATAAAAACTATTTTTTCTGTAACAATGTTTGCCTCTATATTTGCAACCTACTGATTTTTCCCGACATCTACCGATTTTTTACTGTCGTTTTTACCGACTTTTGGATTTCTAGGATATCAAACATCGATGTTTTTAAACGTCCATAATTTTTTTTATAGATTTATTTTTTGGCAGTTTAACAAAAACTTTATTATAACTTAATTAATTTACGTCCTTAACAAAATGATATAAAAGATATCATTTTTGTAATACCGATGCAAAATATATAAAAATATATTAAATAAAAAAAATTATAACATTTCGTTAGTTCCTGTTTAAGAAACCAAAATTACATAAATGTTTATGTAAACGTTCGAAAATCATGTATTTCAAATTTTCATATACTATGATTTACTATAATAACAATTAATACTAACACTATCAGAATAAAACTAATATTAAACACTAAAATAACTACAATTACATTACTGTAAAAATTGGTTTGCAAAATTTTTAATGACGGCCTCATTGTTCAAAATGGCGCCCATCATTGTTAATATAAGCCTGCAACATTTGCCGCGTGGATAAAACAGAAGTTTCAATTTCCGCCTCCGATATGTTTCGTACTGCTGCTATAATTTTCTCCATTATATTTTGTCTTGTTGTAGGCCGGTTTTCGAAAACAATGTCGTTAACTCTCCCCCAAAAATAAAAATCTAGGATGTTGAGATCTGGTGACCTGGCGGGCCAGGGAAATATACTACCCCGTCCAATTCACTTGCCAGGATATGTCTGATCTGATAAATCCCGGACGCTTACCGCAAAATGCGCCGGGCACCCATCGTGCTGAAAAAATTTATCGCGGCGAACGTCCAGAGAGACATCTTCTGTTAGAAGGAGCAGCTCATTCATAAAAAAATTTAAATAAACCTCTCCAGTGAGATGTCGGTTAAAGAAAACGGGTCCAATAATTTTACCTCCTAGAATACCGCACCACACGTTTACCGACCAGCGGACCAATAGTTCATATTGTGCAAGTTCACACCACCATTGCTATTAAATGTTGCCTCATCCGTCCATAGGACGCGAGAAAGAATTTCGGGGTTTCCGCTACCATATTTAATAGCCATTGACAATAGTCAATCCGGCGATCGAAATCTTCAGCCATTAAAGCTTGATGAAGAACGATGTCATAAAGATACATCCTGAAAATAATATGGCAAACGCGAACAAAACTGTGAGATCAAATTTATCCAAACTTGTTAGACACTGTTTTAGGTAACTTACTGTTATAAAGTATTACTGTGGTCTATATAAACGGTAATTTCTTTTACAAAAATTATTCAAAATCCTATTCTAAGTACTTCTATTCTCTTAATAAATCTCTATAGAATGCATACTTTGCAAGATATTATCAAAAAAGTGCTACTCGCTAAGAGTAAAAGTGCTACTTCCGGTCCGAATTTTGAAATTTCATATATACAAAAAAAAATTGCAAATCCAGTTTTAAATACTTTTATACTCTTGATAAATATATATTGTGCTGAGTAACAATATTGATGTTTGGCACTGTATATTTTTGAACAAGTTGGAAGGATTATTTAATTTTACTAATTTTTCTTTGTGACTGTTATAGTAAAATATTTAAACTAAAAAAGAACAGTTGTGTATACTTAAAATGTTATTTATTACAATAAAGATGTGTGCAGTCAATTATGAAAACAGTACTTGAAGGAGTTGTAGTGGACCAGGTTCTTGGTGGCAGTAATTTTCATTGGTATCTGAAAATGGAGATTTAAATATTATAATTTATGTAAAAATGTAGTTTGAAATCTTGTAAAACTTGTCTAATTAACAATAATGTAAAGTAAAATAATTTAATGTTAATTGTTGAAGTATGAAGGAAACAACTTGGTAAATAATTTCGCGGGTAAAGTTTGAATAAGCGGATCTGTCAAAATTGACATTTACAGAAAATTTTGATTAGCAATATTTTTTGAAGTACAAAGTCTTAGTAATTCATTATTATAAATTAATAGAGATTTAATAGAGAAGGTTTACTAAAGTTTGAAAAGCACTGAAACGTATCAATAAAGTTTTATAATACCATTTTGAACAAGAATTGTGAGAAAAGGAATTTAATTGGATGAAATTAGAAAACGAAAATATTGTCTTGGTGACGATAAACAAACAACAAAATTGAAAAATATTTTTCAAGAAAGGCGCGTGTACTTTTCGGAAAATCACGATTTTATTCCGAAAAGTATATCTTAAATTCACTAAAACCGCGAAAGTTGGTGCTTAAAGTGTTCTTTTCAGCATAGAAAATATTTATTGACGGTAGAATCAAAATATATTATAAAGAAGCATAAAATTATTCAATAATTTCATAGTAATTTAATTAATTGGTATCCTGTATGAATAAAGAAGATATTATATAAGGAAAATAAATATCAAAAGATTACTTACCAAATATTAACCAAGTCCGAGCGGAATATTGGATCCATCAGTTGCACTAAATGGTAAATTAATTAGAGGATCCGATAACCCATATATATTTCCGAAGAGGTCTAGTTCAGTGTCAAGTCGAGATAGAAGTACAGCTGCATTTAAATCCAGAAGATATCCCGCAGTTTTCGAGGACACAACAAGATACATCTTGTAAGATATAACCGAAGCAGTTCCAGATCCTGAAGGAGAACGAGGATACACCAAGAAGTCGTGCTAGGAGGGTTTCCAGAGAGTTACCAGTTGCACAGAACGAGTCCAGTAAGATCCTGTGGAAAAAAAAAAGAAAACATAATTTAAACAAACCAGAGATAGAAGAAAAATATTAACAAGAGGTTGTATAATTTTTAAATAAGGAAAATTTGAATTTATTTAATTGTATATCGAGTAAAAGTCATAAATATTATTTAGAATTGATTACTAGTATAAAACAAGTATAGAAATACGTTTTGTTAAAAGATTAAATCTCTATTTTCATAAAAAGTTACAGAATATGCACATATATAAATGAATTGACATGACCTTGGTACTATAACATACCTTCAACTTGTTTAATAGTTTATAGACGAAGGTTATTTATATTTAATAAAATTGCATCGTTTTTATGCATGCTAAATTGAAAAAGATAATTAAATAGAATTTTGTACATACCTTTTGAATAAATAACATTTGCTGACATCCTTCATATAACAATAAACGTACAGGTGCGATTAGACAGGTTAACAATCTATGTACATGTCGTATAACTATTTTGGATGTATATTTTCGAATCAAGATTTTTATATTTGTTGTCATTAAACTAGTATTGTGGCGAAATTCTTCTTTTTATTTGGTAAAATAGTAACATTGTATTAGACATTTTCATTACGGACATAGAAGCTGATAAGTCAATGACCTACAAGTAAACAAAAATAAAATAGCATTATAAAGAAGATAGTGAGAGGAAAAGTATACATACCGTACTATTGTTATCCTATAAGAGGGATAATTTATTAGCAGCAATATTCTCCTCATTATAAGATTAAGTATAACAAGATTATTAGAAACATTTAAATTGTTATTTTTATGTAGCAGTGTATAACGGCAAATACCTAAGCGACATCTTTATAAAAGTAAATGAAATGCTAGTACTGCGCGGTTAAAAATAAAAACTAGCTACATTTATAGGAAAGTCATACCATAAAGAAGTGATGAATCGTAATTAATATTTGAAAGAGTAGGAGATTAATTTTTATTTCTAAATGCATTAAATAATATTATTATTAAAAAAAAAAAAGAATTAATTAAATTGATTTAGAATAAAACTGAGTAGTGTTTGGGCATAGATAAAAGAAATAAAGAAACCTATTATAGCATATGAGTATATTAATTTTGGTGCCAAGATTTTAAAATATTATATACTGAGTGATACATTATCATTATCATAGATTATAACCTGAGATTAATTGAGTAAATTTGAATGACTAGGTAAGAGAGGAGATATTATTAGCAATACAAATAACAAGATTTGAGTACATTAGGGTATATTATTTATTATATGTGTTGCAAGTATATTATCCCCTCCACTAGTGCATTTTATGGCGTGCCCAACGTGGAGCAATTAAAATAAGACTCGCAAATAGTATTTTGATTATTTTATTAATTTTGATTAGGTGTTTGTAATTTATATTACCCTCCTTAGCTCATTTTATGACGTATCTAACGTGAAGAAATTAAAATAAGACTCGTAACAACATATTTCAAATATTTTATTAATCATAGTAATAGCGGTAACATTAGTATACATTTTACAAAGGTAATTAATTCAGCTTAAAACATATCAAGGTATAAGAAATTGTGTACTTTAATTATTCAAAATGAATACCAGATCTAAGAGTAACTTTGGATTAAATAGATCTGAATCATCTAGTGACAGTGAAGAGGAAGTAGGTCAGGATGTGAATGTACCAGAGGGAGGAGAACTTACATTACAAGTTCAGGAAGGTATTGAACAGACAGGGGAAACACAGGATAGAGGTGATAAGGTGGAAATTCAAGGAGAGACTTCTAAAATAGAAATGTCGACACCAGTAGTAGATTGTGGATCAATTTTACAGATGTTAAAACAGATGAATGAAGATAATAAAAAGATTAACGAAGAAAATAAAAAGAGTATGGAAGTATTGAGTGGTAAATTAGACAAGACGAGCGAGGAAGCTAAGAAAAATAGGGATGAGGATAAAAAAGAATTAGGTGATAAGTTGGATAAATTGGATAAAACGAACGAAGAAAGTAAAAAGAATTTAATTGATTTAAAGGAAGAATTAAATGGGAAATTTGACAAGGTGAGTGAAGAGAATAAGAAGAATTTAGTGGATTTGAAGGAAGAATTAAGTGGTAAATTGGATAAGGCTAGTAAGGATACTAGAGAAGAGAATAAAAGAAATCTTGAAGAATTAAAGGAATCTTTATTAAGAAATACCGAAGAAAAGGTTATAAAACTTACTACAGAAATGGATAATAGGGAAGTTAAAATGCGCAAAGAAATGGATGACAAACTGAAGATTAAGGATACTGAAGTTAAAACTCTTATTACAAATAAAGTACAAGAGGTTGAAGGTAAAGTAAAGGTAGTACAAGAAAACGTTAAACAATTAGAAAAGAACAATAGTGAGATACATAAGGAGTTAGCTAAACGCATACGAGAGGAAGTTGATCAGGTTAGCAAAGATGTTACGGACAAGACAGAAAAATTGGCGGAGAATTTAAATAAGAAGATAGAAAATACTGAGGATAAGTGTTTGAAAGATATTAGAGTATTAACAATGTCTACGAGTGTTCAGAAATCTGGAATAGAAGAGGTTTTAAAAGAGTGCGAGGTTCAGAAATTAGAGTTGAAAGAACTTTTGTTGAAATCTAAAAATATTAAAACACCACAAGCTACTTGTACACCGTCTTATCATATATTGAATAACGGTATAAGAATTGAAAATATTACTCATTTTAGCGGAGATAAAATGACGACACATCCCATGGCATATTTAACTAACATCTTAAGATACATAGAAGAGATACAGGATTTTAGGAGCCAAATGAATATTATTCGAGCGACTTTAAACAATGGTGCAGCGGATTGGTTTCAAAGGGTTGAAGACAGTTGCGATGATTTAAGTAAGTTTGTGGAATTATTTAAAAACAATTACTGGAGTGAGACGCAGCAAAGCAGAGCACATCAGAGGCTGTTAACAGGGAGATATCAGCCAGGTAAATCTTCGAGGGAGGCTTATGCACAAAGAATGTTTAATTATTGTAGATACATCTCACATTTAGACGAACAGACCATATCTCAACATTTGTTGCAACATTTTATTCTTGTTGATACACATGCAAATATTTGTCAAAATGTAACAGATATGAATGGGTTGATCAACATACTTAGACGATTAGATGATTATTCAGACGGCGCGAAAATATAGGTAAGACACAGTATTAGGAAGACTGTACTGTGAAAGTGATTAACGCCACTTCCTAAATCTGAGTTATATTAAATCTTCCGAAATTATAGGTAAGACACAATATTGGGAGATTGTATTGTGTAAGTGAGTAACGACACTTCCTAAATCTGAGTTACGACAAATCATCCAATTTATTACGACAAATCATCCATAATGATTTATTACGACAAATCATCCACAATGATTTATTACGACAAATCATCCACAACAATGTAATAAGAAAAATCATCCACAATGATATAACATGACAAATAATTCACGTTATTTTCATAAGTAAGAAAATATTAGGAGATTAAACTGTAAAAGGAGAAATGACATTATTTCTCTGAATCATACTAATTCATACCTAGGAAATTTTAGTCAGGACAGAAGATAAGAAAGGAGATCGTCTTCTGAAGGTACTTACGATACCTGCTTATCCAAGTAACATGTAGATCTCAAAATTTTTAAAAGTTAGTGACAAATAGAGACCTGTTGTTTATTAGAAAATAAATAATCATATAGTACTGAAGTATTAGGAGGACATAAATACCTTATAATAAGATAGGGGCATGACCAGATACAGATAACAAATTGATAAGAAAGGGGCATATTAAATTTCGCTTTCTTTAAAATAAATAAAAGACATAATGATGAAACAGATATACATGTATACAGACAAGTTCATGTTTATCGAAAAATAATTTGAATTTATAGAGAGATTTTCAGATAAAGAATGTACATAAAGTATTCCGGTATTATATTAGATTAGTTTAGTTATAGGTCTGTTACAATTATTAGTTATTAAAAAAAAAAAATGATGATTAATTAAAGAAAAAAATAAGTTATATCCTCATTCCCATATTGTATATAAATTTGTAAATAACCATAAGAGAAGGTAATATAAGTAATCTTACTAGTAAATAGATTTGCCTGAGTATTAAAATGGAATGAAATGGATAAAGAAGTTGTATAGAGGATAAATAACCTTGAGCCTTATAAAATTAAAAAGAATGTTTCAGAATAAGTAAAGCACTGAAGAAAGTTAGAAAATAGTTATCAAGATGTAACAAACATGTTAGGTGATGAAGAAATGGAAAAGAAAGAAGTTAAGAAGAGCCTCTTAAAAATAAAATATGTTAGATGAAAGTAAATGCTTACAATAAATAGTAAATATTAAAAGTACCATAAGAATATGGAATTATTATAGAGTGTATATGTATAAAAGGGTGAAAAATACCCAAAATGATATAAAATATAGGACCAAAAGTGTCTAAAAATGAATTATATAGGTAACGTAAGCCTTTAAAAACGATAAGTAAAAAAAATATGGACTTTCCATAAATGAAAGTATAGGGGATGACGAAAATGTCAATTATAGGGAAAAAGGGAATTTGTTCGAATGAGAACAGTATATAATGAAAATAATATATAATTAGTAAGCATAGTGAATCATTCTTAAAGAGGCAAATAAGTAACTGAGGCATAGACAGATAAAAAGAATATGTTATTCACCTATTTATGTAAAAGTTAGTACAGATAATATTTTTATAAGAAGTTTGAGTTAGGAAACACAGAAAAACATATATGCAAGTAATGTTAAAAAGTTTGATGGCAATTAATAAAAATATAGATATTTTAATAAGGTATTGGAACATTAAGAAAGATTATAATACATAGTACGATAAATAATGGAACAAAAATTTCTTATACAGGTCATAGACATCCATTTAAATAAATAAATTTATACTTTTATAATTAAAATGAAAATAAAGAAAAGCCTTATATTACTTTTGGACTTATAAGAAAGTTGAGTTTTATAGTTATGAGTGTCACAAATAATTTAGAATTTAAACACTGTTATGTACAGATAGTTATAAATAAATGTTATATGATATTACCAAATAATAGAAGATTCATTTGAAATCTGTTAAAGGATTTAGTAGATTAAAATAATTGTTTTGAGCACATTGATAAACATGTTAATTATCAGATTTTGTTTAATAAATATAAATTTTGATTCGAGTTGAAAATTTACATTTTTTAAAAGGGGCATATGTGCTGAGTAACAATATTGATGTTTGGCACTGTATATTTTTGAACAAGTTGGAAGGATTATTTAATTTTACTAATTTTTCTTTGTGACTGTTATAGTAAAATATTTAAACTAAAAAAGAACAGTTGTGTATACTTAAAATGTTATTTATTACAATAAAGATGTGTGCAGTCAATTATGAAAACAGTACTTGAAGGAGTTGTAGTGGACCAGGTTCTTGGTGGCAGTAATTTTCATTGGTATCTGAAAATGGAGATTTAAATATTATAATTTATGTAAAAATGTAGTTTGAAATCTTGTAAAACTTGTCTAATTAACAATAATGTAAAGTAAAATAATTTAATGTTAATTGTTGAAGTATGAAGGAAACAACTTGGTAAATAATTTCGCGGGTAAAGTTTGAATAAGCGGATCTGTCAAAATTGACATTTACAGAAAATTTTGATTAGCAATATTTTTTGAAGTACAAAGTCTTAGTAATTCATTATTATAAATTAATAGAGATTTAATAGAGAAGGTTTACTAAAGTTTGAAAAGCACTGAAACGTATCAATAAAGTTTTATAATACCATTTTGAACAAGAATTGTGAGAAAAGGAATTTAATTGGATGAAATTAGAAAACGAAAATATTGTCTTGGTGACGATAAACAAACAACAAAATTGAAAAATATTTTTCAAGAAAGGCGCGTGTACTTTTCGGAAAATCACGATTTTATTCCGAAAAGTATATCTTAAATTCACTAAAACCGCGAAAGTTGGTGCTTAAAGTGTTCTTTTCAGCATAGAAAATATTTATTGACGGTAGAATCAAAATATATTATAAAGAAGCATAAAATTATTCAATAATTTCATAGTAATTTAATTAATTGGTATCCTGTATGAATAAAGAAGATATTATATAAGGAAAATAAATATCAAAAGATTACTTACCAAATATTAACCAAGTCCGAGCGGAATATTGGATCCATCAGTTGCACTAAATGGTAAATTAATTAGAGGATCCGATAACCCATATATATTTCCGAAGAGGTCTAGTTCAGTGTCAAGTCGAGATAGAAGTACAGCTGCATTTAAATCCAGAAGATATCCCGCAGTTTTCGAGGACACAACAAGATACATCTTGTAAGATATAACCGAAGCAGTTCCAGATCCTGAAGGAGAACGAGGATACACCAAGAAGTCGTGCTAGGAGGGTTTCCAGAGAGTTACCAGTTGCACAGAACGAGTCCAGTAAGATCCTGTGGAAAAAAAAAAGAAAACATAATTTAAACAAACCAGAGATAGAAGAAAAATATTAACAAGAGGTTGTATAATTTTTAAATAAGGAAAATTTGAATTTATTTAATTGTATATCGAGTAAAAGTCATAAATATTATTTAGAATTGATTACTAGTATAAAACAAGTATAGAAATACGTTTTGTTAAAAGATTAAATCTCTATTTTCATAAAAAGTTACAGAATATGCACATATATAAATGAATTGACATGACCTTGGTACTATAACATACCTTCAACTTGTTTAATAGTTTATAGACGAAGGTTATTTATATTTAATAAAATTGCATCGTTTTTATGCATGCTAAATTGAAAAAGATAATTAAATAGAATTTTGTACATACCTTTTGAATAAATAACATTTGCTGACATCCTTCATATAACAATAAACGTACAGGTGCGATTAGACAGGTTAACAATCTATGTACATGTCGTATAACTATTTTGGATGTATATTTTCGAATCAAGATTTTTATATTTGTTGTCATTAAACTAGTATTGTGGCGAAATTCTTCTTTTTATTTGGTAAAATAGTAACATTGTATTAGACATTTTCATTACGGACATAGAAGCTGATAAGTCAATGACCTACAAGTAAACAAAAATAAAATAGCATTATAAAGAAGATAGTGAGAGGAAAAGTATACATACCGTACTATTGTTATCCTATAAGAGGGATAATTTATTAGCAGCAATATTCTCCTCATTATAAGATTAAGTATAACAAGATTATTAGAAACATTTAAATTGTTATTTTTATGTAGCAGTGTATAACGGCAAATACCTAAGCGACATCTTTATAAAAGTAAATGAAATGCTAGTACTGCGCGGTTAAAAATAAAAACTAGCTACATTTATAGGAAAGTCATACCATAAAGAAGTGATGAATCGTAATTAATATTTGAAAGAGTAGGAGATTAATTTTTATTTCTAAATGCATTAAATAATATTATTATTAAAAAAAAAAAAGAATTAATTAAATTGATTTAGAATAAAACTGAGTAGTGTTTGGGCATAGATAAAAGAAATAAAGAAACCTATTATAGCATATGAGTATATTAATTTTGGTGCCAAGATTTTAAAATATTATATACTGAGTGATACATTATCATTATCATAGATTATAACCTGAGATTAATTGAGTAAATTTGAATGACTAGGTAAGAGAGGAGATATTATTAGCAATACAAATAACAAGATTTGAGTACATTAGGGTATATTATTTATTATATGTGTTGCAAGTATATTATCCCCTCCACTAGTGCAATATAGAATGCATAACTTACGACATATTTGCAAAAAATTGCTATTCGATAAGGGTAAAAGTGGCACTTCCGGTCAGAATTTTGAATTTTTCTTTATACAAAAGATATTGAAAATTATGTTTTAAATACTTTTATATCCGTAACGTACTTGTCTAAAAAGCATGACTTGCGAAATATTCGCAAAAAACTGATTTTCGATAGGAGTAAAAGACCTACTTCCGGTAGGAATTTCGAAAAACGTTTTAAATAAAATTCTTCTCAATTTTAATTTTAAGTATATATGAATTCTTTATAAATTTGTTTAAATTTAGTAGTTGACAAAATATTGGCAAAATTCGATTTTTTTGATGAAGTAAACTACTACTTCCGGTCTGTCGAGGTCGAAAATTTTCATCATCACAATACTTCCTTATACTACGTATAAGAAAGTAAAAAGAGTATTCTCTTCTATAAACTTAATAAAAACCATGCAACGGAACAAATTTAACTCATAATCTATAATAAGATTGTTACAAACTAAGCAATATATAGGAAATAATAGTTGCTACAATTTTCCTGTTGATAAAAAATTATTGACTCATATAAACAAACAAAATTTGTATACTTCATCAAGCGAAAATTAGTTTATTTGGAGTTGATTAATTTTTTCAATTCTTATTTTATTTTTGTATCTGTTTTTTAATAAAAACTATTTTTTCTGTAACAATGTTTGCCTCTATATTTGCAACCTACTGATTTTTCCCGACATCTACCGATTTTTTACTGTCGTTTTTACCGACTTTTGGATTTCTAGGATATCAAACATCGATGTTTTTAAACGTCCATAATTTTTTTTATAGATTTATTTTTTGGCAGTTTAACAAAAACTTTATTATAACTTAATTAATTTACGTCCTTAACAAAATGATATAAAAGATATCATTATTCAAAAAAATTAATAAAAGTAATACATACATTTTTCTATTCCGGTGCTATAAAGTTCACTTTACGACACCCGTTTTGGTTGGATAAAGTATTACTTTATCGCACGCTAATTTTATTTTTTTGAAGTTGGTAACAAAAAAAATGGAACCAAATCGTATTTAAATGTCAAAATATAAGCCTTTAAAGTAACAAAAATGTGCAATAAAATTGTACAAAGAATAAAAAGCACACATGCTAACATTTCACTTAGGTACTAATTAGCAATATAAATTGTTAAGCAGAGTTGGATGATAAGTTTTCGGATGCTACTATTGACATTTACTTACCATGTTGAATAGTACCGCGCGATCATTTAAATTCTAAATTAGAGCAGGCTGTGAAATTTAAATTAAGTTGGTATATAAGTACTAATTTACAATTTGAATTGTCAAAGTGACGTTTCTAAATGTTAATTAATCAATAATTGACATTCTGGACAACCTAATAAAAAAAATCCCGCCTGCTATAATTTAGAATTTAAATGATCGCGTGGTACAACTGTTATAAAAGTTTGTTTTGATAAATATGTAGAGAGTTTGTGGACGAAAGATTTTGTAAATTGTCTTCTGCTACTTTGCGAATCTCTGGGGACGTACAGTTATTTATTTCGTCCTTTTTGTTGATAATTTGAAATAATTTATTGTATCAATCAGTCTGAATTTTAAACACAATTACATATAGCACCACCGCTATTCAAATATTTAAAACGTTCTACTTAAAAATCAGAGTAACCAACTTCAGAAAAGCAAAATTTCTAAAATATTCGAACAAAACATGTCTCTTATTTTAAGCTTTTTTGAACTTTTAATAACCGAAATAGAAAAAATAGTATAAAATACACGTTTCATAAGACATATTGCGCACTTGTTCTTTAGAAAACTCGCCTAGCGGCTCGTTTTCTAAACTTGAACGCGTGCGCAAATATCGTGTCTCTTGAAACTTGTATTTTAATATACTATTATAATATGTAGTTAACGTTAGAAACTACTCAAAAAAAAACTATATAAAAAATAGTATATTAAAATACAAGTTTCATAAGACACGATTTTTGCGCACGCGTTCAAGTTTAGAAAACGAGCCGCTAGGCGAGTTTTCTAAAGAACAAGTGCGCAATATGTCTTATTGCTTTTCTGAAGTTGGTTACTCTGATTTTTAAGTAGAACGTTTTAAATATTTGAATATCGGTGGTGCTATATGTAATTGTGTTTAAAATTCAGACTGATTTATACAATAAATTATTTCAAATTATCAACAAAAAGGACGAAATAAATAACTGTACGTCCCCAGAGATTCGCAAAGTAGCAGAAGACAATTTACAAAATCTTTCGTCCACAAACTCTCTACATATTTATCAAAACAAACTTTTATAACAGTTGTACCACGCGATCATTTAAATTCTAAATTATAGCAGGCGGGATTTTTTTTATTAGGTTGTCCAGAATGTCAATTATTGATTAATTAACATTTAGAAACGTCACTTTGACAATTGAAATTGTAAATTAGTACTTATATACCAACTTAATTTAAATTTCACAGCCTGCTCTAATTTAGAATTTAAATGATCGCGCGGTACTATTCAACATGGTAAGTAAATGTCAATAGTAGCATCCGAAAACTTATCATCCAACTCTGCTTAACAATTTATATTGCTAATTAGTACCTAAGTGAAATGTTAGCATGTGTGCTTTTTATTCTTTGTACAATTTTATTGCACATTTTTGTTACTTTAAAGGCTTATATTTTGACATTTAAATACGATTTGGTTCCATTTTTTTTGTTACCAACTTCAAAAAAATAAAATTAGCGTGCGATAAAGTAATACTTTATGCAACCAAAAGGGGTGTGGTAAAGTGAACTTTATAGCACCGGAATAGAAAAACAATATTATGCAATTACGCATGAAACAACCACATGACTTAAATCGTCTGATACTTAAACAATAGATATAGGTATACATTTACGTGTATCAAAACTTTTAAGAGAACGATTTCTATTTGGGATTTTATAGTCTTGCATTTTTTTTGACTACCCTGGCAAATACCGAGATACATATGGATATGGTTTTATATTTCTGATGTGTCATCTTACATTTAATACGTGTATCGTCGTGTATGATTGTATGCACTAGGGAATTTCCCGATGAAGTATACATCGGTAATGTCTATCTCCCTTCTTTTTCTATGAAAATACGTTTACCTCCTTCACTCATTCTGCATGCATACATAATTTAACTTTTATTCTGCACATTAAAAGTACTATAAATTTATGTATTTAATTATATATTATTTAAATATTTATACTAAGTAATATTTAAAAGAGCCTAAAATGAAGTATTCGAATTTATATGATATAGCACTGTGAAATTTAAATACTTCTTTTATTCGTCGTATCCTCGTAGCCTGTATGTGAGGTGTTAATTTGGAAACATTTTTGTATTTGTCAACAGAGGACGCTGTTTTATTTTGTGATTATAGTGCAAATACATTCTGTCAAGCTTAAAAGTTCGATGTTCACTATATAAATATTTCTTCTAACATCGATAGTTTATCGATAAATCTAAATTGCAAACTTCGAACATCGATGCTAAAATACCGATGTTCAATGAACATCGATGTTTATCGCCCAACCCTAGTTTGTATCAGATCATATTCAGATCAGGTTTATCGTGTTTATATTATGAATATTGTACTGTCTATCCCTCTTTTAGTTGTTTTAACAGAAGGTAAGTGGCATTTTATATAGTATGTCAGAATATTACGATGTCATATTAATTTTTAGGTTGTATTATGGATATTACCAATCTATTTTTAAGTACTGCTCAGGTTTGTGAGGCATTAAACGGAACGCCGTCTTCCAGAACTTCACTGAAGGTGAAAACATTTTAAAATGCAAACATTTAATTCTATGCGAGGCGACAGAAATGACAAAGAAGGCAATTCACATATATGCATTATGCCTCCAGACAAGTGCATTAGATCCCCCACCTCACACAATCGAATGAATTCTTGAAATTGTGGAAAATGCGGAGGTGAAACTAACAAAGATCAGTTGCACATGTGAAGCAGTAGATGGAAGTCAGTGCAAACACATTGTTTGCTACTTTGTTATATTGCAATAGTTGTATCAATTACAATAATTGAATAACACAACTTAATAATTTTTTTTTTGATTAAATTTTAGAAATGAAAGCCCTTGTTAGAAACAAAGTGTTTTACCCAGCAAGAGGTTGTAACATCGGATCTAACAGTGGAGATGCAGGGATTTTGCTTTGACACATTAGTAAATGCCAAACCAGACAGCGTATTGGCAAAACATCAGTAAGTTATGTTCATTATGTCATTATTGTAGCAGTAAATAACATAAATGAATATTGATTATAGCAAGGGACGTAAGCATGGAAAGACTTGAGATTGTCAACAATGTTGAAGAGGTTGATGAGCAAATGGTGTCGATGATTGAAGTCGTCAGTGGCATTTCTCAGAGAGCAAAATGAACTCATGATGTGGTTGTGTTCAGTGAATATATCTTCTTTTTGAACATTGCAAAGATGTTTTTAATTTGAAATTAGTCTGCAATGAACCTCTTCAATTATGCAGAAATACCTGTATAAGATCTGCAGATAATAATGCAAGACAACAATGGAAATTGGCTAGGCAGTTTAGAATAATTGGATCCCGATGCTATTTCATATTCACATATAGCAAAGACAATTGGTTAAAAAAATGTTTCAGTTATTTTTGACCATCATTATATTGCAATAAAAATATGCTGCATGGAATAGCATTTGAGCAGAAAGCACGAGACTGCTATATGAAAGAGAAAAACCTAAAATTCAGACAGGTTTAATAGTTAATAAGGACAATCCATGGCTCGGCTATTCACTGACAGGATCATTTTAGGAGACAATGGAAAACCTATACAGCTTCTTGAGATATAATGTTTGGGTCAAGGTAAGAAAAAAACATAAAAACAAAAATTTTATTTAACAATAATTAATATTTTTAGGGTAGACCAAAACTATTTTAGGAATGGTATTGTTGAAAAACATCATCCATACTATCACCAACTACAAGGCCAACTATATTTAACGAACAGAAAATATTGCTTACTTTTTACTTGGACTCCAAATGAATATGAAGTTATTCGTATTAAAAAGGATGTACAATGGGACTCTGACATATTAGAAAACTTTTACTTTAATGTATTTCTCCCCTATATTCTAAATAATAAAGATACATAAAATATTTTATCAATTGCACAATTTGACTAATAAACAAATTATAAATACGATAAAATTTCTTAATATTTTTTTTAATAAAATCTACACCTTCAGATATTTTGTTTATGAAGTAAATATAGAAAAATAAAACAAGATATTAAAGTAGACACATTTATTCATTGTTATAGTATTGTTCAACCGCTTTTAATAATGGGTATTGCAAATTTGTCAATGCAGCAACATCGTGGAATATAACTGTGGCATAAGATAAAAGTGTTTTTGGTATGAAATTTAAAATACTAAACACTTTCATACACTGTATGGCTCATTCAACATGTATTCGTGCACGAGCTATATATTCAGTTTGCTGCAGTTGCTCTGTTGTAAATTGAGACGTGGTCAAAAATAGTGGAATATTGAGAGAAACACCAGCTGGTAGTAAATCCCTTATGAGGAATCCTTTGTCAGCTATCACAAGATCCCCAGGTAACAGCTGCTGAAGAATTCCACATGACTGCACTGTTTTCTTATCTGATGTAGACCCAGGGTATAGTTTGCTCACATATGTGATTACATCATTTGGAGCTATATCAGCCCTTTCCAAGTATTCCTATGTTTATAGGAACTATAGATCTGTTTCTGTTTAGCCATGGATTCTTGGGGTACAGCTGTATATAATTCTGTACAATAGTACAATCTAATATTATTCTATAATTTGTAAAAGAAGTGAAGCAGTTTGGCAAACAAGATATATTTTTGTTCCTAGATAGAATTTCTTTCATTAACTGAAAATTTCATGAATTAAATGAACATGTGTTATTAAAATATTTGAAACAGTTGCTTGTTTGTAATCCCAAATCTTCATGTGGAAAGTTTTGGCGTAGCTTCATTAATGTCATCAACAACTGATCTGTTCAGGACAATTTCCCAACATGCCATTTCAGGTAATTATTTATCCAGCGTTTCAAATATAGTGCTGGTAGGAAGTCCTGTATACAAAAGTACTAACTTGTCTTTTCCTTGGATATGATTATATGAAAACTGAACAGATAATTGTTTTATGACGACATATTCTTCATTTATTAGTCTCACCCATTATTTATATGTACATACCTAAGAATAGCAATTCTAATAACACATTGTTGATAGAAATTAGATAAAACTTTTTAATATGGCGAAATAGGTTTGTTTGGGAGCACTTACTCCATCTATTTATACAACCAACATTGCTTCTTAAATTATATATGACAGGCATAGGTAACAATACGCATATTAAACTTATAAGTATGTATATTTAAATTCAATATACTAAAAAATCATCTTTAGTTTATTAAATTTAAATTGTTTTTTATCACATTATCATCT
This sequence comes from Amphimallon solstitiale, assembly GCA_963170755.1. Classification (NCBI taxonomy): domain Eukaryota; kingdom Metazoa; phylum Arthropoda; class Insecta; order Coleoptera; family Scarabaeidae; genus Amphimallon; species Amphimallon solstitiale. The sequence continues at coordinate 49,679,266 of OY720684.1, read as the reverse complement.
ATCTAAATATTTATTTATGCACAATATTATCTAATTAATATTAAAGAACATGTTAAATACATTGTATTTAAATAAATATTTAATCGCAATACCTAACTGTTAAATGTGTTAAATATATCCAATTATTAGTATTTGCTCTTTATACTACACCAATTATTTATAATTATTAATTCAAGATTTTTTTAAATTCAAATTACGTAATGAATTGTACATATGAGATCCAAATACGCTATACCCTTCCTCTATGCACGCCCGAAGGCGATTGTCTAGTTGAGTAGCTCCGCTTGAACAAAAATCGTCGATCTAGTGACATCTACATGCGCTTATGTTAAGTACTCAACGCTCGGAGTTTGTCGGCTTTTTATGCGCAGTCGCACTTGCTGGTATCTGAAACTCTTATCTCGCATATATATATATATATATATATATATATATATATATAATTAAATTTCTTGGACGATTTAGAGGTCAATACTAATTTCAAATTAATTAAAATTAGTTTAATTGTTAATTAGGTAATTTTTAATCTTTAAAAATTACCCAGCGGTCCAGGAATCGAACCCGAAATCTCCTGATTACTAGTCAGGTGTGTTATCCACTACACTACCACGGGCTTTCGGTCTTGACTCCTTTAATTGTACTGATATACATATACATATACATATAGCAAGTAACAGATGGAAAGTATTGCTGGTATACCAGCGTATATAAGCACCGAAACGTCCATGTGCTGTATATGATAAATAATTCTAAATTTTTCTTGACCTTATTCACATATTCATGTGCATATATATAATTAAATTTCTTGGACGATTTAGAGGTCAATACTAATTTCAAATTAATTAAAATTAGTTTAATTGTTAATTAGGTAATTTTTAATCTTTAAAAATTACCCAGCGGTCCAGGAATCGAACCCGAAATCTCCTGATTACTAGTCAGGTGTGTTATCCACTACACTACCACGGGCTTTCGGTCTTGACTCCTTTAATTGTACTGATATACATATACATATACATATAGCAAGTAACAGATGGAAAGTATTGCTGGTATACCAGCGTATATAAGCACCGAAACGTCCATGTGCTGTATATGATAAATAATTCTAAATTTTTCTTGACCTTATTCACATATTCATGTGCATATATATAATTAAATTTCTTGGACGATTTAGAGGTCAATACTAATTTCAAATTAATTAAAATTAGTTTAATTGTTAATTAGGTAATTTTTAATCTTTAAAAATTACCCAGCGGTCCAGGAATCGAACCCGAAATCTCCTGATTACTAGTCAGGTGTGTTATCCACTACACTACCACGGGCTTTCGGTCTTGACTCCTTTAATTGTACTGATATACATATACATATACATATAGCAAGTAACAGATGGAAAGTATTGCTGGTATACCAGCGTATATAAGCACCGAAACGAATATGTGAATAAGGTCAAGAAAAATTTAGAATTATTTATCATATACAGCACATGGACGTTTCGGTGCTTATATACGCTGGTATACCAGCAATACTTTCCATCTGTTACTTGCTATATGTATATGTATATGTATATCAGTACAATTAAAGGAGTCAAGACCGAAAGCCCGTGGTAGTGTAGTGGATAACACACCTGACTAGTAATCAGGAGATTTCGGGTTCGATTCCTGGACCGCTGGGTAATTTTTAAAGATTAAAAATTACCTAATTAACAATTAAACTAATTTTAATTAATTTGAAATTAGTATTGACCTCTAAATCGTCCAAGAAATTTAATTATATATATGCACATGAATATGTGAATAAGGTCAAGAAAAATTTAGAATTATTTATCATATACAGCACATGGACATTTCGGTGCTTATATACGCTGGTATACCAGCAATACTTTCCATCTGTTACTTGCTATATGTATATGTATATGTATATCAGTACAATTAAAGGAGTCAAGACCGAAAGCCCGTGGTAGTGTAGTGGATAACACACCTGACTAGTAATCAGGAGATTTCGGGTTCGATTCCTGGACCGCTGGGTAATTTTTAAAGATTAAAAATTACCTAATTAACAATTAAACTAATTTTAATTAATTTGAAATTAGTATTGACCTCTAAATCGTCCAAGAAATTTAATTATATATATGCACATGAATATGTGAATAAGGTCAAGAAAAATTTAGAATTATTTATATATATATATATATATATTCGTATGAAACTACATGACAGGTACAAGAAAAGAAACATATACAGGGTGTAGATAAAGTCTGGAACAAAATTAATATTTCTGTTATCTTCGGTTTGATGGAAAAACCCTGAAACAGGTTGATTTTGTTTTTATCCCGTGCACTTTATAACATCGTGAATTTAATTCTGTCGTCATCTGGTTGCGCGCGGGCGTGACGTCATTAGTTTTTTCAAATGGTAACCCGCCACATTTATTACCCGTTGTCGTTAGGTATTCCATTGTGCACGCAACGGTATAAAAAGTTTGGTACCTTACATAACAATTTTTGGGAGAAAAATGCTTTCGAATTTCAAAAAATTAAAATTTTATTTCTAATGAAAAACTAATCAAAAATTATTTTAAAAAATCAGATAAATTATAATCCGAGGTTTATCTTGGATTGTCGTCAAACAAGACACCAAAAAAATGTCAACGGAAGTGTTCAAATTGTCCGCCATTGGCCATTTGACACTGGCCGAGACGGTCGTACACCCTTTCTACGACACGTCATATTGACAGTTCATTACTTGGTGTTTGAACTTATCCATTCACAATACTTGCTCCATTGGTAGTGTTGAACGTGCATTGCGAAAATGGCGAATTTGAGCGAAAAAGAGCGGATTCAAATTCTCATTATTGTTGGTTGTGGTGATAAAATACGTAGCCACGAAGAAGCCTGTCAGTTTTTCAATGCAGAAAATCCAAACCGCGCACAGATTTCGCGGTCAACGGTAAGCAAAATTGTCGCAAAATTTGCTGAAACTGGTAGTGTAAAAGACAGGGCTCGTCAAGGTCGACCAAGAATTGAGGAAGATAGAAGGGTCAATATTCTCTTGGAACATCAGGACAACCCCCACACTTCAACAAGGAACATTGCCAGGGATCATGCAGTCGATTTTACCACAGTAGCCAAATTGCTGAAGAAGGAAAAACTTCATCCGTACAAAATCAATCGGGTTCAGGAACTGAATGAAGATGACTTCGACCGCCGACTCGAGTTCTGTGAACAAATCATGCTACGGTGCAATGAGAATCCCGGATTTGTCGACAATGTGGTTTTTAGTGACGAACCGACGAACACCGGCAAAAAGTTAATGTATGGACGGGAATAGTGGGAGATCGCATTGTGAGGCCTCTCTTTCTGGACAGAAATTTAAACGCTGAAACATACTTACATTTCCTAAGATTTACGCTAGTGCCAACATTGGTAGAATTATTTCCGGATGAAAACACCCCCGACAAGCCTCACCCCAGAATCTGGTTTCAACAAGATGGAGCACCTCCACATTTTGGCTGGCGTGTTCGGAGTTACCTCGACGAAATTTTCCCCGGGAGATGGATCGGACGAAGGGGAACAATTGAATGGCCTGCCCGTTCGCCAGATCTCACACCACTTGATTTTTTTCTATGGGGTCATGTGAAATCAAAGGTATACACCAATAAGCCAAATAACTTGGATGATCTGAAACATCGTATCCGCGAGGAAATGCGAAATATTGGTGCAGAGACAATACGACGTGTCGTAGAAAGCGTGTACGTCCGTCTCGGCCAGTGTCAAATGGCCAATGGCGGAAAATTTGAACACTTCCGTTGACATTTTTTTGGTGTCTTGTTTGACGACAATCCAAGATAAACCTCGGATTATAATTTATCTGATTTTTTAAAATAATTTTTGATTAGTTTTGCATTAGAAATAAAATTTTAATTTTTTGAAATTCGAAAGCATTTTTCTCCCAAAAATTGTTATGTAAGGTACCAAACTTTTTATACCGTTGCGTGCACAATGGAATACCTAACGACAAGGGGTAATAAATGTGGCGGGTTACTATTTGAAAAAACTAATGACGTCACGCCCGCGCGCAACCAGATGACGACAGAATTAAATTCACGATGTTATAAAGTGCACGGGATAAAAACAAAATCGACCTGTTTCAGGGTTTTTCCATCAATCCGAAGATAACAGAAATATTAATTTTGTTCCAGACTTTATCTACACCCTGTATAAATTATATTACAACAGTAGAAATATATTTAGAAAAGCCATAACTGCAGGGGGGCCCTCTAAAACACTGCACCATTTGGTCTAGGATGTAGGAAAAAACCTGCAGAATAGAAAACCTACATCACAGTGCCACAAAACTAAAGCTCTTTAGTTGTTAAGATCCAAGCAACAGCCTCTGAATTAAATTATGTAAGTCCGTGTATCTAAATTCAAACCTAGCTAGAGGACATTCTTCAACAATATGTATAACTGTTTCAATCTCAGCTCCGCAATCACAAGCTGGACCCGCGATCATATTCCAATTGAAAAACATACTATTCTCCTCTTGAAACCAGTGAATTCACCTTACCTTCGATATTTAGTTGACAAATCTTAACAACTGGACCAATATTCCTAAAAGAAACACAATATGAATTTAAACTTGAAAAATGATACCTGTCATATGACCGTGAAGATCTTAGGATCTTGTACGGTCTTCCAATTGATGGTTATTATGGACAACAGTATATTCTCGATTCCATTTCGGAGTGGAGTAATGACTTAATACTCGAATAATAATTGCAAGTACTCATATAGGAAAATGCAGCAGCAACCTGCTTACCTTCCATCGTTTTACCTTCTTTTCAACGCGAATATTGCGAATACGATGTGTGGGTAGGCAACAGGGTTGCCGTTGCTGGCAACTTGTTGCCATTTTGGGCACCTTCCAACTAACTCTGGCAACATGGCAACAACTTTGTATGAAATCCAAAAAAATGGCAACATTTCACATATACAAACAATAATTCCATATAAGTATTTCTACAAAATGTACTATCGCTAACACAAAAAACTAGGACAACTTTGTTTTGGCTGTGTAAAACCGACGGATATCAATAGCTGTCAGTTAAAACGATATTGTTTGAAGCTGTCATTAGTCATGCCGAAAGTCAATTTGATTGATAAGGCAAAAATAATTACTTCTCGAAAAACAACGACAGCGACCCTATACACTTTGCACGGAATGTAACCACGTGGTTCCAAGATAAGAATATTGAACTAATGCCATGGTCTGCACATAGTTCTATTCGAAAATGTTTGGGGTTGTATGATAAAAAATCAGAAAGAAATCGTCAGCCGGTAACCGCAGAAGAACAAATTGAGGGTACATGGAATACACGAAAACAAGACCAAAATTTAATAAGACCTTTTATTATCTTCCATGCCTCGTCGTTTATAGAGTGTTACCGACAAAAACGAAGGAATGTCTAATTGTTATTTTATTATTCTATGCTTTTGTTAATTGTATTTTCTGACATTAAAAATTAAATTACATAACCTCATATTATTTTGTGTGACAGAAGTGCCAAAAGCCTGAATGACATTAGCACAATTAGCAAAATTCATGGCTATCTGAAATAATATTTGTCCTAGTTTTTTATGTTACCGATAGTACCTATCATAATTAAAAATAATAATAGGAAGATTTAATTTAAAAAATATTTCTCTTGCTACGTGTATGTATACATATGTTGATATGTGTCGATATCAAGCGCTAAATGGTCAAGATCACAAGAATGTATAAGCATTTTACTGCCACGAAGGCAGAAATTCCCGATCTAGTGAGTCTAAAGGCGTTAAATGCGTATACACATACAATGGTAAATGGTATAATATAATGTAGTATGTATTTGTATAAATTATAAACTATATACCCTATATATGTTACATACATACATTATTATGGATTATCTTATTTTGCATTTCTAATGGTTCTACAACTCGTAAAAATCAATTTCATATAACCAATAATGCAATTATTTTGGTATGGGTACTGGAAAAAGAGTCAATTAATGTTTAACAGCTTTAATTATTGATCGTTAAAAGATATTACCACACAAACTAGTTAAAATTTTGGAATTATGTACAGTTGCGGCCCCTACAAACTCAGACACCGACTTTTGACATATTCTGCCAAATTCAAAAAAATTGTTATGTGTGAGTTTGACTTTTATCCAGTATGACAATGTCAGTGTCAGTTTATTGTAACTTACAAGCATGCACGATTTTTAAAGTGACATTTAATAAACTTCAATTCTGGGACCATGTTACAAAGTCAAAATTTCTTATTTGTCACACTGTCTGAGTTTGTAGGGGCCGCAATTGTACATATATTAATAGTTTTACAATGTTGGCAACATTTGGCAACTTTTGAACGAAAATGTTGGCAACTCCAGTGACTCAACCGCGGCAACGCTGGTAGGCAATTCGTTCATATTTGCATACGAATTATTTGACGAAACATTCGTATAGGAATCTTCGGCGAATACATTCGGCGATGTATAAAGGCAGCATAAGACTTGTTTTCTTTGAATTAAGTTCTTTCTACATCGCAACTGGTTATAGGTGCGTACTGGAAATATTCTTCTATTTCAGCGTATTTAGCATACACAATTGCCGCAATGTTATTAAATCTGGTTTTCTATTAAAAACTGCGTCTAACTTTTGCCGATGGCCACATCCGAAATCACTTGGAATACTTTTGATATTATTAATAGCCCACATCTAATGCCGTTAATCCATCTTTTAATTTGAGATTTCGATTTTCAAAATATGTGATTAGTTTAGGCAAATTTCCAAAGTGTTCCTGAAGGAATAACAACAGATTTTTTAAATTTGGGATTTGTGTTAGTTCCTTGCACTCAGAAATACTTCGAGCATCGTCTTTTAAACATGTAACGAAATTTTGTAAACTATCTAAATTCTCTGCATAAAAACTATTTCTGTGTATGCTTTAGCAAAGCTAAGTGGCGAACGTGCGATATTTTGGCATTGTGTAACGATATTTGACAGACGTTGTAATAAATTTCGGAATCACTGGCAATTCATATTCATATCAGAAAAAGTAACATAAACAACGTTCTAGATCTAAATAAATGATAACTAAAATGTACTCGTATGTTATTGAAATTAAACGAAATCCAGTGCACACGTACGTCTAGATAATTGGGAGAAGTCGATTCAATAAACCGGTATTAAACAGACTATTACAAAAATTACGAAGTACGTAATTAACACTCAAAACAATGAAAAAACGAAACTAACTAAATATGAATGAAAATTTTACTCCTCTTGCGAAATATAAGGTAAATATAATAAATTTTAAAAACCCCTCACGCTTCTATCTACGCCGATGAAAAAAGGATTTTACTCATAAATTCCTTATTTTATGGGTATTTTTTGCTCTCATTCTCGGGCGTAAACAGATGTTGCAGTTCACCATATGAATTAGTGCTATTCAGTAGGCGTGTGTTGTTTACATTATTTCTTTGTTCCGTTGTAACTTCGTCGTACTTTAAACCGGTCATGTCCGCGCCCAGATATAAAAAATTATATATGCTCTTAGTAGCCATCAGTTAGTAGCCTTGCATATATGATCCATAAAAGGTCTATTATTGCCTCTAAAAATATCAGCTGGTAACTTAAGTTCTTAATTTACGTTTCTCACATGTAGTGATGAAAAAAAGTGAAGTATTTCATGAATTTCATAAAATATTTATGAATTTCGCGACAAAAATTTCGATGATCAAAGACATAAAAGTGTAACTAACTAAAAGTCTTGCTCTTGTTTGGATCAGTTTTGATATATTTTAAACTGAATACTTTGTTTTTGTTTCATTTTTATATCTTATTTTATTGCATTCGCTATCTAAAATTAGTATTTTGCCTATGCGAACTCCAAACAATACACAAAATGTGTCTTTAGGGGACGCAAAATAGTTGCCATGGCAACGTTAGCGGACTTGTCTGCTAAAAATCCATTTTACGAATTGTTTTGAGTTTTACCTCATGTAAAAAATCGTGTATGTAACACGTACGCAAGCGGATCTAGGGGACTCATCTCATTACGGACACGTCCCGTAAAACCCCATTCTGCGTACTTGATACATAAATATCTACTAGAGAATTGTTTTATTGTTTAGTGTATTGCTTATGTTTAATTGTTGTTTTTAATTATTTATAAGGAATGCATTTCCTTCATCATTATTACTTAAATTTAATGCAGTATTAACATTTAACAATTGGCAAATGGCATACAATATCGAAGTGAGGTTAACATTAACATAACCTGTGATTGTTGAAATATTTCACGAGATATTTAAAAAAAATAAATTTGATGAAACTTTACAACACTACTCACATGCCTGTATAATTTATGAAATCCATTTTATCTAATGCGTCGAGAAATTAAGCGTCGAATATGCAAGTGGAAACCACTGTGCAATGTGACACCCAGGTATAGGAATGGACTTTAGGATGCCTGTAGTAATTTTTAATATACAATTTAACTGATCGTCAACTTTATAAGCACATACATTGTTCATCTTAATTGCACTACAATAATCAATATTAGAATCACAAATTAAACACAGAAATGAAAAGCGTCCGTCTTTAATACTGGTATTGCCAATCATCTATTAGAAGACATAATAAACTTGTGAGCAGAGATATTTTTATTTATAATACATATTAAAACATTAACTAATTCAAACAGGTGGATTTACATAATTCATGAAAATTTAGTAAGCGTATAATGTAAGAAAGGCAAACATTGATTATATGAATAATAATTAATTTACTCATTCACATTATGAGCAAGGATGATGTAAAAGCACATTTAATTACCATGGATCGGAAGTAAGGGATATATGACGTTAGTGTTAGGGGCGCATCGAGTACATCATCAATCCCAATTTTATGTTTTCTTATATTATTTTGTAATACTTGTTATTTACACATTATTGAGGACATAATTTTCATTTTTTGACTGCATTATATGTTTATTGATTTGCACTTTATTATAGGTATTTTCATTTTAAGTTTCTTACAATTTACTGTGGCTATTTGTTTACCACTTGTGCTCGCTTCATGTCATTGACTATTGCAAATGTTAATGTGAGGTCCCTTTTACGGGGTGCGATGAGTTGCTGGACTTGGTTCTGAGGGAGGGGGTGCACGTTTTGGCTGTTACTGAGACCTGGCTTAATGCGGGTGTTTCTGATGAACAGGTGTCAATGCCTGGCTATCAGATACATAGGAGCGATCGGTTGTCGAGAAGCGGCGGTGTCGCAATGTGTTCCATGGATGCGATCTTGTGTAGAACTATACCGTATGTGTCAATTTTCATTAGGTATATGGATTCAATGTTTACATGCGATTTATACGTATACAAATAATATGTGGCAACGTGTGTCACCCCTACTATCCGTCACCAATCCCGACAACAATCGACATCACATCGACTTCCTCCGATCTTCCCACTTCTACATTAAATGTTTAGCTGCGAACACGTTGCGATCTAGTCTGCAATAAAAGCCGTCATCATCAAATGGCCGCCGCGATCAAGTAGTTTATTATTATTTTCAGAATCCTTTTTCATTTACCTTATTTTTAATTTTATTAGAATTACGCTTTTGTTTGTGACATGCAGCGTGAACGCACCTTAATAATTCTCTGCATTTATTGAAAGGAAAGAGAAAAATCCTTGCAATGCGTAAATATTATTTCTGAGCGCAGTACAAACACCCTAGTCAATAGTCCAACAGCTACTGCTAACTTGAGCTTGTATCGGTCTCGCGCTCGCATTGAAGAGGAAAGGTGGGGTGCCATGTTGTCACTTATTGCATGAATTAATCCCCTATGGCTAATGAAAATTGATACGTGCTGTATGTGCGGGTAATGATAGATCCCTTGATTATATTTTCATTAGTTTTAAAATAAGCAATAAAACCTTCGCTGCTGGCTCTGTATATGGGGATGCCGGTGCTCCCGGCAGCCTCAACTGAAGCTTTAGAATCTATTATAATGGACATTATCCCGATGGTTGACGAAATATTGTGCATAGGCGATTTCACTATCAACTTGTTTAACATGACTGCCACCAATGTTAAGAAATTCAATTCATTGTGTGATTCATTCGAATTTGGTCAAGTTGTCGATGAATCAACTAGAATAACGCCACACAGCAACACACTCATTGATGTGGTAATAGTTAGTGACCCATCACTTGTGACAAATATTAAAGTATTAGGTATGCATAACATGTCGGATCATAGGTTTATTTGCTGGTCTTTGAATATTGCACGAGTATGTATACCTTTCGCGTTTTTGTCAATCATATAGTTGAATATCTTAACCAAAATATTTCAGATCTATTCGACATGCATGCTCCAGTCAGAACGGTTCGTATAAGCAAACCCAAAGCACCCTGGCTGACAGCTGCTATTGCACAGTTAAAAACTCGTAAAGGGGCACTATCCAAATTCAGGACGTAGCATTCTTAGGTGGATTGGAATAATTACAAGCAAATTCGTAATTTTACAACTGCGGCAATCAGACAGGAAAAGAAAGCATATTTAGAATATGTACAGAAACAGAATAACGCCAAAATAACCTGGAAAGTCTTAACCGATCTTGGAATAGCAAAGAATAAAAATAGGCAGGTAGTTCCTGCTCATCTGAATAACGTCGATGACATTAATAATTACTTTGCGTCCTTTCGAGCGGTGGGAGCACCATCGGCAGAGACTATTTCTTTTTATAAAAACAATAAATTTAAAGCCACAAATAAGTTTTATTTTCGTCTTGTCAACACCGCAGATATAATAAGATATATTTCCGAAATAAAAACTAATGCATGTGGTGTTGACGGCATAACATTTAGAATGTTAAAGTAATGTATACCGACATTGGCTGAGTATATACGATTCTTAGTCAACACAAATTAGTAAATTCCTGAATATATGGAAGCAGGCTATTTATTATTCATCCTCTATGCAAAGTCATTAATGCCGTTACTTTTGCCGATCTACGTCCAATAAGTATTTTGCCAGTGTTCTCAAAAATCATTGAAAAAGCCACGTCGGAGCAATTTTGGGTCTATTTGTTGTCAACAGACATTCTACCGGTGTGCCAATCGGGATTTAGGAAAAACCATAGCACTACAAGTGCACTTATAAAGATCACCAGCGATGTGATTTCCGCTCTTGACGATGATCAAATCGCGGTGTTAATGCTTTTAGACTACTCCAAAGCTTTCGACACAATGAATCACGAAATGATGATCGCAAAATTATCATATTTCGGCTTTGACAATTCATATTCCGGTGATATCGACATTGCCACTGGTATACCGCAGGGCTCAGTACTCTCCCCACTGTCCTGTATTTTGTATACCGCGGATTTTACCAGCAACCTAAAGTATTTTGTCCCACATACATTTGCGGATGACACGCAGATTTATTATCGCTTTAACGTTGACATTGTACAGGGTATCGGCCAATCACTGCTTAAGTATAAATCCAGGGCCGCCCCATATTTATTGGTCGCCTGTGTGCATGTATAAATTGGCCGCCCCTATATAGTTTTAAGTTTCTTAACGTAGTAGCATTTATGATTAGGTATGCAGGTAAAAAAGTAAAAACAAATTTAAGGTATTAAATGTACTTAATACATGTATATTCCCTACTTTGGTTGTTTATTAATGTATATTTTTAAATTAACATAACAAAAATCAATTATTACATACTTATATACTTCCATACTACATATTGTTAGCAGCAGCGTCCAATAGTAATAAAAGAATAAGTCTATAAGTATAGAAGTATTTTATTAACTTAAAACACTAAATATAAAAATAACTTATAGGTATGTTAAACATTAAATGTGAGGATAAAAAAAATAAAATATTAAAAAAAAATATTCTTCTGCGGCTTTGATTTCCGAAAATTCTTTAATAATTTTATCGATATCTAAACTTTCAGTTATCACATGTTCTATAGAAATGGTTGCTAAATTATCTAGTCTTTCTTGTGACATAGTACTACGCATGTGGTTTTTAATGATCTTTAATTTTGAAAACGATCGCTCTGTAGTAGCTACTGATATTGTCAAAGTAAGTAATATTCGCAAAGCAAGGTATTTGGAAAAATTGTGCACAAATTATTTTCTAATATATATTCCAAAATTTGTGTGATATTCATATTTGGCTTTATATACTTTTTAAAACTTTTACCTCATCCATAATATCGTTTGCGTCTATATCTTTTACTTTCTTATACGTAGTATAAGAAAGTATTGTGATGATGAAAATTTTCGACCTCGAGATTTTTGCAGATGTCCACGATTTGAGGTCCCCTGATACCGAAAAAGTGGTTTTTAAAAAATGTCTGTGTGTTTGTGTGTGTGTCTGTCTATGACCACGATAGCGGTCAAACCGCTGGATATATCAATTCCAAATTTTGTATTTACGTGTATAATCTCCCTCTTCAGATCTTATTAGCTTTTCAGTAAAATCGGTAGACCGAAAATAGCAGTTTACTTCAGTGAAAAAATCGAATTTTGCCAATATTTCGTCAACTACTAAGTTTAAACAAATTTATAAAGAATTCATATGTACTTAAAATTAAAATTGAGAATAATTTTATTTACAAAGTTTTTCGAAATTCCTACCGGAAGTAGGTCTTTTACTCTTATCGAAAATCAGTTTTTGCGAATATTTCGCAAGTCATGCTTGTTAGACAAGTACGTTACGAGTATAAAAGTATTTAAAACATAATTTTCAATATCCTTTGTAAAAAAAAATTTCAAAATTCAGACCGGAAGTACCACTTTTACTCTTACCGAATAGCGATCTTTTGCAAATATGTCGTAAGTTATGCATTCTATATATATTTATCAAGAGTACAAAAGCATTTAGAACTGGATTTGCAATACTTTTTGTATATATGAAATTTCAAAATTCGGACCGGAAGTAGCACTTTTACTCTTAGCGAGTAGCACTTTTTTGATAACATCTTGCAAAGTATACATTCTATAGAGATTTATTAAGAGAATAGAAGTACTTAGAATAAGATTTTGAATAATTTTTGTATAAAAAAATTCTTAAAATTCTATAATTCGAAACGCTCATACGTATAAGAAAGTCGTGTGGTGGCCACACCTCATTTTTTTATTTCTAGCTGTATCTGTCAATTTAATTTTCAGATTCTGGCAAAATGTTAGTAGTTCTTCGTCACCTATGTTTTTTAGATTGTTAATATCATATAAAAAATTAAAATCATTTATAAGCGCTTCTAATAATTTAAATCTGTCGTTCAGCGAGTTTATTGTTGTATCTAATATAACGAAATAAAAATTAATTTTAAAATTTAATTTTGTATCATTAATACTTTCATCAGGATGTTCATTTTGGAAATGCGCTTTTGTTTTTCTATGTCGTATGCCTAAAATATTAGATAAGGTAGTGTCAGTTTCAACTATTTCAGCAAGTTTTGTTGATTCATTAATACAATTCGTAAAGCCAGTATCTGAATGTATACCCTTAAAATAATCAGTTAAATTATATATAATTATAAATTAAACACTGTGCTTGGTGTCGAGATTTTCCGTTTTTGGTTTTTGTCATTAGCTAATTCTACTAAACTATCGAAAATTTTACTAATTTCATATCGAATTGGTTTGATTGCATCAATGCGACTTTCCCACCTCGTTTCAGAGAGTAGTTTTACAACTAATCTCTTAGCGTTCTTTTTTAATAAGTCCCATCTTTGTGTTGACGAAGCAAAATATATATATATTTCAGTGATGGTATTAAGAAAATCAACAGTTTCATAATTAATTTTGGCGGCATCATAAACGACTAAGTCAAGCCTGTGTGATGAACATGGTACATAAAATGCAAGAGGATTGATATTTAAAAGTTTTCTTTGTAGACCGTTGTTTTTACCCATCATATTTGCCCTGTTGTCGTATCCTTGACCACGCCAATTATTTATTAACGTCAAGACCTAAATCTGCTAACTTACCTACAACAAAAGTAGTTAATCTCTTCCCTGTAATATCTATTACTGGACAGAAACCCAAGAAGTGCTCTCTTATATTTACTTTTTTGTGTATTTTATTTAATTCGACAAACCGAATTATTATCGTTATTTGTTTAGTGCACAAAAATAGAATTTTCAGAACTCTTGTACTTAATTTGCAACAAAAGATTATTGAAGTATGTGCAACCATAACGCCACAAATGTTGCAAAATGCTTTTGATAGCATGAAAAGGCGCGTAAACGTGTGCATCGAACAAGGTGGGGGTCATTTTGAATATTTATTGTAATTTAATAATAATAATAATAATAATAACTTTATTCAGTTCATTTTACATATCTAATGTTTGAACACGTCAGAATAGTATAAACAATATCACAGTATTAAAAGTAATAAAGTCATGGTGACACAAGCTTGAATTTGTACGTGAAAAAATCTTGTAATGTGTAAAAAGCACAATTAATTAGAATTGTGTTAAGTTTTTTCTTAAAAATATTCACTGGTAACTTTTTTAAATCAAGTGGTAAGTGATTGTATATTTTTGCTAGTTGTGTAGTTGCATTCTTCTGCACAACACTTTTGGAAGTCCGAGGTGGTAGAATCGAAACCTGCTTTATTCCCCTGGTCCCATAACAGTGATGAAGTTCCTGCTCTTTAAATAATTCGTAATTTTTCTTAACAAATAGGGCACATTCTATCACGTATAGGCACGGTAGCCTGAGAATCTTTTTTTCTTTAAAAACTTCCCTGCAAGAATCAGTTCTTCCCATTTTAAAAATGTTTCTAATACATAACTTCTGGAGAATGAAAACCCTGGATACATCCGAAGATGCCCCCCAATAAACAATACCATAGCGCAGTCTGGACTCAACATACGCATAGTACGCAGAAAGACCCGCCTTCTCATTTACTGATGTTGTTATCACTCTTAAAGCGTAATTAAAAGACGATATCTTACCCGCCAGGTACTCAATATGTCTCCTCCAGTCCAACCGCGAGTCCACCTGCAGCCCCAGAAATCTCACATCTTCCCCTGTTCTTATTTCATGATGTCGGTACTCCATAACTAAAGGATCCTCCTTGAAATATGTGAAATGTAATATATTTGTTTTTTCCATATTAAGATTTAGGTGATTTTGTTGAAACCAATTCTCAAACAAACACAATGTTTCAGTTGTTTCCCTATTGATACCATTATTTTTACTTCGTATTACAACTGAGGTGTCATCAGCAAAAAGTGCAGTTGTATACGTCATCACCGATGGTAAATCATTCACATAAATCAAAAAAAGAAGAGGACCCAACACCGATCCTTGTGGTACTCCCCTCTCCACAGACACCCATGCAGACTTCATGCCAGTGCCACGATCAATTACACACTGCTGCCTACCGCACAAGTAAGATCGAATTAATTCCAGAGCCGGTCCTCTAATACCTATTCGTTCTAATTTTTGGTACATTACGTCGTAATTCACACAATCAAAAGCCTTTTGTAAATCCAAAAATATGCCAACTGTGCACTGGTTATTGTTAATTCCTTCGATTATATCCGCTAGCACCTGATAAATTGCTCTTGAAGTAGATCTACCAGATATATACCCATTTTGCTGCGATGACAAGATGTTGCATTTGTTTAAGAAAACTGTAAGTCGCTTGAAGATAACTCTCTCTACAACTTTGGCAAAGTGCGACAAAATAGACAGCGGTCTATAGTTTTTGATATCAGCCTTATTTCCCTTCTTGTGAATTAGAATGATATTAGATTTTTTTAATTCATTAGGAAATATTCCATTTTTTAAGCATTTGTTAAATATAGGCTCCAGAAGCACGGCAAATTCAGGTGCACACCCCTTTAGTAATTGTACTGGTATTCCGTCGTCACCTACGCTATTAGTATCTTTCAATTCCATAATTATATTGCACAACTCCTCACTACTTGTTGAGAACATCATGAAAGTGTTGTGATTATACTCAATTCTGCTCATATCCGTTACAACATCCTTCGCTAAGTTATCACACATTCCTCTTAAGGTGGCCATCTCGCCCATCTAAATTACATTGCAAACATGTTGCGAACATATTGCACCAGAATCAATTAGTAAGCCACAAAATTACAAAAAAAAAATACGAGCATAATCTACAAACTTATCTCCAGGGGACTAGGTAGTTTTAATAAGGGAAGTTTGTTCGATTAGTGTGGAAAAAAATGTTAAAAAACAGGAAGTTTTTATACCAAAAATCTGCTAGTTTATTCCGTAATTTCTTGGTATATGTAGATAATTGCCAGATATTAGATAGCTTACCCCCTGGAGAAATAAATTCTCTTTCTTTTGATGCTTGATACAAAGCAATTAAGCGTATTTTATAGCTGTCTTGTGCTTTTAAATGTTTTCACCCCTAAATTTCCATTGATTTGTATCTAAGAGACATATTCTTATGGGAAAAGTAGATTTCGTTTATTATAATCACTGTGGTAGGTCAGCAATTCTTAAACAGAGGGCGCTGCCAACGATTGGTTATTGTTAGGCATGTTGAGTGTTGCAAAATTTGAATGTCTACGGCAAATATAGACTCGACATACTGTAAATTGCTTACTCCGTCATACTCAGTTACGTTATATATGTGTTTGTCAGGCATCAAAAGAGTATCTTTAAAGAAAAAAAGGTTACAAACAACATGCTCTTCAATTACAAAAAATCGAAAATAGAACTCAGGCGTCTCGGATTCTCATTTAATAATAAATCTACTGAAAATATCGGGCCAACAGAGTATTTCAAGTACCTATTGTTCAACCATATTTTACGAAAAATATTTATGTTTTGATGATTATGTACAGTGTATCTCAAAATACATGCTAATCTGAAAATACCTTCTGATTTAATTTCCATTTAATTTGCAGTCGATTTCCATAAATTTGCTTTTAATTTGCAACATATGTACAGTATGTTGCAATATACAGGGTGAGTCATTAGTAGCCGTTTCTTTGATTGCTCCTTTATGTTTTAAATTAAAAAAAAAACAATTAGAGAAAGTTTCATGGTTGCTTAAGGCGCATATTCTAAAAATACATTCAGCCCTGACGCACTTCCGGTTTCACCGGAAATGCATGGAATTTATTTTTTTAAATGACTCACTCTATAAATTTTTAGATTTTTTAGTACTGTTTAAAATTGTCTATTCAGCTGTTTTTCCTTTTCAAAATTGAGGCAATAGTTTTTGAGTTATTAATTTTTTTTTTTAATTTTTTGACCAAAACACGTCCAAAAGCAAACATTTTGTCATTGTTTTTAATTACATTTTTGTCAATGGGCAGCAGATAAATTAGCCTGACTTTCCCAATTTTTTGTTGTTTACCGACGAAGCTACCTTCTATTAAAATGGATACGTTAATCGTCACAATTTTCGTTATTATAACACATAAAAACCTTCACTTTATCACACCTGCAAACTTTCAAAATTGTTGGTCATTCAGTGGTAGTTATTGGTAGTTACATAATTGGACCTTATGTCTTTGATGAAAATGTTAATGAAGGAGAGTATCTTCGTTTTCTACGGACGGATTTTCAAATCTTGTTGAAGACATGAACATTATAATCAGAGCAGAGTTTATAAGAATATGTAAAAGTTTTATACAACATTAGTACTTCTTTGGAAAACAGAATACTTACGTGCATTGCACAAACTTGTGGTTATGTTGAACATATTCGTTAATGAAATTTGTTTTTCTTCCTTTTGATTGTTGTTACGTTGCACAATAGTTGTAGGTTATTTAAATTGCGTTATTTTGTTGCAAAATTTATTTCTATTAAAGTTGTAGGACATCAATTTATAATTTTGAAAAACTACAGGCATCTGTTATGAACAGCTTCAACAATAAAAGAATACGAGCAATTAAGCAAATTAAATTGAAGATAGCAGCGTTGTTTCGTACACCTTTTAGAGAGGCGGCATCTTCAAATATGTCAGTAAACTTATGCTTTATTATATTTGGTTGTTAACCAATAGTTTAAGAAATGAAATACTGCAACTGGATATTGCCGAAATTAAAAAAAACTGAAACGCGATGCCCTTCATTCTGTAAAATTATTACTTTTGGGATAGTGGATTTAACTTTTACTTTGTTTGACAGTTGAATAAAGAGGTCGGGCACCATTCCAGCCTTCCATTGGTTGAACGAATATTTCGGCGCATAGAACAACAACGCTCGTAGTTTTTATTAGACCGCTAATTGCTCCTATAGTGATTATCTCAGAAACTACAAAAGATAGGTACAGGACATTGTTAACAAAAATGAAAGAGAGAAAAAAAGAAACAAAATGCCACAATAAAATACTTCCATTAAAAAAAAATAAGTTTGTTGGTATGTCAAAATTAGTAGAAGTAGGCTTTGAAAAAACGTTTTTGAGGTATTGTCGAGTCAACTTATACCAAATGATGCAGAATTTTCTTGGCTACAAGCACCACCAAAGTTTATGTTTTTACTTTTAAAAACAATGTGAAAATGATTTTTTTCTGAACACGTGTTTTGGTCAAATATTTTCAAAAAAATATTAAAATTGAGAATGACATATTATTTAAAGAAAGTATTCTAAAATTATACGATGAAATGATGTAAGTTAAATTATTTGAAGATTAGAGAAAGTGTAGAAATGGTGTATTATAATTAAACAATTTTTTTAAATATATATATATTTTCAAATATATATAAATCGTTGGTACGTTTGTGTGCGATCTTGTAGCTTCTAAACGACTTGACCGATTGAGGTCATATTCACGCAATATATTTATTTTGTCGAGACGATGGTTCATAGCTAGGCAAGGATCCGATAAATGGTGCTGTAGTCAAGTTACTTAAGAAATTTATATAAAAAGCAAATTTGCGAGATATTTCAAAAAACTGCTATTCGATAAGAGTGAAAGTCAGTTGCAGTCTGATGAGTTCGTTTAGGTGAAGCAATTACATAGACAAGACTGATTCGTTTATTATTGCTAATATACTCCCAGTAGCCGAACATATCACCGATAATAAACGAATCAGTCTTGTCTGTCTAATTGCTTCTCTAAAACAGCCGTCACTGGCGAAAGTGTTATTTCCGGTCCGAATTTTGAATTTTTTTTGTACAAAAATATTCCAAATCCATGTTTAAATACTTTTATACTGTATAAAATGCATAATTTTCGTGATATTTTCAAAAAATTGATATTCGATTAGAATAAAATTGCTAGGTACTTTCAGTTCGAATTTTGGAAATTTTTTATTACAAAAATATTCAAAATTGAGCTTTCAATATTTTCATACACTCGATATGTTTGTCTAGAATGCATGACTTGCGATATATTCGCAAAAACCTGTTTTACGATCAGAGTAAACTCCTACTTCCGGTAGGAATTCTTTTATAAAATTGTTTTCTAATTTACTCTTGATCACATTGTTATACTTTAGATATTTGCCTAAAATTAGTAATTGACGAGATATTGCTATTATTTGTTTTCTTCACTGATATGAAGTACTACTCCCGATTTATCGATTTCACTGAAAATATAATCAGATTTCCGAGGGAGATTATATTCCTAAATATACACTTCGGTATTGATGGCTTTTGCCGTTTGGCCGCTATCATGGTCAAACAGTGAGAGAAATTTTTTTTTGCAAACAAATACATTAATTAATTAACTCGAAAATTAATGCATAATGACGTATTTCTACACGCTCGCAGCTGACGTAATAGAAAATTGAAAAAAATTGTATGCAATGGTTATAGAAGTATACTTTTTGACAAAAGAACCTCAATAACTCAAACTTAAAAATTTAATGAATTGTGATCAAATTTCGGCCACTGGTCGACCACTAGTATTAATTATAAGGCAAGTTATTTAGGTACCTATACAAAATTTTTAATCTATTTTCTTCAATCCTATAATAAAAATTACTTACATACGTAAGAAATTTAATTCAATATTCTGCAGATCTCGTTTTTAATTATATTTTAGTAAATTATTATGAACGTGGGAAATCCACACTGTCGGATAAATTTTAGGGTGGTCTTTCAAATTTTTTTCCAACTGAATCGGGCATTCTAATAGCTGATACGGTATCAAAAGTAATACAAAGAGGGCATTTTATAATATCCAAAACTACTTTCTGAGCACACATGTAGATTTAACCTATTTAATTAGAGTGTTATAGGTATGTGAAATAAGTATATTGATTGTTTCTCTTTTTCTTACTTTTACACACACAATAGGCCTTGTGTTTCTTACATTGACAGGTTCACTACTTATGGGTTTTCTTAAATAAACAGTTCATTTTTTAGTCAAATTTGAATAAATACTTGGCGAAATACTTCTATAAAAAAACTATTTATCTATAAGAATAAAAATGTACTGCCTCTGTGAAAGTAGATTTTTTTATGCAAAAGTTGTTCCAAACTTACTTCTGAATACTTTTGTATCCATTACACATTTTGAAAAAACTAACCATTGACAACATACTTGGTAACTATGTATTTCGCGCTCAAGTGTTACTTCTCATCTACTAATCTAATTCTTCCAACTAAGACATGGTACATGCTCAAGTTACATAACAAAACACAAAATTTACCAACTTTGCCAAACTCAAACCTACTCTCTATTCCAAATAATAAGCGAAATACCCATGGTGACCATCAAAATTGAATCAGCCTATATATTCCTTTTTCAAAAATGCAATAATCACTAAAAAATACCTATTTATTATCTAAATCAAATAGATAAAGGACAGATCTACATAGGTATTTACAAAACAAACATTATATGTAACAGTATGTTCCTATTATTCTTGTAAGGACGCAATTTGCATTTTTACAATTTAGGGTAAATATCAATGATTTCAAAATAGACACATATTCTATTAAATCGTGTATGAGACAAAAACTCTGTTTTTTGTCTCATACACAAAAAAAACAACGGTCTGGTCTGCCAGTCTCTGTATAATTTGGTTCAATCTAAGAGATACGTGGCGTTAGTACTGCCATCTTTTATCCAATAAATTTGTTTTACAAATAATATCGCTGCTACTGGCAACCAGATGGCTAATTAAAATACAGTCACGTATGCAACACATAATACACGCCTAATGGTTAGAAAAGGATAGAGCAATGTGACGATTCTCTTTCTATTAAACGGCCACCTTAATTGGTCGTTAATAAATGTTAATCGTTCTTCATCAGTGTTACCATTCGCTTGTATTTCATTCAGAAATGAGTTTTGTGATTTCACATCTGATGTTATTGTTCTAACCAGATGCCATGTTGCTTTAACTTTATTATGGGAAGTATTGATGAACTCTGCATTAGCTTGCTTTTTTGCATTTCGTATATCTCGATTTAATTCTCTACAATATGACCGATAACTATCCCGTGAAATTCGTCCATACACCATATCCTCATACATCTGACGTTTTATAGATGTTCTGTATTTGATTTCTTCCGTGATCCATTTCACCCGTCTTACTTTCTCTGTCTCCGTTTTAACCCTGCATACTTCATCATATTTTGCCTTTATCATTTGAATGAACTCGTTGTAACACATGTCTATGTTTGTATTAGACAAAATCGGATTCCAGTTGTGTGCCTTTAGCCACTCCCTGAATATCGCTACATCTTCCTTGAATAGAATCTTCTTCTTTGTGATTTTATTATTTTTCGTATCTGTATGATTAAAAGCAATAGAAATCTCTTGCGCCAGATGATCTGCCAACGCAGTATATACCACCCTGCTATCATACCCATCCGCATTAGTAATGATATTGTCAATTGTAGATTTTGAGTTTCCGTATATTCTTGTAGGTTCGTGAATTGTAAGATGCAAATTAAATATATTCAAAAAATCTCTCATTCTCTTAGAATGAGCGTCACTGTCTTTTTCAAAATGTATGTTAAAATCACCGGTTAAAATCAATTTGTTTATTAATTTCTAATAAAAAGTTATTCAAACATATAAATCATTTTAAATATACATATATTTACCAATTCTGTCAGTCAAATGTCAGTATGACAGATAACCTGATAATTTAATCAGAATTATCTTAAAATAATGTTACCTAAGACGGACGTTTTACATTCCATGACAAACCTTTATCAATATAATTTAAGATCTCGCGGTTTGTCCGTGGTTCAGTGTGACTTGTGTCAGAGGTGCAATCTAAAGTGACAGAAAAATATTTAGATCGCTTTCTTAAGCATTAATATATTATGTTTTCTGATCTCCTTTGAAGGTAATGCAATGCATTTTGAATTGTATCCCTTAAATATGTAGGTGTACGTTTAATGCCCATAAACTTATTCAGAAGTCTTTCTCAGTATTAAAATGCCTTTACAGTAACCGAAGATCTATGAGTACTATTAGAACAATGCTCTGCGATTCTCTAGTGCTATCATGCTTCAATTATTGCGACGTCGTGGCCCGTGTTTGGATTCCAAATATACATAAAAAATCCAAAAAGTACAGAATGCATGTATATGTTTTATTTTCGGACTACGGATAGGAGATCACGTGTCACACTTGGTAAGTGAGGTGAAATGGCTGAACATGTCAAATCGAAGGTATCTGCACATTTGCTGTTTCGTCAACAGGGCAGTGTCGTTGAAATTACTATGGTATATAACGGATCTCTTGGCGAGGCGAGATGCGGTTCACAGTAGGCACTAGTCGAAAGGTTCTTCTCGTACGTCGTTCCAGCGTTCTATAATAACCTTCCAAGCCATATAATGCTATTTGGGTGAGCGCGCACTACGTTTGTTTAGTAAGTGGTTGATAAGTAATTAATAAATTCTAGTTCTGGTTAGTAAGTAAGTTCTTTCTTATAGTTTATAATATGATTGGGTTGAACAGCGTTGGCTGGTCTCCGCCAAATAAATAGTTACGCTTTATTGTTTTTTCGTTTTTACTTGTTCAATGGAGCACTTAGATATATTTTCAATACAGTTCTTGTTATACTTAGCTTATGACTTATTTATATGGAATAATGTATGTACCGGGTGGGCAACTAAGAATGGCCGCCGGTTATATCTCAGAAACCAGTAGTCATATTGCTTCCTCGTAAAAAAAAATTCAAGTAAAAGTGCCCAAGAGAAAACGCTCGAAATTATTTTGGAATTTGTAAAATGTCCGGAAGGGGGCGTAACAGTCAGGATCAATGTTAAAAAGTAGAAGGGGTATTGAAAATGTCTAAATTTTATTCCTTACACATTCTTTAATACTTTTAGTCTTGCAAAATTTTTACTATCTAGTGAAATAAAGTGGTGGGGGCAGTTCAAATGTTTTTTTAAAGTAAACTAGTATTACTCCCGTTTGATCTAACCGATTTGAATACGTTTGGTCTCATTTAAAAGAGCCTTATTCTCTCTACAAACTGAACTTGTGTTTTTGTATCTCGGACCTTTGCCGTCACCAGTAGATGGCGTTAACTGAAATGTAAGCAAATATTAGGCTTTTTTTCAAAAAAGTTAAATACAATGATATGTTTCTTTTTACATAAGCTAATAAAATATTAAAACCTCTACATTTCGGTAAAAAAAAACAAATTTGTTTGTTTTTTAGAATAGGAGATATTGACAAAAATAGATCAAAATTCGTAAATTCTCCTGTTTTACTGGCCTTTTTTTTTTATGAAGCTAACAATTTTGAGCTACATATATTATTATTATCTAATATATTATTATTATCAAGAAAAATGTTATACCATTTTGTTGACCCTGTTTAATAAAGCAAGATTATTTTTAATATTTATTTTAATCCAAAAAATATACCATTAAAAATAAAAAGTAAGCTATGAAAAAATAAAACAATAACTCTCATTGTGTTAAAATGACGAGCTGTCAAAATAATAAATATTATTGTCAGTTTTTGATTGATTTCGTTTACTTTTTTGTGTTTGGGAAAACTTCTTTTTTACTGAGATGCGGTTAGCGAATGAAGAGGCATTCGATATGATTGGTGTCTATTTCGAATGCATGCGAAATGCAACAGTTGCTTTCAAAGTGTATGCTATGCAGTTCCCTGGAAGACGACATTATGCAAGCAGTGCTTTTCGTAGGTTATCGGAAAGGCTTAGGACCACCGGAAGTATTAATCTTCCGGTGTATAGAAGGCAACCTATTGGCGAACCGAAGAAAATGCTATAAAAGTATTAGCATACATAGAATTTAATCCACATGTAGAGACCAAAACCACAAGTAGAGAGTTGGGTATTTGTAGAAAGATCACAAGTAAGCATTGATAGTTTAAGTTACAAATAAAATAAACTTTATTTCGAGATTTTTTGTAAGGCCTTTGTTAAATTTGCTTTATCTCCTACAATTTGTTTTAATACTTTTAATCATTAAGCATAACGGTTGTTTTTAATGAAATTCTTTCGCGTATCCTATGGACGGATGAGGCAACATTTAATAGTGTGTGAACTTGCACAATATGCACTATTGGTCCAGGACAAATCCTCGTTGGATGCAGGAAGTTTAGCATCAAGGCCGCTGGTCGGTAAACGTGTGGTGCGGTATTCTAGGAGGTAAAATTATTGGAGCCGTTTTTTAACCGACATCTAACTGGAGAGCTTTATTTAAATTTTTTAATGAATGAGTTGCTCCTTCTAACAGATGTCCCTCTGGACGTTCGTCGTGATATGTTTTTTCAGCACGATGGGTGCCCGGCGCATTTTGCGGCAAACGTCCGGGATGTCTTAGATCAGACATATCCTGGCAAGTGGATTGGATGGGGTAGTATATTTCCCTGGCCCGCCAGGTCACCAGACCTCAACGTCCTAGATTTTTATTTTTGGGAGAGAGTTAAGGAAATTGTTTTTGAAAACTGGCCTACAAGACAAAATATGATGGAGAAAATTATTACAGCAGTACGAAACATATCGGAGGCGAAAATTGAAACTTTTGTTTTATCCACGCGGCAAAGGTTGCAGGCTTGCATTAACAATGATGGGCGGCATTTTGAACAATTAGGCTATCATTAAAAATTTTGCAAACCAATCTTTACAGTAATGTAATTGTAGTTATTTTAGTGTTTAATATTAGTTTTATTCTGATAGTGTTCGTATTAATTGTTAGTATAGTAAATCATAGTATATGAAAATTTGAAATACATGTTTTTGGAACGTTTGCATAAAATTACATTTATGTAATTTTGGTTTCTTGAACAGGAACTAACGAAATGTTATACATTTTTTTTTATTTAATATATTTTTATATATTTTGCATCGGTATTACAGGAATGCCTTTCAAATTTCTTCCGCATTTGTGTCTGCGTGTTAGAATTTTACTGAAGAAGACAATTAAAACAAGATAATTCATGCATTTTCATCTATTTTTGCCAATATCTCCTGTTCTAAAGAACATACAAATATGGTTTTTTTACCGAAATGTAGAGGTTTTAATTCTTTATTAGCCTATGTAAAAAGAAACATATGATTGTATTTAACTTTTTTGAAAAAACGGCCTAATATTTGCATACATTTCAGTTAACGCCATCTACCGGTAACGGCAAAAGTCCGAGATACAAAAACACAAGTTCAGTTTGTATAGCAAATAAGGCTCTTTTAAATGAGACCAAACTTATTCAAATCGGTTAGGCCAAACGGTAGTAATCCTAGTTTATTTAAAAAAACATTTGAACTGCCCCCGCCACTTTATTTCACTAGATAGTAGACATGGGCGAGATAGGGGAAGTCGTTCCGCTTTCACTCAGACTAGACCCACTCGTGTTTTGTCGGCTCTCGGGGGAAACCGGTAGGTAATACGGTACCCGAGAGCCGACAAAACACGTGTCGGTCTAGTCTGATTGAAATCGGAACGACTTCCCCTATCGCGCCCATGCCTACTAGATAGTAAAAAATGTGCAAGACTAAAAGTAGTAAAGAATGTGTAAGGAATAAAATTTAAAAATGTTCAGTACCCCTTAATTAGTAAAAATATGAAGATATTCTAAGTTTTAACATTGATCCTGACTGTTGCGCTCCCTTGCGAACATTTTACAAACTCCAAAATAATTTCCAGAATTTTCTCTTGGGCACTTTTACTTGAATTTTTTAACCCGGAAACAATACGACTACTGGTTTCTGAGATATAACCGGCGGCCATTCTTAGTTGGCCACCCGGTACATGTATTTAGGAGCTGTATAATAATTTACGGTTGAGTTGAAGAGCTTTAGCTGGACTTTGCCAAATAAAGACGATTTATTATTATTATATTATTATTAATACTCAAAAATAACAATCAATAAATACATCATTATCGTATAGGAATTTTATTATTAGTAGCAAATGTAACTTTAAATTTATACTATATTTAAGTTATCGCCTACAGCTAGTACGAGTATTAATAGTTTTATAAAACTTATTAAAATATTTCACTTTCTTTTTTTGAAAATTAAAGACGTTTTCTGTGTATTATATTTTATATAGTTAAACGATACTTTCATTATTTTATTTTCTTATTGACCACTATTCTAACATGTCAGACAACGTGCTCTCATTTGTCTATGTCGTAATAACAATACCTGCTATTTCTCGTTTATACGATCCTAATTGGCGATTATTATCTGCTAAATGATCCTGCATACGACCTGCTCGACTTATTCCATCTACATCTCCTGGACGAGAACGTAAAAACAAAAGCTTCATATTTCATTATAATAATTGCGTAGTGGCTTCAACAATATATTTTAAATCATTATTTTAGTGTACTTTCACAATATTTTAGCACTGCGCCGGTATTATTATATAGAATTGAAATTAGTTCATTTAGTGTTAATCTTCAACTTAACACCATTAACGCTATGTATTTTTACTTCCTTATACGTAATGCGGCAAAACCGCACCCAAAAAGTTTATTATTTTTGTGTCGAGATTTAAATGGTTTTTACAAATGGAAAAAACGAGAGCATGTAGCAAATAGTTTAAATTAAATATAATGAAAATCAACTCTCGTAGATTAACAGTAATGAAAAAATTAAAGTGTTTGTAAAAATATTTTGGCGATTTTGTCCCATCCTAGTATGTAAGCGGATGGTGCAAAACCGATAGAACCAAAAATTCTGTCTAAGAACACGTATTACATAAGAAATGGTCAAAATTTTTATCTGCTAGTCCGTCCCTTATGATGGATGCCTTTTGTTACACCGGCGACACCACCCACCCTTCCCTAGCCTTCGACTTGGAAAACGCCTTTTTTCAAACCATACAAAGGTGACCATTGTAGTCACCAAGGTCACCTTCTGAGTCGCTTGATGAAGAAGGAATATTTTTTTTATGTACTAGTTTTATTGACTTTGCAGCATTAAACTTAATGTTTACTTTGAAACTTCTTTGTTGTTGCTCCAATTCTTTCTTGTATGAGGTCGACGTCAAAATAGCCGGTTTTCCTTCCTTTTTTTACCTCTTTTCGAGTACTCTGTGAGATAGGGCAAACATTTTAGGGCTGAACTTGGAAACTGGCGTTTGACAACTTGGAAGTGAAATATCTATTTCTTCTAATGTACTTTTCTTTGTTATAGACATGTTGTTTATACCGCTATTAACTGCATTTAAGCTTGCATTTTTAGGTGGTATATATAATACGTATATATAATAAATGGAAATACCGCAAATACATGAAATACAAATATCCCTCTTATTCCTTGGCTACACCGTACTGCTGATGACCAACGAGTCTGAAATAGCAACCACAGACACGTTTTAGATTCGTTAGTCATCGTCAGTACAGTGTAGCCGAGGAATAAGGAATATTTGTATTTCATATACCTGCGATAATTCCTTTTATTATATAACGTATATATATATATATATTAAGTAAATTTAGAATTATTTATTATATATATATATATATGTTCTCTTTCAGGTTTCCGCGGGTAGTAGTATGTGTTGTCACTGGATTCCGGGTTTTCTTCCGCGTTTCCACTGCTTGGTCTTTGGAAAGACCGATGCTGGTTTCTTGACGACGTTTCGGCAAAATCACACTTGCCATCTTCAGGTCTGCGATAACTCTCTGCTTCTGCTTCTTGTTATTCGTAAACTGACGTTTTCGGGATTCGGATGGTGGTTATATACTTCGTTAGCGTGTCGGTTGGTTGCCCTTGGACGAGTGTGTGCATGGTTCCGTGTCGTTGGGCTCGTGTTTGGAGTGTGACGGCTGGTTTGCGATGTAGAAGTATTAGTTTGGTGTTCTTTGTTGGTATCTGTTCTTGTTAGTGCTGGTTTCCATGCTGTTGGTAACCTCTGGGTATCATCTCGTGAATTCAGATTGTTCGGATGTTTTTCAATTTCGATGGCTTCCCTGATGATTCTGGTTTTAGTATGTTCGATGTTCGCTAATAGCTTGGTGTTACTGAAGTCTATCGTGTGGGATGTTTCTTTTACATGTTGAGCCAGAGATGAAGTTTTCTCGTCTTTTCTTACGGAATTTTTGTGTTCGTCTCTTCTTGCGTTTACCCTTCTGTTCGTTTGTCCAATGTAAGTGTTTTCACAGTTGAGGCACGGAATTTCATAAACTCCTTGGTTTTCTAAAGGTATTTTTGTTTTAGGGTTTCGAAGGACTGTACTGATTTTTCTGTCTGCTTTGAATGTTGTTTCAATGTTGTGTCTTCGTAGGATTTTGGATATTCTATCGGTGGTGCCTTTCACATAGGGTAAGTAGGTTTTGGCAGTTGGTGTTTCTTTTTCCTCTTGTGGTGTTGTTGGTTTCGGCTTGGATGCTCTTTTGATAGCAGATTCACTGAAACCATTCTGCTGGAGTGCCTTGTGGAGTTTGTCCATTTCTTGGGTGATGTGATCTTCGTCTGCTAATCTCTGCGATCTTGTCACTAGGGTTTTCACTACTGATTGTAACTGAGCTGAGGGTGGTGGTGAGACTGAGCGTTCAGATATCTGTCTGTATGGGTGGATTTTCGGTATACCGTATGACTTAAGTTCCCATTTTCTTTCTTCTTGACCAAAACGTCGAGGAATGGTAATTCGTTGTTCGATTCTATTTCCATCGTAAATTTTATTTTTGGATGGGTTTTGTTTAAATGTTCCAGGAAGATGTCGAGGTGGTCCTTTCCATGTGTCCAGATCACGAAAGTGTCATCGACGTAGCGTAGCCAGAGTTTGGGTTTGTGGGTGGCCGTCCTTAGTGCTGTTTTTTCTAAGTTTTCCATAAAAAGGTTTGCTATTACTGGTGATAGTGGAGAACCCATAGGGGCACCTTCTATTTGTCTATAGCGCTGATCTTCGTAGATAAAGTATGTGTTTGTCAGACAGTGTTTCACCAAGTTCATTATGTGCACTGGGGGTTGTTATATTCGTTCGATGGTCTCTAGAGCTTCGGCAACTGGTATATTGGTAAACAGTGATACTACGTCGAAGCTTACTAATAACCATTCTGGTTCTACTTTTTCTTGTCTCAATAGATCTATGAAGTGGCTTGCGTTCTTGACGTAAGATTCGGCTTCTTCGACATGAGGTTGTAGTTGTTGGGCTAGGTATCTAGCCAATTGTTGAACAGGTGATCCAATGGAGCTGACTATGGGTCTTAGGGGTGCACCTTCCTTGTGGACTTTAGGTAAGCCGTAGAATTTGGGGCATCTTGATGACTTCTCCCTTGGAATGAGTGCTGTCTGGATTTCCTTGTCGATGGGACTCTCCTTGATTTTAGTTTTGGTTGTTTTCTCCAGGTATGTTGTTGGATCCGTGGAGATTGGTTGGTATGCTGGATCCTCCAAGAGGGTTCTTATTTTGGCGTCGTAGTCGGTTGTGTTCATTACCACAGTAGCATTTCCTTTATCGGCTGGTAGAATAATAATGTTTTCGTTTTCCCTTAGTTGTTTCAATGCCAGGAATTCTTCATGTGATAGGTTTTTCTTTGGTGGTTTGGCTGTCCTTAATATTTGCGATACATCTTGGCGGATAGTCTCGGCCGTATTCTTGTCAATCCCAGCTATAGTTGCTTCTACTCCACAAATTATTTCTTCTACTGGTATGCGGGCAGGAGCTATTGCGTAGTTAAATCCTTTAGCCAAAACATTGTGGGATGCTGCGTCCAATCCATGGGTGGATAAGTTGTATACCACTTTGAGTGATTTGTTCTCTACTCTGGTGTCTCTGGGTTTTTGTTCTGCTTGCAGGTGGTTGAACTTCTTTATTTGTTTTGCTTTTGTCCAATCGGTATTTGTCTCGGAACGGAATTCACTGAGCTGGTCCAGTATTCTCCAAATTATCGGGTGGATAATGTTGCTGAGGTTCAGATGTAGTTGCAGTAATTGTTTGTTGGTATCATCCAACATTTTTCTAGTCTCGTGGATGGATTCCCTCAGTAGCGCCATACTTGCTTTCTTCAGAATGTTCTTGGTTTGTCTGGTGTTTCTGTTGAACTTCAGTTTCAATGTCTGTGGCACTATGTTTTCCTCTCGGCAACGTTGTAGAAAAATCAGGTCACAAAGCTGTTTGCTTCTTCTTGTTCTTAGTTTTTCGAAGGTCTTGGTTTGGTGTAAAGTCTTCTCCCCGTAAAGACGTAATATGTTCTCTTTCAGGTTTCCGCGGGTAGTAGTATGTGTTGTCACTGGATTCCGGGTTTTCTTCCGCGTTTCCACTGCTTGGTCTTTGGAAAGACCGATGCTGGTTTCTGGACAAACGAACAGAAGGGTAAACGCAAGAAGAGACGAACACAAAAATTCCGTAAGAAAAGACGAGAAAACTTCATCTCTGGCTCAACATGTAAAAGAAACATCCCACACGATAGACTTCAGTAACACCAAGCTATTAGCGAACATCGAACATACTAAAACCAGAATCATCAGGGAAGCCATCGAAATTGAAAAACATCCGAACAATCTGAATTCACGAGATGATACCCAGAGGTTACCAACAGCATGGAAACCAGCACTAACAAGAACAGATACCAACAAAGAACACCAAACTAATACTTCTACATCGCAAACCAGCCGTCACACTCCAAACACGAGCCCAACGACACGGAACCATGCACACACTCGTCCAAGGGCAACCAACCGACACGCTAACGAAGTATATAACCACCATCCGATCCCGAAAACGTCAGTTTACGAATAACAAGAAGCAGAAGCAGAGAGTTATCGCAGACCTGAAGATGGCAAGTGTGATTTTGCCGAAACGTCGTCAAGAAACCAGCATCGGTCTTTCCAAAGACCAAGCAGTGGAAACGCGGAAGAAAACCCGGAATCCAGTGACAACATATATATATATATATATGTGTGATATTAAATTTTTATTGACCTTTAATTCATATATGTAAATATATATTAATTTTATTGGACGATTTTTAGGTCGTTATACTAGTTTTAAATAATTTTAAAACTCGCTAATTTGCATATATAATATCACATATATACAGCACATGGACGTTCAGTGCTTAATATATACATTCTCATTTCCATCGGTTACTTGATATACATATATCAGTACGATTTAGAAATTCGAAGTCAGACACCGACGGTAGCTCAGTTGGTAGAGCAACCGGCTAGTAATCGGTATGTCTGAGTTCGAATCTCAGCCGTGTTGGTAATTTTTAAAAAATTACCTAATTAATTAATAGTCAGTGGTAAAATTAGAAAATTATAATTTTCAAACACTGCAAATTAGCGAGTTTTAAAATTATTTAAAACTAGTATAACGACCTAATCGTCCAATAAAATTAATATATATTTATATATATATACAGGGTTATTCACGCTATACGGCACGGAATATTGTGGCCAAAATACGTGACTTTCAAAAAGTTTCACTTTTGGGATATATGGGGGTCTATTATAGTTACTTTTTAAAATTATTTTCATATTATACAGGGTGTTCCAGGAGCCCTACAAGTATCAAAGTTGTGTTTTTTTAAATGGAACCCCCTGTATATTATTGTATTTTCGGATTCTCCGATCAAAATAAGTGTCTGTTTTAATAAGGTTTACAATACCTAAACCTTAAGGTTTTTTAAATAATTTGAATTTTGCCAAAATCTAACCTAATTTTCATGTTTCAAATACTTAAGAAGTATTTAAGTTATGTAAGCGAAATTTACAGCGAAGTGTAACAATATATCATATTTTATATCCCAATCATAATAAACTTGCCATCTTATACAGGGTGTCCAAAAATTAAAATTAATCAAATAAGAACTTTAAGTGGCTATAACTTGATTAATTTAAATAGAACGCCATATTTTTTAACTTACCAGGAAATGTACTTTTTAATTACCTATCGAATGGTATTAGGGTGTTCTATAGCTAAGTCTTCGCGTTTTTACAGAATACGCCAAAAAATCGTTTTTTGCACCATTTGGTGTTTTTTAAATAAAAGTTCTAATGTATCTAGTTGCCTATGGTATTTAGAAATGTCACATAAATTCATTTAGTCTGTCAGTTTAGTCTGCAAAGTCTGTTTTTGCTATAGTGGTATTATTTTTTGTAATTGTGGAAGTTTAGATCGTTATTATTTGAATATTGTTGTGGTGTTGCTTAGTCAAAATGAAGATTTACCCAAAAGAAGAGCGTATTGATATGATTTTTATCCTAGGAGAATGTCATCAAAATTGTTTATTGGCTTCTCGAGTTTATGCTCAAAGTTTTCCGGAAAGAAATCATCCTAAGCCAGCCGTTTTTGAGAGATTATTAAACCAGTTTCAGGAAAGGGGAAGTGTCAGTTATAAAAAACCCATTACAAGAAAACCTGTCACTGAAGATGAAGAAAATGTTTTTACGGTAGTTGGTTCAGTTATCGAAAATCCCAATGTTAGTCAAAATCAGATATCCGAAAATACTAACATTAGTCAAGCAAGTATTTCAAGAATTCTTAAAAAACACAGATTTCATCCTTATAAAATCCAGCTCTGCCAAGAACTTTATGGAAATGATTTTGACAACCGAACTGAATTTTGCATGTGGGTGTTAGATAAAGTGGCAGAAAATAAAAACTTTTTTGAAAATGTGTTATTTAGTGATTTGTTATTCTGATTCGAATCCGCATGAATACAGAGTCATGAGAAATCAGAATAGGTGGTCCGTTAATGTGTGGGGTGGAATACTGGGCCAATATTTAATTGGACCCTATTTTTTTGAAGGACCTTTAAATGGTATGATGTTTCTCGATTTTCTTTTACACCAACTTCCAGTATTATTAGAAGAAGTCCCTTTAAACATCAGAACAACCATGTGGCTTCAACTGGATGGAGCTCCGCCTCATTATCATCGCGAGGTTCGGCAATTTTTAAATGCCAACTTTCAAAACAGGTGGATTGGAAGAAATGGATTTCAAAATTGGCCCCCCAGATCCCCGGACTTAACTCCACCAGATTTCTTTTTATGGGGATACATAAAAGGAATTGTCTACAATACGCCTCCGACAACACCACACGATATAAAAATACGCATAAGAGACGCTTTTGAAACTGTAACCCAGCAAATGTTGTCCAGAGTTAGCAGTGGTTTTGAAAAAAGAATATGTAAGTGTCTGGAAATGGACGG
The DNA here is from genome assembly GCA_963170755.1 of Amphimallon solstitiale. Classification (NCBI taxonomy): domain Eukaryota; kingdom Metazoa; phylum Arthropoda; class Insecta; order Coleoptera; family Scarabaeidae; genus Amphimallon; species Amphimallon solstitiale. Next base: position 49,645,685 of record OY720684.1, on the reverse strand, counting down.
TCGACATTTCGAACATCTGTTATAAATATTTTGCTTCTGTTTTATGTTATCGTTGATATGTTATTACCATTATTGCTGTTATAGCCTGTTAGATTATAAATAACGTTCCAAGTTTCTGAACATTTGTAACGATATTCGTCATTATTATTCTTATAATTGTAAATTATCTGACATTTCTAAATACCATAGGCAACTAGATACATTAGAACTTTTATTTAAAAAACACCAAATGGTACAAAAAACGATTATTTGGCGTATTCTGTAAAAACGCGAAGACTTAGCTATAGAACACCCTAATACCATTCGATAGGTAATTAAAAAGTACATTTCCTGGTAAGTTAAAAAATATGGCGTTCTATTTAAATTAATCAAGTTATAGCCACTTAAAGTTCTTATTTGATTAGTTTTAATTTTTGGACACCCTGTATAAGATGGCAAGTTTATTATGATTGGGATATAAAATATGATATATTGTTACACTTCGCTGTAAATTTCGCTTACATAACTTAAATACTTCTTAAGTATTTGAAACATGAAAATTAGGTTAGATTTTGGCAAAATTCAAATTATTTAAAAAACCTTAAGGTTTAGGTATTGTAAACCTTATTAAAACAGACACTTATTTTGATCGGAGAATCCGAAAATACAATAATATACAGGGGGTTCCATTTAAAAAAACACAACTTTGATACTTTTAGGGCTTATGGGACACCCTGTATAATATAAAAATAATTTTAAAAAGTAACCATACTAGACCCCCATATATCCCAAAAGTGAAACTTTTTGAAAGTCACGTATTTTGGCCACAATATTCCGTGCCGTATAGCGTGAATAACCCTGTATATATATATATATATATATACCCGTTTTCTGCCCAAAATGAGATCCAAACATTTCATAGACAACCCGGGGTCCACTTTAAGGAATCAATAATTTGGAAAAAGAATTACAGGAATAGCTATAGAAATCCATTTTTAGTAAGGGTCTCAAGAAAGGGGTAACGCTTTTTTTATTTTTGATATACATAATGTATACTATTCTAGAGAAGGTCCTGTTACAAAGGAGATCACAGATTGTATATGTAAAATATGTGGTATAAAACCAGATCCGCCAATGTTGCCAAGTTTATTGCATGCGCATTATGTTGAATTACTTTTTAAGTGTGGAAAAACCGGTTATTAATTGATACGTAGAGTGAGAAAACAGTATCCGCGCTAAGATGAGGGAAAGAGATACCGGTATTTGAGGAATCTCGGCTCGGTTTGTTTACATTTTAAATTCCTTAATAATATTTGTAACTGAGATATATTTCATCTTGAAGAAAATAAACCTAAATTTTACTATTACAGAAATGCCATATTGTGAATCTATACGGATAATGTTATGTAGAGATAACATGAAATCAGTAAAATAATTGGTAAATTGAACTCTTAGGAAACTTTTTAATTATATAGTATAATTACCTACCCTAGTAACATTAAATACATATATACTATTAACTCTTAATATTACCTTGTTCATATTCATAAACGTTTATTATTTATAAAAGAATATACTGTTAATTGTTAATAAAATTTTGAAAAATATTAATAATGTGGTATAAATACAATATACAGGGTCCACCTAGGGCGTGGGTCTACGAGATATCTCCTGCACTAAATATGATAGAGTAAATATGTGTACAGTTGCTTGAGGCTTTTTTCTCTGCTATATAAATATATTTTCAGCTATACAAGGTGTTCAGTTTCCTCATAACAATAAAAAACTTTGGATTTTTAAATGGAATACATTACTTCAAAATTGGATTTCACAGACTATTTTAAATTGGTTTTATGTGCGAAAATATGCAAGTTTATCCACTCGTTTCAGAGTTGTTGCGACTTTTCCTAATTTTTCCCCAGGGGTGATCCTTCAAAGAGATGTCAATGTTTCATTAATGAATAATATTGTCAAGATACAATTTTAAACACAACGTTTGCAATTTTTGATGATTGTTACACACGTATTTAGAAGTGACAGATGATATACTTATATTTGCTAAAGAAGTTTAAATTACGGAATAATCAAAATCTTGTAAACTAACAACTTTGGGCATATCAAATTATGTCCAAGAATTAAATGTTCTTTTTGATAATTGTGTTAAAACTAAAGAAATTATCCGAATTACAATTTTCTAAAGAAACAAATGATTTATAGTAAACACTCATTGACTCATTATAAGTAATGGATGATTAGTTTTAAAAACGTGTGTAACTACCATGGCAGATTGCTAAACCTATGTTTAAATTTGCTTGTTTTAATGTTATTTGTTAATGAAGCATTGAAAGAAGATTACAATTGTGGAGAAATTAGGAAAATTGTAATAACTCTAAAATCAGTGGATGACTTTGTACACACGTTCATGCAGTATCAATTTAAAATAATGTGATATATATGATTTTACAATAATATATAGAGTATTCTATTTACAAATAATATAGTTGACAATATTTTTAGATTGTTGTGAAAGGAGCCACACAAATGAGCAACTTTGGTTTATACACATTAAGGGCCGGTTTTTCAAACTCCGATTAAAATACCTGGTTAACCAATTAAATTATCGCTATCTCTAACTGTAGATTTTCAATGCTAGGAAATACATCGGTTATCTAAATAGTGTTTAAGGATGTATTGTACAAAGTTTGCAACATATTTGCTAGTGCATTTGGTCTAAATTAGTATATTTTGTTCTAATAATATTGGCGTCATTTTCTACATCCGAATTTGTTATTTTATTTTTTTAAAGATTATATTCTATATAATTAGAAATTTCATTTTGGTAAACAAATGTAGTTATATCTTTTGTGAATATAGCATCTGAGAATTTCCGTGTACAGAGTACATATTTAAAAAATCTCTAATGAATTAAGAAGGGCAACAAACATGAGTAATACGCAAACGAATTTATTGATTACTTACTGTTATTGAGAAATACAAAAATATTGTGAAAAATGGAAAGACTAATACAATATACGTACATATACAGGCTGATTCGTTTTAAATTTAGCGAAGTTGTCAAATTCTGTGTTTATTATGAATCCGTAAAGAAAATGGACCTGTGACAAATGACGTTCGTATTAAAAAAAAACGCAAAAACCCGATTTTGTTCTTTTACCTCTAGCACCTACATTTGGCCTTATAGGAAAAAAATAAAAACACGCACTTATGGCCACTTTTAAACCTCTATCCAGTAGTGTATACGAAATTTTTATATAACGTTTCGTTTCTTTCTGGCCATCATCAAATAACTAAATTTGGCGAAGTTGTTAAATTGTGTGTTTGTTATGAATCCGTAAAGAAAATGGACCTGTGACAAATGATGTTCATATTAAAAAAAACGCAAAAACCCGATTTTGTTCTTTTACCTCTAGCACCTATATTTGGCCTTGTATGAAAAAAATAAAAACACACACTTATGGCCACTTTTAAACCTCTATCCAGTGGTGTACACGAAATTTTTATATAACGTTTCGTTTCTTTTTGGCCATCATCAAATATCTAATTTCTTATAAGCTCTATATTGGACACTTTCAGAAAGAGTTTTTTTTTCTAATTCAACCATGTACTACATGTTGAAAGTTTTTGATATTATGCTTTAATTGAAAGAATAAATTTTAAGATTAAATTAGGAAAGAGAAATGAGATATGTTGAGTATTTTTTATTCTTCGAACCGAAATTCAACAGTAGAGAGTACAATATATTTACAATTGTATCTAGAATGACCACAGCCTCATCGTACCATCTTTCCAGATCTTGATAGAAATTTGGTCGAGAATTGAGAATGGATCGCTTACTAAGCCGCGTAATGTTCATGTCAACAGGAATTTGAATGAAAATCGACAGGATATTTTACAAATGGTAAATTTAAGGCGTGTTTTTGCAAACTGCATGTTAATATTGTATTTTTTAGGTAAATAATATTCCATCAATTTCTACACGCGTAGTGGCGTCAGAATTAAATTTGTCCCAGTCTAGAGTTTGGAGAACTTTACATCAAAGTAGGTTTAAACCATACAAGATCCATTAGTCACGCTTTACTACCTGAAGATAATTTAAGAAGACTCGAATACTGTAATTGGTTAATGGAAAGAATAGAAAATGACCAACATTCTTTAAGCAAAATCATCTGGTCAGATGAAACTAAATTTTCAACTCTGGAATGTTCAACAGAAATACGGAGCACTATTGGGCAGTACAAAATCCCCGACAAAACAGGGCAAGGAGACCACAACATCGTTTTGGAATAAACGTTTAGATGGGTATTTTGGTAAATCGTCTCTTAGGACCAGTTATGTATGAAGAACATTTAAATGGAGAATGATATTTAAACCTTTACGTACGAATACGTATGTGACTACCTTGACAACAATATCCAATTAAATCAATTACAACATTTATGGTGGCAACAACACGTCACACCGGCACATAATGCGGCAGTTGTTCGGAATTACTTGAATCAAGAGTTTCCAAACCGTTTGACTGGAAATAGAGGAGTTGTTGAATGGCCTGCGACATCACCTGATTTAAATACGCTAGATTATATGTTAACAATAATATTTATAAAGTAGATGACAAAACATTAAAGAATTACAAGACATACTTCAGAATGCCTTCGATGCAGTTCTTAGAAGAACCATACAAAGGGCAGTTCAAAATGCCAGAAAGCGTGCCCAACTGTGCATTAATGAAGATGGTCAGATAATTGAACATTTACTGTAATTATTTATTGTTTACTTTTCTATGTATTTTTATTAATGTTTTTGTTACTATTATTTCTTCTTTACAAAGGAAGTGTAAAAATTATTTAAATACAGATGTATTTATAATTTTTAATTTAATGTATGTTAACTTTGCAAAAACACGCCTTAAATTTACCTTTTGTGAAATTTACAATTGAACATATCAATAACTGCATGTTCAATTGTAAATTTCTCGATAACTGTTGAGTTTGGGTATAGGACATGGTACATGAAACATACTTAGAATTCGATGCAGAATTAACAAATTAAATAAAAAACAACAAAAACAACAAAAATAAGTTACGACCATCAATTTTTTTTCAAATGGAAACATATATTTTTTATTTAACTCAACAGTTATCGAGAAATTTACAATTGAACATGCAGTTATTGGTATGTTCAATTGTACATTTCTCGATAACTGTTGAGTTTGGGTATAGGACATGGTACATGAAACATACTTAGAATTCGATGTAGAATTAACAAATTAAATAAAAAACATATGTTTCCATTTGAAAAAAATGTTGATGGTCGTAATTTATTTTTGGACCACCCTTTGTACATCAATTTACCATAAGAAAAACCGCACCTAAAAATAAAAATCGACCTATTCCAGCGTTCTTCCATAAAACAAAGCCAAAAATGTTAAATGAATTTATTCCAACCCGCGCGTCCTCTCTGTATATATAATCTTTAATTATTTTTTCTTTGCTGTAAATTTAGTAATTTAAAAATATTTTTTTTTAAATTTTTGAAATACAAAATCAACTTACATTTTACTTTTGTATTTATTTTCTCCATTAATCAGCATTTCTTAGTTTTATTTTTTCCATATTATTATTATCGGCTACCATCCTTTGTTTTCCTGTCAGTAAATCGCTTTGTAGTTTAAAATTCAGAGTAAACCAATTTTATAAGTGGTCAATTGTGAATGTTTATCAGTTCATACAATGTCTGTGTGTTGCTTTTATTGCTTCCATTTATAAAGTTTTCTTTTAAATAAAATTAAAAATAGACAGAACATTACTAAGGTAAAAAGTTTAGATAAATCTTATTTTAATTGTATATAGAGTTATAAGTGAAATGTTAATTGTCCTTTTTCTAAAACATGATTATATGTTGAAACGTCACAGCTAAATGTAGTTTTATTGTTAACGTTCTGCCGCTATCCCAAAGAAAATATTTTTATTTTTATATATATACCTATATGAATTGTATAAGTATACAGCTTGAGCGCGCGGGGTATGATCACCCGATGCTAGTCGATATTCTTCGGACGTATATTCGGCAAATGATCTCCGCTAGCTGTGTTCGCCAGATATAGATATATAGATTTATTTTTCCAGAGTTGTTATTTCGTTATATTTACTGGAGAGAATCTCTAATTTTAATTTTTATTTCAAGGGTCGTTTTTATGTTATTTTATGGTATTCCTGTTATACTTATTTATAGTTTTTTTTTTACCATGAAATTTCTATTTATTTATTTTTCTCTAGACATCTTAGTTTATTCCGCAGATGCTTCAGGCGGGTTGTTTTTATTTAATTCTAAAACCCAGTTGTACTGCTATAACTTTGTACACAACTACATTATTATTTAATTTCATTAGGATAATCATAATTACGTTATAAGTATTACAATCTTCGCGTTATTATCGACTTAGTTACCTAAGCAATCGTCATCACTTAAAGAGAAAATTTAATTTGTTCTTTTTGTCAATCTGCAAAAAAATAATCAGATCACTATGAGTTCGAATATGAGCAGGCAATGCTAGTATGTTGTGCCGTTACTCTAATATGTATTATCGGACCACGTTTAGATGCGAGTTTACGTATACCATCGGGTGATCATACCTCGCGCGCTCTTGCTGTATATAAATACATATGCGCGGAAGATTTCTAGAAACTAGCGGCAGTTATATACTTTCGATCACAGTATGTTGTAATAATGTTTGGAGCTTTACATAACGCGTTTTGATATAGGCAACTGCATTGCGTCCATGACTCGGAATTAGCGTCTAACAAATTTATGCATCTATAAAAGATTACACTTTATCGAGGAAACCGTCAAATTCGTGTGACACTATTTTGTTTGTTATATTAAAAAAAACGATTGGTGTCGTCATATTATTATTATAACAATAAAGGATCTATCTCCTCCAAATAACTAGTCGGACCTAGATACTCAACTTCTAAGCAATTAAAGGATTTACCAGCTTTGTCTCTAATTGAACGAAATATATTTTTTATCGCAATTTTTTGATCATTACCTAAATTGTGCCAAAAGTATTTATATAACTTTTTCAATCGCGCGTTTGGGTTGATTAAGTTTGTCTTCTTTATATATAAATAAAATAAATTAATATTATTATTATTAAAAATGAATATATACAGGATTGAATTACAGACATAAATGTTAGAAGTACGGATAAACGGAATGTTAGTTTTGTTATTTTCAATTTTTTAGTGTATTAAATAAATATGAAGCTCTAAACAAAAAACTTCTTTTTTTTTCCAGACCTTCAAATCGCCCAATAAAAAAAGACAACGAACAATGCAATAAATAGGATAAAAAATAAAATATTAATAATTCATATACGAGGCAGGCGCCATAAATTCTCGGTCTGATATACAAAAAAGAAACTTGGAACAATATAAGAATTTTTAATTTTTAATGTAACCTCCCCTAACTTCTATACACTTATTACAACGATTAATTAATAATTCAATACCCTTGTAAAAATAATCTGAACTTTTTCCGTCAAAATGTTCTATAACAGCTGCTTTGCAACTCACTGTCGTCCTTGAAACTATGTCCCCTAAGGTTTTTTTTTTAAATTAGAAAACAAAAAAAATCACAATCCGGACTATACGGTGGATGTTCCAATTCTTGAAAGCCGCATTCGCGGATGGCAGTTTGTGAAATGGCGGCAGTATGGATGGGAGCATTGTCGTGCAATAATCGCACACCTTTTGTTAATCTTCTACGACGTTTTGCACGAATACTGTCCCTTAATTTATGCAATAAAGACGCATAATATATGCCGTTCACACTTGTACTGTGCTCTTTAAAGTCAATTAGCAAAATGCCCTCACAATCCCAGAATATTGTGTCCATCACCTTTTTCATTGATTAAACCACTTTTGCCTTTCTGGAACGAGGTTCAGCAGGTTGCCACCATTCCATCGACTCCCTTTTCGATAGAGGATCGTAAAACAGAACCATTGCTTCATCCCCTGTGACAATGGACTCCAAAATCGGTTTTGAGTCGTCTCCACACATGTTTGAAAACGACTGTTTACATTCGACTCGACATTCATGTTGGAGAGCAGTAAGAAGTCGCGGTACCCATGTAGCACTAATTTTATTCATACCCAAATGGTCATGGAGAATTCGGTGAACACTTGTTTCGGAAATGTTTTTTATTACTGCTAATTCCTTCACTTTCAAACGGCGATCTTCTAGCACTAAATGTTTAATAATTGAAACTTGTTGAGGCGTTATCGCTTCAATTGGTCGACCCGACAGATCAGCATCTTCCAGGGATTTTTGTCCCGAATGAAAACATTTTGCCCTCTTTTTTACAGTTGAATACGAAGGAAATGAATTACCGTAAACGCAGTCTAAACGTTGTTTAATGTGATAAGGTGTATGCTCTTCTTTTATTAAAAAATTAATGACCGCTCGGTACTCAATTTTCGTTACTTCAGACATTTTCGTGCGCTAGTCACGTTTATTGGCTGGTTACTAAAAACTACTGGGCATCGAGCCGCCATATTATAGTGTACCCCTCGCGTATGTGCATGCATGACGTGACGGAGTTTGAACACGTTTGAACCTGTATAAGCCTGGCAGGCCGAGAATTTATGTCACCTGCTGCATATTGCTTTATACTACCGGGCAAAGGAAGAATTAAGCTTTATCTTAAAAAAAATGCTTCTTTTCGGCTAGTGATGTTTCGGGTCTGATTTTTTCGGACCTTCATCAGACCTATTTTATTATGAAACAAGAGAAACGTGTGCATTATGCCAATGGTAATTTTATATATAGAAAACATAAATAACAATCTTTCGATCAAATAATTTTGGCCACATATGTATTTGCTAGATTGTCAAAGATACACCGATCTTATTTTGTGTATACCCTATATATTTACCGCCAATATGTACATATATATTTATATTTTAATGTTTTAGTTAGTTAATGTTTATTAATTGACAAAGATAATATCTACATTATCGAAAACAAGGTCAAAACTTGTTTTCCTTAAAATGTTTGTTTGTATTAATAAATTTCCGTTCAAATAGAGACACAACTTTCCATCCGTCTCTTTTGATGTCTCTCCGCATTTCTTTTACTACCTGTCTTATGATCACTAGCTATTTTGATTAGCCTATTCTTGTCAAGTTTTTGGATTTTAGTCTTTATAACCGCTTTGTCTTTTTCTAATGTATTTGACGACATCCTGCTTCCCCTTGCAATTATTTTTGTCTCTCTCTCTCTTCTTATCTTTCATTCCAGCATCTCCAAGGTAATTATTTTTGTCGTGCGTACTAGATTAAATTGACTCGTCTGGTGTTATCATTGGCATGCACATATATTCAGACATAAATATTTCTACTTCGTTTTCAGTAAGTAGTATGGTGTAATTATTTTTCCATACATCGTGTCTTAAGTATTATCTTGGAATCCATGTATTAATTAAAAAGTGGATTTACCAAATTATATCGTACACTTAGTAAATTTAAAAACAGGTAGGTACTTGTTGAAAATAATTCCCATAGTTTTTATGTTATAATTTTTTGTCCTTTTCAAGCGACAATTATTATTATTATTATTATTATTATTATTATTATTATTATTATTATTATTATATATATACCGGGTGTATTATGAAAAACCTTTCGTGCTGTAACTTTTTTATTTTTTATCCGAATGTAATAAATTATACGTCGAACTAAATCGTTTTGAAAACACTGTAACGTGATCCCCTTTGAATTTTTTTTTGACATTTTGTTTTTGACAGACAGCTGCAACCTGTGTTTTTTTAAATTGTTCTATAATTTTTTTTTTACTTATTCAAATATTTTTTCTTTCTGAATATAAAACTGTAAACAACGATACCCTTGTATGAAAAAAAAACGAGAAATTGAAGTTTTTTTTTAGTTCAATTTATTCTCGTTTTTCCGAACACAAAGATTTCTTAAATGCATTTTAAATACTCTATTTCATTTTATTACCAGCAAATGTGTGTACCATTTAAAATCACTTACATTCAATACTATATAGCCCATAAAGTATTGTAAACCAATGTTATCAGTGTTTCATCAGTTTCTTTACAGACTTCGTTACAGACAGTAAGATAATCAACATCTCTCGTTAAATAACAATTGTGAGATTTACTTTGTAAATAGGTTTAAGTGTTTTTATTAAAATAAATAAAATTGTGAAAACTAGTTTCAATATAACTGACACGAAATAAAAGAAGTAGGCTTATACGGAAGTTACGCCCCGTGAGCAGTGGGTCAACAACAACATTTACAGTGTTTATTTTAAAAATTTAAAAATCAAGCAGTCATATTGAACGATAAAAGTGCATTCCAAATTTTCGAAGAGAGCTGTGACATCTGTCAGTCACACATTCATTATAACATATTCAACGATTTATTTCTAAATTTTGTTATTGAAATGGATAATGGCGAATGTGTGGATGCGATTCAAGCATATTTTGAATGCTGAAAAAATTCTGCAGCTGCTTTGCGACTTTATGGAAATCGTTTTCCTGACAGACTGCGTCCAAGTGCCGATAAGTTTGGAAGGCTCGTGCGAAATTTACGAAATTTTGGATCACTCAAAAAACCGAAAGTAAACGCACGTGTAATTCAAAATCAACATTTAGAATTAAGTGTCATACTCTATGTGGAAGAAAACCCTAATACGTCTATACGAGAAATTGCTCACTACATGCAGGTACTATCACATTCTACAGTTCAGTACATTCTGAAGAACCACAAGTTCTTTCCTTATAAACCACGGAAGGTGCATGCTCTCGGTGAAAACGACCCTCAACGTAGGGTTCAATTCTGCACGGATTTCATGAATAAACTAAGGGAAGATCCAATTTTTTATCGTCGTGTGTTGTAGTCAGATGAATGCACTTTTGGGAAAAATGGTGTATTCAACAGAAATAATCATCGCCATTGGAGCAGTGAACATAACCATGTTGTGGTGCAACACAATTTTCAAAATCGGTTCAGTGCAAATGTATGGTGTGGCATTTTAGGCGATAGACTAGTAGGGCCTTTTTTTGTTGAGGGTAATCTAAACCAAGAAAAGTATAATAATTTGTTACGCAATGAAATAGGCGATTATTTAGATGAGTTGCCACTTGCTGAGTTAAACAGGGTGGTGTTCCAACAGGACGGTGCTACACCCCATAATGCACGAATGAATACTGATTTTCTAAATAATTATTTTGGCGTCAGATGGATGGGCACTTACGGACCTATTCGATGCCCTGCTAGATCGCCAGATCTGAATCCACTAGATTTTTTTCTGTGGTCTTACATTCAAGATCATGTCTATTTGACTCCACCTGATACCAGAGATGATTTAGTAAGAAGGATAGTACAAGTATGTCATGAAATACCACCAAATCTTATATTAAACGCAGTAGTTGGAGTTAATAGAAGGTGACAAATATGTCTGGAACAAAATGGGGCCAATTTCGAACATTTGATTCATTAAAAGCTTGATTTCTCTAAATTTCGCAGTTTTTTTTTAATAACAAGAAATTTGTCACTCAATATAATGGAGGTGTCTTCAGGAAATAAATCTTTATTAGAATAAGTAAAAAAAATATATATAGTACAATTTAAAAAAAAAAGTTAACTACTGTCTGTGAAAAACGAAATGTCCAAAAAATTTTTTTTTAAATAACAGGTTACAGTGTTTTAAAAACGATTTAGTTTGACATATCATTCATTAAAATCAGATAAAATGTAAGGAAGTTACAGCACCAAAGGTTTTTCATAATACACCCGGTATATATATATATATATATATGTTATATGTAAGTAAATATATATGTATAAACTTCTAATAGAATGTCCGGGTATATATGCATATCGATTATATGAAGTGAGTGAGTTTCAGTTCAACTAGCTTTTACCAGATTTCAAACACAAGGCACTGTGTCGGTGCTAGTGTCGTCTGAAACACTGAAAGTCTCAAACATCAGCCGGTCTTTTAACAAAACACAATAACCACGCATTTAATTTAAATTAAACAAAACGGTTAACGGAAGGTTTTGAAATTGATAGTAAACCTTAAATAATAGTTCAATTATAAGCAGTGTTATTTAAATAAAGCTGTCAAATTAGGAATAAATTAAATATTAAAAATGAATAAATCCATATTTTATTTCAGATGATGACCATTAAAAACAATTACTAAACATTGTTCAGTTGATTTGAAACGTCTTACAAGTGTTAAGAGGATTTCCCGTAAAGTAGGATTATAGTTAAAACCCCTTGCTGTGAACCGTATTCAATTTACAACTTTCATATTAGTTAGAGAACACATTTTAAAGTAAATGATCTAAGAAAAATTATTCCAAGTGGCAATAAATTCTTTAGTGTTTCATTTAAAAGTGTGATATGAGTATAAGTACATGGATTTAATGCAATTTGGAGTTGTTGCATTGTGTAAGGATTGCCATGTATGTTTGGACATGTGTCGTTGGGTAAGTACCATTATTTTCTAGATTCTTACGACTTTCAAGAATGAATTTGTAAGTGTGCACATAATAGAATGAATGAACCGATAATATAACGTGCTATATACTGTTCAATGTCAATTTCCACAGAATACAACTTTTGCATTTATATTAGTTACCTACATATACAGCGTGTCTCAGTGGTGCGATAGAGTCCATTACTGGTATCTAATAATGTAAATAGTGAATAATTTTTAATACAAAAATTGTAGATACTCATAAGCTCTACAATTTAAAAATATTTTCATTTATACAGAGTGTTCAACAACGACGAATAAACATAAACTTACGCATAGACCATATCTACTAATTCCAATTTTAAATATTTCATTTCGCACTTAACGTAAATTCATGTACTTACTTCCCTTTAAACTGAAGCTATAAATAAAAGTTTAACGTTTAAACAATTTCTGACACACAGCGTCTGCGATATTTTTTTATATTATTGTTAATTCATGAACTTCCAAACTTCTAAGTTTTAAAATTTTAATAAAAACTAATTATTTGTAAAGGGTTCTCTTAATACAGTTTTTGCTCACATCAAGGACTCTAGAAAGTTTACGCACGTTTGTATGAGGATTTTCTTCAACGCATAACAAAAGAAGCTTTTGTGCAACGCGCTTTCTACGGCAGCAGTATGTAATTCTAAAGTACGTAATAAACATTATATTCACGTACTGAAAAGATATCTCTACTAATTGAGCCCTTAATAGGTATTTTATCATTAATCGTTATTTCAGAGCAACTTTTCAAATGTTGTATAATTTTTAACGAAAAATTGCCATATCTCAGAAACAGTTGAAAATCGAGAAATACAAGTTGATGTCAGTTTAATCAGCCCTTCAAGGGCTATCATGAATGTAAAAAAATGCATAGCATTCCATTTAAAAAAAGATGTTTGTGTTGGTTCGTCGTTGTCGAACACTCTGTATAAATGAAAATAATTTTAAATTGTAGAGCTTATGATTATCTACAATTTTAGTATAAAAAATTATTCGTTATCTACATTATTAGATCCCAATACTGGACTTTACCGCTCCGCTGGGACACCCGGTATATTCACAAATTTCAAAATAAGAAAAAGCAGAATTATATATAATCTATATAAATAAAAATGAAACGCTGTTCGTTGGTAAGCGCATCAATTGAGAAGGGCTGGACCGATTTGTCTATTTTTTTTTTAATGTTTGTAATAGTCCCATTAAGGTTTTTAGTTAAAGAAAAATTGAAGAAGTTGCCCGGGAAATTGGAAAATTCTGAAATACTGAAAGTGCTTTTTTTCTATAGGATTTTTGTATGAACTCAAGACCATAACTTACTATTCGAACGATGGATATGCGCAATCCTTTTTTTGTTTTGTTCGTTATGGTCTTGGAAAAGTTCTCAGGAAAAGAATTGGGATAATTGTAGAGAAAACTCGGAAAATTCGGAGTAACTACAAAAATCATAATTTTTTATGAACTCTTAACGATAGCTGAATGACTTCAATCGCAAAAAAAATGGAAGATCTGGAGAAAAATTTGGAAAAACGATTCCAGCCTAAATAAAAATAAAATTACATTTGTTTCTACTTTTGTGTTGTTTCACGACCTGTCCAACAAATGAAGTCATTTTATTTCCATTTATTCTTCAATTTTTCTTCATTATGTAACCTACATGGTTTGAATCACAATGTGACAATCAGCTGTCAAATGACATCTGCGCACGTAGCGAAATAAATTGGAATAGAAGCAATATAGGTAACTAAATTTTTTATTTCTATTTTACTAAACGAACATATATTTGTTTTGGCGAGACTATTGTTCATAACTATGCTAGAATACGATAGGTGGCGCTGTACTTGACATATAGCGCTACCTACCGGAAAGGGTAGAACAATATCTGCCGGGCCAGCTAGTATGAATAATATATACACAAGCGGTTATCAGCATTTAAAGTCAATTTAATACTTTGGCATCTCTTCTTTTATATACAAACTAGCTCTCCAACAATCTCTTCGAACTTGAATCTTCTCTTTTGCATCCGCTAACAGCTTTTTACAGTTACCTGTAAAACGCGATCACTGTCATGACGGTTTTTAGAATGTCCGGTTTTATAAACTTTGGACTTAGCCCTGTATATACGTATATTTTGTGAAACCAATCGTATATTTTATTTAAAATTCTATTTAAAATTTTGAGATTTGAAATAAAATTTTTAATTTTCGCGCTACGGTAACTGTATAAATATATTGTAACTTTGAAATTGTATTCAAGTTTTACTTGACAGTGATATTTCAATATTTGTTTGTCTAAATTATATTATAGAAGAATTTGCATGTTTTTGTGTTTTTATAATTTACACTTACCAAACAATTGGGTATAAAAATTAGATTTTTATGGATTAATACGTACGCAATGTAACCTTTGCATTTGTTTATTGTTTTATATTTTATGTAGGCATTAAATTATATACAAAGCAGAAACTATTATAATTTCAGTTTATTTATCAAATCAATATTTTTGGAACCTATTTACATTTACTTAAACCTAAATACTATTACACATTTTCATACATGGACCTACATTATATACGAGGCATGTTTTTTAAGTAAGTACCGTTTTTCCACACCGCGACCGCAGCGCTGCGGTCGGCGTTCTGCGTATGTGCACTGGGGACCTACATCTCTTGCCTACGCACTGACGCCATTACAGTCTGATTCTACCTTGTTTACGTTGTTTACTGAGTGTTTAAGATGCCATCGATAATCGTGAGTCCCGCCGACTGTGAAGTACGGGCTCTTATAAGATTTCTTACTGCTAAAGACCTAAAAGCGATTGATATTCATCGTGAAATTTGTGCAGTTTACGGACAAAACATAATGAGTGATGGAATGATAAGAAAGTGGGTGAGAGCATTTAAAGATGGCCGCACAAATGTGCATGATGAACAACGAAGTGGGCGTCCTTCGGTCGTTAATGAAAGTTTGGTGCAGGAAGTGGACAATAAGGTGAGAGAAAATAGACGCTTTACGATGTCCTCTTTGTGTGATGGCTTTCCTAATGTTTCGCGTAGTGTTTTGTATGGCATTGTGAGCGAGCGCTTGAATTACCGAAAATTGTGCTCACGTTGGGTACCGAAAATATTGACGGATGTGCACAAAACCAAACGTTTAGGCAGTGCATTGACTTTCCTTGAGCGGTACCGCAACGACGGTGATGATTTCTTAAGCCAAATTGTTACGGGCGATGAAACATGGGTGGCCTACGCCACACCAGAATCAAAGCAACAGTCCATGGAATGGTGGCATTCAGATTCACCCGGAAAAGTGAAGTTTAAGCAAACAATTTCTGCCCGGAAAATCATGTGCACAGTTTTTTGAGACAGAAAAGGAGTATTGCTTGTGGAATTTCTGCCTCGTAATGAGACAATCAATGCAGCAGCTTATTCTGAGACCTTGAAAAATCTGCGCCGTTCAATCCACAACAAAAGACGAGGCAAGTTGAGCAAGGGCATCGTTTTGCTGCATGACAATGCCCGTCCGCATGTGGCTAATCAGACCAAAGATCTCATCACATCTTTTAAATGGGAAACTCTAGATCATCCTCAGTACAGCCCTGACCTGGCGCCCAGTGACTACCATCTGTTCCTGCATTTGAAGAGACACCTGGGCGGTCAGCGTCTTCAAGACGATCACGAAGTCAAAACAGTTGTGATGCAGTGGTTAACAAGTCAGGCGGCAGACTTCTATGAGGAGGGTATTCATAAACTGGTACAACGTTATGACAAGTGCCTCAATATTGAAGGAAATTACGTTGAAAAGTAGATTAAGGTACAGGCTTTCATGTAAAAATAAAATTATTGATATATCTTTGCACGTCTTTTTTTAATTTCAAAACGGTACTTACTTAAAAAACATGCCTCGTATATTGTCTATGTTGATTCATTATTCTTGTTAGTAAATTCTTCCACAAAAAGTAATGCACCAACTCTGCTTTAATTTACACTGTTTCCTTTTGCAATAATGCATCGCATTGAATCTATGTGTAAATGGGTACTCCACTTCCGATTCCTGAATTTAAATAGTTTTGTTCACATTGAATTAAATGTTAATATTCAAAAAACACATTTAAAATACAAACATTATATTTTATGCTTTTCTGTATTGCTTTCGTTTATGAATTTTAGAGTCTACACCCACGCATAGACACAAGTTTACATGTTAGGTTGCTTCATCATGCTTCATAAATTGTTTTCCAAATAACTCAAGCATAAATCTACTGCTATTTTAAACTATACTTACTCTTATTTTCAAGTTTTCTTAAGACCTGGGCAGATCTTGTAAATCATGTTTATAGGCATTTCATTTTAAGGCACTCACAATACACTAATAGATCTATTGAGGCCCTAGAAGTACAAACTTTTTATTAAATATAAAACCCACGTTGTGTACAGTAACAGATCCTTGGTTTTACTTTTCAAAATATTCAGTCACTGCTACGATCATGAGTTACTTATTTATTAGTTTTTCATTTTACACATGCTTAACTGCTAAGAGAATTGTTGTGTATTTGTTCATAGATGTACATGCATAGTTTTTCGATCTAGGCTTTTGGTCACCTATCTCTGTCGTTATATACATTTCTTATATGTGGCTCTTTATTTTCTTCAAGGTTGTTATTTTATACATTACGACAATTTTTCTTTAATTTATATATTTCTTTCAGCTTAAAAAATTTGCAAACATGAATCATACAGTGTTGGTTTAAATTTGTCTAGTTATTGAATTAAAGGGAAGTACATTTTGGACAAACTATCTGTATTGTTATAGTATAAAGGCATCCGTTAACAATATTTTGTTGAAAGTTATGAAAATTACAAAATTTAGTTAAATAAACGTAGGAAAATTTATTATGATGTGTTTAAAAAGTTTATTGGGTTTATAATAATAGATGATTATTGAATTTAACAAGTATTCGAATTTTATAATAAACCACCTGTATATGGTAAGGTTGACCATGTTCATTTTTCTTAGAAGTTCACAATATTCTGGAAAGAAGAGAGTTGAATATTAGTTGTTATTTTGTAAAATGTATTATAAATTTGTAAAAACTTGAGTAATTGACGTTAATGAGGTGCGGAAAATATTTAGAATCTAATTTTGAAAGGTGTATAGATTTTAATGTAGATAAGTTCCCGGGAATAATTTGAAATACAGGAACTGTCATTATTTGACATTTGTTAAGAAATATGGATTTAGATGGGTATTAGTATATGAATATGTAAAGAAGGGTTGTTAAAATTATAAAAAGAATTTAGATTATTAGATAATGCAATTTAAAGAAGTATTTTTGGTATGTTAGAGAATTTAAAAGCTGTATTGTTGGTTTCAATTACTGTTGTAAAACGTTGATTGGAGAATAGAAAATGAGATAGGGATTGCTAGGGAAATGGATATAAATAAAAAGAGAATTTTTTTGAATTTCAAAAACCGAGAGACGTGTTTTTTTATCAGAAGAAAATTTCTGATATTTAACACGATTTCAGTGATATATAGAAGAAAAAGTTGTGTCCAGAGTGAAATTCATTATCTATAAATAATTTAACATAAGAAAAGAGAAAACTTACAAATTTTGTACAAGATCCAGGTACAACTAGTAGAGAGTTGTTGAGGCGGAGTTTTCAGGAGGCAGTTGAGATACCAGATTATTTGAAAGTTCCATTGAGGCTGCAGTATACTTCAAGATCCGGAATTTTTTAGGAGTAGTCCATAAAGGTTGGAGAATTTTCCATGTTCCGACGAGCAGGACCATACATAGGATATTCGGTAATTTGTCTTCTAATAATGGTACAAGATTGAAGTTCAATAGCATCAGGAAGTGATCCGTTATTAAGCAGTATCAGGGAGTGGATCGAAACAAATCTATAAGAAAGGAGCATTTAAGTATTACCAATTTAGTATATTATTTGGGATAGCAGAAAAGAAAGATTTAATTGTTTAAATTTTGAAAAAGAATTGAATGTTTATATAATAGGTCATTAGATAAAGTAACTGAACTTTAAGATAATTCATCAGTTACATATTGCCGTGAACTCGCAAGTTTATAAAATAAGAATAGCTTTAACATTTTATTAAGACTTAGGATTAGTTTAAGTTTTGAAATAAAATAAATATGATTGAGTAAAAATATGCAACAAAAATTACATGGATGTATACAAAGTTGCATACACATGGTCAATATACAAGAAAGTGATTTAAAAACTATTATTATTCAAATAAATAGTGAAAAATGTAGAATAAAAATTTATTAAATAAAAATGAAATAAAAGACAAAATAAATATAAGTAATATATTTCTTTTGTAAAAGAATACACAAGATGTATGGTTTATATATCATGAAAAAGATGAAAGACGATATGTAAGAAAGGCAAATGTGACTAAGTAAATTATTATGATTTACATGCATAAAGCAATAAAACTTTATGAAAGAGTTTAAGAACTAAATTGTATTAAAAGATAAAATTTACCTTAGCTTATAACTAGACTAAGAAAAGGATATAAAAATATGTAAAACGTAAAAAACGATCAGCAATAACATTTTGTATTAAAAGGTAGCTGATATCATAAATAAAAAGTATATGTGTTTATGATTTGTTTGTAACACAATGCTTCAGAGACTGGAAACAGACGTGTACAGTTTCATGACCTACAAAAGAGAAAATATATATATATATAAAACTTGTGTAAAGTTTATTGCAGATCGACATTTTACCAATGGAAAGATCATGGATAGAGGACAGAGATACAGTGAAGAAACAAACGTGTCCTCCAGGTACAGGCAGTGCGGGAAGAAAAATAATAGTTATCTCCAACGTGTTTCCCATTTTACCAAATCGCAATCTAGCTAAAAGAAAAGTGAAATTGACATTAATAAATGGGAAGAAAAAATATGTATCGAACAATAAACAAGGCAATAGGTTCATTGACGAATACAAAGAAGGATGGTATTAACAACAAGAATAAACCTACCGTTGGAAATGCTGTGCGAGGCAGAAAAGACTTTTTGAATAAGAAAACAATTTGCGATATGTTGACGTTTTAGTGAATAAAGAACTGTCAGAACGGTATGTGTATGTGTGCGTGTATCAAGACGGCAACATGCGGGCAGCGACTTCACTGGAACGTGTATTCCAATGCCAACCTAAAATATGGACTAGAGGGCGCAATAGTCAACGTAGAGTTTTTTTTTCGGGTATAAATTGGAAAACAAGATCCGACAAGAGAGACTTCTTATTACGACTCCGAAAGGAAGATTTCTGACTTCGAAAGAATAAGACGCTATAAATAATTGTTACATTGTAGAATAGTAGTTTTCATTATTTCTTTATCACTTTCATTCATAATAAATTTTCTTTTATTAATATATATTTAAATTCTAAAATGTTCAAAATGGACATTCAAAGTGAATATTTTGATGAGATATTTAAAGATAGCAAGTAAGTTTTTTTTTGAAAAGAAGTTATACAAATTGTTATACAGACATTGGTTTTTACGTGCAAATGATTAATCAATGTAATGTTGGACAATATAGATAAGCAAATATATTATCCTGTAAGGTTTTCTTTTAATTCATAAAGTTGGAATTACAACAAAATAGGACTAATGGTGTTGGGCAGTTGGAGAGATGCTACGTGCGAATGAGCATTTTCTTCATGGTATTGTCTAGGCATCATTAATCTTTTTCAAGTTAGGGTAATAATTAATTAAAAGTTTCACAAGGCAAAGATTAAGAGCTAGATACAACACGTGCAAATGGTTGCCTAAGGCAATTAATTGAAGCCAATAAAAAATATAATTACATTGATAAATATCACTATCAATGTACAATAAAAGTTTACATTTATTTATTTACAGGATAAATATTTATATTTTTGTTTAGCATCATAAATAAATAAATAAAAAAATATTTACATACATTACAACCGACATTAGGTATAAATGATATGAGCATTCTAAATTATGTATTTGTTCAGAACATAAAAGTGTATATAAATATAAAAAATTATTTGAATCTACAAATTACTAAATAAAGAGGTATATGATTATGTTGTATAGACATTCAGTTTTTCTTTGAACAAAACTATTACCTCTTCCCTATTATGAGTAAGAGAAAGATCACCAGTGAAGGAGAAGGAACCACATACATTGCCAGAACCCACAATAGTTATTAAGTACATGCTTCAACAATATAAAATAAAATACAAAACCAATTATAAGTTTTTGGTGTATAAAAAATAATTTTAGGAGTACAGCATGTACAAAAGACTATACCCACAAATATATGTTGTCACAGCATATATATTTATTTGGCGGTACCCAACGTGTGGCAATACCACAATAATATGTGATAAACAATATAAGTTTTTAATTCTCTATTTTCTAGAATATGTCAAGTACATGAATAATTGTCATTCGTTTAAAATTACATGAGGTAATTTTTTATAAATACAAAATTGAACATATAAATAAATAACATTGTAATTGAATTTGAGTTAATAATAGGAAGTATTCCCAAATTTAAATAACCAAAGTAAATAGAGTCAGTACACTTACCTGTATTAAGTGGTTGTAGAGGGATAAAACATACACATCAAAATAAATTTCTTCGACGTCAACTTATCAAGTTTCGATTATTAATAAAATATTGTTAACAAGTAAATGTCCAGCAATGTCCTAGTAAGATGTTCGAATATACACTTAATTTTTATTAGAAGAGTGTCGTTTTATTTATGATAAATAAAAATTGCAATCCAGAAATTTTTACGTAAAATCTAACCTGAAATAAATAAATGTCATATGAAATATTGTAATGAAAACTGTTTAATAATATTTTCTTACCGAAAAGAGTTTGGTAAATGTTATTAGAAGTATTTTCTGAGTTATAAATGAACCACTTGGTAAAAAGCATTTCAAAACAAACAAGTAAACATTTAGATATTTTTAATACATAAACAGGTATTAATTTTCATATGCATATACGATATAATGTCTAGTGGTGCCATCTATATGACTTATTAAACATTTGTTGGTTGATTGGATTATTTAAGAGTACAGAAAAGAAATAAGATAATACAGAAATCAGTAAAATATTAATGTTAGTTACAAAATAAATTTTGAAGGCTTATTAAAATTTACAAAAGTAAAGAATTGAAATTTGAATTAATTACACATCAATTAGATAAAGAAGTATTATAATTTAAAGTAATTTATCTTGAGATTATAACATAAAGCTAGTCGGGCATAAAAATAAAATACATACTTATGGTAAATTGAATATTATAAAATAAGTAACGAGATTATAAGAAAATCACATACGAGGGTTGTACATTAATTCATAGTAATTATACAGTTCATGTCTAGAGTATTATTTCATTTCATAGATAGTCGAATTTGTGGCATTTAAACTGAAATAGAAATAAATGATAATGTCGAGGGTTGAACTTAAATGTATGTAGTAATACCTAGGCTCAGTATCATCTCCAAAATGCCTCTTGCTTTAGTATTGTTTTCCTTTATTAAAATTTTGGTATTGTTGAAATTAAACTTGTGTTTGGAATTAGTTTGATGTTTCTTAAGTGTAGTGTTATTTTTCTCATATTTATGCCCCTTTATTCTTTCTTCCAAAAGTTGTTAACCAAGCTCAACACCTTGGAGTAATACTATTATATATAAATAAGAAATGTAATAAAACTCGGTAATAAAAGTCGGTCATCTTGACGTTGAGGCTATATTGATTAGAAATAGTAAATTAATAACAAAAATAAAACTTGAAAAAGACTTAGGAAAGCAAGTCATTTAAGTAGATTCATTCCAAGACTTTTGATTTATCAAAACGACATCCACCTTTATTACAAGACCTACAATGCCGACCTATATGTTTAATGACTAACGAGGGAAACACACAGAAAGTATTTATTACAATGGAACGAAACTAACAAAAAAAGAACAAGTATCAAAGATAGATAGTTACAAAAGATGTTCGATGTGATGATCATTACTCTCTATGCATAAATTTACCCTTTTGCTTAGAGAACGCGGAATTCTTGCAAAAATTCCAAAGTTATTTCTAAATTCGTTGCAAGCATCTTGTATCCTTAGCCAGAGTTGTGCACGATTTTGTATCGGAACGGAATAAACAAATGCTTTTATGTATCCCCAAACACAGTAATCGCAAGGATTCAAATCCGGCGATCTTGCTGGCCAAGCAACTGGACCGCCTCGTCCAATCTAATGGTCTTCGTAGTTATTATCTAGAAAGTCTCGTACATTCCTGCTAAAGTGGGCCGGACAGCCGTCCTGTAGAAACCATAAGTTTTGCCGAATATTTAAACGCACCTCATCTAACAAATCAGGTAAAATATTTTGCAGGAAATGTAAGTAATCAACACCATTTAAACGAGCAGGTAATTCCACAGGTCCAAGTAGATAATCGTCAACTACTCCAATCCAGACGTTTATGCTAAACCTATGCTGATGCTTAAATTCTTGAACAACGTGGGGATTGTCACCAACGTACGAATAATAGTGTGCATTATGTACATTAAAAATTCCATTTTTTGAGAATGAAGCTTCGTCACCAAACAAAATGTACCTGAAAAAATCTTCATCTTGATTTATCTGATTTTGTAACCATCTAGCGAATTCTACACGAGCAGGAAAATCTCCTTCTAGCAGTGCTTGCACCTTTGTAAAATGAAAAGGATATAAATTTTCTTTGTGTAAGATATTTCCTACGGAAGATTTTGAAATTGTGGGGTACATGGCAGATAGTCTTCGAACGCTAATTTCTGGATTTTCCTCAACTTCCATTAAAATAACATCTTCATGTTCTGCTGTTACATCATTATGCTCCCTGTTTCATTTTTTTTGGGACCACTGAACCTGTTTCTCTTAATCGTTGATGAAGAGCTGTAAATGTTGAGTGAGTGGGATGCTAACGATTGGGAAATTTTTCAGCGTATCTACGTTGCGCTGCTCGAGCGTTACACCTCATTTCGCCATAAACTAAATGCATATCGGCGTATTCTTCATTAGTAAAAACCATTTTTTTTTAAATTGTTTAAAGTGTTTGAATGCAACAAAGTAAAAAATTAAAAGATAAACTTCGCGAACTGACAACAATTTGACAATTAAAAACGTAGGTTTTATTTCTGTTGGCAGTTCAGAGCGAACTAGTGCAAAAAATAATAAATTGAATTTTAATGACGAAAAAACGAAAAATTTTCAAATCGATTTTTCTAGAAAACGGTGTATCCTACCGACTTAAAGTAAGAGTACATTTTAGTACTAGAATACCTGAAAATTTAATAATCTACTGTCACAAATGCTTAAAAGTTAAAGACAAAAAAGTTATGCGTTAAAATAACCGTTTACCTACCCAAAACGGACGCGCATGACCGGTACTAGAAATTCGCAATTGATGGAATCGATTCATCTCTGGAGGATAAATAAGCATACCAGTTTTTGTTTTTGTAAATAGAAGCATTCGGGAAATATTAAAAAAAAACTAATTACAAGGCGCCATCTTCAAAGAGCTCTAGCTCCCTTAGGAAGCATTTTCGGACTAGGGTGAATTGGGTTAAATTGTCTTAAAATTATCTGAGGAATCTCCGGTCTTCGTTTGTCATGAGAGTTTCTGGACACCCTGTATATACAGGCTGTCCAGAAACTCTAATGACAAACGAAGACCGGAGATTCCTCAGATAATTTTAAGACAATTTAACCCAATTCACCCTAGTCCGAAAATGCTTCCTAAGGGAGCTAGAGCTCTTTGAAGATGGCGCCTTGTAATTAGTTTTTTTTTAATATCTCCCGAACGCTTCTATTTAGAAAAACAAAAACTGGTATGCTTATTTATCCTCCAGAGATGAATCGATTCCATCAATTGCGAATTTCTAGTACCGGTCATAGCCTTCCGTTTTGGGTAGGTAAACGGTTGTTTTAACGCATAACTTTTTTGTCTTTAACTTTTAAGCATTTGTGACACTAGATTATTAAATTTTCAGGTATTCTAGTACTAAAAGGTACTCTTACTTTAAGTCGGTAGGATACACCGTTTTCTAGAAAAATCGATTTGAAAATGTTTCGTTTTTTCGTCATTTCATCTTTCGTCATTTCAACTTCGCGAACTGACAACAATTTGACAATTAAAAACGTAGGTTATATTTCTGTTGGCAGTTCAGAGCGAACTAGTGCAAAAAATAATAAATTGAATTTTAATAGCGAAAAAACGAAAAATTTTCAAATCGATTTTTCTAGAAAACGGTGTATCCTACCGACTTAAAGTAAGAGTACCTTTTAGTACTAGAATACCTGAAAATTTAATAATCCAGTGTCACAAATGCTTAAAAGTTAAAGACAAAGAAGTTATGCGTTAAAATAACCGTTTACCTACCCAAAACGGACGCCTATGACCTTAGGAAGCATTTTCGGACTAGGGTGAATTGGGTTAAATTGTCTTAAAATTATCTGAGGAATCTCCGGTCTTCGTTTGTCAGAAGAGTTTCTGGACACCCTGTATATATTAGATCGAGTGATGTTGATGTATATACGTAGAAGCTGATTGTATCGAACTTTAAAGGATCACAAGCAAGGTAAGAACCGAGACACATGGATATATGCGAGCGACAAACATAGAGCTTGTAGAAGAATTTATTGAACTATAAAAGAGGCCGAGTGTATTGCATATCAAGAATTCCACTTCGTATCAGACATCTTGAAAAGGATTATACCTCAAACGGTATTTTCTACATAAAATGTTTCATGTGCTGTTGTGCTTGTGTAGGCTATATTTTAAATCATAAGTAACTAATGTTTTATATGGTAGATATAAGTACTTTAGTAGTGTTTCGTAAGGTTAAATGTGTTGGAAGAAAAGATGTAATTAGTGAAGTTTATTTTTATGTATTTGATAGTAATGTGTTACCGTTTTCTTTGCTATTATGATTGTTAGTGTCCAGTGACAAACTCTACTTTTTATTCCTAAGGATGACATTGAATAAATGTTAACAACTGATATTCATTTTAATACAGACCGCATTCCCGTAATTCCCTATATATATATATATATATATATATATATATATATATATATGTCGAAGGGAGATGATGAAAACGGAGATTTGATCAAATCCCTAAGATAGATGATCAATTCACGGAAGATGTTAAAGTAACAATTCTGTGGGATCATTTCCTTAAAAAAGTAAGTGATTTGATCAAATCCCTTAACTGTTTTAGTGAAAAGATGAAATAAGCAAGTGAGGATTCGCACAGCACATTTTTTATTTTTGTTTTCTATATTTCGAGTTTTATCAAGTACCTACCGTAAAAAAATGGGTTCAGATACAGAAAAAACATCAAACTCTGACCGAATTTGTATCTGAATGAAACTATCAAGACGTTTTTGAACAAGCGGCATGATAAATAAAAGCCTTTGTGGACTCGGTAAAGGATAGAAGAAGTTATCACAGTCATTGAACAATTTAAATTAGCACCGTTACTTAAGCTGCAACGGACACATAAACAGTAGTATTATGAAAAAAAATACGATGTTATGGAAGTAGGTACAAAAAAATCTTTGATTTTGAAGAGAAAGTCTGTCTCCGATCCAGTTGTGAAAATAGGGCGAACGGAAAATTTTTACCACATATTCAGGAAACCCATCACTAGCGAAGGAGGAAGAGATAAAATGCTGTATAGTTTGAAGTCGAAATACCTAATACCCACTTCAGTTGTATTGGAGTTTTCAAAGCTGTGCACGGTATGTCAATTTAAAAAAAAATAATTCCTAGAAAAGGAATTGTTGTTTGTCCAATTGTATCTAGCGACTTCAATCTTCGCGGCCATGTCAATTTAGTTGACTTACAGTTAGATAGAAATTACAAATGGCTATTATACTACCAGGACCACACGACGAAACTCAGCTTTCTTCGACCGTTGCCTTCAAAAGGAGCTGTTGAAGTAGCAATGGAGCTATTACATATATTTTTGGAAGTAGGTTGTCCTTATATACTGCAAAGCGACAACGGCCGTGAGTTTGCGCCTGCTGTCATACAAGAATTAACAAGCCTATGGCCAAAGTGCAAAATTGTAAATGTTAGGCCTAGACATCCAGCTAGTCAAGGCTCTGTTAAGCGATCAAAACAAGATGTTGGAACTATGCTACGTGCTTGGCTAATTGACAATGACACAAAAAATTGGGCTAAAGATTATTACTTTGTTCAATTTCAAAAGAATTCCTCTTTTCAACGAACCATTAAACGATCATCCTACACAGGTTTATTTGGAAGAGAAGCAAAAACAGGACTCCAATCTAGTCACATTTCGAAAGAGTTGCTTACAAAACTTGTCACTAAAAATTGAAATTGGACCTACTTCTTAATCAGCAGGACCATGATATTAACCAGAGACTTACCAGCAGCTTCCTCAGAGAACAACAACCACGCTTCAACTTCAAAAAATCTACCAGCATTTGCATTACTTGATATAATGCTTCAACTTTAAATGATTTACTCACCAAAAAGGTTTTAAATTTAGATGATCTACCAGAAATTGATTTAATTTCTTCATCGACACCAAGACAACTCGAACCAGTTAACAACTCTACTTCAACAGTAGTGTTACTTGCATCAGAAATGGGAAGCAGTTTCAGCGACAGTAAAGCATGTTGTGTTGTTTGTAGAATGGAATTTACTGGAGCCCATTCATGTGACATTTGTAAAAGTCCGGTGCACGCAATATGTGGAAATACAGTAGGAGAAGAAGGATATGGGTCGAAAATTCTATACTATTTATGCCAACAAGAAGAGAGCATTAAAGATCAAAGAGAAATGCTGAAAAACACTAGAAAAGATCATCTGAAAAAATGAAAGAAGTTTCTTTGAAGAAATTTAAAGACGTGTTAGTGGATTCCACAGCGTTGTATTATGTACCTAAGGTAGATAGAGGCCCATTAGATGGAAATAACATTGTGGGGATCGTTTAGATATAAAAAATATTTTATACCAAATTGGTACCCCAGTTGGAATAATAAATGATTGGTTACCTAGAAACGCCCTTCAAATAGCTACTATAATACAACATTTACCGAAACAGTTCCACGGACTAACCTAAGTCTGCAGGAAAATTATTAAGTACTTATTTCTTTTATTAATTAGTTTCGAATAAATAATTTGTGTATTGCTGTATTACCTACTCTACATTTAATAATGCATGGTTTACTAAATAAATACTTGTAATATCTAAAGAATATTATTTTATATTTTTATTAAAACAGTTAAGGCGGAGTTTTACTTGATCGGCGTATGCCACAAAATGGTCAATTTCAACGTAATAAATCGCAAAAATTAAGGCACTTGAAAAAGTTGCCGCTACATGCACGAAATAACCAATATTTGTTCTAGTGACTCACGATTAAAATTTGCAATTATATTAAAAAATAGTTAAAATACAGCACTTTGAATTTTTTCGTTTTACAGCGATATAAAGTTTACTGTGCTTAAAAAGTACTTTTTTGAATCGTGAATAGCTAGATATTTTTATTCTGAACACGACAATGTATTTACTTTACTTTCAAAATAACCCTGGTCTCCAAAAAATTACTTTGAAACCAATGAGAATGATCACAAAGTCCGCACTGATAAATGGCAAATAGGCAACACACATAATTAAAAAAAATTGATAATATCAATAACATTCGATTTCAAGTTGTGATATTAACATTGGCTTCTAATCAATGATTAGTTCAATAATTACAAATTACACAAAACGGGAGTCTTAATAAAACTATATAAATACAAGCCCAAAGAATATTCAGAAATAGCAAAAAGAAATTTCGAACAAAAGAGATGTACCAATATTTTCATGCAATAAATGCAGGAGACAAATATCCCAAATTTATTTGCTTTCCAGTTGACCAGGCATCGCTTCATGTTGCTGGACGTATACCTGCATCGTGTAAAAGGTACAGGCATATTAAACTCCGTAAATATATTCAATATATTTCAGGCAACCCGACATACGCCGTTCGAGAATTTTTCTTACGGAAAGCCCACCCTTAAGGGATTTGATCAAATCACTTACTTTCTTTAAGGAAATGACCCCACAGATTTGTTATTTTAACATCTTCAGGGAATTGATCATCTACCTTAGGGATTTGATCAAATCTCGGTTTTCATCATGTACCTGCGACATATATAACCTTTATTATCATATAAGATAGTGTATATGACTAGTCAATAGTGATACGATAAAATCACTAATATATCTAAAAGCATTTCACTATTATATACAAGTGCAATTTGCGAGTTCTATTTAACCATTCAGGTGTTTAGATCTTTTATAGCAGAAGGCAGATGATTGTATAATTTGGCCGACTGGGGGAAAAAGTTACTCCGTCACTCACGTCACGCGTGCTATATTGGCATGTGAGATGTTGTCTACTAAAAAGTTCATAGTTCCCATGCACAAACAATGCTTACTCATAGATATATGGCTGGAAGTGTAAGAATGCCGTGCTCACTGAAAGCTTCCCGACATTATGCTTCTGATCGTCTTTATTCAACCATGCATCAAATTCATTTATAGTTTGCGTAATTTCCCTGCTAAGATCAGTATTTGCTCTTATAACAACTGTCGTATCATCTGCGTATAAAATAGTTTTATATAAGGAAGTCTCAGGCAAACCGTTGATGTATATCAAAAACATCAATCTACTCAACATGGATCCCTGTGGTACACCTCTGTTCATTGTCTGCCAGCCGGATTATACCTTCCAGTGCGCGCCATAATCACAACCCTCCATTCTCAGAGTACGCCGAAACAAATATGACTTCATCAAGTCAAACGCAATTCCCCTAATTTCAACACATTTTATTTTTTCGAAAAGTATAATGTAGTTAATACTACCAAACACCTTGCTCAGATCCATGATCGAAGTTGCCGCTTGCTCGGCATTATTTAGACCGGTTACTATCTCATTCACTCCTTGGTAGATCGCTCTGCTGGTATTTCTTCTCTGCATGTTGCTAAATGTGTTTGTACTTAAGAGGAAGCTACATATTCTGTCGTATGTTATTCATTCAAAAATCTTTGATATAGCAGATAGAATTGCCATCGGTTTGTAATTGTCTAAGTTCTATTTATCGCCCTTCTTGTGAATAAGTACGGTCGTTGATTTCTTTGACTCATCCGGAAATATCTCGGATTCCTTGCAGCTGTTGACCAAGAACGACAAAGCCGGCCACACATGCCCCAATAATCCTCATGGAAATGCCATCATGTCCTACAGTGTTTGTTGTACTCAACTTTTGAATTATACATTGCACTTTGTCGAGCGTTGTTGGTGTCATGAATATAGAGGAAGGATTTCTCCCTGTAGTGGCGATGGAATCAGTGTTTGAGTCAGACTCCGCACGCTTACACAAATCGATTAGGTAAGAGTTTATATTAGACACCTTTTCTATCATAGATGACGTCATTATCTCCATAGTTTTGTCATCCATATGGCAATGATTTGGAAAATAGTCTCGTGTAGAAGCCATCATTTACCTATTTGACTAATGGACATATTGCGTTCACTTTATCCCGAGACCGCATCTAGAAATCCGAATTGAAGACACTTTTCTGTTTTTTTATTTCATTTCTTTGCAAAAGACTTTATACTCATCTCTACTGATATTATTGTGAATCATATCCTTTTTTTTTTGTTTTTATTATTGCCTTTATTGTACAATTTATTCAAACTTTGTTTAATGATTTTTGTATAAAACAAACAATATAAAATGAGATTTTAAAACAACATTTTATAAAAGATATGATGACAATTGCTTAGTGCTGGTCCCAGAAGATAAAATACTATATCTTCATAATCAATTCAATCAATTCCAAGAAAAATTGAAGTAAAAAAAAAAATTTGATTAAGCTCTTAGATATGACACTAATAAAACAAAAAATGAGGTGTGGTCACCACACGACTTTCTTATCTTATACGTACGTGCGTTTCAGATTATAGAAAAGTTGTTTTAAATTAAGTTTTAAATACTTTTATATTTGAAATAAAATAAACCTGTGAGTAAATGAGTGCAGGTCCGAATTTTGAGAGTTTCCTTTACAAAAATTATCAACATTCTATACTCTAAGTACTTCTGTTCTCTTAATAAATCTCTATAGAATGCAGACTTTGCGAGATATTTGCAAAAATGAGTCACTCGATAAGGGTAAAGGTGCTACTTCCGGTCCGAATTTTGAAATTTCTTTTATACAAAAATTATTCCAAATTAAACTCTAAATACTTTTGTACTCTTGATAAATATATATGGAATGCATTATTTACGAGATATTTGAAAAAATTCGCTATTCGGTAAGAGTAAAGTGGTACTACGGATCCGAATTCTGGAAATTCTTTCTATCGAGCTTTAAATGCTTTTATACTGTTAATGTATTTGTCTAGAAAGCATGGCTTGCAAAAACCTGAGTTTTGATAAGAGTAAAAGAGCGGTAGGAATTTCGAAAAACTCTTTAATAATTTTTTTCTCAGATTTACTTCTGAGTAGTGATGAGCGATATGGTGACTTTCTGATATCGTCGTGATCAGTGACTGCTACTTTTCAAATACGGTGATTGTAGTACAAATCCCGAACTTGCGCCTATTGAATTCAAACCTACCAATATGATATGATGTTCACTTCCACTCTACTTGAGTTTCTGTCGCTAATCACGGCATATTGCAATATAGTCAGCAGTGACGTTTTCAACTACATATATTTAAATTTATATACAAAAAGAATGAGCTGGTTTACCTTTCAGAATTCTGTTTTGAAAAAAATGACAATAGCTGAGATTGTTTGTGGTTTATTAAACAATCGTATTGAAATAAAACAAATAATATATAATTTACTAAAAATAAAAAATAGATTCATTCACAAAATTTGTAATTCGCATTTAAAAATAAAATCATTTTGGCTTTTGCATCACTTATATACCCACTTATCTTTGAACTTCTCTGATTGCCCGAGAAGTAGAAGTTATATTAGGCTGATGGGTAGACAGTGTAGACACACTTTTATCAAAAGAACCAATGAAGTGATAAATGTAGCTTCTTGCCTTCTAAATAGTTATTCGTATTTTGTATTGTAAGCTGCATCCAGTGAAGTCACCGGTCACCGTGAATCCGCATATTGGATCACTGTAGTGACCAGTGATTTTTTGATCACGGTGATTAAACCACCGGTAGTGAAATATCGCTTATCCCTACTTCTGAGTATATTTGAATCCTTTATATATTTTTTTAAACTTAGTAAATATAAAATGTGGAATTGATAGCTTCAGCAGTTTGACCGCTATCATGGCTACACACATACACACATGCAGAGAATGAGAGAAAGAGTTTTTGAAAACCACCACACATCATCACAATAATTCCTTATATGTACTACATATAAGAAAGTAAAATAAGATACAAACTATATGGTATATGAAAGAAATTGCCTGAGAAGAAACTTAAACTATAAATCAATATAACCATTATCACATGAAAAAAAGTTTTTAAAACGTTAGTAGACAGAACCATTTACCATACAAGCCCAAAATACTGTCCGATTGTAATCAGCAAAATTAAAAATATAATAAAAATTAATGAATACCCATTAATTTCATACAAAAAAATCATTGAACAAAGTTTGAATAAATTTTACAATAAGTAGAGAATAAAAATAAAAAGGTGAATCATCAAATAGTCAAACCTGCTTGCATTCCTATACTATATACAAAAGAATTAGCAGAAAAATTCAGCAAAATTGTAAACCTAAAGTGTTTACATACCAAACTTAAAGAACCCATTCCACCCCTCAATCACCCATAGTATACAGTATCATGTGAAATATGTAATGGAGTTTATGAAGGACAAACAAAACAGTTAGAAAGCACAAAATGTAAAAAGAAAAACACAGAACTAATATATATGGTTTTTAAGAAAGAATTTTGGTAAGTCCACACTTTTTTCGAATAACAACGTTGTGTCATTCATTTACAGATTTCGGGGTCCCCATATTATTATTTGTGTTTTTATTATCATTAACTTAACACAATGTGATGGATACCTACTTTATTTTAATTTTAAAGTTGAATATATTAACCCTATTGGTAATCTATTATGTTTAGTCTAAGAAAATATAAAAATATTGTTGTTTAAAATTCCTTTTTGAATTTTATAAGTCAGTAATTAAATTATCAGTGATGTTACATAAGAAATACTAGTTATAAAATGAATGTATATAATTTTCATGTATATGAAGAATTGTAATTAATTTTGTATAGTTAATTAAAGCTTTTGTAAATTTAAAACATTGTTATTCATAAGGTAAATAGAAAAGGGGAATATTATTCACATTAAATTGTCAGTATAGAGATATCCAGATTATACAACAAATCCAACAGATGCGTATGTTGGGTGGTCTATATTGACAAGCAAGATTATAGTTACCTGAGATAAATGATTTTCGATATTTAAAAAATATAAAAATATGGAAGAAAAGACGCCTTTACTCCATATTGGATGCTAGAAGCATTTTTTAGAAGCGTATTTAAAATGTAAATAGTTATTATATAAATAGCTAATTAAGAGTGATAAAAGTCATATTAAAGTGTTTATGAAAGTTGAATAATATTTTGTAAAAAGTTTTACAAATATAAATTATTCAGAAGACTTGCTGCAATTCTTATCTTGAAGAGGACCTATAAATGATATTTAAAAGGAAAAATATTACTGCCAAAACTTAAAAACTACAATAATTAAAACTAACCCAGGAGAAGAAATTATTTGCATATCAAAAATGAGAAGTTGTTCCAGTCCTATTCCGAAGAACACCAGCAAATTTTAAACATGCAGAGCACGGACGAGCGGTTTACTTGGCGTTAGACGGAGACCGTAGACCGGTTAGAGGATAGTTTCTACGCACTGCTAAGAAGGTACCGCTGCCGTACGTCATTTATCTTCAATTGCCATATTTTGTAAATATAATCCATTGATTTAAATTCAATTCATATTACTTGTATAGTACATGCTCTCCACAGAATCTGTGAATATATCAGGGACACCTATCCGGAAGTTGATAGACTTGTATCTGCTTAAAAAAAAATTTTCAAAGAAACACCATTGAGAGTAGCTCTTTACAGGGAAGTACATCCATCTTTGTCACTGCCTCCCTCGCCAGTAATAACTAGAAGGGGAACATGGTTGGAAGCTAGTAGTTTTTATGCAGAGAATTTTGATAGTTTACAAAATTTCGTTACATGTTTAAATGACGATGCTCGAAGTATTTTTGAGTGCAAGAAACTAAAATAAATCCCAAATTTAAAAAATCAGTTGTTATTCCTTCAGGAACACTTTGAAAATTTGCCTAAACTAATCACTAGAGACTGGAAAATATGCACTTACAATATGCAATATGCACTTATGATGTGCATTTATTTATTATGTTTTAGGAAATTAAAATTCATTTGTCGTATTTACAAATTGTATATTTATTTATTACAATAAATTGTTGTATTTACAAATTATATATTTATTTATTACAATAAATAACCATATATTTCTTTAAATTTCCCATAGTTAAATTATGTCTACGATCTGTAAGTATACATATGTTTATATTGGGAAAATGTTCTTTCAACATCGCAAGATGTGATCGGTGCATTCTTGAAACTAGGTATTAATGAAGGGCTTATATTAATGTCTTCATTAAAATTGCCATTAATTACATTATTTATAGATTTTAATGTAACAAAACCTCCATTTTTGATTAGAATTGCGGCTAATTTTTCTTCAATTCTTTTTCCAGTCAATCCATTGACTATTCCAATTTTTTCTTCAATATCATTTACAATGCCAACACCATCGCAAAATTAGATTTAATATATGATAGCTGATTTTGTATTGTCGAATTATTAAAAATTACGTTACACTTTTCTATGGCAAGACTGGTTGCTGAATCAAATTGAGTAACAACATTTTTGATGCCTTCGTAATTATCGGCAAGAAAAACAGCACATTTAAGCCATGTTCCCCCCATCTTGTTAAGATAGATTCTGGTGGCAATGGAATGCCGGGAAGCATTTCGTTATATAATTGCACTCGTAAGGGCGCTTTTAAAAATACTTTTTTGATATTACTAATTAAATTATTTACATCTGGAAATTCTAATCTAACTTTTTCAGCAACCCTATTTAAACAAGCCAAACAAGTACAATGGATTAAATTGGAAAAAAAATGTCA
Source organism: Amphimallon solstitiale (assembly GCA_963170755.1). Classification (NCBI taxonomy): domain Eukaryota; kingdom Metazoa; phylum Arthropoda; class Insecta; order Coleoptera; family Scarabaeidae; genus Amphimallon; species Amphimallon solstitiale. The sequence continues at coordinate 49,610,819 of OY720684.1, read as the reverse complement.
GACTTTGATCTGATTTTAACATACAGCATGTGTCAATTTTCATTAGCCATAGGCGATTAATCCATACAGTACGTGGCAACATAGTACCCCTTCTTTCCTTTCCAATGCCAGCACGACCGATGCATGCTCGTAAATACAAGTTAGCGTGGTTAGCAGTAACTATTCGACCACCGGCTTGGGTGTTTGTAATGCGTTCAGAAATAATATTTACGAGTTGCAAGGATTTGTTTTTCTTTTTTCTTTCAGTAAATGCAGAGAATTATTAAGCTGCGTTCACGCTGCATGACACAAACAAGAGCGTAATTCTAATAAAATTAAAAATAAGGTAAATAAAAAAGGATTCTGAAAATAATAATAAACTACTAGATCAGGAGATCGCGGCGGCCATTTGATGTTTCCCGTTCCAGTAATAAGACGGCTTTTATTGCAGACTAGATCGCAACGTGTTCGCAGCTAAACATTGAATGTAAAATCTGGTCGGGAGAAGTGGGAAGATGGGAGAAAATCGTTGTGATGTCGATTGTTGCCGGGATTGGTGACGGACAGTAGGGGTGTCACTTTGCCACGTATTACTTGTATACGTATAAATCGCACGTAAACATTGAATCCCTATACCTAATGAAAATTGACACATACGGTATACGAAGCGGCGTCAGTTACCATTAACAGAAATTTTTGAAAAGGTACTTTGTCGAGTAAAAAGAAATTCGCTAAGGACTCATTAATAAACCTGGCTATGGTAACATGATTTGTTTTGTCTAAATTACCTACATTAATTAAATGTCTTTTAGATTGAGTTGAAGCATTTAAGGTTCCAATAATTAAATTAGCAACCTGACGGCCCTTCGTGTCGGTAGTTTCATCAACAGAGAGCCAAAGATTTTGGGTTTTCAACTCCTTTCTAATACCATCGGTAACATCTTCATAAATTTCGTTGATGTATTTCTTGCGTAGAGCTGAGGAACTGGGTACATAAATGGGTTTATCATCGACTTTGCAATAAGTTTCAGGAATTCTTGAAATATCGGATTGTCCAATTTATGTAAAGGAATATTACAACCCACAAAAAGATTATACAAATCTTTGGAAAATGCTTCTTGTGGATTCTTCGAATTATTGAGAAAACTTTCCTCCAAAAGTTGCTGCCGCGGTTTATTCAAATTTTCAGAAACCCTGTTCTGATGAAATTTTGTGTTCAAATGTTGCACTACTTGCTACTTACTACTTCGCTTTAGCTATCTTCGGCATTTTCAAAACTTTTTAATTCACTTTTGTTTCACCAAATAGCACAGACCTTAACATGTTTACGAATGAACAAACTATGAAGGAAATTATTTCTTTTTCTTATATTGATATTAGTCGTACGATATAATATACCTGCATTAATACCTACATTTCTGAAAAGGATTACTTACATAAGTTCTAATTGCCCTGTAAACCGATTATCAGTAGAGTTAAATCCTATTTTTGGGAAAGTCCATCTCATTATTAATGAGATGGACTTTTAATGAGTCATTAATGCAAAGTTGAAGGAATGCAATCCCTTCACGTTTACACAAACAAATTAAATATCTTTAAATATCAGATTTTGTTATGGTTCTTATGAAAATGGCGAATATATGCATAAATATGCAAAATAATTATGAAATATGTACGTGCATATGCAGTTATGGTAAAGTGTCCAAATAATCATTATATGCACTAAAAAAATGGTAAAAAACGTATTCTGAGGGTGAAAAATGGATAAGTACACAGTATAGAAGGGATATACCAAAAAACAACAAATATTCATTTTGCATAAAATCCAGTCTCTACTAATCACATATTTTGAAAATCGAAACCTCAAATTAAAACAAAACAACGACAAATTAAAACAATATTTCTAGTATGCACCTATAACCAGTTGCGATGTAGAAAGAACGTTTTCTATCTACAAGGATGTACTTCATTCAAAGAGAACAAATCCTATAGAAGGGAACCTTGAGAAAGTATTGCTAGTAAATATTAATACTCCTTTACTCGATTTGAACTACAAAATGAACAAATAATAACATGTTTTGTATTTTATAGATCACCACACACTTGTTATCCAATTATATAAAAAAAATTAAAACTCTTTAAAAATAGAAAATTTTAATAGTGCGCCCATGGACTATGAGTCATCAACCGCTCGTGTCCGGTCTATAATAACAACCTTAAAACGCAAAACAGAATAAAACTCAATTATTAAAGGCAATAATAATAATAATTCCTTTTTAAATTTTTTATTTGTACGTCAAATTTGTAATTGATTTAACTATATATTTATTAAATAACTTACCTATATTTCGAATTCAGTTTTTGTTTGTTACCTCCATAACAGGAGTAGAATTAGATTGTTTATTTTGATTCACAGTGCTTAAAGAGATTAACAAAGTACTACTTTACAATCACTTAAAATTAGTCGAACCTGTACACTACCTGAGATTAAAAGAAATTAGTTTTAAATAAGATAACTAAGCACGTAAGTATCTGTTAATCCGGTTGTGTCAAATTAGTCAAATATCATTAGGCATAGAAAATCAAATGTATACGTATATACGATGTATACGTGGCCGACATTGGGACGGACAGTAGGTGCCGCGTTGGCATACATATACATACGTATATAATCATTAGGCATAGATTCCCTATGCCTAATTATATTTGACACAACCGGATTATTACATTAGCACTGTTGTTTACTTTATACTTGTCGATACTTCCCATTCGAAGAGCTAAAAACGCAGTAAATTTAAAAATGTTAAGTACATTAACATAATTATTTTCACTATTTTAATTTATTTAGTTCATTTATTATAAGAGTCTCAGATCACTGTGTGATTAATTAAATCATGCAATACCTGTTCTAGGTTTATTAATGCCAGAAAAATATTACATAATTCACCTGAACATAGAGCATAATTATCTGTGTTTTCAATATACAGAGTTTGTATTCATTTTGGGTGTATCCATCACGGAGCATTATATTAATTAATCACCAATCTTAAAGTCGACACGACATTGTCGACACCGCTCATCCCAGACCTCATGTACATATGACAGATAAATTGTTGAACAATGCATTAATAGTTAATACGCACACAGTATAGATTTGAGCAATACGTGTTTTGAAAAATATAAAATGCAAAGTAAAATTAATGCTTTTCCGATTGCTGAAAATCGGATACAGTTTTGAGTTTTATTGATATTTAAAAAAAACCTATGTAGTATCAATGTCAAGTTAGTGATATCTAGGGCGTGAACGTCCCAGGTTTAAACTACGACGAGTTACAACGGAGCAAAGAAATAATGTAAACAACACACAGTTGCTGAATATGGCGAACTGCAACATCTGTTGTTTACTTGAAAAGTTATTGAAAACGACAACAAAAAATGCCCATCAAAAAAGGAATTTATGAGTAAAATCCTTTCTTCATCGGCGTAGGTAGAAGCGCAAAGGGTTTCTAACATTTATTATATTTACCTTATCTTTCCCAAGAGAAATAAAGTTACATATATGTCTATACCTATTAATACTTACGTTAGTTTCGTTTTTCCATTGTTTTGACTGTTAATTATGTACTTCGCAATTTATGTAATAGTTCCTGTTTAATCCCGTTTCATTGAATCGACTTCTCTCAATTATCTAGACGTAAGTGTGCACTGGATTTCGTTTAGTTTCAATAACATACGCATACATTTTTAGTTATCATTTATTTAGATCTAGAACATTGTTTATATTACAATGATATGGAAGTACGTCGAGAAATACATCGTGAAACAATGGCGAGTTGGATTGAGGGTCATACTGATTGTATGTCCATTTTCAGTGATTCCGATATTTATTGCAAACTCTGTAAAATATCGTTACAAAATGCCCAAAAAGTGCACGTACAACGTCACTTAGCATCGCTAAAACATAGACAGGCATTAGACCCGTTGAAAGCTGACAATTTTAACGAAGAACTCTGTGAAACTTTAATGGCGGTTAGTATCCCATTAAAGAAACTTGACAATCCTACTTTCAAAACATTTCTTCAAAAATATATGCTTCATTCAGGCGACAGGTACAAGGAAAAAATACTTTTGTTAGTGACAGTGTCGCATATATGTTAAAAACAGGCAGACTTTTAAACGAAAACATATCCTTGTATGCTGCATATTACTTGTGTAGACCATACTCTGCACAGAATCTGTGAATATATCAGACACACCTAACCGGAAGTTGATAGACTTCTATCCGCTTTAAAAGAAGCTTTCAGAAAAGCACCACTGAAATCAAAATCTCAAATTGAAAGACGAATGAACCACATTAGACGTGGCTAGTAATAATTTCAGAAGTATTCCAAGTGACTTCGGATGTGGCCCTCGGCAAAAGTTAGACGCAGTTTTTAATAGAAATCCGTATTTAATAACATTGCGGCAATTGTGTATGGGGACAATGACACAAAATCTAACTGCTAAATACGCTGAAATAAAAGAATATTTTCTGTACGCACCTATAACCAGTTGCGATGTAGAAAGGATGTTTTGTATCTACAAGGATGTACTTAATTCAAAGAGAACAAGTCTAACAGAAGAGAAAATGAACAAATAATAAGGTATTTTGTATTTTATAGATCACCAGCCACTTGTTATCCAATTATATAAATAAAATTAAAACCTCTTTAAAAATACATTTCAATAGTGCGCCCATGGGCGATAAGTTATCAATCGTTCGTGTCCGCGCCCTAGTGATATCCAAATTAAAATGTAGTTCCTCGTCTCTAATTTAAAATAAAATATGTATTTAGACAACTGTATTTCAGGAAGAAAAATAACTAAAAAGTCTTGAAGAAGGCTCGTAAAAGAGAGAGTCATAATGTTAACAAAATAAAATATTTTACAAGAACATAAAAAGCGTTATTATATTCAGACGTAATTGCCGCTAAAATTAAGAATTTCAACATAAATCACTATATTACACGGCAAGAAAAAAATTAACTTTTTAAAAATTATATGTATATACCGGGTGTCCGAGCGGAGCGGTAAAGTCCATTATTGGCATCTAATAATGTAGATAGCGAATAATTTTTAACACAAAAATTGTAGATAATCATAAGTTCTACAATTTAAAACTATTTTCATTTATGCAGAGTGTTCGACAACGACGAACCAACACAAACTTTTGTTTTTTTTAATGGAATGCTATGCATTACATTTTATGATAGCCCTTCAAGGGCTGATTAAACTGACATCAATTTGTATTTGTCGATTTTCCACTGTTTCTGAGATATGGCGATTTTTCTTTCAATATTGTACCGGGTGGCCAACTAAGAATGGCCGCCGGCTATATCTCAGAAACCAGTAGTCATATTGCTTCCCGATAAAAAAAATTGAAGTAAAAGTGGCTAAGAGAAAATGCTGGAAATTATTTTGGAGTTTGTAAAATGTCCGCAAGGGGGCGTAACGGTCAGGATCAATGTTAAAATTTAGAATTTCTCCATATTTTTACAAATTAAGAGGCATTGAAAATGTTTAAATTTTTTCCTTACAGATTCTTTAATACTTTTAGTCTTACACATTTTTTACTATCTAGTGAAATAAGGTGGTGGGGGCAGTTCAACTGTTTCTTTAAATAAACTAGGATTACTCCCGTTTGGCCTAACCGATTTGAATAAGTTTGGTCTCATTTAAAAGAGCGCTATTTGCTCTATAAAATGAACTTGATTTTGTATCTCGGACTTTTGCCGTCACCGGTAGATGGCGTTAACTAAAATGGCAGCAAATATTAGGCTTCTTTTCAAAAAAGTTAAATACAATGATATATTTCTTTTTATATGAGCTAATAAAGAATTAAAGCCTCAACATTTCGGTAAAAAAACCAAATTTGTATGTTTTTTAGAAAACGAGATATTGACAAAAATAGATGAAAATGCATGAATTCTCTTGTTTTAATTGTCTTTTTTTTATTATATATATATAAAATAAATTCTATTTTTTGTTTGTCTTCTTCAGTAAAATCCTAACACGCAGACCTAATAATGAAATTTCACAAAAGCGAAAAAAACATTAAGATGTAATACCGATGCAAGATATATAAATATATTAAATAAAAAAAATGTATACCATTTCGTTAGTTCCTGTTTAAGAAACTAAAATTACATAAACGTAATATTATGTTAAACGTTCGAAAATAATATTAATAATAATAATAATAGAATTTATTGGCAGAAGATATAACATAAAACATATAACAAAATGTTTTTAGAATCTTCATATGCTATGATTTACAATACTATCAATTAATACTAATACTATCAGAATAAAACTAATATTAAACACTAAAATAACTACAATTACATAACTATAAAGATTGGTTTGTAACATTTTTAATGACGGCTTAATTGTTCAAAATGCCGCCCATCATTGTTAATGCAAGCCTGCAACCTTTGCCGCGTGGATAAAACAGAAGTTTCGATTTCCGCCTCCGATATGTTTCGTACTGCTGCTATAATTTTCTCCATCATATTTTGTCTTGTTGTAGACCGGTTTTCAAAAACAATGTCCGTAACTCTCCCCCATAAATAAAAAAGTGTGAGATCACATTTATCCAAACTTGTCAGACATTGTTTTAGGTAACTTACTATTATAAAGTATTGCTGTGGCCCATGTAAAACGTTATCGGATAAAAATAGCCGTAACCGGTAAACAGATAATAAATAGGCAGATGAATGTATGAGTTAAACTTAAGGGAATCGAGTACGGAACGTTAAAAACAACCGTTATGCTTAATGCTTAAAAATATTAAAACAAACTCTAGGAGATAAAGCAAATTTAACAAAGGCCTTACAAAAAGTCTCAAAACAAAATTTATTTTATTTTTAACATAAAACTATCAATGCTTACTTGTGATCTTTCAATATATTTTCTCTACACATGGTTCTGGTCCCCACATGTAGATTAAATTCAATATATCGATGGTATTTTGCCAAAAGGGCGAACGCGCCAATTTTATGATTTTGAGCTTTATGTACCAAAATATCAGTACCTACTGTAAGATGATGTTGGCAAAAGGATGAACGTATTTGGTGGAAAATAAGGTGTTGGTAATCAAAAATACATTTTTCCTTTGGGCGAATGTGTTCAGAACAATCCGTTCAAAAGGACGAATGTAACAAAGATAAAACGTCTAAAGGGCGAACGTGCATTGCTTTACTATAGGCAACATAACCTAAAGATAGTTTTTTTCGTTGTTTGTATGGTGCGTATGCGATACGGTACGAAAAATTGTTAATTATGTCTAGTCGGACAGAGAGAATACTAAAATTGACTCGTAATATTAATAAGCCAACAAGTAGTGTTTCAACTGATGTATCATTGCTGGGTAAATATAGTATGGCATTAGAGTATTTAGACGTTATTTACGGGTCAAATTCCGGCAGTAGGATTGAGAAATGCGATGTAATTGACATAAGCAACAGTCCTTCTTTACTCTTGAATAACTGTAACAAACTATCAGATTATAGAACTAGTCGCCGTACGTGTTTTTTTAATATTTTCTCTTTCAATTACAAGACTCTTTTTTTCCCCGTAATTAGATAGGGTACAAAGAATAAAATAACAAACTGCATCTCTATCTTATGTCATTTAGGCCAAACGTGGAAGATAGGCTCTTGGAGACCGATGAAGAGGACGAAGACTGCACCTAATTATTGATTCATTGAGTATTATTGTAGTTTTTTGTTACTTTAATTTCATTTGTATTTCCAAATTTTTCACAAACAATTTTTTTTTATTGTAATTAATCATTAAAAGTTCTCACCAACTCTTAATTAGAGGCTTGGGCGAATGAATATAACACTTAACCCAAGGACGAACTCGAGGTCAATACACCACATCTACCAGAACTAATCTGGAAAAAGGGCGAATATCTACAAAAATTTAAATTTTAGACTAACAGTACATTTAATTATGTATTTTTTGATTACTTATTCATTTGACTATTAATGTGAAAGGTTTGAGCACAATTTTTTTCAATTTGGTCGCCCATATATTTCCAGAACAGTTTTCTCCAATTTTCTCAAAACAACGAAATGGTGTAATCGCCCTTTTCGCAAAACACCATCGAATGCTAATACTTTTATAGTATTTTCTTTGTTTCGGCCAGTAGGCTGCCTTCTATACACCGGAAGATTAATACTTCCGGTGGTCCTAAACCTTTCCACTCACCTACGAAAATCACTGCTCCCGTAATGTCGTCTTCCAGGGAACTGCATAGCATACACTCTGGAAATTACTGTTGCATTTCGCATGCATTCGAAATACACGCCAATCATATCGAAAGCCTCTTCATTCGCTAACCACATCTCAGTAAAAAAAAAGTAAACGGAATCACGGAAAAACTGACAATAATATTTATTATTTTGACAACTCATTGTTTTAACACAATGAGAGCTATTGCTTTATTTTTTCATAGCTTACTGATTTTATTTTAATGGTATATTTTTTGGATTAAAATAAAGATTAAAAATGATCTTGCTTTATTAAACAAGGTCTTTCAAAATAGTAAAACATGTTTCTTGATAATAATAATAATATTATAACAGTGTAGCTCAAAATTGTTGAGCTTCATAAAAAAAAGGCTAGTAAAACAGGAGAATTCATGCATTTTCAATTATTTTTGTCAATATCTCGTGTTCTAAAAAAGATACAAATTTGGTTTTTTTACCGAAATGTTGAGGCTTTAATTCTTTATTAGATCATATAAAAAGCAATATATCATTGTATTTAACTTTTTTGAAAAGAATTTGCTTACATTTTAGTTAACGCCATCTACCGGTGACGGCAAAAGTCCGAGATACAAAAACACAATTTCATTTTATAGAGCAAATAACGCTCTTTTAAATGAGACCAAACTTATTCAAATCGGTTAGGCCAAACGGGAGTAATCATAGTTTATTTAAAGAAACAGTTCAACTGCCCCCACCACTTTATTTCACTAGATAGTAAAAAATGTGCAAGGCTAAAAGTATTAAAGAATGTGTAAGGAATAAAATTTAAAAATGTTCAATACCCCTCAATTAGTAAAAATATGAAGAAATTCTAAATTTTAACATTGATTGTGACTGTTACGCCCCCTTGCGGACATTTTACAAACTCCAAAATAATTTCCAGCATTTTCTCTTGGGCACTTTTACTTGAATTTTTTTACCCGGAAGCAATATGACTACTGGTTTCTGAGTTATAGCCAGCGGCCATTCTTAGTTGGCCACCCGGTACAATATTTAAAAAGTTGCTATGAAATAACGATTGATACTGAAATACCTATTATGGGCTCAATTAGTAGAATTATCTTTTCAGCACATGAAATTTATGTTTATTTCGACATATCAACGCATGTTCTTTAGAATTAGATACCATTCGCTAAAGTTAAAAATTCTATATATGTCATTGAAAAGTACTAAAAACTACTAATTAAAAATATCTACTTTCTTCCACCTGTGAGCGACATTGCAAAAGTTATCTGAGTAAACCCGATTACGACTTAAAAAAATGAGGTGTGGCCACCACACGACTTTCTTAAACGTATGAGCGTCTCAAACTATACAATTATAAGAATTTTTTTATACAAAACTTATTCAAAATCCTATTCTAAGTACTTTCATTCTCTTAATAAATCGCTATAGAATGCATACTTTGCAAGATATTCGAAAAAAAGTGCTACTCGCTAAGAATAAAAGTGCTACTTGCGGTCCGAATTTTGAAATTTTATGTATACAAAAAATATTGCAAATCCAACTCTAAATACTTTTGTACTCTTTATAAATATATATAGAATGCATAATTTACGAGATATTTGCAAAAAATCGTTATTCGGTAAGAGTAAAAGTGATACTTCCGGTCCGAATTTTGAAATTTTTTTAATAGAAAAGCTATTGAAAATTAAGTTCTAAATACTTTTATATTCGTAGCGTACCTGTCTAAAAAGCATGACTTGCAAAATATTAGCAAAAAACTGATTTTCGATAAGAGTAAAAGACCTACTTCCGGTAGTAATTTCGAAAAACTTTTTAAATAAAATGGTTCTCAATTTGAATTCTAAATATATATGAATTCTTGGTAAATTTGTTTAAACTTAGTAGTTGACGAAATATTTGCAAAATTCGATTTTTTCACTGAAGTAAAGTACTACTTCCGGTCTACCGATTTTACTGAAAAACTAATCAGATCTCAAGAGGCAGATTATATACGTAAATACAAAATTTGGAATTGATGTCTACAGCGGTTTGACCGCTATCGTGGTCAAACACACAGAGACAGACAGACAGACAGACAGACAGACACACAGACATTTTTTAAAAACCACTTTTTTTGGTATCAGGGGACTTCAAAACGTGGACATTGCAAAAATCTCGAGGTCGAAAATTTTCGTCATCACAATACTTCTTTATACTACGTATAAGAAAGTAAAATATGAGTTGCCATGGCTATAACTAAAATTAATCGAAAAGTGTTACTTCTATTTTCCTTTTACAAATAAGTAATTTTTATTAAAATTTTTTAAACACATGAAAAGTTCGAAGTTCATGAATTAGCAATAGTATAAAAAATATCGGAGACACTGTGTCAAAAATTGTTTAAATGTTAAATTTAGATTTATAGCTTCAGTTTAAAGGGAAGTAGGTACATGAATTTACGTTAGGTGCGAAATGAAATGTTTAAAATTGGAATTAATAGATATGGTCTATGTTTTGGAGGAAAGTGATTGTTGGCACAAAGATATACAACAAAAATGAGGTGTGGCCACCACACGACTTTCTTATACGTATGAGCGTTTCAAATTATACAATTTTAAGAATTTTTTTTATACAAAACTTATTCAAAATCCTATTCTAAGTACTTTCATTCTCTTAATAAATCGCTATAGAATGCATACTTTGCAAGATATTCGCAAAAAAGTGCTACAAGATAAGAGTAAAAGTGCCACTTCCCGTCCGAATTTTGAAATTTCATGTATACAAAAAATATTGCAAATTTAACTCTAAATACTTTTGTACTCTTAATAAATATATATAAAATGCATAATTTATGACATATTTGCAAAAAATCGCTATTCGGTAAGAGTAAAAGTGGTACTTCCGGTCCGAATTTTGAAACTTTTTTTATACAAAAGATATTTAAAATTATAATTTAAATACTTTTACACTCATAATGTACCTGCCTAGAAAGCATGACTTGCGAGATATTCGCAAAAAACTGATTTTCGATAAGAGTAAAAGACCTACTTCCGGTTGGAATTTCGAAAAACCTTTTTAAGATAATTTGTCTCAAATTTAATTTTGAGTACATTTCAATTCTTTATAAATTTGTTTAAACTTAGTAATTGACGAAATATTGGCAAAATTCGAATTTTTCACTGAAGTAAACTGCTACTTCCGGTCAACCGATTTTACTGAAAAACTAATCAGATCTCAAGAGGGAGATTATACATGTAAATACAAAATTTGGAATTGATATCTACAGCGGTTTAACCGCTATCGTGGTCACACACAGACAGACAGACACACACACACAGAGAGACATTTTTTTAAAAACCACTTTTTCGGTATCAGGGGACTTCAAAACGTGGACATCTGCAAAAATCTCGAGGTCGAAAATTTTCATCATCACAATAATTCCTTATACTACGTATAAGAAAGTAAAAAAATGAGGTGTGGCCACCACACGACTTTCTTATACGTATGAGCGTTTCAAACTATACAATCTCAAGAATTTTTTTATACAAAACTTATTCAAAATCCTATTCTAAGTACTTTTATTCTCTTAATAAATCGCTATAGAATGCATACTTTGCAAGATATTCGAAAAAAAGTGCTACTCGCTAAGAGTAAAAGTGCTACTTCCGGTCCGAATTTAGAAATTTCATGTATACAAAAAATATTGCGAATATAACTCTAAATACTTTTGTACTCTTTAATAAATATATATAGAATGCATAATTTACGACATATTTGCCAAAAATCGCTATTCGGTAAGAGTAAAAGTGTTACTTCCGGTCCGAATTTTGAAATCTTTTTTATACAAAAGATATTGAAAACTATGTTTTAAATACTTTTATACACGTAACGTACCTGTCTAAAAAGCTTGACTTGGGAAATATTCGCAAAAAACCGATTTTCGATAAGAGTAAAAGACCTACTTCCGGTAGGAATTTCGAAAAACTTTTTAAATAAAATTGTTTTCAATTTTAATTTTAACTACATATGAATTCTTTATAAATTTGTATAAACTTAGTATTTGACGAAATATTGGCAAAATTCGATTTTTTCACTGAAGTAAACTGCTACTTCCGGTCTACCGATATTACTGAAAAACTAATCAGATCTCAAGAGGAAGATTATACACGTAAATACAAAATTTGGAATTGATATCTCCAGCGGTTTGACCGCTATCGTAGTCACACACACACAGACAGACAGACAGACACACTCACACAGACATTTTTTAAAAACCACTTTTTTGGTATCAGGGGACCTCAAAACGTGGACATCTGCAAAAATCTCGAGGTCGAAAATTTTCATCATCACAATACTTCCTTATACTACGTATAAATAAGAAAGTAAAATGAGGTGTGGCCACCACACGACTTTCTTATACGTATGAGCGTTTCAAACTATACAATTTTAAGAATTTTTTTATACAAAACTTATTCAAAATCCTATTCTAAGTACTTTCATTCTCTTAATAAATCGCTATAGAATGCATACTTTGCAAGGTATTCAAAAAAAAGTGCTACTCGCTAAGAGTAAAAGTGCCACTTCCGGTCCGAATTTTGAAATTTCATGTATACAAAAAATATTGCAAATTCAACTCTAAATACTTTCGTACTCTTAATAAATATATATAAAATGCATAATTTATGACATATCTGCAAAAAATCGCTATTCGGTAAGAGTAAAAGTGGTACTTCCGGTCCGAATTTTGAAATTTTTTTTATACAAAAGATATTTAAAATTATAATATAAATACTTTTATACTCGTAATGTACCTGCCTAGAAAGCATGACTTGCGAGATATTCGCAAAAAACTGATTTTCGATAAGAGTAAAAGACCTACTTCCGGTTGGAATTTCGAAAAACCTGTTTAAGATAATTTGTTTCAAATTTAATTTTGAGTACATTTCAATTCTTTATAAATTTGTTTAAACTTAGTAATTGACGAAATATTAGCAAAATTCGAATTTTTCACTGAAGTAAACTGCTACTTCCGGTCTACCGATTTTACTGAAAAACTAATCAGATCTCAAGAGGGAGATTATACACGTAAATACAAAATTTGGAATTGATATCTACAGCGGTTTGACCGCTATCGTGGTCACACACAGACAGACAGACAGACAGACACACACACACACACACAGAGAGAGAGAGAGAGACATTTTTTTAAAAACCACTTTTTCGGTATCAGGTGACTTCAAAACGTGGACATCTGCAAAAATCTCGAGGTCGAAAATTTTCATCACAATACTTCCTATACTACGTATAAGAAAGTAAAAATATTCAAATATGGAGCTGCAATCGATGAGTGCTTTTTAAGAATTTTTAACGATTTGAAGAAATTGGCAGTATTTCGTATGAAAAAATGAGGTGTGGTCACCACGCGACTTTCTTAGCTTGTGTGCGTTTCAAATTATACAAAAGTTGTTCTAAATTAAGATTTAAATACTTTTAACTTCTGAAAAAATAAACAAAATCCTACTGTACTACTTTCTTAGTAAATCTCTATAGAATGCATACTTGGCGAAAATTTCGAAAGAAAGTGCTACTCCCAAAGAGTAAAAGTGTTACTTCCGGTCCGAATTTTGAAATATCTTTTATACAAAAAATATTTCAAATGTAGCCTTAAATATTATTAATATTATCATATTTGTGCTATCGATAAATATATATAGAATGCATAATTTACGAGATATTTGCAAAACTCTTTTTCTTATACAAAAGATATTGAAAATGAAGTTCTAAATACTTTTATACTCGTAATGTACCCCTCTCAAAAGCATGACTTGCGAAATATTTGCAAAAAAACTATTTTTCGATAAGAGTAAAAGACCTAGGTACTTCCGGTAGGAATTTCAAAAAGACTTTCATAATAACATTGTTCTCAAATTTAATTCTGAGTACATACAGGATCGGCTTGTTTTTACCTTGCATGCGAGTTAAAAGTCCATGTATTGAAACGAACGTTGTTGCCAATATTTTCACACATGTGGGAAAGTACTGTTCCACGCTAGACGACAGGCCGATCATTACGATCATAAGATTCCAATATAATGCATGTATGCAAGTTGCAGGGGTTGTTATCTTTATGTTTAGGTATTATTCCCATTCGTAATATTCTTAAAAAAGTATCTCAAGTTAATATTATAAGAATTCCTTCAGATTTATTATTTTTATGATTTAATTTAATTTGGCTTCGCTGAAGGTCTACATGTCTGCTCTCGTATGTATATTTGTTAGGTAGGTACGGTTTGGTAACTCCTTTCGTGTTATGTACGGGAAGCCACATGCAAGATAATCGTATGCCAACCGTGTATGAATTCCTTATAAATTTGTTTAAACTTATTGGTTGACGAAATATTGGCGAAATTCGATTTTTTCACTGAAGTAAACTTCTACTTCCGGTCTGCCGAATTTACTGAAAATCTAATCAGATCTCAATAGGGAGATAACATACGTAAATACAAAATTTGGAATTGATTACTACAGCGGTTTGACCGCTATCGTGGTCACACACACACACAGATAGACAGACAGACATTTTTTAAAAACCACTTTTATGGTATCAAGGAGCCGTGGTACTGCTGCCGTAGAAAACGCAGATGCACAAATGGTTCTCCTGTTATGCGTTCAAGAAAATCCTCCTACAAGCGTGCGAAAACTTTCTAGAGTCCTTGATGTGAGCAAAAACTTTATTAAGAGAACCTTAAAAAAGATTTTTTAATTTGTTATATGAATTATAATTACTGTGATGCTTGAAAATAGTAACTTATATGTTCTTCAAGATATTGCAAAAGTAGAAGTTTTCAATAATGTACATTTAAATACTTGTATTGATGGTTTGCTTTTCAAATGAAGTTATAAATCTAAGTATGACTTTTTTAATTTTAAAGTAATTTAAAATTTAGTCTAAGTAAGACGATAAACAATTTTATGACACACTGCGATGTTTTAACTATTGTTAATTCATGAACTTCCAAACTTTTCATGAGTTTTAAAGTTTCAATAAAAATTATTTATTTGTAAAAAGAAAATAGTATTAGAAGTAACTCTTTTCTATTAATTTTAATTATGCTATGTGTAATTAAGTCATGGCAAATCATATTTTTAAATCGTAATCGAGTTTATTCAGATCTAATATCCTATAACTTTTGCAATATCGCCCACAGGCACTAGAAAATATATATTTTTCATTAGCAAATTTTAAGTACTTTTTAAGGAAATATAAATATACAGCGTGTTCCATTTAATATTTTGTAAGAATTTTCAACTTTAGCGAATGGTATGTAATCCTAAACAACATGCGTAGATATGTCGTAATAAACACTAATTTCACGTACTGAAAAGATATGTCTACTAATTGCGCCCATAATAGGTATTTCATCATCAATCGTTACTTCATAGCAACTTTTCAAATGTTGTACATTTTTTAACGAAAAATCACCATATCTCAGAAGCAGTTGAAAATCGACAAATACAAGTTGGTGTCAATATAATCAGCCCTTCAAGGGCTATCATAAAATGTGCATAGCATTCCATTTAAAAAACATAAGTTTGTGTAAGTTCGTCGTTGTCGAACACTCTGTATAAATAAAAATATTTTTAAATTGTAGAACTTATGATCTACAATTTTTGTATTAAAAATTATTCGCTATCTACATTATTAGATACCAATAATAGACTTTTTCTATTCCGGTGCTATAAAGTTCACTTTACGACACCCGTTTTGGTTGCATAAAGTATTACTTTATCGCACGCTAATTTTATTTTTTTGAAGTTGGTAACAAAAAAAAAATGGAACCAAATCGTATTTAAATGTCAAAATATAAGTCTTTAATCTAACAAACATGTGTACGAAGTAGTACGGAGAATAAAAAACACAGTTACGAACATTTTATTTACGTTAATTAACAATATAAATGGGATGATAAGTTTTTTGATGCTTCTATTGAAATTTACTTTCCATGTTGAATAGTACAACTGTTATAAACGTTTACTGTAACACTAGAAGATTCGTGTGCATTAATAGAGATTCCAGGCAGATTTTGCGAACACACTATGTTTTGTGTACATTCCTGTTGATTCATATTGACTGACACATTACTGCCAATTGGATCTGAAGTCGATGGATTGTGAATGATTTCAGTGGATGTATTAGGTACACTAGACAGTATTTGAGCAACCTCAACTTTTTTCATGGTGGAATTATCAATGTAACCTTCGGCCACTGCTGAGGATTTCCATCCTCCATGGCGCTTAATTGTTATTAAGTCACCTCCACTATTAGCCAAGTGTGTCACACTGGAACGTCTAAAGCAATGTCCAGTAAAGAGCTCAGGATTAGGTAAATTTAAGTAAGTAGCAATATTTTTTGGTACTTTTCCTATGGTATTAATACCAATTGGACTATTCACGCAAGATCCATTTCTATATTGCAGGAAGAAGCGTTTATGTGTAACATGGCTGGGACGAAGTGAATAATATTTTTTAACCAATTCAATCCATAATCTTTGTGTTATAATAAATTGTCTTGGAACATAAGTTTTAGTTTTTGGCACTGCAACCATTATGACATCATTTTTAAACTGTATATCATCTAAAGTCATGTTCGTTATTTCTTCACGACGACAAGCTCCATTATAGCCCATTATAAGGATAATCTAACAGAATATTAATATGACTATTATAACAAAATAATGTAGAAAATTAGTAAAATACAACTACAATGATGTTCTTATTACTTACTTTCATCGCTAAATATGTTTTATTATCAGCTTCTATTATGAACTGGTTAATATGATCGATTTCTAAAATCTTGGATTTCTTAGGCTCGTAGCCCTCAGATATTCTTTTTAAAAATGCAAGTAGCCTAGAAAATTTTGAAATATCTATACTTTTATAAATATTTAAACAACAACGTAGCATTGAATATGTAGACCACAAGGACGATGGCTTTTTTATCTTTCTTTCTTTGTCAAAATAGGCAATTACTACATTTTCCGTAATATTCACAATATTATTTTCTTTACACCACTTTAGAAAGAGGTGGTATTGCTTTTCATAAATATGTCGAGACTTTGTTGGCAAAAGATTTTCTAAATTGGATTCTGCTATTTTGCGAATCTCTGGAGGCGTGCAGTTATTT
Source organism: Amphimallon solstitiale (assembly GCA_963170755.1). Classification (NCBI taxonomy): domain Eukaryota; kingdom Metazoa; phylum Arthropoda; class Insecta; order Coleoptera; family Scarabaeidae; genus Amphimallon; species Amphimallon solstitiale. Next base: position 49,593,395 of record OY720684.1, on the reverse strand, counting down.
ATTTCTTCCATTTCGTTAATAATTTGAAATAATTTATTGGGTAAATCAGACTAAATTTTAAACAAAATGACAAGTCCGCCGATATTCAAATATTTAAATTGTTTTACTTAAAAATCAGAGTAACCAACTTAAAAAAAACAAAATTTCTAAAATTTTCGAACAAAACATGTCTCTCATTTTAATCTTTTTTGAATTTTCAATAACCGAAATAGAAAAAATAGTATAAAATACACGTTTCATAAGACATTTTTGCGCACTTGTTCTTTAGAAAACTCGCCTTGCGGCTCGTTTTCTAAACTTGAACGCGTGCGCAAAAATCGTGTCTTATGAAACTTGTATCTTAATATACTATTACCGCTCCGCTGGACACCCGGTATATAGATAGCCTGGTGACAGAATTTCAAACTAATGTAGTGCGTCGAGCTGAAAATATTCTAGTGTATTGTACGTCCCCAAAGTCTGAGCATAACAACTCGAGATACTTTTATATTTTCCTTGTTTTCTTTCTTATATGTCCTTTACGTTCTTTTCTTATTTTCGAAATACTCAGAACATACAATATAAAATATTAGTTACATATAATTTTAAAATTCAACCAACTGAAAAAACTTGAAACATTTCATGAAGAAAATGCCGTTCGAGGTATAATCCTATTTCAAGATGTCTGATACGAAGTGGAATTCTTGATATATGCAAGACACTGGCCCTTTTTTTTTATAGTTCAATAAATTCTTCTGCAAGTTCTATGTTTGTCGGTCACATATATCCATCCGTCTCGGTTTTTACCTTGCTTGTATCTCTTTAGCATTCGATATATCCAGCTTCTACACATATACATCACGTATAAGTTTTATATACTCGTCTCTACTACCGGTATTCATATGGGAAACGATCCCCAACTGTTTCATATCCATCAAATTATTTTTTTTATTAGATGGGATGAGAATGGTCGAAATGGAATATTAAGAATTAGAAAACAAACACAAATAAAATGTTAATGGAATAAAGCTTTTCGCATTCGAATAATTCTCTTTAAATGTAGGACGATGAGTTACTAATTAAATACATTGCAAACAAAGCTTCATTAATACAACTCCCATAGTTTCCGAACTTCTGTATGTCATGATATTCATGACATTACGCTGTGATTTTAATTACGTTCTGTTGTCTGAAATTAAATTATTATTATTTGTTAGTATTTCTAGGTGTTAGAAATGCATCTTCGGCATTTCCTATACAAAAAAAATGAGGTGTGGCCACCACACGACTTTCTTATACGTATGAGCGTTTCAAACTATACAATTTTAAGAATTTTTTTATACAAAAAATCATTCAAAATCCTATTCTAAGTACTTTCATTCTCTTAATAAATCGCTATAGAATGCATACTTTGCAAGATATTCGAAAAAAAGTGCTACTCGCTAAGAGTAAAAGTGCTACTTCCGGTCCGAATTTTGAAGTTACATGTATACCAAAAATATTGCAAATCCAACTCGAAATACTTTTGTACTCTTAATAAATATATATAGAATGCATAAATTACGACATATTTGCAAAAAATCGCTATTCGGTAAGAGTAAAAGTGGTACTTCCGGTCCGAATTTTGAAATTTTTTTTATACAAAAGATATTTAGAATTATCATGTAAACACTTTTATACTCGTAATGTACCTGCCTAGAAAGCATGACTTGCGAGATATTCGCAAAAAATTGATTTTCGATAAGAGTAAAAGACCTACTTACGGTAGGAATTTCAAAAAACTTTTTTAAGACAATTTGTCTCAAATTTAATTCTGAGTACATTTGAATTCTTTATAAATTTGTTTAAGCTTAGTAATTGACGAAATATTTGTAAAATTCGATTTTTTCACTGAAGTAAACTACTACTTCCGGTCTGCCGATTTTTCTCAAAATCTAATCAGTTCTCAAGAGGGAGATTATACACGTAAATACAACATTTGGAATTGATATCTACAGCGGTTTGACCGCTATCGTGGTCACACACAGACACACAGACACACAGACACACACACAGACATTTTTTAAAAACCACTTTTTTGGTATCAGGGGACCTCAAAACGTGGACATCTGCAAAAATCTCGAGGTCGAAAATTTTCATCATCACAATACTTCCTTATACTACGTATAAGAAAGTAATATAAATCACAAATATATGTGTGGTCTGTAGTGTTACCCGCTCGAGTTCTCTGTATATGTTATGCTCATTAAAATGTCAGCACTCTATTATGTATCAGTATATTTCTTTATATAAGATGCACTGGAGAAATGCGATATATGTACAAGATTATTTTTCTCTTGAGTTAGTTCTACAGACACGTTAATATCGAATATACACATATTCAAGTACACTGCGTTTTATTTTAATACCCATTCCCAATAGGTTATGGGCCAGTTTACGCGATTAAACCTGTAATTAATTTCAATTCACATTGTGTGATATCTATCTCAATTTTTTTTAATAACTATCAGTTGTGCATACATATATATTGTGTTTAAAATTGAAAAGATTACTACAAACGGAATATTGAACAATTTAGTGGTGAACGTTATAGTGTATGGAAATTCCGTGTCAAGACATTGCTTGCGGAATTAAATGTTTTAAATGTGATCGAAGAAGAAATGCCAGATGAACAACCTGCAAAATTGAAATAGGTCTTGTCAAAGAAAATTTTGCGAACAGATTTTGGCAAATCTTGATAAAATTTATGAAAGACGTAGTTTACGTATATACACAACTTGCACTATGAAAGAAGCTCCTAATATTGAAATTAAAGGATGATGTAAGCTTAATCCATCATTTCACCATTTTTGAGGACTCCATTACTGAAATTATTTCGCTGGAGCAAAATTGGATGAAATGGATAAAGTATCCCATCTATTATTAAACCTTGCCTCCACCCAGATGGAGTACAGGTGAAACAGTATAAAAAAAAAAGAAAAAAAGAAAATCTTATCAGGTATGTCCTTGAATAATTTAATTGTTGTTAATTTCACTATACCTCAAAATTTAATTAACTTGAGACATAATATAAATACCGCTCAAATAAATACATTTATAATATGGCATGAACGTTTAGGTCATATCAGTAATGATAAATTTGCGAAAATTATCAATTAGCCGAAGATATTGACCCTCTAAAATTTTATGTGAAGCTTGCATATATGGAAAATTTGCACATAAAAAATAAGAATCTTAAAAAACGGCATTATTTATTGTTTATATAAATATATGCAGTCCAATTACACCTACAACAATAGACAATAAAAAATACTATTAACATTTATAGACGATTATAGTCATTATACCGTTACATACTTACTAACTTTTCGATCTCAATTACCTAATATGTTTAAAGATTTTGTGACTAGAAGTGTAGCACTTTTTAATTTAAAAGTAGTAAACCTGTATTGTGATAATGGTTGTGAATACTTGTCAAATGATTTTAAAGATTTTTGTACCCAAAAAGGTATCACATATCATTTGACGGTTCCAAGTACACCACAACAAAATGTTGTAGCAGAACGAATGAATCGTACTATAACAGCAAAACACGTAGTATAATAGCTTCTGCACATTTACAGAAAACTTTTTGGGGTGAAGCAGTTTTGACTGAAAATTTTTTTTAATTAATTTGTCACCTACAAAAGCTCTAAATATTAACAAAACACCATATGAATTGTGGAATAATAAGAAACCAAAATTAAATCACTTAAAAGTCTTTGGTTCAACCACATTACATACATAATAAAACAAAAACAAATAAATTTGATAAAAAATGTATGAAAGGTATATTAGTTGGATATGAACCAAATGAATATAAAATATGGAGTGTTGTTTTAGCTAAATTTTTCACAGCATGGCAAGTCATTTTTGACGAAATCACATTCCAAATAACTCGTCCACAAAATACAGATATATCAGAGAATAGTCCTACAGTTGATAAATCTGGAACAAATCTAGATACTAATAGTACTACAGCTGATAAATCTGGAACAAAACCAGATACTAGTAATACTATGTCTGATAAATCTAGAACAAAACCAGATACTAGTAGTACTACAGCTGATAAATCTGGAACAAAACCAGATAATAGTAGTATTTCAGCTGATAAATCTGGCACAAAAACAGATGAAACTATTCCAAAACCTGATAAATCTGGGACAGAAAAAAAAACAAAAAAAAACAAAAAAAAACAAAAAAAAAACAAACAAACAAAACTACCGAAAGTGCAGATACTTTTGAGTCACAAAATACTAAAATTAGAAGAAGTGAAAGAATTCAAAAACATCCTGCACCCTGCTATAATAATAATCAATATGATGATATTTACGCAAGTCTCATATTATTTTCAAATGTACTCACTGATCTTCCTATAACAAATCATGAAATTAAAACAAGGGAAGACAGAAAACAATAAAAAAAAAGCCATACAGGATGAAATTCAATCACTTATATTAAATAAAACTTGGTCATTAGTAAAAAGGCCAGAAAATAAAATATTATTGATAATAAATTGATTTTTGCAACTAAATCTGATGAACATGGTAATATGGTCAAATAGATAGCTCGGTTGATAGCAGCCAGCAATATCTATCAGACTATAAAGAAACTTTTGCCCCAGTAACAAAGACTGAAACTTTTAGATTCTTCTTAGCTTTTGCTAATCAATCTAAATTGTTAGTTCATCATATTGATGTAAATACATACTATGAAAAGCTTTAAACGTTATCTTAAGCAACACTTTTCAGTGGTAGATTCAGAAGAAGTAAATATATTCTTAGGAATAAAATTTATGAGAACTGAAACAAAAATAAGCGTAGATCAACGTTTATATTTAAAAAGGATTTTTAATAAATTTAATATGTTAGAGTGTAATCTAGTAAGATACACCTCTTGCAGCTAAATTAAATTATCATGCATTAAACTCAGATATTCGTTTTGATGCATTCTGTAAAAATTTAATTGGATGTTTGATGTTATGCACACGTCCAGATCTTTATGTTGATTAATATATCAAGCCGTTACCAAAAGAAAAATAATATGGAATTTTGGAGATATTTTAAAAGGGTATTAAGATATATAAAGGGCAAATTAATCTCAAGTTAATATATAAAAGAGGTAAATATAATATCATTATTGGCTATACAGATGCAGATTGGGGAACTGATGAAAATGATAGAAAGAGTACAACGGGTAGCTTTTCATTAGTGTAATATTACCTGGAAATACACGAAATCAAAATACCGTAAGTAGCATCATCCACTGAAGCTGAATATATGGCTCTTTTTGAAAGCGTGGGATAAGCTATGTGGTTAAACTCTTTTAAATAGCATAAATATAAAATTTGATACCCCAATTTTCATTTTTGAAAATAATAACAAATGCTTATGATATATATATATATAGCTAATGATCCAGTCCAACATAAAATAACAACGCACATTGATATAACATTTCATTTTATTAGAGAACAAATTGAACGCAATGTAATAATTCTGTAATAATTCTTAAATATATTTCATCAGCAGAGCAAATTGCAGACGCGTTCACAAAAGGACTGCCAACAACAAAGTTCAAGGAACTAAGAGAAAAAAATGCAATTACAATGAATTATACTATGTATATAGATATATATCAATATCTATGAATCATGTTTATGTATCTATTTTATAAAAAAAAAGAAAGGAACACCATAGGCCATTGTTTATTTTTTTTGGGTGGTGGTGTTAGAAATGCATCTTCGGCATTTCCTATACAAAAATATAAATCACAAATATATGTGTGGTCTGTAGTGTTTACCCGCTCGAGTTCTCTGTATATGTTATGCTCATTAAAATGTCAGCACTCTATTATGTATCAGTATATTTCTTTATATAAGATGCACTGGAGAAATGCGATATATGTACAAGATTATTTTTCTCTTGAGTTAGTTCTACAGACACGTTAATATCGAATATACACATATTCAAGTACACTGCGTTTTATTTTAATACCCATTCCCAATACTAGGAAATATATAATATATTTACTACAGCTATTTTACGTAGGTTGTCAGGGAATACAGTAATGGAGGAATGGATGGAAGATTTTACATATGCCTGTGAATATAATTTAACCAGACACAAATGGGCGGATTTAAATGGGGCACTTAGCTACGTGCAATTATAATCCTGTTGGTAATTTTGGTGCTAGCTGAAAATGTACCTGCAAAGGGTATATGAAAATTGGGCATCGTACATCGTATTTCCTGCTAATGTACATATTATCAAACAGCACATCTAAAATGATATACACTTTACGAAATGTAAATCATTTTATTTTATTTTTATCTTATTCAATTTATTGCTAGATATCTTTTTGTGCCAAATAAGGACACTTTGTATATAGCATAACATGAAGAAATCTAGTATATAGGTAAAATTAGTTAACTCTTATTATATATTATATTATAACGTCTCTGGTACACGGAGTGTTATCCCATTGGTGAAGAGCATATCTTTCTAGGTTACACCTTAGCCAAAAACACTACATTTAACACTCTTTTCTGTTTTTCTACAGGTTTCTACTGAAGATGTCAACTTAGTTGCCGAAATACGTATATTGATTTTTTTACATCTTTTTAATTTTTGTTGTAAGGGACTTTTCCTTTTGCATTTTGTTTTAGATTTTGAGTCACAGTTTAATAAGTAGATTAATAAATTCTGTAAGTTCATGGGATGATATTTTTCATTTATTAATAGCTTTTCAAATGTGGTTGTTAACTTGGGCAGGTACTTGTACAATAAACCAGTTAATGGTTCATGATAGAAGGGTATGTGCAAGCAACAAACGTTATTGTGTTTGTTGGGGATGACATTTTTGAGCGTGAAAATACACAATTATGTTATCAATACAAGGGCACGTGAATAGCTACGGGGTTTGATCATAATTCTAGCAGGTAATAGCGTTGAATCAGATCTGTGTCAACTGATCTCAAGATAGATTCCAGAGGATGGATATCTGATTGATGCAGTTCCATTAAAAGGTCTAGGTGTACCATAAACTGTTCAATTAATGTAATTATACAAATAATAACGATGCAACTATGTAATTAAAAGAATTACGAGTAGAGTTGTTGATATTATGACAAAATAGAATGTAAAATTAGTCATGTATAAATGAAAATGTAAACAAATAAGCATAGGACAACCGGTTTTCCTCATGCAGTCCCATCAAATGGTCTAAGTTTACTTAAGACATGTACATTTGATAGAAAATACATAAAAAATAAACAATGCCTCTATGTTATGTATGTGTTAAGATGTGTTTGTGGCTACAGACATATATGTTTCTACTTTGTTTGGTTTCGTCAGTGCAGCATAACGAGGAAGGTGTATGTTAAAGCACTAATATGTGTTGATTAAAAAATATAGTATTACCTTAAATGTAAGTCCAAAATATCCAAGTGTTAAACAACAACGCACTTACTTAATATTGTGTAATGCCTAATTTCAACCAGGCAGTTAATAAAATATATTAAAATTCTTTGCCAAATATACAAATCTACTGAAAAAATGAATATCTTCTTGGTAGTAGTGGCATAATGATGAGCAAAAATAATAACAATATGACAACTGGTTGTCATTTAGAAAACATTGACAAATATAGAATGGAAATCAAATATGTGTGAATGAAAATGTAAATAATAAGCATAGGACAATCGGTATTACTTATGCAGTTCCATTAAAAGGTCTAGGTGTACCATAAACTGTACAATTAATGTAATTATACAAATAATAACGATGCAACTATGGTTGAAATTAGGCATTACACAATATTAAGTAAGTGCATTGTTGTTTAACACTTGGACATTTTGGATTTACGATTTACATTTTAAGGTAATACTATATTTTTTAATCAACACATATTAGTGCTTTAGCACACATCTTCCTCGTTATGCTGCACTGACGAAACCAAACAAGGTAGAAACATATATGTCTGTAGCTACAAACACATCTTAACACATACATAACATAGTTGCATCGTTTATTTTTTATGTATTTTCTATCAAATGTACATGTCTTAAGTAAACTTAGACCATTTGATGGGACTGCATGAGTAATACCGGTTGTCCTATGCTTATTTTCTTACATTTTCATTTATACATGACTGATTTTACATTCTATTTTGTCATAATATCAACAACTCTACTCGTAATTCTTTTAATTACATAGTTGCATCGTTATTATTTGTATAATTACACTAATTGAACAGTTTATGGTACACCTAGACCTTTTAAATAAGAACTGCATAAGTAATACCGATTGTCCTATGCTTATTCTTTACATTTTCATTCACACATATTTGATTTACATTCCATATTTGTCAATGTTTTCTAAATGACAACCAGTTGTCATACCTATTGTTATTATTTTTGCTCATCATTATGCCACTACTACCAAGATGTTAATTTTTTCAGTACATTTGTATATTTGGCAAAGAATTTTAATATATTTTATATATCTATATACCTGAACTAAGAATGAACTACTTATTCGTGACTGTGCGAACATCATGATTGAAGTAGAGTAAAACTTAGACTAAAAGTATTTTACTTCTTTAATTATTTAATTTTATAATGTTAACGCGATTAAATTATGCTAGTTGTTGCTATAAGTTTTTGATTCATTTTTGATTGTAAATTCTTAAAGAAAAAGATTTAGATTAAGCTATATTATTTTCTAAACATTATATGCTGAGGTCAATTGAATCAGTATTAACAAAATACAATTATATTAAAAAAATATGCAATAACTTTTTTATTGTTTATATGAATCATGTGTTTATTTTTATTTTTACATCATCCATCGATAACTGCATATGAGGTTAGGAGTTTCGCTGGGATAGAGTGATTAAAAATATAGTAAAGTAAGAAAGATAAGAGGTAGGTTGTCTATTGGATTTATTATACTGTCAATGACAGTAACTTTAATAACCACAGCAATATGTGTTCCATTACACAACCTGTATATTGGAAAATACTGTTGATTTATATAATCTGTACTTAGGCAATACACTAGGTTGATGTGACATGTGAGTTGCATATGCAAAATATTTTTGGCATGTTTGGATGATTGAAAAACTAATAAATAATATACTTAGTTATAGGTACATAGATATAATTAATTTCTGTCTTTACGTACTAATGATACATCATTTAGTTTATTATGATGGTCCATTTCATTGTATGTGCATCTGAAATCAAATGTCGTATAATTTTACGAAGTTAAGTGTATGAATAATTACAAACATTATATTAATGTAAAAATAATAAACTTGACACGAAAGTTTTTCTACCAATTGCAGGACGGTTTCACCGTGCTCTTACTGTAGTTCATTACCTAAAATACGCAGCAATAAGCAGTTTCAAGCTCAATTTGGGGGGGGGCACGTTTATGGGGCTGTTGTACCTCGATTTTGAGCGCTATCAGACGACGTATCATATAAATATTCGCGATTAATGTTAAACTAATATTGTAGATGACCCTTATGTAAGAACATCAGTATTAACGCCTTTATTTGGGAATTTTCTTTGTAAACAGTTAGGTTAGCGCTATCTAATTTAGTGGTCAGCATAATTATAGTCAAAGAAACATAAACGAAATACAGTACAAAAATACCATTACCATACCAATGCACAGAAAGCTATACAGGCATTTCGATAACTATGTTGTCGTCATCAGTAGCACATTGTTACTGATGATGACATTTCTGTGCATTAGTGTGGTAAAGGTATTTTTGTAGTGTATTTTATTTAGTATCAAGCAACAGTCTCCAATTAAGTTTGTTAAATAAACATAAGATAAGCACTCTAACAATTCCGTTTTAACCTGCATTTAGGTACTGAAGCTGTTATTATGTATGTAAAATTATGTAATTGTAGTGTTCAGTGTTTTGTAGATTATACCTACCAACGCAGCACTATTACCATTTGTATTATTCGTTTTTAAATATGAAAATTATTTTTAAATATTGTAAATTATTTTAAAAACTTCGCATGCACAAGACGTACTTTCTGAACAAGTAACTCCTTTTTCTTTGTCAAAGCGGGTACTGCAAGAGAACATTTCTGTGTCCAGCTACCTACTTACACAAATATCAGTTTTTGACATCCCGTTTGTTTTCCAACCTTTAATGTTTTTATATTTTTGCTGCGTTTTTTCCCTATTGGTTAAGAAAGTAACAGCCAATTTCTCTGTATTAGAGGACTCTTCAAAAGGACCCCAGCTCCTTGACTCACTCTCTCGCTACTTAGTACTCTCTTACTCTTACTACTTCGTCATCACTCGCTACTCCCAGTAGTTTCATATCTGTGAATCTGTACGGATCCGTACACACGCAAGTATACACACGTATCGTTCGATACCATTTATATTTAACTAAAATCGTTACTTTTGAACCAACTTGTAAATAATCCCTGTTTATTTACAGTCTCCCTAATTTTACTTGCCTTAAACGGAATTTGCATTAATTTTTTTTAATCTTAATTTTCTTTTAATTCCTTATTTATTTTTTTGAATAAAAACTTTAAAGAAAACTCTCTTGTTTTTTGTAATACTTTCTCTTACAGCATAGTATCCTGGACCTTTGATGAATAACTATGCCGACATCACGTAATTAATTACTTGTTTTTTACTATACAATTTTAACCACCAACATAATACCAACTGTAAAAATTTGGCGCACAACGTGAAGTACAGCAATTTGACGCACAACGTAAAGTGCGACTAAAATGATCGTTAATGATGCCTAATGATTCACTAAGAGCAAATATTTGCACATAGTACTCTCACTGCCTTCAACACCATTAACCATCTTCCCACTATTACAAAAAAATTAATCACCAATTTAACAAGATAATATATATTCAAATTAATGATGCTTAACGCCTTGCTAAAAGTAAATATTCTCACATAGTACTTTTAGAGTACGTCTTACACCATCAATTATTTAAAATTGTATTGTTTATTTCAAACTTACATAAATTCATCATACGTTTTGTCAAATTCCATTTTATTCATGTCCTCCATTTTGAACAAAATTATAATATAACGCAAAATGAAATTATCAAATGCAAAATTAACTAACAATAAGAAAATAAAATTAAACTTGAATTTAAAAAAAACAAAACTTAATACATTGAAAACTAATAATGAAATTGTTGTAGTGTATTAAACCCCTACTTTCACTCCTTTTTACTATCGCAAAAGATCTCAAAATTTTATACGTCTAACAAGTTCGAATAATAAGATTCATCTCCCCCTTCGTTCGTTTTCGCGGCCTTATATAATTTTAAACAAAAGCTATCTACTTATTCGCAGCGCCACATTTGTTCAACTAACATTTATATTGGTATGATTGACTTCATATTTATTTTCTTTAAGTTTTCTCGGTCACATCAACACATATCCTGCATTTGACAGTCAATATATATACACAAATGACGTTTCTCAAAAATTGTTTATTAAAAGTTTACACACACTTGTTATTCTTCATTTTTCATTGGATATGTTCTTCTTTTTCCCTTAATGCCATCCCTCATTATACTTGTATACAAACGCATTGCCTCTTTCATTATTGGTAATGTATTTTCTTTTTTCATTAAACAAGGTTATTCTTATCTTCTTTTTGTAGATACCTTTGTTGAATACAATCGGGAACACATTATGTACCACTGGAATTTTCTTCATGAACCTCAGACAACTACAAACAATATTGATGTTATTTCTTCTTTACAGCTTTTTAAACCACACATGATTTACTCTGCTATTTTTGAAGCCTTTGTGCTGTTTGTGTGCATACAAAACTTCTAGAATGTATTTTAACTTATACATTTATAGGCCAATTCTGTGCAATTCCTTACAGATCTGTAACTTTACAGATCTGTAGCGTTACAAAAGTCTGTAAATGTTATACTTACAGATTTACGATTGGGGCAATTCTGTATACATTTCTGTAAAAACAAGACCAGCGACTATCTTCATGTTATTGTTATGTAGCGTGACTCCGTAAGCGTGTATGTCAGTTCAAAATCTGTTAGGTAAGTGTAGTAGACATAGAAGTTCAGTGATATTATTAAAACGTTTCTGGAAATATAACTGTTATAATTTTATTATCTAAAATAATGAGGTAAGATACTAATTATGTCAAGCAATCTATCTATTTTCTATTTATTACAGCAGCCAAAAACGTAAACGGACAAAAAATACCACCAAGGAACAATTAGATCTTTATTTACAATATATGCAGTCTATTTGTTTATTTTTGTATTAAAAGAAAGTTTATTTATTTTATTTTGTTTTAAAAATGTTTTTTTTATGAGAATATTTTTTGTTTTAAGTTATAAATTATTCATTTATTTTAATAATGTTAGTATATGCTTTGTGAATTACTTTTATTGAAGAGTACCGTTTTTACCTATCTCAGTGCATATTATATCTTATTTTATAAGTTACTGTGACATAACTGTTAGTTCATATATATTTATTAAACAATACAGGAAAAACCCAAAAATTCAAACTCCAAAAAAATAAATAAATTTGTATACATAAAAAACAAAACGACTTTCATTGCCAAGGGTCCTTGCTACACAATATTCTGTCTTATATATATAGACATTCCTTTCATGTCTTCTTCCAACAAAACCCCTATGAACATATTTCCTATATTTATATTATTCATGATATTTATTTGTTCTATAACCGCTACAAATACTAATTTGTTCCACCATACAAACCATATACAAACAAGTTTGCATACAGCGTTTACGTTACAGATTCTGTTACAATCTTACGGACATGCGCTCGCTTAGCGTAAAGTTTATGGAAATCTGTAAGAGTTACGGATATTCTGTAAACAAAATATGAACACAGAATTGCAACTTCATCTGTAAACCCTTACAGGCGTTACAGATTATGTTACAGATCTTACAGATGTGCACAGAATTGACCCATTAGTATATACATAAACGTATCAATGTGTCATCTCGGATAAAGAGCACCTTTCCATATATATCCTTTTTATGTTTTTTTTTAAAAATATAAATATAAGATATTTACTATGTTTTTTAAATATGATCATAAAACTCTGTCATGAATTGGGATTATTATGCATGTCTGAAATCTATTTTTGTTCATTTAAATTGATTTTTTCATCTCGAGCATGCCTTATTTGGCCTTGCTCATACAATTTAATGGCTTTCTCTGTTATTTACTTTTAGTACATGTTTATTTTTGAACAGTGGTCCATTTCTTAAAATGTTTAGTGCCACCCTAACACTTTGTGAGAAATTTGGCTCTGTTATATTCGAACTATACCTTGTACTTGTCTTTTCTATAAAAATATAGAATGCATAGATTTATTTTGTGTTTGTTTCTTTCTTTCTTCTAAATTCTTAATATTTAATTTTAATTTTGTATATATACATTTTCTTAATGACATTGCCCCTTAAAGGTTAGGCAACCCATTTTTACTTGTTGTAAAACTTTTAACTTATGCTTATTATATCAGAATATACGTTTTAAATGAAAAATTAATGTTCTTATTCTATAACTTAACTATTTATTAATTTTTATAATTCTTAAAAATATAAAGTTCACGGCAATATGTGCTTTTTAATCGTCAATCTTCTTGGGTACCCGGGACCACAGATCCTGGACTTGTTGGATAAATTGTGCCGATAGGTACAACTGTATGCTGAGAACGATTATTCGTAGTGTCACTGCTGAGACAGGATTGAATATTTACTGTGCCTATGTGTACTCGCATTATGACAACTTTTTTAAGAGATCCCGTAATTTCCACATACGCATAAAACAAAAAATATTATACATAGTTAAAAAAGATGACATACAACAAACTACAAATTACATTGAGACATAGTCGTCAATTGCTTAAAAAGCATGCTCTATGAGAAAGGCCTTCAAAGCACCTTTAAATGCAGGTGCGAACCCGATGCGCCCGATGCACGCCGGCAGCTTGTAATAAAGTTTGGCGTTTGAATAGACCGGGGATTTCTCCTAAACAGCCGTTCCATGCCTAGTTGATTTAATACAATCGGTCTGACGTGTGGAATAACTGTGCGTAAATTTATCGAAAATATCTGGATTATTCTTAACAAAAGTTATTCATTTGTAGATACAAACCGAAGCAAAAGTCAGTATCCCATTAGACCGAAAAGTATCCCTACAGGTTCGCCGTGCTTCGAGACCGAAGATCAAACAAACAATAAGTTTCTGGGAAACAAACACCCGCTGCCAGTTTTGCGCTTTCCCCCAAACCAAAATATTATATAATAATACGGAATACGCTATCGAATAGTACACGCGAAGTATATCCTTCTGCGAGAGTGTTGGCTTCAACCTCAGAAGCCCATAAAAAGCCTGGTTTAATTTTCCGCATAGCAAATCGATATGGTCATCGAAAATAAAGCGATATACGTTATGTAGTAATCAAGAAGCCAACAATTTTGAACATCTTTGTTAGAATAAATAATAAACGTAAAGACCGTTTCAAATAATTTTTATTGTTTCACTCACAACAATATTGTTTCGCCAAACTTTGGCTTCATCAGGTGATGACGGAATAATGTTTACAAAATCATTACAGCATTATATATACTTATTTTACATAAATGTCGGGGTTCGAAGAGGGGGTGTTTTAACAAATTTAGAAAGACAGTAGAGGGGAGCGACTTAAATCTGTTTGTTCGTTTACTGCCTGACCTATTTTCTTATATCTATTAATTTCTAAAGCTTCAAATAAATTAAGTTTTTTTTCCTTTATCTTGTACATGTAAAATTTGAAATTCTTTATTAAATTTATGGTTTAGTTCTATGCAATGGTTGATAAATGTTGAATCTTTGTTAGTAATATTTGATCCGTTTAAATATTATAAACAAAATAAACAACAAAATTGGAATTACTCTTACTTTCTTTAAACACGAATATCTTTGAATCCGTTAAATTTTCATCAACATGATTGCTGGTTGCGTTACTTTTGATTCTAGCGCCCTCTAGTGGGATAAAAAACGATTACTTTTTCCTAAATGTGACACATCATTTGAAAACTAATTTTATCAGCAACTAAATATGTAATATTAAATATTAAGATTACATCAAATTAAAATAAATAAAACATAAAATGGTTTACTGTATTCAGGAGCGGGTAGAATTACTTAAGTTATTTTTTCTTAATTGTGGGTTAAAGTGCTAATAAAATTAGCTTTCAAATGATGTGGCACTTTTAAGAATACGTAACCATTTTTATCTCGCTAAAGGGTAAAATAATAACGCAACTAGCAATCACGTTTGCTGATTCTCCATAAAATTACCTTTTCAGTGATGTAATAATACTTAGTACTTTCTCTATTTAAATTGTAACGCTGAGAGTGATTGTAGGAGAAGGGAATGACATATCATAGTTGAGTATACGATGGAAGGGTGCCCCCCACATTGTTCGGGATATTCAATGTGTTTCGTTTTCGATACCGCACTCTGTATAAGAAATTAAATAACTTGAAGATCAAAGGCAGATAAACACTAAAGATTAAAAACCTTAAAATACCATCTTGACAAAGAATATTTAGAACACAAAAACTATGTCGGTTTTATTTTGCTTTCTTATCAAAATAAGCAATCATTTTATTAGTAATATTTGCGATATTATTTTCTTCATACTTCGTATGTCTTTTGGTAAATATGTTGAGACTTTGAAGAAGATTTTGTAAATAGTCTAGGTACATTTGTTAATTTTAAAGTTTAATTTTGTTAATAATTTCAAATAATTTGTTTTATAAGTAGACCCAAATTTTAGACAGAGAGTGACATATACCACCGCCGATATTCAAATATTTAAAATATTATAATTACTAATCTAAAATTTTCAAAGAAGATGTACTATAAACTACATACATAAGACATTTTGCATACTTGTTTTTTAGAAAACATGCCGCAAGCGGCTCGTTTTCCAGACTCAGAAATATTGTTTTATGAAACTTATATTTTAATATACTACTTTGTAATAAAAAAAATATGTATTAGACTCTATATCGAAAAAACAGAATAAAACATACCTGATGATTAGAATCCAGTCAGGCGTTCAAAATTTGAACTTCGGAAATCCTCATCTCACCTTTCCATTGAATGTCATTCTTATACCAGTAATTTCTTTGACCCTACAATAACTTGTCAGAAAATTTGTAAACATCGTCTGCTTCCTACTCGTAAGACGATCATTCAAGCTTCGCGCTTACATGAGCTGACATTTACAATCGGAAAACGTACGTAGGATTATCAATTAATTATAACAAGACCATTCCGTTATTAACATTGAAAATAATTATTTGACGATGTTTTCTTTGTTTCAGGGTATCGTGGGGGCCTAGGTGCGAGGAGAAATGTACGACACCTCTGACGCATTGTTCGAGGAGGAGCGAAGCTTATTCCGTCCATTCACACGCGAATCGCTTGCAGAAATCGAGAACCGTATCGCAGAAGAACATGCCAAGCAGAAGGAGCTCGAAAAGAAAAGAGCTGAAGGAGAGGTACTTATAAAAACAATCATAGTAACAATTATCAAACGCGAAATCAATATTCATTAGGATACCAAGGCAGAAACAAAGCTTTTCCTTTTTTGTCCCTTTAAAGTGTTCTTTACTTTTCTTATGAATAAAACATCTCAACAACAATTTATTGTTGAAGTATGTGGGGCTGTGAGTAATTATAAATTATTTTCATATATATAAAAGAAAATCTAGTGTTAGTGGTTTAGGCACTTATGTAGTATTTCTACCTAGTAACTGCTTTCTATGTACTTATTAATGTATAAATATGAAACCATTACTTTCTGTCATTAAGAAATCGACATTTTAATAAGTTTCATGAGAAGACTCTAGTGAGTTTATTTTGCAATTGAATCAATGCTAGCTACTCACATTGTCTACTAGTTAAGAACAAGGAAATGATTAATTCATAGATTTCTTGACTTCTTATGTCTTACCAGAGAACAACGACCATAGAGAAGCGACAAAGACCTTCAAATAAACGTCCCTGGTAGGCCCGGCGTCCGTAGTTATCTGCGTGATCATCTACCTAGACTAGATGTTCGCAAGAATGAAAATTATCTCCAATAAAAAAATTCTGAGACGAAATTAAAAAACCTTTCTTATATATAATCGTATTTATAATATATATGTATACTAGCCGGTTCGGCAGATGTTGTTCTACCCTCTCCGGTAGGTGGCGTAATGAGTCTGATTTGGCTAACCTTGTAATCCAAAGAGAAATGATGTTCATATGTCAATATTCAATTCTACTATCAAATAGCGGAAGGCAGTATTTATCAAAACAATTTTGTTGACCACACGAACATATTGTATACATATACATTATTTCGGTCCATAAATATAACATTTGTTAATAACTTGACTTCAGCGCCACCTATCGGATCCAAGGATAGCTATGAACCATCGTCTCACCAAAACAAATATATTGCATGAAACAAAAAATTGTTTCGATCATTTTAAAGACATGTTTATTGCTTTAACACAAGCCACTAGGTACTCTTTTCGAGTTTAGACAACGATCACAATACTTCCACTATCCTTCGTATGTATTAAGAAGTACATAAAAGATATATTTTGAGAGTAGAAATATAATACATTTTATAATTCTAATTAAATTTAAAATTATTACAACAATTTATTTTGTGTATTTTAACATTTGGCCAAGTATTAGAGAAGCAACATTATTTCAGTGTACATATAAATACGTTTTCCGAATGTTCTTGGTGGTTGCCTATCACTGAAATACGATGAAAGTGGAACACGAAACATTAAATGATCCGACAATACTGTTGCTTCTATGCGGTCGTTGTTCTCTGGTTTTACTACGTGTATAATAGGGTGGAAAGAAGTTTGATAATAGTGGGGAAAAGTTGCCTTTTAGGGTCAAAAAGGATAAAAATAAATTGGTTGCAATACTACAACATTTTGAGGTGCCACAAAGAGTTTAAAGTTTGTAAAAACATTGAAAAAATTGAAAAATTATAAATTTTTTATGAATTTTTTGTACATATAATATTACAAAAGATGGTTTTAAATACATATATAAGCATTAGAATTGGAAACAATTATTAATTACAAAATATAATAATAATAAAAAATATTTTATAATGTTAAATTTTGTATTACTTACTTCTGTACCCTTAATGATTACAAATGTTACAGCTACAAAGTGTTTGTTTCAACTTCATTGCCACATTAAACTGTTTGTTTTTATTAAATTTTGGCATATTCACACGTGAGTCAATTTTTGCTCTTATGTATCCTTCTGTTGCGATTGAACCACAGACATTTTAAGAAGATTTGGCCACCAATTTCACAGCTCTTTCCACTACTTGCGTGTGACAAAGAAGCCGAGGAAAGTCGATAACCGGGTCCACATTACTGTTTGGTTTAGCTTCAGGTGCCTTCCCTATATAGTCTTTGAGAGAGTCACTGGAAACATGTTGTAAGAAGGGGGGGGGGTGCAGTTACGTCATTTTCAGGTTATGAAATCATAACAGTTTACCCTTTTTAAATTTATTTGAATAAATTTTACGAAAGCCTAAAACATGTGCCCCTATATAGTGAAACAATTTTTGTGTCAGTGTAAGTTTTTAATAATCTTCCTTGTTTTATTCCAGAAAATAGATATTACCCTTGTTTTTCTTGTGACTTGCATTGTTCTCGGAAAATATGCAATGAAATATAATATACCAACACCGCTCAGTAGCTTTGTATTACTGGACACCATGAAACATGATCTAACGTTGTTTAAAGTTATGTTTTCCACTCATAAGTTTATAGAGTTGTAATGATTCTCTCACCCTTTCTCTTACAGTGGAATAGGCATTCTCCAATGTTCACATTATTAACTTCTACTTGCATTAACGGTATATTTTATTATCCAAGCGAGTACGACTAACCCAATAAGTCTGATTATGCTGAGCGTATGTGATTTATGATAACCACTTTAGTCTACTTTGTGACCTGTATAAGGCTGTATAGGTCCATTTACTGGGTGTTTATTGATAAATTTGGGTCAATATTCGGTATCCACAAATGTTTCACAGTTTGCCAAGATATGCTTATCAGTTTCTTCTTTCTTATTCTACTGTCTACTGTTAAGGTCTTCACTGTACAAGCCAATCTTGGCCAGATGCCTTTTACAGACACATGAGCGATTAAGCAACCAGATGTAGTTCGCAACCAATCCCTGCTCATATGTAGTAGTTCTGCAACTCCTTTATTACAAGACTGACCAGTAATGTCTTTATCATGATTTGGCATGAAAATTGTTGCCCAGTAATGCTGATGTTCTTCATGAACCCCGTCCTTAATATGGATTCGGGTCATATTGTTTGGTATCCCCAGATAAGTTTTGTTTCTGATATTCTTCTGATAAGTACATCAGCTTTTGCGGTGCCATCGATTCTTCATTATTTTGGTACCCAAATTAGTTTTAGCTTATTCTGACCTGCTAGAATTTCAGTTCTTGGAGACACTCTCATACCAGTTGTGGCAAGATATTTGTGGAACAATATTTGTACCCGCCGGATGACGATCCTCCCCTCCCCCTCAAGTATTTTCTATAACACATTTGAGTGGGGCATATACTCAAGAAGCATAAGTTTTACCACCAAGTTGTCTGCCCATTACATCCATGCTTCCATGCAAACGTCTGGTTATCATAAATAATTTTACCACATTCTTCCTGAGATTTTATGTATGGGATTTCCAGATAAGTCTCGAGTCTAGATAGTTTCCTGCGTTTGAATTATGTATGCTTTCTCTCGTCAGGCTTAGAACTTATAGTTTAAGCCTCTGTGCATTTCTCTTCTTCAAATGCAACACTTAATTCTTCATGTTTGCGCTAGGTTTAGTTTAAAAGAAATAAGTTTTGATCATAGAATGAAAGATTTTATAAATATAATTTTTCTTAGTGATAATGTTTTATAAATAGGTTTACATTGATTAGATAATTAAGTTTAATATGTAATTAATTATTTAGTGCGAATTAGGATTACAATTAAGATTTTGTTCATTTTGCTTTCGTAGCGCTGTAGAATCTAGCCAGCAGAAGATTCACATTATATTCCGCAGACTTTTTTAATATAGGAAGTCGGTGTAATAAATTATCAATCTAATTAATATGAAGCGTATTTATTAAAAAAAAAAGAAAGACTTTGTTTTTTTCATTGGTATCCCATCATTATTGACAGCAAAATCGCTTGTTCAACTAAAATTGTTATTAAACGTGCTATGCTATCAGAACCATGCATTAAAATAACATAATTTTTGTGTATATATATAATAATAATAAATGTGTAATCATTTCCTTTGATTTTAGAGGAATGTCTGTAATACTGTGCTTTTGAGTTGCATGATCTTTAACCATCCATAATTTATATATGAAAGAAAAAAGAAAAAGTAATATCTCTTGAGTCAGATCTATTGCACAGGATTGTGCCTACATATCTGTGCTACGTGGCTGTTTAATTTAATCTATTCTAAAGTAGAAATTTTTATTATTATTATTGTTATTCCAAAATTAAACATATCATCCTCTTGCATTTAGTCAATACCTCTTCATATCTATAGTCA
The DNA here is from genome assembly GCA_963170755.1 of Amphimallon solstitiale. Classification (NCBI taxonomy): domain Eukaryota; kingdom Metazoa; phylum Arthropoda; class Insecta; order Coleoptera; family Scarabaeidae; genus Amphimallon; species Amphimallon solstitiale. The sequence continues at coordinate 49,572,690 of OY720684.1, read as the reverse complement.
TCTAGAACAGCCATGTCCAATCGCTCAGTTGGTCTTTAGATATATGCAACCCCCTATATATATATTTTGTAATTTGATATCACATAAGATGATTCAGGTGGGAAGGGAAGTACTCCGAAGATATATTTAAAATGTTGGAATAAAAGAGAGTTTTGATCATTACATAAATAATTAATGTTAAATTTGGTCAGAATTGTAGATCTCGTTTTCAGGGTTGAATTCAAGTTAGGCGTAAATGCCAACTTTTCGCTCACTGTTGCAAAGGAAATATTCAGGGCTGCTTGTAAGTGTTTGCCGAGTCACTGTAGCTTGAAGAATGACGCGGTTCCAGCCCGGAAGCCAAGATCTACATTTAGACAACAGCCGCTGAAGTCTACGCTTCAGATTGTCTAAAAATGTTTTTATTGGAAATTGTTGAAATTCACACTAGCACAATATTTACTATAAGTGCGAAAAGAATTAGAATAACTAAGACAGTTTTACTCAATTAAAAGTCAAATATTTATAAATTTTATTAATTTCGATGACACCTAAAAAAATTATGCATGAGAAAGTTATGGATGATAATCGGCCTTGAACATATTGGTCTACTTTTCTTATTTCAAGTTTCTTAATATATTCTCAAAGTAAGTTCCTTCTCTTCTGAAACAAATGAATGTATTTTTAAAAACGTCGCCCAATTTATAAGTTCACTATAATAACTATTGCTAGTATAGTTTGGGAAACTTTGCAAATACGAGGGCGTATTTTTATGTTATATACCTAGCCATGAAAAAAAGCACATAAGAGAACAAAAAAAATGTATTTTTCTACATAACTCCCTTCAACACTAATACACTTATTCCATCTTTTTTCCAGTTGCCCCATACCCTCAGAAAAAAATTGCTTTGGTAACCCCGCAAAATATTCTTCAACAGCTTCTTTGAGTTCTTCATCAGAAGTAAACCGCTTTCCTCTGAGATGCTTTTTTAAATTTTTGAGTAAGAAGAAGTCTGACGGAGCTAGGTTGGGGCTATAAGGTGGCTGCCTTAACTCTATAAACCCACAGTCATTGATTATCTGCTGAACTTTGTTTTCCTTATGAACCGGACAATTGTCGTGCAGCAACATGTTTTTTTGTGGATAAGAATGCGGGCATTTTTCCTCCAGAGCAGTTTTTAAATTTTTAATTGTGTTTCCGTAGGCCTCTCCATTTATGGACCCTCTCGGCATATATTCAATAAGCAAAACTCCTTCAGCATCCCAGAAAACAGTTGCCATCAGTTTTTTTCCAGAAAATTGTGTCTTGGCCTTTTTTGGTGGTGGAGAGCCCTTATGAACCCACTGCATGGATTCTTGTTTAGTAGGAGAATCACAGTAATATACCCAAGTCTCATCCCCGGTAATAATTCGAGATAAAAATGTTTTGCCCCTCTCCAACTTGACCAAATTTTGCTTGAGAAACTTCTTTTCTGCACAGTTTTTGTTCAGGTGTAAGCAATCTGGGTATTCACCGTGCAGACACCTTCTTCATACCCAAATCGTCATGCAAAATTTTGAGAACACTTGTTTCGGATATACAGACTTCATTGGCAATGACAGAGATCTTTACACGCCGATCTTTCAGTACCAAATTTTCGACTTTTCGTACAATGTTTTCAGTTCGAGCTTCAACGGGTCGTCCGGACTTTGTGTCATCATTGATTGACTCTCGGCCCCATCGAAAGAGTTTAGACCAATATTTTACTTGGAAATAAGATGTATCTTCCGCAGATACAGCAACCATTTGTTCATGAATTGCTTTTGGACTATTGCCTTTCTTTGTCAGGAACTTTATTACGTTGCGATGTTCAACTTTAGTTTCACTCATTTTATCGAGAAGTGCACCGTCACAAATCTCTACACACAGCATAAACTAAACACAACCTAGCACATGTACTTCTAACAGTGACAGCAATTTTTCAATAATTTGTTTAACATCGTCACTCTTTTGTTTCATGGCTAGGAGGATAACATAAAAATTCCCCCTCGTACCTCGTATTATTGTGAAAAAATGAAACCATTCTGATAAATTCCATTAAAGACTATCTAAATGTTTGAAGAAATCTACAGAAAGAAATGATGATAATATATTTTCAATTTCCTTTAAAAAAAACATTTTGATACAATATTTTAATTATTCAGTTTTTGTATTTGTTCTTTGAATTCTCAGATATTTATTTAGATAATATAGATCGAATTATTATCACACTGACAAATAGTAGCAGTGTCACTGTAATTCTACTACTTATAGAAGCAGTTTGATACTGATATGCCAACCTATAGACCGCGGTTTTAAAAAGTGACCACCGTGTTTCGGAGAGCACGCAAAGATCACTCAAGTACTCGTTGTTATTAATACATTTTCCTTTGCTTTTCCGCTTTTATCAATTGCGTTTCACTGTTTGTCAAATGGAATTCTTTGTCAAATTACTTTCCTTTTATATCAATTGCTTTTCTTGTTTATATATAGGTATTTATACCTCTTACATTTTATAAAAAATCTAGCAATTTACACGTTAAAGTGAGAAATTTATTTTGTATTTAAAATTTCATTTCTTTGTAAACAGTTGTGTAAATATGTCGCCATGTGTTGAACATAATTCAAACAATTTTGTGGACTTATACTCTCAGATGCATTGTGTACTGCATCATATAATTCATTTTCAATCGTTGGCTCTGTTTGTTTATTTTGTGCTTTCACTGGTTGAACTCTTCTATTTAGAAAATGGCTGAAGAAACACTGGAAAATGACCATAACCTATTATGACGGCCAAGACTTTCTCACTTCTATGAAATCATGCATTCTTCATAACAATATGAGCCCCTTGAACACCCTTATTATGAAAATGTTATTAACGTTGTGATAAATTCAGAAAAGTGCAGTAAATTAAAGGACACATCTTGAATTTGAAATAATACAAGGGATTTATGTTAATTGCAGCAGCAATATAATAATTGCGCCCTCTTATCTGTGCTTTTTTTTGTTGCTCTGGTATTTTTCACAGATCTTTAGTATGAAACGAGAGAACATATTTGTATTCCATATTCGTCAATGAAAATTTTTTTTTTCTTTTTGCAACATCATTCTGTTATACTGCACTGCGTAATCAAAGTGAGTTTGAATAATTCCGGTGTATTACTTCTTTGAGGAATAAATTACACTTTTTAACCAGAATAATCAAATTTCTTAAGTGGTCTATTCATCGTAGGCAGTGATATTTGTTGAAGACGTGGCCATAGGTTTAAGCACTTTCCTTGTAACTGGCTGAGGGTTAAAGAAAATCTAGATCAACCCAGTCACAAATCTGTTCTTTTTGGGCATTTAAAAATTATTGTATTTGGCAAAACTCCAAACTGTTGTCCTACATTCTATACCGTAACACTTTTATTCAAAGAATTAATGATTAATTTGCCTACTTCATTGTTTGTCCTATTATTATTCCTTCTTTGACGATTATTATTATTATTTTCCATTGTAATAATGCAAATATTTTTGTATGTGAAACTAAATTGACAAATAAGGAAAACCATTTGACAGAAATGGAATTTATGAAAAGTCATTTGACAAATAGTGAAACGCAAATGACAAAAGCGGAAAAGTGAAAGAAAATCGGTGTAATAATAAATGCTTTTATAAATATAATAACAAATTAAAAAATTCAAGGAAAGAGAAAAAATACATGTATACGTGCAACATTATTTTTCTTTTTCAATACTTTCACCTGCAGCCCAAATACATTTTTCACATCTGTCAATTAGCTTGTGTGAGTCTTCATAAAAAAATGTTTTATATTTGCCTGAAAAATAGGGGAAACTGCGTCCTTTACTTCTTCATTGCTTGTATATTTCTTCCTGTGCAGCTCTTTTTTTTATTTTAGGGAAGAGGTAAAAATCGCTACAAGCTATGTCTGGACCATTGGATAGGTGATTCAAAATATCGAACCCTACTTTATGCAGAGTACGACAATTGTTGTGGACTGAGTGCACGGGAGCATTGTCGTGCATTAGCAGGCACCTAGCACCTATGGTTAATTTTCCACTTCTTATTTCGTTAATGACTTTTAATTACTCCAGGATTGAAACGTAGTATTCTTCAGTTATTTATAGAGCACCAATTCATGACTCGGTCCAGGTTCTCTTAAAGGCATAGGCCAAAACATGACAATTGATGGAAGTTATTAAATCATTAACAAAGATGGTAAATAATAAGGATCCAAGATTGGACTCCTGGGGGACTCCAGAAATAGAAACATACATCCTTGATTTGTAGCCATTGTAGCATACGAAGTTACTCTTTTCAGCAAGGTAAGAACTAAGAAGTTGCTGAAATCAAGCAAACTCATTTTCCTCAAGAGAGCAGCATGGTCAATGGTGTCGAAGTCCGCATAAATAACATCATCTGCTCCCCATTGTTCAGTGTTACACATAAAGCCTGGGACAATGTGTGATTTGATGTTGTACATGTTCATATAGTATAGCCTCATGTACCTTTGCAAAGTTTGTTATCGTGTGTTTGATATCGACCTGTAATTATTAATACTAGTATTATCTCCTGTTTTTGTGTAAAGAACATATACAAGCTATCAGGGATAACAGATGTTTACAGAGATAAATGAAATATTTTGCCAAAAGGCTCAGCAAAGATTGTCACAGAATCACGAAACAAGAAGCTTAATTATGGATAACTAAAGCTTTGTGATGGATAACTAAACATCTCAGCTGTCTCTCCTCCATTTTCAACTAATATGCACTGGTTAGCTTATGAGAGATGCGATCAAATTTTCCTATACAATAAATATCTCGCAAGCAAGAGGTTTGCACTTTCTGTTTACGGTTCCTCGTTATACTATCTAATGCAGGATGATATACGAGGACAGAGTAAGAGAAATATGACAATACAAAAATTTCGCAACGATATTTCTTCATAGTAGTACTGAAAATATGTCTGTATAGATACAATTTTTTCAAATTTATACCGTATGTGTCTATTTTCATTAGCTATAGGGATTCAATGTTTACATGCGATTTATACGTATACAAATAATACGTGGCAACGTCTGTCTCCCGGCAACAATCGACATCACAGCGACTTTCCCCGATCTTGCCACTTCTACATTAAATGTTCAGCTGCGAACACGTTCCGAGATATAGTCTGCAATAAAATCCGTCATCATCAAATGGCCGGCGCGATCTAGTTGTTTATTATTATTTTCAGAATCCTTTTTTATTTACCTTATTTTTAATTTTATTAGAATTACGCTTTTGTTTGTGTCATGCAGCGTGAACGCAGCTTAAGAATTCTCTGCATTTACTAAAAGGAAAAAAAAAACAAATCCTTGTAACTCGTAAATACGTAAATATTTCTGAACGCATTACAAACATCCAACCCGCTGGTCGAAGAGTTACTGCTAACCACGGAGCATGCATCGGTCGCGCTACATTGGAAAGGAAAGAAGGGGTATACTATGTTGCCACATACTGTATGGATTAATCGCCTATGGCTAATGAAAATTGACACGTGCTGTATACGCATTAAGGATATATAAATAGAAATATGCTTACAATACAAAATATGCATAAATTATGTATAAGGTAAGTCAAACGAAAGAGCCCTGGGGCACACCCCGATCAACAATCAGAGAGTTATACAAAGAGCCGTCGATGTCTATATATTGTATACGATGCCGTAAATTATGTTCTAGTAGTGATAATGACAAACCACCAAAATCTACAAGCAACAGTGTCAAATACATTGCTATAATCCAAGAAAAGAATCGCTTCTGAGACATGACATATTGTTATTACTATTCAGTAGAGAAAAGCGCGCTATTATGTTAAGGCAATGGAGGATCAATTATCAAGGTAATAATAAATTGCTTTAGATCTTGAAGTGAAGGTAACCTGCAGTGAGTAGCCCTAAATTCTATAGACAACCCCTATCAGAGCAAAAGAAAAGTATTTATACAATTGGATATTTTCCGAACAAATTTATGATTACTAAAAAGTCTGAAGTTTAAAAAATATCGATCAGGAATGGAGTATTGCTGATTACCTTCCATGAAGCCGATCATGACCGGAAAGTGCCAATATTCATAGTGAAGTTTATCGTGAAACTAATTTTGAAGCCATCTTGAATATATAAATGTACAATAATGTTCAGATTGCTGTAATTATTAGAAGTGCTAAATGTTAAAGCAATAAAATTGAAGAACTCATTCTAGTGAATGAAAAAGACAAAAAATTGTGCATAGACACATAATAATGATAATGAAGTATATTGGCAAAGAAAATTGTTTATGTATATAAAATATATGTGAGAAATACTAAGAAGTTTAATAATAAGTAAAATTAATGGAAAAAAATTGTCTGTACAATGCTCATATTTTTATACTATATATAATGACATATATAATGACAAGCACTAAGCAAGCAAAATAAGTAAGCACTTCTAAAGATAAGGTAAATAATGCTGGGCGAGCTTATTATGCAAACATTTATTTTATTTAAACCAATTAACTTCTAAATCACGTATATTTGTTTATTTGGTAAACAGTTAATTCAGTTGCAAGAAAAATTAATTAAACCCGCTAACAATATAGGGACATTGGAAACATCTACGAGGGATATCTGAAATGTTTTGGGTGTTACCGACATAAAGTAATTGTAGAAAAAAATGTCTTTCGGCGTCCAATAGTTGGCTTCGACACATGTACTGTAAAAATTGCAAGTCATAGTGATTATTAGTTTGTCTATGGTAAGCTTCTAAAGTTATCAGTTCACATTATCGTTCAACAATGGAAAAATTTGAGTATCGCACACCAGTGACAAAATTCCTTCATTTGAAAGGGAAAAAGACTCAGGAAATAAAAGATGAATTAGACTCTGTATACGGTAAAGCCTCCCCTACTACGCTTCATTGCTAGATAAATTGAGGGTCACAATTATGAAAATAAAGTGTACATTTGGCAAAAAAGAAAATCTTGTTTTACCAGGATAACGCTCGGATTCACACGTGTATGGTTGAAATGTCAAAATTGAACAAATTGATGTTTCCGTATTTCCGCATCCACCCTAGTTGCCAAATCTAGCTCCAAGCGACTTTTTCCTGTTTCTAAATTTGAAAAAGTATCTCGGCGGAAAAAACTTTGGGTCAAATGCTGAGATTGAAGACGTTGTAAATCAGTGTTTCTTAGGTTTGGATAATCTATTTTTTTTCTGACAGTTCGAAGAGACGTGAGACCAAATTTATCGAGTTTCAGGGAGATTACGTTGAAAAATAAATTTTGTTTTGCTTGGAAATATATGTTTTTGTTAAAAAGGCCGAAAACATTTTAAATAATTCTCGTATATAAAATACATTTCTTCAAGATTTCTTGAAAAAATCTTTCAAAATCTTGAAAAGCTGACATTACAACCTCAAGTTCGGTTTTGAAAAGATTTAATCTAATGTGACAATTGAATGAGGAAATAAAATAACATGAAATGAAACACAGTCGTTAAGATGAAGATATAAGGTAGATTATACAGAGAGTTAAGTTGAAAAAAGAAGTCACAATTGAAAAAGATCACAACAATAGATCATCCAAGACAAAAGTAAAATTTAAGCAACAGACTGACGAAGTAAAATAAAATCAGTTATGGCAATATATAACATACCAGGCAAGAACACACAACTACCTAAAGTTGAGTGACTGAGTAATCATAGTCATTGCAACTAAAAAGGTCTCTAGAAATCCTATGAACTGCTTCAATGCTAAACATGAATGTAAACATCTTTTATATGCATACAAACTTGAGTGAGTGTAATCTCGAATCAAAATGTTACTGAAAATATAATCATGGAGATAAATTTCGAAAACCCAAACACTTTCAATATGCTTCACTATCGCTACTGGAATTATCCACATTATTTGCGAATGTCTCAAAGAATCAAAATAAGTAAATGAGCATAAGCATAATGAATCAACTCACTTATGCGAAATTAAAGGAATTGTTCTGAATTTTATTTTAATGCTAACGAACGTGAATGTTTTCACTTTCACTGATTAAATTAAAGGATATGTTTTAATGAAAGCAAATATTCTCCATGGTACAAAATACAAGATATGTTCTTATGAAGCTTTTGAGAATATCGTTGATGATGTCAATGTGTCAAACTGTAAATATTTCAAGAATAGAATATCCGATGGATCACCAGACACGGAAAGAGATTAGTATATGAAGAATATTAACATAAAATATTAAATTATGCATTGAAATTGCAAAAAAATCTTTAAAAATTACTTGTTAAAACGCATAAAATAACATTAAAAACTATGATAATGGAAGGGCTTAACTAAAAAAAATTAAGTACTTCGTTTGTTTCTTGGTAATCGTATTTGCAATTTGTTTAAGAAATAAAACATTTTAGACTCAAATATCTATTTTTTTTTTATATTGTTTTACTGACAAAAAGTACTTTTCTTTATTAATTCATCTTAATTTACTGATACTAAACAAAGGAAAAATGGGCTCACTTCTTTCAGTGTTCTCTTTTGCTTTCTCTTGTAAATCAAAAAGTCTTTCACTTAACCAAAATATTCGCAAAACTTAACTATTAACCTTTATACACATAAAACAGACTAGTAAATGTAAATTAAAAAAGAAGATGTTGATTTGACAAAAGATGAAACTTACAACTTACGGCAACGAAGTTTTTCGACTTATATCCCTTTAACATTAATAAAGTTAGACCAACGGTGCTGAGGTGCCATTATACCAGTTTATAATCCTTAGTATGAAGGTCATACAAATTTCTACTTCTGCAACAATTGTCTCGTCTGTCTTGAATTTCCTATCGGCAAGAAACACATCAAGTTTTGCAAATAGTTGGAAGTCTGAAGGGGCTACATCTTGAAATCGTAATTCATCCAATTTTTCTCAAATATTCCGACTGATCTATGACAGCAAATTCTAATGATGAAATTGCACTCTCTTTCAAGCCATTGCGAGTTTGTTTCCGGTAATAGCAACTTTTATTTTATCCTCTTCGAATTCCAAAATATAATTATCATCATTACCTTACCAGTCGAAGGAAATGTCTTCGTCTTCTTCAGCGGAGGACTACCACGATGCTCCACTGGTGAGACTGCCGTTTTCATACTGGTATATAGTCATGGAGCCAACTTTTATCGACCGTAACAAAGCGACTAAAAAATGTACTTGGTGACCTTCAAATTGTCGTTGGAAATTCGTGCTCTTTCACATTTTTGATCTGCATTCAGTAAACGCGGTACCTACTTGGCAGAGAGCTTAGGAATGCGTAATAAAATAAGGTATACACGTTTAGTAGACATACCCACAGTTATGGTCATCTCCTCCATTTTCTTAGGTTACGTTACAGAGCATTATTAACTTTTCAACCACTTGTGGAGGTAACACGTTTTGAATGGATCAGTACATACGTAATCGCCGATAGTCATGTCGCCACGTTTAAAACAAGCAAACCAGTGGCAAATAATAAGTTCCAAGGCAAATCGTTGCCCAATATTTTCTGCATATTTGTCAAAATCTTAGTTGTGTTCGTCGTCTTAGAAAACAAGTATTGAATTACTTCACGAATAGCGAGTTTATCCGTTTTAAAACTCTTACTACACATGTTTTCGTTAAGCAACTGTGTGTGAAGTGACGTTATCCTTATAACGACACAAAACGCACTTAATAGTTATTGCTAAAGCCGCACGTCAACAATGTCACAATAATCAAAAACACTGCTCAAAAAAATTAGGGGAACACATTTTTCAAATCCTGTAACTTTTCAAATAAGAGGTCAAGGAAAATCAAATTTGGTATACTTCAAGGGCATATATTTAACTAAAGAATATTATATAAACAATTTTACAACTCTTAGTTACTTCGAAGCAACACTTAATAATGTAAATTAATAACGCAAAACTGTTAAACTGTTATAGTATCGATGAGAGTAGGGTTTTCTGTGGATTGGTGAGGTTTAATACCATGTATGCCCTCCACGAGCACGAATCACCTCCTCTCATCTGCGTGGCATGCTTCGCACTAGTTTGCGAAGATATTTTTGGGGTATGCTTCCCCATTCCTCAATCAGGGTTTGTGTCAGTTCCTGTATGGTTAGTGGTGGATTAGGGCGCTTGCGAACACGTCGGTCAAGCAGATCCCACGCGTGTTCAATAGGATTCAGGTCAACGCCGGCCGTTCCATGACCTGAATTCCACATGCTTGTAAAAAAATTTTTGGTGATGCCGGCGGTATGTGGTTTTGAATTGTCCTGCATTAGGATAAAATTGGGACCGACGCCATATGCAGCAGGCACCACATGATCCTCCAAGACATTTTCGATGTAATTCATTGCATTTAGTTATTAGGAACCACAACAAGATCAGTTCTGTTATCTACACCGATTCCAGACCAAACCAGCACAGATTCAAGACCAAATCTATCCACTTCCTGTATAGTAGCGGTTGAGTAGCGTTCACCAAGACGTCTATATACAAGCAACTAGTTAAACGAAATCTGTACTCGTCTGTAATCAGTACAGTCGTCCAGTGACGAAGTTGCCAATCTCTGTGATCCAGAGCAAACCTCATTCGTGCTGCTTTTTGATGCTGCGTAAGGCGTGGTGCTCGGACAGGTCTTCATGGTTTCAAATTCGCCACTTTTAATTTGTTTCTAACACTTTGATCAGAAATTTCTATTCCATGTGCTCATCTTAGTTCGTTCAGGAGGTCTCTTGCTGTGACAATTGCTTTTGTAAAGAGGAAAGGACAAGAAATCGGTCTTAATTTTGAATAGTTTTTCGATTTCGACATTGTCCAGCTCTTTTGGCATATTAGCCAGTCTCCTGAAACCGATTTCATACACGCTGAATAACAGAAGGGTCTGCTAACATGTCGAATAGAGTGGCCCTGCTGAATAAGGGCGACAGCACGAGTAACTTGCACATCACTAAGATGCCTCACTTTACTTATAATTAACGAATATTGATAACTGAATTCATCTGTCATCTTTAGTAGGCATACGTCAATTCAAAGTATACTTGAAGTTTTTTCCATTTTGTTTTGAGTTATTAATTTACATTTTTAAGTGCAACTTAGAAGTAACTAAGAGTTGTAAAATTGTTTTTGTAATTTTCTTTACTTAAATATATGCCGTTGAAGTATACCAAATTTGATTTTCCTTGACCTCTTAAATAAGAAGTTACAGGTTTGGAAAAACGTGTTCCCCTAATTTTTTTGAGCAGTGTATAACTTTTCTGCATATTCTCGTATATGCAGCACAGAATAGACTTGTAATATATGTTTAATATCGAAAACACAATTTTCTTTGGACATCGCTGATCTAGAATTATATAACATCCATTACTGAAAACCAAATTAGCTCATTCGCTCACAACTACTTCCCATTGGTCTCACATCACTTGATTCAATCCATTTTTAATATTTTCTCATAGATATTTAATTGTACTTTAAACATCTCTTGCATTGTGCTATATGTGTGCTTATAGATGTTAAATTTTAAACTTTATTCCAGACTGGTTTTGGACGACGGAAAAAGAAAAAAGAAGTAAGAATTCCCTAATAAAACTGTGCAAAATGACACTCGCTTATTTAGTTAGTTAATGCTACTGACGATTACTCATATACACACCTAAATACATAGATACGTAAAATATACTTATATATCTTAAGTACCTACGTATTTAAATATGTGTTGCTATTAGAGATGCACATACCAACTAAGGCCTACTACAAAAATGTTGCAGTAATTGATACTTCTCGATCGTCAGTTGCACAAGAGCTTATATATGCAACTCAAGCTTAACACACCTCTTTGATTGTTTTTATTCTGAATAGTTCCGACAAAAATCACAACTTATTTGATGGCTTGAATTGCAAGACCTCAATTATTTCTCAACGAAGGATTTTGACGTACCTATTCGGAAAGTAATGCTTAGGGTGATACATTTTATTTATCATAATAATAATACCACTAACAATACGAACAAATGGAAGAAAAATAGAAAACAATATATGTATGTAATTTTATTATAATATATAAATAAGCAAATAATATATTTGTTTAGATTTTTTAAATTCGTGAATAATGCTTAATGCCCCATTATATATTATAGTGGTGGACTTGAAAATGTTTCTTTTTAAATATCACAACACCTCACAAGACTACGTAAAAAGTAAATATAAGCGGCTCATAAAATCAAAATAATAAGAGATTGACATGAAAGCTCAAGAGTTCTTGTAGGCTACGAATGAAAGACGCGTTTGAATCCTGATTTCGCTCCGAACACAGATGGCTTTAGTTACAGTTACACTATAGAATATGAATTAGTTGTTAGTAGAGTTGCAAAATTAACAGAAATTGAAAATATCGGTAAATGTTTAAGGTTATCTCATGCTATGCGGTATTCCTCTGCTATAATAAAATTAACATGATAACTGACGATAACTAGAAAATATGTAGCGAATATTACTGCGTACTACTAATTTTTGACATTGTTAGTAATTTATTTTCGATTAACAAGTTACTTTTTGGGTTGGGTAAGAGTAAGAAGAGAACCACCTCATTTTCAGTACTAAACAATGTAAAAGTAGATTTAGGTCAAAATTGGTTTGTATCTGATTTGTGGCTAAACTATTGTTCTAACCACTACCTACGAAAGGAAAATAACGAGACTGGTACTGTAGTACAAAAATTAAACATTTACTCTCGATTTTGTGCAATACACTTGTTCCATCGTTTTGTCCACTTGCCATAAACATCTGAGAAACCATTTTTTGAGAGTTTATTTAGTATACCCATCACCTCGTTGTTGAGCTCTAAATTCGACTCAAATTTTCATTCTCTGAATTCTTTTTTGACATCAGGAAACAAATGGAAGTCACATGGAGCAAAGTCAGATGAGTAGGGAGGCTGAACCATAATTTTCACCCCGAATTCTTCAAGTGTTCGTTAACAATCGCTGATCCTGCATCACGCCAATGCCGGAGTATTGTCGTAGTGGGATCCACCCAATGTCTTGATAAAGCTGACGTTTTTTTCTTTATTTTTGATTTTAGGGTACCTACAAGTACATTAGAATAATACTCTTTAGTTACTGTATGTTCTCTAGGCACAATGTGATCATAAATAGCACCCCATTTATCAAAAAAAAATTAAGTGCATCCACTTTACCGACGCTTATAACATTTTTCGCCTTCTGTGGACTTGGACTGCCTTTGTGCTTCCATTGCATACTTTGAGACTTTAATTCATTGTCGTAATGATAATACCAACTCTCGTCAGTTTTTAAACAATGTGGTTACACGTTGTTTAAAAACTGTAGATTATGTTGCAGTTGCTTTTTCCACAGCTGAAAAATTGTCACTCGATTGGCTTTTTGATCATCGGTTATCACTTTTGGCAACCATCTTGCCGCGATCTTCCGGTACCCTAAATCTTCATCAATAATATTTCGAGTGGAATCACGATCACTGTCAGAAATTCGATATATGCCAGTTCGACGATCATTTTGGATCAAGTCGTTAATTTCTGCAATTTTTGAATCAATCCATGCTAGTTGGTGGTCCGCCCGCGTCGAGGTTCATCTTCCATCTGATTCACAACCGTCTTTGAATTTCTTATGCCACTCACAGGGGTTCTACAACATCATACCAAATCTCACCAAGTGGGAGAGAGGGGTCCAAATTAAAAAAAAAACACCTCACGTAATTAATGGACGCGCCCTAACTTAGTCATATTCCTTCTTAATATTTGTAAACTATTCAACAATTGTAGATGATTGAGCAGGAATATTGAAATAGTTTTTCATAACCACAGATTCACATATAATAATATTAAATATTTTCTTCAATCAATCTTACTGAATATATTATCAATACAAGAGCTGTCTGATCTAAATCCACATTATCTCTGCTAAATCTTCTTCTCTTTGAAATGCAATTTTTTTTCATAAATTTTAAACTGTTGAATTGTCCTCCAAAATATAGATAATCTACGAGAAGCTGTTTTCATATTCCCGTGGTATCAAGAAAGCAAAAAACTAAAATAGCAACAAACATTTATCTTTCAATATATTTCCGATCCCTGTAAATACTCAGTTTTACTAAACTAACTAATCCATTGTAAAAATATCCTTTTTAATTCTCAACAAAATAATTCGTAGCACCTCCTCTACTTAAGTTGCTCATTTGAAGTTTAAAATGGGTTATCAGTTTCTTGGAAGCTACAATCATTCTTGTAAGTATCATCTGGTCTAGTGGTGCATTGTGAGGAAGAATTTCATTAACAGAATACATGTGGAATTTTGAAAACTATGACTTCTGAATTTCCTATCAAGCTTTATTGCGCTTTTCCAATCTTGCATGTTTGATTATCAAATACTTTTTTTTGAGAAACATGTAAGATGGTACATGAACAATTTACCACTCTCAAGTAGTAAACATTCCTTCAAGAATAAATAATCTTTGTAGTTCTGCTAGTAATCCTTATAAATTAACAATCTGGCAGTTAATAAAATTTTGAATGTGGTAAGTGCTTTATAATTTAGTATGCAATTTATTTACCTTTTCTGTATTAATCTTTTAGGTAATTGGTTTAAATTTTGTATTTAAAACAATTTAATGTTAATGAAATTATCAACTAGGATTTAAATTTTACACAGTTCATTCTATGAGTAGTAAAAAGTTACTAATAGAAATAATCGGTACAAATATTGAGCGTATGCCGCAGTAACTAATTATTTTGAGCGAAGTCCTGAGGTTGGTGATTAGAAATATGACTAGAGAAGCTATTAATTTAAAAATTACAATTTTTTGTCTCTAAATAATAAAGCTTGAAATATATTATTGAAAACTTATATTATAAAACACATACATATCTTGGAGAATAATTATTAACGTAAACGAAAAGCAATTGTAAAAAATTATTTTATAATCAACATCATGGTAGATTATTATGATAAAGAAAATTTGCCTATAGAACTGAAACACATTGGCTGCAAGTAGCTTTCTAAAGTTAATACAGGAAATTGCTGTAACTTTTATATATACAGTGTAGTAAATGATTTCTTCACATAACAATTGATCTGACATTGTATATATACATATGCGCATATAATAATTAAAAAAAATCGTTTTTGCATGTTTGTTCTTGTTCTTTCAGGAGTTACAATGAAGATTTATATTGTTTGTATTAATTTCAAAATGTTTTAGTTTTTTCAAGAGATTTTGATAATAATAGGTTTCACTTATTAACTATAGAGTACGCGAAGTCCGTACGTGTTTAAATATTCCTCTTAAAAATAAATATAAGTTGTTAATAGTGTATATATTATATAAATTGATATAAGTTGCTATTATGATTTATCGTAACTAAATTAATAGATTTTAAATCTAAATACAGATTAGTTTACTACAAAGGTTAAGTCCTAGCGAAAATAGTATGTACAAAAGACAACGTGACATATAACATGATATGATACATTTACTGATATATATGTTTTATTTTTTATGTAATAGAAATATTGAAATAAAAAATTGCACAGTCATGAAATAGAAATGTTCAAAACTTCCATGTCATGATATATAATTGATCTTCGAGCATTTCGAATATTTTTTATAGAAAACTCAAAAAATGTGACGTTTCTGTATTTAAGTTTAGTAATACAAATTAAATTAAAATACATACGTATATATCTACAAGCTCAGAAAGTAAGTATGTATTTTACGCAAAAATTCATATGCAAATGCTCCTTATTTATATCATGTTTAAATCAAACCTGTATACCATTGGAAACGCGCCAGGCGTTAATACTAACCATCTATGGGATGTCTTTCATTTGAACTGCATCCTTTGTGTGATGTTTATTGAAATTTCCATGGCATTTTTCCATTAATTATTAGAGAGGTCGTAACGTAATAAGTTTTTTCTGTACATTAGGAGTGCTTAATTCAATATTAAGCGTAGATCAGAATATCTTTATTTACTATGCTCCAGATTTATTTTGTTTTCGAGGTGTAAATTAAGATCTTCATTCTTGTTGTTTTCTTTTTTCTCTCACTGGAAAAACCTATTATAGAAAGAATCATCAGGAAAAGTTTTGGTCAATACGTAAGATACTCAATTTTAGAATATTAGTCTAAATTACTTATTAACTATTTACAAAAAATTCATTATAGAATTTTATTCCTCGCCGCAGTTTTAAGATATGTGACATCCATTGTCAAAACACATGTCACTCCATTTTCTTATAAAAATCTTTTCATATAATGTCCCATGTTTGTCAATTAATTCGAGCATGTGCAAAAAGTTAATGTCAAATAATGTGCTTCATGCGTTGAATGTAAAATATCTCAGGAAGGAACATGTATAGACGCAAGCGTTGACCGGGACAGTGTTTGCATATGGCGGATAGATGTTTCAGATTGTCAGTGGCGCATCGTCCCAAAGCGAAACTTGCTCTGATTTATGAAATGATTTTTAGATAGTTGTAAAATATAAGTATGATGGTAGGTGTTAAATGAATAATACACATTCAAAAATAATTTTTACTGTCCTTTAAATACAAGGGCGTGTTTTTATGTTATCTACCTAGTCATGAAAAAAAGAGTGACGATCTCAAACAAATTATTGAAAAATTGCTGTCACTGTTAGAAGTACATGTGCTAAGTTGTGTTTAGTTTAGTCTGTATATAGAGATTTGAGACCGTCTAGTTCTCGATAAAATGAGTGAAACTAAAGTTGAACATCGCAGCGTAATAAAGTTCCTGACAAAGGAAGGCAATGGTCCAAAAGCAATTCATGAAAGAATGGTTGCTGTATATGGGGAAGATATACCATCTTATTTCCAAATATAATATTGGTCTAAACTCTTTCGATGGGGCCGAGAGTCAATCAATGATGACCCAAAGTCCGGACGACCCTTTGAAGCTCGAACTGAAAACATTGTGCGAAAAGTCGAAAATTTGGTACTGAAAGATCGGCGTGTAAAGATCTCTGTCATTGCCAATGCAGTCTGTATATCCGAAACAAGTGTTCTCAAAAGTTTGCATGACGATTTGGGTATGAAGAAGGTATCTGCACGGTGGATACCCAGATTGCTTACACCTGAACAAAAACTGTGCAGAAAAGAAGTTTCTCAAGAAAATTTGGTCAAGTTGGAGAGGGACAAAACATTTTTATCTCGAATTATTACCGGGGATGAGACTTGGATATATTACTGGGACCCTCCTACTAAACAAGAATCCATGCAATGGGTTCATAAGGGCTCTCCACCACCAAAAAAGGCCAAGACACAACTTTCTGGAAAAAAACTGATGACAACTGTTTTCTGGGATGTTGAAGGAGTTTTGCTTATTGAATATATGCCGATAGGATCTACCATAAATGGAGAGGCCTACGGAAACACAACTAAAAATGTAAAAACTGCTCTGAAGAAAAAACGCCCGCATTCTTGTCCACAAAAAAAACTTGTTGCTGCACGACAATTGTCGGGTTCATAAGGCAAACAAAGTTCAGCAGATAATCAGTGACTGTGGGTTTATAGAGTTAAGGCATCCACCTTATGCCCCGACCTAGCTCCGTCAGACTTCTTCTTATTCAAAAATTTAAAAAAGCATCTCAGAGGAAAGCGTTTTGCTTCTGATGAAGAACTCAAAATAAGAATATTTTGCGGGGTTACTGAAGCAATTTATTTCTGAGGGTATGGGGCAACTGGAATAAAGATGTATTAATGTTGAAGGGAGTTATGTAGAAAAATAATTTTTGTTTGTTCTCTTATGTGCTTTTTTTCATGGCTAGATAGATAACATAAAAATACGCCCTCGTAATACTAATTTTGTGTACATATTCCTAATCCTATCATTATTTTCAACGTTTTTGCAGATATAATGACTTCTTAAATTTAAATAACAATTAGATATTGCTTTAATGAATAAAATGTTATGGTTCTCCAAAGGTGTAATATCATGCCTTACCATTTTACAAAATATATCTTTAGATAAAAAAAAATCCAGCACCTGTATTATAACAACTTCGTTTTTAATTTTATTTTTGTATTTTAGTCGGTGTACCCTCAAATATTTTTCAGACTGAGTACACACACTAAGTACACTAGTGCTAGGGTAGCTTAAACCACTCCTGGATTTGCGTAATATTAGTGAATTCACAAACTCTTCCTTATTACCGTATAGTTCAGAAACGCAGTGTTCACACTGCAATTTTCATACTCTTCAATTTATTCTTATCACTTAATTCTTTAATTTTCTTCTTCAACAACTTTTTGCGAGGAGTGTCTTGTGGTAACTCATTAAAACAAACAGAAGTTGGAGCTAACGTAGGTGAAGGAGTACGACGAGCAGAAGGGCCTGCTACAGTCAATGAATCATGATACACAGTGGAGTTTGTTATTTCGGTCATTACATCATCAACAGGCCTGATAGGCATTGTCACAATAAGATTGAATGTTAATACCTAAAAATTAAAAC
Source organism: Amphimallon solstitiale (assembly GCA_963170755.1). Classification (NCBI taxonomy): domain Eukaryota; kingdom Metazoa; phylum Arthropoda; class Insecta; order Coleoptera; family Scarabaeidae; genus Amphimallon; species Amphimallon solstitiale. The sequence goes on along the minus strand of OY720684.1, from coordinate 49,554,154 downwards.
ATAATAATCACATGTGTGCCGCCATAACGTTGAAACAATACTTACATATTTTAATCGGCTCACTTCAATCGTAGGGATAGCATTTGGATGCAGTCTAACTTTTAATTTTGATGATCGATCAAAGCATTTTTCAGCAAACTGCAGTGAACACAGAAAACTCTTGCCCTTTGGTATCCATTCTGGTTTTTTTCATGAAGTCCACCCAGGTGTCTCTCATATGGGACTTTGATGGAAAACTGATTGAAACATTATATTAGTGATAAACAGTTGACCAATTTTTTCATCGCATTACTTTTTAAATGCATAGTCAAAAAAAGGCATTCTGCACAAATTTTGCATTTAAAAAGTCCAGGCCCCCAAAATTCCCCCACAATATTACGACGTACGCCTATGAACATAACCTTCAAGTTTGATGTTTGCCGATTTACCACTAAATATTGAAAAACACAACATTTATGTGACATGAACGAAAAGAAATACTCACGTGTGAAATGTAATTTTCAAACTTTTGTTTTTCTTGCTCTGAGAGCAACCACAAGCTGCACAACTAAACATAATAGTTTGTTTTTGTCTTTACACACTAAACACAATATTTACATCAATTTACACTATTTACACCTACAATATCACTCTAATGCCATCCAACTTGTTGTCCATAACACTAAAATGCCTCAGCAAAACTTGGGAATTACGTTATTTCAACAAAAATGCAAAAACCACGTACGAATACTAAAAACACCAACAAAGCAATGAGTCACATTTCGTGTTTCAAAATGGCGAATTCCGGTGTACTTGCTGATATACTAATAGAGGGCAAGAGTCCTTCCTGAGATATTTTACATTCAACGGCTTCATGTAATGCTGCCTCTACACATCGCCGAACATTCGGCAAATTACGCCGAACAGCGACGTGTAGACAGTTTATTCGGCAAATATTTGATATTCGCCAATATTCGCGCCGAACACGAATACCGATCCGTTCGAAGACGGTTTTCGTTTCACACGTCATAGAAAATTCGTAAAAAGGTATTATTCTGTATACGTTAATGATTTATGGCGGAGTAGAGTAATGACTTAATACTCGAATAATAATTGCAAGTACTCATACAGTATAATGCAACAGCAACTTGATTACCTTCCATCATTCTATCTTCTTTTCAACGCGAATATTGCGAATACGATGTGTGGATAGGCAATTCGTTCATATTTGCGCAAAAATTATTTGACGAAACATTCGTATACTAATCTTCGGCGAATACATTCGGCAATGTGCAGAGGCGGCATAACAGATGACATTATTTACCCATTTTAGAATTTGTAAGAATAATTTGTTTCGTACTTTACAATATGTTAGCAAAATACAACATATGTACATTGATCTTCTACAACCACCAACGACTTCTGCGGTTTGATATTCCGTGCGTTCAGGGAGTTACGGCGCTGGAAGCGAATACCGCTAGAGCTTGTGGCCAACGCCAGAAATCATTGAACGGGTCACACTAGTAAATTTTAAAATTATAGCTTGCGCATGCGTACATTTACTACTTCCGAAGAATCACAATTTCTGACAGCAGCAATATGGCGTTCTGAAGTTTATTTTTATTTATTTCCATTATTATTATTATTGTTTGAAGTATGAACACGTGACATATGCACTTTTAAAATCTAAACTAGAAATAAAGTCAACGCATTTGGTGTGTAAATAGGTTGTACCGTGTACGATAGCAAATATAAAATCCTTATTTTATAATTGAGACCAAGGTGATGGTAAATTATTTACTATAATATATAGTGTGTCTAACTATTTAATATTACATTTTACAGTGGATTATAATATTATGTGGAAGTTTTCTATGAAGATGATGTATCTATTATCAATATTAGCAGTTTTGTTTGGAATATTTATCGGCACTGTGAACAGTATTCATTTCAATTTTAATTAGTTGATGAATTTTATGAATGCTACTTTGTAACAAGTGTCTAATTGCAGAGTATACAATTGATAAATAAATATGACATAAACAGATAACATTGTGTGTTTGTTTTATGTTGTAGTTGAGAAAGCAATATTATTCCAACATTTAACGTATTGGAATCTGATAGCAGATCTTGTGTAAAAGTCTCAAGTTACATTACCTAATAGACACTGTAACGCTGTAAGTTTACAAAAGGCATGCCTAATGTTTTTTAGACCACGAAAATATAATAAGACAATAATGCCCAGAAACAAGCAACATTATATATATAGCTCATTAGTTTCTGTAGCAGCTGTTAACATTTTTGAATAAATTTAGTGCCAAATTAGAATGAATTGTGCTGTTTGACATTACTTAATAGTTATATCTATGTCAAAATACATTTCAATATATAAACCGATCAAAAAGAACTATTAGGCACTATTTAAGATCTATTGTGCAACATAATTGAATATGTCTATTAATCGTATTATTCACAAGATTCAAATTTGAATTTTAACAGCTTTTACCGCCGCTAAGTCATCGAGCCAAATTTATTTTTATATACTACTTAGGATTCACTAACAGTTGTTTATTTATTAGAAATAAATAATCTATTTCAAGTAGAAAAAAGATATTCACTTTATATGTAAACCGAATATAATAGTACTTATCAATATCTATTTTATATGATAAATTTAGCTATAACTTTCTCATAACTTTAAATATAACAAGTACAACAGCAACCGTAAAAATGATATTTACTACTACAATTAATAAATTAATGTTTTTATTAATCCGGGGGTTTGAATTTTTAAATTCATATTTGAATATTCACTGCTTATCCCCACTTCTTTCTAGCGCCGCTAGGTCATCGAGCGAAATTATTTTTGCTAGACAAGATGGCGACCGCTAGCTTGACCTAGCACAGCTCAGCGCTAGCGGCGCCGTAACTCCCTGAACGCACGGATTGACTATGTTCTGTTACTCATTGCGCGCTTACTTTATTTACCTATGTAAATTTAAGTCTTCTATTAGATGGTATCCACGTCCATATTTATATGATTTATAGTGTTTCCGGTATTTAATTCAGATAATCATATCAATTCAATTATTTTCCCATTATTATCACTATAATGTAGGTACATAAGTTTTTCTGTAGCATTTACTGGTTTCCTCTCATTTCAAACTCTCATGATAGTGACCCTCTGTCAAGTATTTTGTTTTTCAGAGTCTATTATTTGTCATAGTCTTTTGTAACTTTCAGATCATGTAAACTTGGGTCGTGTTCATATTGAACATATATGACTTAATGGCGGTATTCAACGTTTATGGTGTTTATTACAAGGGTAAATGGAAATAATTTCTGCCTCAATCTGTTGATTGGGATAAAAGTTATTTAAACCAGAAATCGGGCATGGTTTGAAAGATACCAATGGAAATTTACGAAGTTTGGGTCTGTATGCCAGAAATTGAAAAACTATAATCAAGGGTTACTTTCTGTCGCTATGACCAAAATTGGTGAATTTGACTTTGCAATGATAGACCATGCATGGCACTGTAGTTACCATATTTGACGTCTTCTGACTATTTTGTCCTCCTCAAAATCACGGAAACTAGAGACTTTCATCGCGCAAAGCTATTGAAACCACATATTTCTTCTCTTGTAATATATGTTTCTTTTGTTGTACCTGTCATGTAGTTTCATACGAATGTATATATTATTATATATATTTGACGTTTACCACATACGTCGTCTGCTCTTGGTATTCTCTTGTGGCAGTTAGCTCTTTAAATTCTTCTTTAAATAAATCAATTTTGAAAAGTGAGTGCTTTAGAGCAGCCATTCATTGAAACTTTTATTATTGTGAGTGAAATGATAGAGCGCGCCAAAATTTGCTTAGGTAAATCTCATGCTATCTGCAGATTGAATTTAAAAATAAACAGAAACGCGTTTTCAATAAGTTTCTTATGGTATAATATTCCAACAATGTAGGAACGTTTACATTCCTCAAACATTCTTTCTATTTTCTGTTTTATGGTTTTACGTATATTCGACCTACAATTCTTGCGATTATGGTGCTTTTCTCATTTATACAGAGACTCCTAGTTCCAATTTTATGCGCAAGTTGTTCATACGTATTTTGGCTTAGTTTGATAAAATATTCGTAATTTCACCAGATAGGTGAATACATCTTTCCCTGGCAATGTTTTGTGGTAGTTCTGCTCTTTTCTTGCATCCCGTTTGTAAGTCGTTAGCTTATGTTTGTCAAGATTATTGGAGCCATCAAGTTTAATTGTATGCGTAAAATGTTTAATGGCTTTGTTACGGCACCTTTACGCAGTTAGAGGGAAACGACGCTTTTTTTCTTCACAGTTTGAACCAAGAAATCGATACCAAATTATATGTAATAGTTATAGTTTTCTTTATTTATGTTCAAATATCCAGATATAAAAAAAATGCATTGTTAATTTAATGATATTTAGTAGGATAATATGTGTCTGTTATCCGAACTTACATTGTATTTAATAAATCGCTTCGATGTGTTTTTCTTAATAGGGAACATTAATTTTTGAATGCCGTGACATAACCCAATTCTAACTGTACTGCATGTTGAAGTGAAAAAGGCGTTAACCTAGATTGCAGGTTTTATTGATTTAAAGCATTCAGAAAACCGGTATTAATAACTACAACATTTTCTTTATACAAAAACTTTTATTTTTCGCAACCAAATGAAGACGAATTTATATGCAACAATATATTTTAATTTTGTAATAGTATAAATAAAGTTTAAAAAGTAAGTTAACTTATTGAAATTGAAATTTTAGTTTAGTTTTGAAGTGTATTGAACTCCAACGAAAATATTTTCTATAAATACAACTTTTTGAAAAAATCGTTATTTTCCCCTGGTGGAAGTGATTTTTAGGTGGTACAAAAACGCACAGAAAGGGCATTGTCCCCAAGTTTTATAAAGATCAGAAAATTCAATTAAAATTTGTTTTACAAATTTAATACATTTTAATTTTATTTTATTAATGTCAAGAAAATGTATATTTTTGGATTTACACTTTCTTTTAAATAAAATTTAAATTAGTTTTAATTCTAAATACTTATTTATTTGTTTTAGATTCTTGAATAATGTCTTTTAATAACAGAAATTGGAACTTGTTTTGTAAAAGTTTGTTAAAATCTCCTAATCACTAGACTTTCTTGGTATTAGAGCTAAATGAAATTTATTTATATTTATTTAACAGTTTACTCTATTTCATATACGCTTCTTGGAATAAAATATCTTAATTATAGACGAAGCAAAAAGTGATAAAATGGTACAATACCAACATAACATATCATGCACGTATACTATTATTTAATTACAGCAATTTAAACATTTTTCAATTGTTTGTACTGAACAAAATGGTGACGTCAAGGTTGCTTTCCCAGAAGCGGAGGTGGTACTGCATATGAACTTTAACATTATATGTAAATAATACATCTGTTGTTAGTAATGAGAATCAATATACATACACTTAATGATCTAAAATAAAATCGAAAGGGCATAGGTAGTTCCTTCAATTTAGAAGTTATGTCTAATGCAAATATATACTTTTATTATGTATTGTCCAGTTTATGGAATACGATTTTGGTTAAAATCCAAAAATTGTTATTTAGGAATTTAGAAAATGAATTATAAAATATAAGGAGCTGCTTTATTTATTTGTGTTTCAGCTTTTTGCCTGTCTGCTTTAATTATTGTTTGACTTTATAAGCGCAAAGAAGTTAAGAGTTCTAGGATTTTCTTTTCGAAGATTTCGCCTGATATGTAAAAGATTTTTTTCATAAAATTCTTTACAGATTCGGTATGAAGACGAGGACGAAGATGAAGGCCCCCAACCGGATCCAGGATTGGAGCAGGGGTTACCTATACCAGTACGACTTCAGAGCACATTTCCACCCGAACTTTCAAGTACACCACTTGAGGACATCGACCCTTTTTATAGCAACCAAAGAGTAAATATGATGCTATATCTAAATTTTCTTCTTCCAAAAAACTAAGATATATACATATTTTATTTATATGGTTTCTTCTTTTTTAGACTTTTGTAGTAGTCAGTAAAGGCAAGGACATATTTAGATTTAGTGCAACAAATGCTCTGTGGTTACTTGATCCTTTCAATCCAATTCGAAGAGTAGCTATTTATATTCTTGTACATCCTCTATTTTCTTTATTCATCATTACAACTATCCTGGTTAATTGTATTCTCATGATAATGCCTACGACACCCACTGTAGAATCAACTGAGTAAGTTATTTCGTATTCCTTTTATATTTTGAAAAGGTGGTACATTTTGGCCAAATTTTAGAGTGATATTTACTGGTATCTACACGTTTGAATCTGCTGTTAAAGTGATGGCCAGAGGTTTTATTCTTCAACCATTCACCTACCTTAGAGATGCATGGAATTGGCTGGACTTCGTAGTCATAGCTTTAGCGTGAGTAGTTTAGATTAGATAGAGACTAGTTTAGTAAAATCCTTGAGTATTAAACTTTTCATTTTGTCCGCAGTATTTGAGTTATTAAGTCACGACATATCTTAAAAGAGTTCGAGAAGTTTATGTTTTTAATTTAGATGTAACATCCTCTTTTTACACCTATTTGATATTTTATTGGAGTTAATACGACAGAGTTTCGAAAATCGTTTTTTGTTATTTTAACAGTTTAGTTTTCGCGTGAGTACAACAGTTCTTTCTAACCATGTATGCCTCATTCTTGAAACTAATAACCTCTGTTCCACAGCTACTATTGTTTTCTAAAACTAGTTTCTAAAAAAGTATTTACATTATTTTTGCCAATTAATAACATAACAAGTGAGTTAATTGTAAGTGCTAATGGTTGAAGTGAATACGTAGAAAGACCGTAGTTTAATTTCATTGTTTAGAATTATGTATACCTTATACCGAAATTTAGATATTCCAATTTTAAATAGTAATAGTTTAGATAAAACTTATACATTTATATATTATATTTATATAGATTTACTAACAGTAAAAGAGTATTCTATGTAGTTATTTTTATAGTACTATTTCTTATTATATAGATAGGGTAACTTATTTGCATTGTTTTTTTTTCGATATTTTATATGTGATGTTACATGGAGTGTTGATATATAGTATTCATATATTGTGCTTTTTAGTATCGAGATATAGCGTATTCGTTACAGCAAGTAAAGCTTAGCTGTGGTACTAATAGAATAATGTTTCAGATATGTTACTATGGGTATAGATCTTGGTAACCTTGCCGCATTGAGGACATTTAGAGTACTCCGAGCTCTCAAAACTGTCGCCATTGTACCAGGTAAGTTTTTATTACCATTTTTAATAATAAACATACATCCTTCATTATATGAGCGTCGTTAAGACTCTAAAGTATTAACTCAATTTTGACCATTCTGATTCTTAGTCTACCTAAATACCATTTCTGTATAGACCTATTGTTATAACAATTATCAAAAGCATGTTTTCAATAAAAAATGCACCAAATTATATTCTTCATGATTCAAAGTCATCTTGAATTAGTTAAACAAATGTAGATTAATATTTATTTCGACATTTTAACCAATGTTCTTTAGAATTACATACCATTCGCTAAAGTTAAAAATTTCATAAGAAAAAATAAATGGTATGCGTATTTGCATGTCAGTTAAAAGTACTAAAAACAAACTACTGGTTAAACTTGTTTGTAGGAGGTTTGACGTTAATGTCATTGAATATTTTTGATTTTGAAGTGTTATTCTTCTGCCATTTTCTACACACTATAACAATAACGTATGTCCAATTTAAGAAAAATAAGAAAAATGTCTAATAGAAGTAGTGAAAGTAACGTCAAAGTAATAGAACTTAAACAATTGCAAAGAGTTCAAAACGTACAGTGATTGTAGCTACAAAATGTTTGGAATCGGTCAAACTAATTTTATTTGTGATATCAAATATAATGCTCTAAACAATTATACATCATTTTAAAACAGTTGCGTCGCCAAAAAAAGATTACTATTTAGATATTATTTGTTTACTATAATAACTTAATATTTCGTAACTCAGTAGCAAGCAGTAGCAGTTTTTCCTCTGATTCACCCTGTATAAATCAAAATAAATAACAACGACAGCATGATAATATGACAAAGAGATTGTTGAATATATGTATAAGTCCATGATACAGTGAAACTTCCCATAGACGGACACTGTTTGTTCCGACACTACTCCCCGGTTAAGAGTGTGTTTATCAGAAGACAGAAAAAATTAAGTAGAAACGCAAAGCTAAACTTTTATTTGAACACACAGTGTAAAATTATATACTTATAACTTTATTTGCTAAATAACAAAGAAACGGCTATGTGTACATTTATATGTACATACGAGGTAGGCGCCATAAATTCTCGGCCTGATATACAAAAAAGTAACTTGGTACAATATAAGAATGTTTATTTTTCAATGTAATCTCCCCTAACTTCTATACATTTATTACAACGATTAATTAATAATTCGATGCCCTTGTAAAAATAATCCGAGATTTTTCCGTCAAAATGTTCTATAACAGCTGCTTGCAACTCACTGTCGTCCTTAAAACTACGTCCCCTAAGGTCTTTTTTTTAATTAGAAAAGAAACAAAAATCACAAGGAGCCATATCCGGACTATACGGTGGATGTTCCAATTCTTGAAAGCCGCATTTGCGGATGGCAGCTTGTGAAATGGCGGCAGTATGGACGGGACGCCGCCATTCCATGGTCTCCCTTTTCGATCGTAAAACAGAACAATTGTTTCATCCCCTGTGACAATGGACTCCAAGATCGGTTTTGGGTTGTCTCCACACATGTTCAAAAACGACTGCGCACATTTGAATCGACTTTCACGTTGGGCAACAGAAAGAAGTCGCGATACTCATCTACCACTAATTTTATTCATACACCAAATGGTCATGGAGAATTCGGCGAACACTTGTTTCGGAATTGTTTGTTATCACTGCTAATTCCTTCACTTTCAAACGGCGATCTTGTAGCACTAAATGTTCAATAATTGGAATTTGCGTTATCACTTCAATTGGTCGACCCGATCGATCAGCATCTTCCAGGAAATCTTGTCTCAAACGGAAACATTTTGCCCGCTTTTTTACAGTTGAATACGAAGGAGATGAATCACCGTAAACGCCGTCTAAACGTTGTTTATTGTGATAAGGTGTATGTCCTTCTTTTGTTAAAAATTAAATGACCGCGCGGTACTTCAGACATTTTTGTGACTTCAGACATTTTTGTGCGCTAGTCACCTTGGTTGGCTGGTTACTAAAAACTACTGGACTTTGAACCGTCATATTTATAGTGTATACCTCGCGTGTGTGCATGCATGACGTGACGGAGTTTGAACATATTTGAACCTGTATAAGCCAGTCAGGCCGAGAATTTATGGTGCCTACCTCGATGTATGTACTCGTACATATACAATGTATGTACTATATTACAAAATAGTGTAAAATGGAAGTTTGCTTGTGTATATTACATGCCAGTTTTGCCTCAAAATGATAGCTCACAAAGCATACCAAACGCTTGTACATCACCTTTTTCAAAACAAAATTGTTTTAGTTTTATTACTTCCAGTAGATCTTTATACGATACTATTCTTTTCTCATAATCACCAGTCCTGGAAATTCTATTTCATGTTCTTCATCATCACTTTCAACTTTCGCTTTCTAAATTATCGGGCAAAATATGATCTGGATTATCGTCTTCTGTATACAAATTGGCGTCAATATTATAAATTTCTGGACATCATTACTTCCTTATCTTTCCATTGGCGTACACATTTGAATCACTTTAGATGGGGGAATTTCATTTTCAGGACCAAATTGGTCACTTTCAAACTTCTCATTTACTTCTTGAAATCCTATTTTTTTTAACTTTAAAATATGTCCGGAATCAGAACTCTCAAACTGCGATAAGATGTGTTTAACTATTAAATGTCGGTACCAGGTTTTGAACATTTTTATAATGCCTAAATTTTGCGATTGGCATTAAGCTGTCTATTTGGCGGAAAGAAAACGCGTTTAACCTTTTACAACTGTAGGTACGTCATTAGGATGGACAGCTGCATTGTCCAAAAATAATAAAACTTTTCTGTTTTGATCGATCATTTTCCGATCAAATTCACACAACCACTCTGTCATAATAGAATTAGTGATCCAAGCCTCGTTATTTAAATACCCTTGGACTGGAAGAAGTGGAAAGCTAAGATTTTTAAATGCGCGAGGACGTGCTGATTTTGGCGCCATATGCGCTGATGTAAATTCTGGACTTTACAAGGTTTCGATAAAACAATAGTAACAAATGCTCAATGCATGCTCGACTGGAATTAGTTTTTAAAATAAAATTTCTGAAACTGTGTTATGATGTTGTAAATTTTGCCAATTTTGAGAGTGAAATGTAGGAGTAAATAATTTGAATTATAAGAAAGTACTCTCAACGAAGCCTTAATCAATTCTTTGTATTTAATTTAATGCAAAAACATAATAAGAAAAACAAAAATGTCTGCTGTTTGTTTCATTTTAACGAACACCTTACATCGTCGGAATTTATATTAGCGCATATAGCACCACCTCCTTACGTTCTACGTCACGGCAGTTAGTCGGCACCTCTACGGAAGCCCCCTTACTTTGCGGTCAAAAAGCAGATAAATAACTGTCCGCGCCCGTTCTAGAGAGTGTCCGCATAAGAGAAACCAATTTAATAGAAATTCCCTTCTTATAAATTCGGGACTGGATAAATTGCACGTTTAAGGGAAGTGCCCGGTTAATAGAAGTACCCGTTAAGGGAAGTATCACTGTAGACAGAGATACAAGACGCAATGTCATATTAGGAAATTTTAGGAAATTTATGAATCAATGTATCTTTATTGTGCTCTACATATGTGTTTCCCTAATTTTCTGAGAATGCTGTGGCGTGTTAGCGGACGTTGTTGTCCCAGTGTATGACGTTTGATGATAAAATTATTTTGTAAAAAAATGGAGATACAATAAAATACAGTAGAAAGGATTTAATAAGCAACACTCTTCCGACTTGGTTTATATTGACATTGAATTTAAATATAAATGGATTATTTTTTAAAGGCAAAGAAATACTCGCAACAATGCATTAAGTGAAATTGGTTATAATAAAATACAGTGCGTGTATAAAGTCTCTCTTCCTCTGTTTTCTTTTAAGCGAGGTGGAATAAAACCACTATAAAATACTAACGTGATGCCCATGTTTCATTTTAAAATTTTGGCAGATGGCGCTGTAGGGTATATCATGTTAAAATTTTTAAATGGCAAAGGGGGTCATGTGACCCCACATTTGAAAGGTATTTGGAAGATCTATTCAAAATTTATGTTTTTTTTTTAATTTCCTTAATTTGTTAAAGAAAAACGCCGTATTTTATGGGTAGGATAGTTACATTATTTGTTTTGCAATCGGTTGTTGTATTGCCAATAGATTGAGGGTGCTCATTTTGAACATTTAATTTAAAATGACAGTCATATGTTTGGGATTATTTGATGACGATCTCGACATCAATTCTATGAAACCACCTCCATCGATTAATATCTCAGGGCAAGCAATGTTTAAAGATTGACTGACAATGTTCTGGTATTGTGCTGGTGCTCCATCATGCAAGGACAGAAAGGTTTATGGGTCTAGTTATTGTATTACAAAAACGATTTTGAGTTTTAAAATCTCGAGGTTTTAATTTCTGGCACAATTCTACGCAAAGTCAATTAAGTTTATACTATTTTAACGAACGGTTTATCGTGTACTGGAAAGTTTCTGCAGTGAAACTTAGTTGTCTACGGCTAACCTGTACTTTTCGTGTACATAAAGGAGAATATCCAAAAGCTTTAAAGATATTAGACTTTTCCGTAAGCCTAAAATTTACGTTTAAGTTTTTCAAAAATTCTGTGTAATTGGGGTTACGTCTATTCGGGTAATGCATCATTAAATACGTGAGGCAAGCAAAAAATACTTTTGCGTTTCACCTAAGATATAACGTATGTCAATTAACTGTTTCTCAGCAATGTTTATTATTATAGTTCAAGAATGAATAATATGTAACAACAAAAAGCAAAACAGTAATAAAAATAATACTTTTCAGGTAGTTTGATTGAAATATAATGCATCTTAGGAATCTATTTTTGTCAAAATATCGAAGATATGTCTAGGACATACTTAACAAAAAATGTCGAGTGATCTATTTAAATTAAGTAGGAATATTCTTTTAAAACCTTCTCATTTTGACACAACTTCGCGTACACTTGTCACATCTTGTGTTTATACCATACTAAATTATTTGGTGTTATGCTATAAAAAATATTATTATTTTAGCATATTATCTAAATTTAAATTCTATTTAAACAATATATATTTAAGTGTGTACAGGGTCCTGCAATAGTGTCAGGATTCCATAGCTCCTTTACGAATTAAGTTAGGAATTTCATTCAAAAATATATTTAGAAATGGTGGACTTTCGGTTGTACTGAAAGTAGATAACAACTTTGTTTTTTTTAAACGGAACACCGTATCTATTAATGTAGATTTGAATTCCTTATTGAATTTAAATTGTACTTTGTTAGGCATACATTGGATCTAAATCGCACCGTTTCGAAATTACATGTTTTTCGAAAAAAAATGGCATTTGCAACTTTTTCGAAATGTGGAAATATCTCCGAAACTGTTAGAAAGTTGTAGTTTTCCGTTTCCACATAAGCATGAAATAGCGTACGTTTTTTATTAGAAATTGTTACCTTTTAATTACAGTGCTATTAAATAGGGATCTGTAATTTTCAAACTATAAAATCATGGATAACTTGATTTTTTACTTTCTTATATGTAGTATAAGGAAGTTTTGTGATGATGAAAATTTTCGACCTCGAGATTTATGCAAATGTCCACGTTTTGAAGTCCCCTGATACCGAAAAAGTGGTTTTTAAAAAATGTCTCTCTGTGTCTCTCTCTCTCTCTGTGTGTGTGTGACCAGGATAGCGGTGAAACCGCTATAGGTATCAATTCCAAATTTTACATTTACGAATATAATCTCCCTCTTGAGATCTTATTAGATTTTCAGTAAAATCGGCAAACCGGAAGTAGTAGTTTACTTCAGTGAAAGAATCGAATTTTGCCAATAATTCGTCAACTTCTAAGTTTAAACAAATTTGTAAGGAATTCATATATACTCAAAATTAAATTTGAGAAGAATTTTATTAAAATAGTTTTTCGAAATTCCTACCGGAAGTAGGTCTTTTACTCTTATCGAAAATCAGTTTTTGCGAATATTTCGCAAGTCAAGCTTTTTAGACAGGTACGTTGCGAGTATAAAAGTATTTAGAACTTAATTTTCAATATCTTTTGCATAAAAAAATTTTCAAAATTCGGATCGGTAGTAGAACTTTTACTCTTATCGAATAGCGTTTTTTGCAAATATTTCGTAAATTATGCATTCTATTTGTCAAGAGTACAAAAGTATTTAGAGTTGGATTTGGAATATTTTTTGTATAAACGAAAATTCAAAATTCGGACCGGAAGTAATACTTTTACTCTTGGCGAGTAGCATTTCTTTGCAAATATCTCACAAAGTATGTATCCTGTAGAGATTTATTAAGAGACTGGAAGTACTTAGAATAGGATTTTGAATAATCTTTGTATAAAATAATCTTTAAAATTGTATTATTTAAAACGCTCATACGTATAAAAGTCGTGTGGTGGCCACACATCATTTTGTTAAATAAAATGGTATCACAATTTTTACATTACTGGATGTAGAATTTAATTTTATTTCGATTTTGTAAGGGTATTTATCTACAACGGTTTTGGAGATATTCCCGATTTTTCAGTTTTTCAGGATAGATACGTATTGCGAAGCAACGGCCACCTTCCACCTCACAGCCTTGGGGCTGGTAGTAATATAAACGCGTCGACAGTTCTTTGTTGCATGTTTTGTTTAGTGATTGGAAGTTCCCTATAAACCTGTTTTTTTACATACCCCTATAAAAAAAATTACTTGCTTTATGTCGAGCTCATCGCAGGCCATCTCTTTCAAGTCTGCGATTTTCTTACTGATTGTTTAACAGAATTCTGCGGACTTGTTGCCAAAAATGGTCCGGGGCTCCATCTTGCCGTAACCACATATTTTGTGCCTGGATATTTAGCAGGTACTTTTAGGTATTTTAATGTAATCTTGGTAGCTCATTTTCTAAAAAGTTCAAATACATTTGGCCGTTAAGATAACCATTAAGAAATGTGAATCCGTCATGTGTTCTTCAACACTTCCTCCCCAAACGTTTATTGACGAGTTTTGTTGACGATATATTTGCCAAACTATTCTTAGTTTTTCGACAGAAAAGTAATGAAAATTATGTCTATTGACGCATCCAGTGTTGTGAAAAGTTGGTTCGTCAGAAAAAAAGGTACGTTTTTAACGAAAAATTTGTTTATTTTTTTCAAGTAGTTCTGTTGTGTTTAGTTGGCCACTTTCTAAGCATGCCAGTAATATTGGTGCCATTTCCAAGCGTGGTGAAATGCGAGGGGAAGGTGACCGGTGCTTCGCAATACGTATCTATCCTGAAAAACTGAAAAATAGGGAATATCTGGAAAACCATTGGAGATGTATACAATGATACCCGTATAAAATCGAAATAAAACCGAATTTTTCATCCAGTTATGTAAAAATTGCTATACCACATTACAGTTCGAAAATTGCAGATCCCTATTTAATAACCTTGTAATTTAAACCCAACAATTTTCATGCTTAAGCGGAAACTGGAAACCGCATCTTTCTAACTTTTGCAGTTTCAGAGATATTTCCAAATTTCGAAGTTGCAAATGGATTTTTATCCAAAAACATCATGTAATTCCGAAAAGGTACTACTTAGACCCAGTGTATGCAAAACAAAGCACAATTTAAAGTTCTCCATTACTAAAAATATTTACCTGACATAAGACTTATAATACAGTATAAGTTGCCCATCTGAATGAAATTTCTAGCTTAATTCGTAAAGGAACTGTGGGAGTCTGACGCACTATTGCAGAATCCTGTATATCTTTAGATTATGAAGGAATAACAGCCCTATCAACAACAGTGTACAATTCATTTATCATATTAAACATTAAATAGTAAATATATTCAGAATTTGAATCATCTTATACATGTTTTTATTTATTTACTTTTATTTATTTTAGTTAGTACTATTCTGTACGTTTAGTTAATCAATTCCATTACATTTCATTCTATTATATATATTATTTCATAAAGTCACCGGCTATAATTGTGGTTTTGACGTTTTTGACATACATGTACACATGTACGTTTAATAATAGCACTGCTGTAATGCTGAAAGTCCATAGAAATCGATAGGCTTGTATATTGTGTTATAAATTTGTATAGGTCCTTGAATTTCCTTTTTTTTGACGTAATTTTAATCAATAAATGGCTTTTGTCAGACTTTCGATAACTACCGTGTTAAAAGTTAAGGTCAAACATAACAGATTTGAAGTATTTCTGATTTAATTTTCTATTTTTACATTTTACTTTCAAAAATTTTTTCTTTATGCATAATGTAATTTGAGTAGGTATAAGATGTAAAAGATCTTACTTTTAAAAATTAATAAGTAAAAAACACAAATTTTAGTTTCAAAAATATTTAATGTAGACACTACATATGTTTCACCACACTGTGGCTTCATCAGGTGATGAAAATATACAAATTCAATTTCTGTTACAATGTCACTTATAAATACAGAAAATAGATGACACAATTATTGTTGTTAGGTAGGGGTATTCATTTACAGTTTTAAATTTAGTATGGGGGAGCTATTTAAGTCCAACTGATCTTTTAATATTATACCTATTTTACTAAATTTATTTATTTCTAGACTTTCCAGTAAGTTAAGTTTTTTACTTTTTTCTTGAATATGTAAAATTTCAAATTGTTTGTTAAATTTATGATTCAATTCCAGGCAGTGGTAAGCAAAAGTCGAATCTGTTTTCTTATCGTTATAGCTTCTTTCATGTTCTTTTATCCTGGCTTCAAAAGTCCTGCCTGTCTGTCCGATGTAAACTTTATCACAATCTTCACATGTTAACTTATAAACTCCTGAGTTCAATTTTTTGTTTGTTTTATTTTTCTTATTGTTAAGAGTTCTTTGTATTGAGTTATTCGTTCTGAAAGAGATTGATTCATTGTTCGCTTTCTTAATAATAGTCCCTACTTTATTTGAAATGTTTCCCAAGTATGTGATAAGATTGTAATTAGAAGGTATGGTTTTTGTTTTGGGGTAAATTAAGGAGAGTGTTTTTGACTCTAGTTGTTTTGTTAAAATGCCTTTTATCGTGTCCATCGAATGCCCATTATTGACCGCTATCGGAAGAATAGAATATTTACGATAGCGTGGATGGTTTGATGATGATTTATTGTTATTCAAGCACAAAGTTTTATTTGATGTCTCTTAAATAAGCGTCCTATCTGTGTGGGAATTTAAGAAGTTGGTGACTATTTCATGATTTTGTTGTTATTTAATAATTTTTGGTGACTATTACATAACTTTGTTGTTATTTAATAATTTTTGGTGACCCTTTCATTAAGTTTTTGAAACAAATAAATAAATTCTGATATTAAATTTGAATGTGTGTGTGTTTGGTTTTGCTAATCATTTTACCTGGGGTTTAAATATTGGACCATGTCCGGGGTTTAAGTATCAGGTTGATAGACAGTAGATTACTACGGATTGGCGCCCTGACATCTTATGACCTTCGAATTGTACAGTGTTTCGAACCTACGCTTCGCGACTGCAGCTGGGGCACTACTGTCTGTCATATTTGACACCGACCCTTGGGAAGAGTGAAAGGTAAGACCATAAGTGTCGTATAAGCTGTCAATAAATAAATAGACAAGCATCTCTTCAAATATTTTGATTTAGTCTCTGATCATTTTTGAAGAGAAGGTTAGTATCGTGTTGGCGTCTTACTTTCTGCCTCCTTGTATTTTAGAACAAGTGGGTAGCAATACAAACCTGAGTTAGACAAACTTTCCAAGGAGATGCAAGGCCATTGTTCACATTAGTGTTTGTTTGTCATTATTATGATTTAAGTTCTTGGATACCTTACAATTTTATTTTATCAATAAATAGTATCGTTATTAAGTGTAATATCAAGTTTTATTCGACATACTTATATAGTTTAACTAAGACTTAAAAATTTAAGTATCAATTTAATTTTAAGGAGTGTTGTGGAGTGAAAAAATTCAGAAAACATTCAGAATGCATACTCATTACATGCTGTAAATTGTTTATGAATATATTATTTAGATAAATGCAAAAATTTATTTAATAAACTATACCAATGGCTCTTATAATTTTTTTCTGTCGCCCTTAATGTTGGAATTAGCTCTATGTCTTCTAGAGTTTGCCCACCACTGACTGCTATTAGGCTTGCTAATACCAGATATATTCTGTTACTGTACCTCTACGTCGATAGAGGGAAAACTATTAAATCGATGTTGAAACATACAGATCTCTTAAAATTGACCACTGTCTTCCACGTCGTTAATTTAACCGGTGTTTGGAATACCTGATAAAATATTAAACAGCGATTAAGATTACTTACATATGCGCATAACCTAGGAGATTTGAATTTTTGCTGTTATTGACAGCTGTTATATTCTCATATGCACTTGTTTGCTGTTTGAAAGTATTTTTGGGATTAATTAATAATTATTTTCATCAGTGATTTAGTTGCTCTTTTCTTTCTTATAATTACATTTAACAGCACCGTATTAAAACATCATTTTATTTCAGCATATTTTAGACTCACTCTTATGTCATTAACCTAATAAACTATATTGAAAGATTACAATTGAAATTGAAAATATGGACGAAATTTAACAGAAGCTGACAGGGTTCAAGTTGGGAGCTTATGCAGAGACTTTAAGTATTTTTGGACTGGGTTTGGATAAATAATGTACAAGCTTATAAAATTGACGTCTGTTAAATTCTACATTAATAATTATTACTGTCACTGTCAAACTCACTCACATTTCTCCAGAACATAACATTTTTTAAGTTGAAATTGTCTAAACCAATTTGGAAACAAGGTTTTCTTAATCAATCTGCATTGATTAACGGACATTAGTTAAAATGTATTGTTTTTAATAAACAGCTGATATATGATCTTTCAGTAAATGTGTCTGGGTTTATTCATCCTACAGAAATTAGGTGCAAGTTAAATCGTATCAGATATAGCAATGGATCTTATCCAGCGTAAGACACTAGATGCAGGCTTTTCTACTATTCCTACTTTTATGCTTTTGTTACAAGTCATATATTGTACATATTTTTGGTAACTCTTATTCCATATGAATATTTGTATGTATATTGTATTAGTTTTTACATTTTTTCACCGTATTTTTGTATTTCTTAATAGCAGTAAGTAATCAATAAATTTGCTTCACTATAACTCCAGTTATTTATTTCATAATACAAATTTTAAATATATGCTATTTATAAAGAAATTCTAAGATGCGACATTCATAAAATAAATTACTACAGTTTATTTACTAAAATGAAATTTATAATTATATAGAAAATAATCTTTAAAAATAAAATAAAGGCACGAAGCACAAAGAACAAACTCAAATGTAGCAAATGGTGCCAATATTATTAGAGCAAAATATACATATTTAGATCAAATGCACTGGCAAATATATTGCCAACTTTGTCCAATAAATCCTTAAACACTGTTTAGATAATCGGCGTATTTCTTTGCAATGAAAAACGCCGGTTAGAGATAATCAATGATAAAGCTTAATCAATGATTATTTAACCGAGCATTTTAATCGGTGTTGGAAAAACCGGCCCTAAGTTTGCTAGTTGAATGTTAGGACAACTGCTTATACCGGGCGTTTCAGCTTGAACATAGACCATAACTCGGCAACCGTTTATCTTACAACCTTGGGGAAAAAATAGCTAATGATGTGGCGCTAAATAAACTAGCGACTTTTACATGACCTTAGATGCACGAGGACTCCATAATGGAAGCGTTCCTTCATGTCCCAAAACTTATTCTTTTAGCAGGTGTTGAATGTACAAAATGAAGGTGACAATGGCGTGGCCACGTGACAGCATAAATAAACCAAATAATCGTTAATTATCCCGCCTCGCAATGGTAATCAAGCATCAGGAAATACAAACACCAAGAAAGCAATGACAAGTAAAATTAATAACGAATAATGTACCCACGTTATTCAAGAAAATCAATCAAACCCCTTTCGCTACTTATTCCATTTAATAATGTATTGGCAACATGCCAAAAGCAATTACGCGAGTAGTCGATGGATAAACTGCACGTGCAATCGGTACCTTTGCGATGGTAACTTAAGACGAAGTCAAACTTAAGCACTATCCGACTAGAGGCACGCGTGAGGCGTGCACGCAAATGTCTGGCGCATGGACAGCAAGATGAATTAAAAATAAATAATACAGAAGAATTGAAGAACGTAAAATATTTCAAAAATAATGTGATAAATTTAGAAACAAAAACCGTACAATAAGACAATTAATTAAGAAAGTACAAATATAATACAGAAATCTGCAATATGCCGATAACTTAAAAGAAAATCAACTATAGGGTTTCACAGGAAAATAGCGCGATATGTCTAAAACGCCAAAAGAAAATAAGCAAACAAGAAATGCTACATTATAAATTCAAAATAAAGATTCTAAATTTAACCTAATAATTTCTTATCTTTTTATTTCTGGAAGCCCGTGTACTTCCAGAAATAAAAAGATAAGAAATTATGCCCTAAAGATAACAAATCAAAATTTAAAATGAAACAAAGTTTATTTTCCCTTATTCTTAATTATTTAATAAGCAAAAATTTTATTTAGAAAGAACGTTAAGTTCGATTTTTTATTGTAGATTTTTTTCTTCTGAAATAACTACACTCTTTATTACCATAGATCAATAATTATTGTCCTATATTTCGTTGGCAATGATTCAAATCATGACTCTATCATCATTTTCCTTAGTGTGGGTGTGGTTTATGCACTAACTGTATATGTATAAAGATCACGTTCCTTTAAACGATTAAGATTCTATCTGTCGTTGAAATAATGTAGTTAATTAGTTTTCAAATAAGAAATATTGTATTAGAAATCAATATTACTATAAAATAATAAGGTCAAAATACTCTTCAGCGAGTTCATTGACTTAAAAGTAAAATTAATTTGGCGACATTAAGTTTTCCTATTCAATTTTATCTACTCCATCCGAAAGTATATTTGGATTCGGATAATGTCTTTTGAAAGGAATTTGCGATTTAACGTTAGGATAAATTAATATTATTAACTATATATGCGTTAATAAAGAAGGAACTAAATGTTTATACTTTTTTTTATTTCACTTAAAAATATAAACTAGAAATTTATATTTTATTGTAGCAGTGCACATTAACAATGAGAGACACACGAAATGAAGAAAAAAAAAGACAATGTAAAACTAAAAATTAATTTAATTTAAGAATTTCAACAGAAACAGTGAAAAATTAAATTTTACTTAAATTACAAACATGAAGACAACAACTTCTAATCGACTTTCAACTGATTGCTAATAATTTGTAGGTCATCCTCGAGTCAGGATTACACTTTTCAGTCCAAATTTGTTAAGGAACTTTGTGGAATTGCTTCGAATTCTTCTAAAAGGGCTAAGCGTACCTCAAAGCTGCAAAGTTGCAGACATTGCTGGACAACGACGAATACTCCTTTGGAGTTCATTCCTTAGGTATTCTATCGGATTAAGATCCAGACTGCATGCTAACTAAAGAAGTCCAGGAATTCCAACTTCATTAAGGTATTCAGTAATGACTCTTGCTGTCTGTAGTCTGGCGTTGTCATGCATCAATGCAATTTATCGCCAATAAAATATGTAAATGGGACACAGCTGCTTATAGAATATCTTCCACGTACCTGGAACCGTTTAAAGCACCATTTTCTACAAATATGAACTCCGTACGTGCTTCTGTGGAAATACCTGCACATACCATAACATAACCACTATGAAAAGGCACCCTGTCATAGTGCATTCGGCATGTTGCTTATTTCTTCTTCTCCACACTCTTTCTTGACCATCAGGTGATCGTAGACAGAACCGCCACTCATCCGTAAAGAGAACTTTACTTCATTGCTGAAGATTCCAATTCGCATAATTTCATGCAAACTGAAGACGTGCTCTTCGATATCTATATAACAATTGTGGTCCTGTCGCCGGTCTTCGCAAACTTCGACAACTTTTCTCAAGTCTTCGCTTAATTTTCCTTTCACGTATAAAACGATCATGAACTGCACTAGTTACTCTTCGTCTTCCAATTCCGGCACGTTTATCCAACGTTTGCACTAGTTAAAGGCATTGCAAACGCGAAAAAATTGTTGTTTATTGTCAAACTGATGTCCCTAAGCAAATGAAAAAAAAATGCCGACAAACTTATTAATGTGGATTTCAAGAAATATGTGGGCGACTTGTATAAATGTGTTCAATATGTTATAATTAAACTTTTTAAGTTAGATTAATCAATACAAAAATTTAATAATAATAATATAACAGTTTAAATGTTTATTTAGACAAAAAAACCGAAATTTATAGAGCGTCAATAAATATTTCAGAATGGCCGGTCAAACCTACATCGCTTACTATTCATCTAAAATGCCTGAATTTCATAAGGTTTCGCCAATCCATGATTTTTTTACAATTGTAAGTAAATTATATTAATATGAGATATAAGAATTTGAATCGCATTTTCATATTTTTGCAAGGTCAATTTTTAATTAATAAAAATTATGTCTATACATAGTTGTTCAATCCTGCTCTGTTTTCGGACTTTTATTATATATACCGAGTCTTCTTCATCTAATTTGTGCCTTATTTCTAAAAGCAAACACACTTTCGTTCAGCGACTCTTTTGACGATTTTTCTCTCGTAAGCCCTCAACCTCTCTTTGATTTTGGTAGCTAATGGCATTGTCTCTAGTATTTACGTAGCTGCTGATCTAATTGCTCCTTTGCTTGCTGTGCTAATTATTAGTTTGCCTTTGATTAGGAGTTATTCAGCGAATTAGTTGCGCAAACGACCAGAATAACTATTATTATGAACTAAAAGCCGATAATGAGGTCACATCATGAGCAATCGTGATAGATGTGAAGCTTCATTTTAATTATATCGACACGTAGAAACTGCTCAGCTGAATAGGTAAAGTTGTGCCTATTACTTGCTGGTTAACTTCCAAGCTTTATAACTAGATTATATCTGAAATCGTTGAGAGTTTAATCCGGCTATATGCACCACAAATAGCGTTATGCTTAAAATATAGCTATAGAAATAATAATAATGTTGCGTTTTCGGGATCGCAATAAACAACTCGTGCAATTATTTATTTAAAACAGTCTGTATATTTATACACATAAAATTATATAACAATATAAAAATATATAACTAACGTATCTATTTATATCTATTTACTAATATCTCTGTCCGTATTTATGTAACACTTCTATTTATATAACACGCACCACTATATTTATTTCTACCGTACGACTTATATTTATTTATTTCTAGGCGCGTCGGCTACTTCTTACGGACTTTCTTAATCCCGAATTACTCTGCGATTATTTCTCCGCAATGAATCAATCCATCGGTGACCCAGTCGCCTCATATACACATGCGAAGATTACTAGAACATTCGCGTAAACTCTATCTCCCACTCGATGTATGGAGAATATTCCATAGACATTCTGTCTCCGCTGGACTATGCAGTACGGCGTGGAGATTGATTTATGGTGGTGTGTAAACAATAGCGTTTTTATACGTCGCCCGGTCTGCCTCTTTTTTTGCGTGTGACAATTTCGTTTTTATCGCGCCGAGAAGTCTGCTTCTTTTATTTAATGTAAACTCATTTCGTTACAATAATTTGAATTAGAAAATTTCAGGAACTTATCGCTTATTTTTAGATTTTTGTAACTACCAATATTTTCTGTGTTTGAAGGTTTTACGAGAAAAGCAGAATTTGTTCAAATTCCATTTGTAGACATATTGCTGTGGATATTGCCTAATGTGAGACAGAAAATACATTGTTTTGAAAATGTGTATAGGGAGTTACTTCTTTCACCTTTCACTTAAAATCTCTTTCTCTCAAAGTCTCTATCTCTCAATGTAAAATAGGTAAATTAAAGAAAGAAAAATCAATAATCTAATATAAACATTTATTATTAAAGCCGGACTAAAGCATCAAAAAATAGAAAAGACAATTAAAAAGGCATTAAATTTTGACACAAAAAAGTTTAATTTTTATAAAAGTTTGGTTTGAAAATGCAAACCCTTTTAATCGCCTTTGATTTCAGCTTTTTCAGCCTCTTCCACTTGTAGGATAAGATCTAAGTATTTATCTTTTGTTAAAACATTAAAATGAGAAGATTTTATATTTTCACTTTCCAACATTTCTTTTAAAAACAGCTCTCTTCATTGTAACTGTTCAACTTGAACACTAGACGATGGCACATCCATAATAACAATATAAGAATAACACAAAACTTTTAAACTAGGTTCAAAATTATTACTACTTCCTGAATTGCACGTACCCAAGTCACAACGGGATTGCCCATAATGAGTGAATAGACAACTAAAGCATGATAGAAAGGGGACGGGAGGGGAATTCCCGCGTTAACTGGTCCCAACGTGTTTATTTTGTCACATCCAGTTTCAACCAGTTTCAACCAGTTCGGCCTAGGTCAAACTAGTTATGCCTAAAGTATCTAGGCCAAGCTAGTTTGTCCTGGGCTAAACTAGTATATCCTGACACGCCTAGGATAAACCGGTTTGGCCTAGGACAAACTTGTTTGGCCTGAAATCGGGTTTGTCCGGTAACATATACACTGCCGCACGAACAAGGAACTCGGTACACACCGGAGTATTGAAGAGGTTTTTTGTCCTTAACAGACAAACGGAAATCAGATAGTTTGGAATGGGGTTTGAAGGTATCTTTGATGTTGTGTTTGTTGAGGATTTAGCTGATGTGATCGGTTACACCATGTACGTAATGTAGGTTAACGTGTGAATGTCAATCAGTCTTAGTAGGAGTGGTTTTGGCTTTAAGTATCGACGAATGGATCTGTCTATGTCTTTTTTGGAATAGTTGTTTTCGAGAAAGGTTTTTGTTATGTATGAAAGTTCCTGGGGTAGTGCGGCAGGCTCAGACAGAGCAAAAGCCTGTTTACTAGGAGGAGTTGACGACGGATTGTTTTTGAGAAGGGTGGTGATGGGACTGGCCATTGAAGTATCTGTCAGTGTGTGTGTGGGTTTACGGTATACGGAGTGTCCTAGTTTACCATCTGGCCAACGGCGTACTAATACATCAAGAAAAGGAAGGGAACGGTTAGTTTCGACTTCCATGGTGAACCGGATATTGTTGTGTTGGAAACTGAATCCCGTCCATGTGGCCAGATTATGAAAATGTAAGCGATTGCGAGGGATAAAGATGAACCCATGGTAACATCAACGGTTTGCTCGTAGTAACTGTCACGGAACTGGATATGTATGTAGTATGTAGAGGATAAGCAGCTTTCCACCAAGTCAGCTGAGTCGTCCGGTTGGTTGTGTTTGGATATGATTTGTCTGATTATGGAAATAGTGTCCGAGATTGGTACTTTGGCAAGTAGGGATCCGACGCCGAAACTTACTAGTATGTCCTGAGGGTCTACTGTCAGTTCCTGTAGTTGGTGGATGAAATGACAAGAATTTATGATAAAAGACTAACTGTTACCAGTATATGATTTTAAGTAATTGAACAGATATTTGGATACTTTCTAGGCGGGACTTTTGATGGTACTAATAATGGGTCGAAGTCGGACTTTCGGTTTGTGGATTTTGGGTTTACCGTAAAGTTTCGGTGCTTTGAAGTCATTGGGTAGAAGATATTTGTGTTGTTTTGGAGGTATAGAAGAATGTTTGATGAGGTCGATGATGGAGCGTTCTATGCGTCTGGTGGGGTGCTGTTTTAGAGTCTGTTGGAGCCGTCTTGTATTACAGAGTGGATTTTTTGTTCATATGCTTAGAAAGATTTCCATTATTACAGCCGCAAAATCCGTGAATTCACTGAAATCTAGAAACATCCTAACTACTTGAACCGAGACGAAAGTTACTATATCCATCACACTTGAAAATCCATCATACAAACTCAACTCAACCATAACACACACGCTTAAGATGTCCCTTAAGATAGTGATAAAACGTCGGCAGTAGAAGCATAGAGACGACGACGCGGTTTCAATCTAGAAACAAAGAAGCTATTAAAGAAAAGAAGTAATGGTGTATACTAATCTATGCAAGTTAGGAAAAACTGAAACATCTGTTACTTTACTAGCTATACGGTCCTTCTAACTTTCAAATTACTAATAGTTTTAAATGATAGCTTATCGGGAGGAGAGTTTTTACTAGAAGTTTTGTAAAATTGTGTCATAAATATGAACAGAATCCACATTCTATAATAAAAGTAATTTAAGTATGTACATAAATGATATTGTCCCTATTTCTGTTTACAAGTAATATGCTCAAAGTAACACAACAATATTCTATATATATAATATGCCAAAGTTTGATTATATTGGTTTTTCTTATTTTTAGTAATTTTTTGTAGATACTTTATATTTTCTATAGGTATTATAGACTTAGTCTGATGTTGTTACCCTAAATATAGTTGCGTTGAGTCAAGTATATTTTTCATATCATTAAGCTGCTTATCCAAGACATTTACTCAACTGTTTGGTTTTGATAAATCAATATTAAAATCACCCATAATATATACTTTTCTATAAATTGGATCTTTTTCAATTAAACACATTAACTCATTCTATTTTTCCACAAATATTTCAATATTTCCTGATGGAGGTCTGTATATTGCTACTACAATTATACTAAGTGCGGGTATTTCTACGCTTGCTACTTCAGTTTTTATTTTTTGTATTGATGTTTCTTGCATATCGTGCCTGTCAAACCTTTTGAGTCATTCTCTCAATAAAATAATTGATCCGCCATACATGGCGTTTTGTCTGCAAAACACACTTTGGACATTAAAGTTCTTAATACGAAGTTTTTCAACTTTCTCATATCGCAAAAATTGTTCTGCTAAACACATAGCATCAATGCTATTTTCTTGCGCTACTGTTTCTATGGCGTTACTTTTCTTTGCTATCGACTTTATATTTAAATTCAACATTGTAAATTGTTTCTCTTGTACCTCTGTATTTTCTGCGCCTTGTCAGATGAAGCGCGTATTTTCTTGCGAATGCTATTATTTTTTTGTTCGTCTTTCCAATTTTAAAACTGCATGTTTGTACAACATTCGCCCACTAACTCGTTTATTAATATTTATTTCATTTTTACTATATGTATCGGTGAGTATATGTGAAAAAAATTATTTATTATATTTTAAATACACATTGACAAGCTGTAACTTCGTGCGCTTTAGTCACGGGCTGAAATTAGCTCTAGGGCTTTTAGTTGTAAAAATCAACTGAAACAGTTGGTTGACACTTGTCATCAATCTGTCAAAATATTCTGACAGGGCGCGACAATAGACAAGTAATTTTGTATTATTTAGATTATTTGCTGTCGTAAAAAAAGTAGAAAAGTTTTATAAACTCGTTAATCACTCGCTCCGCTACGATCCGCTCGTGATTATTAAAATTCATTACTAAACTGACAATACACACGACATAACTTACTTGCGGGCTATAATATTACTCTCTTACATACAAATAAAATAAATACAGGGGCCAATATTTATTATTCTAATTATTTTTAATCATAATGAATTTCCATTATTGTTCGGGGTACAACAATATGTATGTATATTACGAAGTGTGTATTCATTAATTTATATTTAAAGGATAGAAAAACTTCACACAAAACAGTTTTAAGAATGTACTTGAACCTCCATGTTCTCTCTCTTATTATACTCCTTGCAACGGCTTGGTCACGTTACATAACTAAGCACGTTCTTAGGAAAGATCAAAGGATGGCTACCCAGAATATGGTACGTTGGCGGGCTGCATATTTTACCATAAATTTAAAAGGCAAATTTTCAACAGTAGACTTCATCCAAAGTACCTCTGTATTGAAACAGAATAAATTAAATTAGAGTAGCTAAAGAATCTAAACGTCAGGTCATTATACAGGATATGAGATTAAATATATGAAATAAATCGAGGTGTTTTAATAATCTTTCTTAGTTGAAACGTGTTACCTTTTAGGTTACTTTCTGACTTACCCTCGTATATTATATTTTACCTTTTCAGTTCAGTGTTTTAATAAGTTTATGTTTCATCTAAATAGTAAGAATATATGTGAATATTCTATGTTCTAGACATTTTATAAGTATACAAAAAAAATTGTTTCCACTTTATTTTCACCTAAATAATTATATATTCGTAGAACTACAATACAAAGCCCATTTTTTCTTTTAATGTGAACTTTAATTTTATAATATAAAATAATCATATAAAGGATTTTGTTTGTTTGACCACTATTCCTGTTGAAATTAAGCGTTGTGGTAAACATGAACAACATACTGACAATATGAGGAGTTTGCTCTAATTAGAATAAGTTGACAAGTCTTACTTATGATTTTCGTTCGAAACCTTCTAAACTATATGTTTCTCGAATTTTTTTCTGAATACTGCTGTGTCGACTGTGAATTTTGACCAACCGATTACACTGGTCAACATTATTTTTGTCTCAGGAGTACCAGTAGTTGTTCTAAATGCAGTTTCTTATCGTATTCTCAAATATGTATTCGAAATTTCTCCATCACCCACAGTATTTTTGTTATATATATATGCCTAGAGTTTGTTTAAATTATCCTACCAATTTTTGTTATATGTGTGGTGAAGTAACGCCAAGTCCCAAAAGGGGAAACCTTACACCATTAGTGAAAATGTGTTATGAACTTTATTTTGGGTGTAAAGTGGGGGAGCCCTCAAGGGCCTGAGCCCGACATATATAGTGTTCTAGACTTCCTGCTGCATGAAAAAATGACACACGTCACATACCATTTGCTATCCCTATGATTTGGAGGGAACTCAAAGACCACTCCTTCCAGTATTATTTCTGCTTGACAAACATTAAAGGGATTACGTCAAAAATATTTATTTGGGACACAAATTGTTATTTTTTCCTTTTGTGTGGAGTCACATGTTCTCTCTTCTAAAACCAATAGTAGTCACCATTTATGGTTGGATTCGATCGTCCTTGGTACCGAATTCGCATTGTCCTTATATCTTGATGGAATCTTTCACACTGTTTGTCGCTGACAGCGCCCAAATTCTTAGGAAAAAAATATAAATGGGAATAGAGAAAATGAATTTCTAATGACATACGGCAACCAAGCGATTTGTAGGAGTTTAAAAGTTCATTAACTAGTTTTTCGTAGAAAGCATCTATATTGTCCCCTCACTACACTTACAAATGAGTGCCAAGCTGTGAGTTCTTGCGCGGTAAGCTTTTCTATAATATTAACATCGTCCAGCAATTTTCTAATTTGTGCCCCAATAAAAATCCTTCTTTTAATTTGGCTCCACTTAACTTGGGAAAGACTTGCCTTAGGTATTTAAATCCTTCACACTCTTTATTCATAGCCTTCATAGTTTTTCACCAGTCCAAGTTTAACGTGAACAAGAGGCAAAAAAAATTTTTTTTTGGGCTACAAGAGGCACATACTTTACATTTTAGGTTCCCGGTTGAAATTTACTCCTTTTCAGCCAAATTTTAGTTAAGTAATGTTCATTCACCGCACGACCGTTCCAAACAAAGAAATCAGCAATATTTTGTAAATCCTCCCTGAAGTTTTACTAAAATTGCTATAACTTTTAAATCGCGACATAACTGACATTTGTACCGGTTGTAGTTTATTGCGCCTAAAAAGATGCGCATATCTTCATAGGTTTCTTTCATTGCCACTGAATGGGCAAGTGGTATAGATGATTGCAAAATTTTCATTGTATTATAAAACAGGTTTTAAACTATATTTCGATGAGTCTATGAACAAGCGCCACTCACAGGGAAAATACTCCATATTGAGTTCCTGCATTAAACCATCGATATTAGTACACGCACATAACGAATTTTCCATATTGTAAAATGCAGATAACGTAGCATTTCTTTTTCTAAAAGTCGTAATTTTTGTTTCTTTGGTTAGTAAGTTCGGAAACGTATAGACCGAAACCAAGAAGTTTTGATTGTTCCTTCGACAACCCCAAATCACGTGCTAAATTATTGAACTCACTTTGAACAGTCAACTGTAGCTCGCCGGAAATGGGATCTGCAGTAAAACTGGTGTTGGTACACTTTTCTTTGGAGCTGTCTGATGATGCGTTACTATCTCCATTACCTCCCAAAACCATGTCTTGGCAATCCAAAGGCGCAGTTGATACTGGTATGTCTACATTGTGAGGAAGAGGTCTCATGGCAGAAGGCAAATTCGGATATTCGATCTTAAGCTTTTCTTTTTTGGAATAGCCTTCAGTCTTTGTCATGCAAAAATAGTAATCGTTAAAATGATTGATGGGTTCTCGCTATACCATTGGAACTGCAAAAAGCATTTTTTCTCTTTCATTTCATCTACTGCACGAATGACACGCTACAGCTGACACAGTACACATGGGGAGCCCTCTGCTTGTTTTGATCTCCAATTGAAACGCCAGAATACATCAAATCGGCTTTTTTTCACATTTTCAGAAAATGGTATGGATTGTGATTTCACCAGAAATTCTCCACAAATATAACTAAATTTGTCAGGAGAAATGTTGGAACCGCCGCTCGTTTTACTAGACATTTTACTTGTTTAAAAAACTTTCCTCACACAACCACTCACTTTGAATATCAAAGGAAGACTGAATAAGAGAATAAGTTTAATGTTATGGATATACTTTGTTGTCTGTTTTACAATGCACCGATTTTATATGACCTCATAAAATTTACTACCTACCTATATAAAAGGGTTTAATGATCCCATTATATATTTTTTCTATTATTAGCAAGGTATTATCATTGTTAAAATAATAGGCTGAACTGTGTTACAAAAATCATGTCGACCAGCGTAATTTTCTATCACCAGTTATGACCACAAATAATTAATATAATACAAAATTACATGTCGGATTATTTTGACAGATTGATAACAAGTGTCAACCATCTTGATTAAATTTCACATAATTTTCGCATTAAAAAAACCTAGAGCTATCTTCAGCCCGTGACTAAAGCACACGAAGCCAAAGCTTGTCAAGGTGTGTTTAAAAGATCACTTAGCGCCATATGCGATAAATAGCATTTTAAACATGGGAGTAGAAAAATACATTTTTGTACTCACCAGTTGTAAAGTGACATTTGGCGTATGCGTCGAGGGGAGGCGTGAAAGAAACACTGGTTCTTTGGGACATTTAAAAAAAAATCGAGCTTGATGGTAATAAAATTTAGTATATAAAATACTACCTCCCGCCACTATTTTTCCCAAAAGGTTGGGTAAATAGGAGTAATAATTAAAAATTCTGCCAATAAATTTATGGCGCCATCTATTTGATTATTTCTCAAGTAACATTGAAATTGACAGTTAATTGTAATCCACCCAAAAAGCGATGAATTCACTATAAATATAAGAATAAAAACGTCATAAGCAAGAATATAATAACTTAAATTAAGTTTAAATGTGAGTAGTAGGTATGTACGTACAAGAAATACTTAAATTAATTAGGTAATCTATTTTAGGTTAGGTAATGATACTAACCACTTTAATCAATAATATTTTTTTAATTTATGCTCCTACAAAAAATATTGTACAAACCACTTGCATGAAGTCATCTTCCATGCATTCACGCAATTAAAAGCACTTGCTTTCTTTCGGTCGCTCGTGCTTTCAAAGTGCGCTCATGCAAGAAAATAGCCTTCCCGCACTTGGTTCGTAAATAACTATTATACATTGAAAATGACCATTCCACATTTACCTTTGTGCAGCTCCATATAATTGGAAAAGGAATTGACGAAGATCATATAAAATATACACAGCGTAAGTTTTAAATTACTGTGAGTTGGTCGGTGTAAGTTCTAGATGAGGAATGGTTACAGGTATACTGGAATAATGTCCATAAATATTGGCTAAGTTTACCTGAATAATTTGTTTGATAAATGTTTATTGACTTGAAAAATAGAAACAGCATCATTCGGATTCAGTAGCTGTATTACAGTTTTAACGTCGTCAAAATGTATGTGGTAATAGGATGCTGGTTGCTCCATGTGCCCCAGTGGCACATATGGCAGTTCCTCAGTGTAAGATTTTTACAAAATCATTAGTTGTTGTATGATTATTCTCTTTATGGGTCGCAAACGCAGACTTAGGGCATTCATTGTCAAATTCTTTAATATGTTCTTTAACCCTAATATTAAAACTACGACCAGTCTCTCCTTTACAATCAGAAAATTCAAGCTTATAAACACCAGATTTGTTTAAAGGGTTTGCTTTTGTTTTGCAATTAAAACGAATATTAGCGACTTTTGTGTGAGGTTTGAATGCTACTTTAATATCATTTTTAAAAATAATTTTACCGATTTTATCACTAACATTGCCAAAATAGGTTAAAGAAATATATTGAGGTGATTCTAATTTATTATGGGGGTATACTAAATTTAAGCCAAGTTTAGTTAGTTTTTTATTTAATATGTTTTCTATGATTTTGCGGGGATAGCCATTATTGTATGTAATTTGTTAGATATTATCTATTTCTTGGTTGAAATTTTGTATTGATAACGGTAATGATACCGTTATGATATAGAGTGGAACACTGCTAGTGTGTGGGTTAAGGGATGTCGTGAATTGCTCGGTATGCAAGCATCTAAAAAGGTAGAGTTCCTAAAAATATTAAAGCTAAGCTGGTTATCAGAGTTGGTAATTTTAGGGTCCAAAAAAAAATATGCAATTATATTCTTCCATTTCAACTGTGAATTTAATCTTAGGGTGTACTGAATTAATGTAATGTATAAAAGTTTGTAATTGTTTAGTGGTCCCATTGAAACAAGTAAGCACGTCGTCTACATATCGATACCAGAAAAGAATGTTTTTGCCTAAATGGGAATTTAAAATGATATTCACAGTATTAGACGTAAAAATTTCTGCTAAAAGATGACTAATGGGTGAGCCCATAGCTAACCCTTCTGTTGACTTATAAATTTTCGAATAAAATTCAAAATAATTTTGGTGTAGTACTATCTCCATTATATCTACGACTTCTTGTTTAATAATGACATTGACTTTATTATCTACTAGGATGTTTCCCATTAGTGTTAAACATTCTATAGGTGGTATATTCGCAAACATGCTAGTGACTTCTACTGATATTAGTTTTGCATTGTTCGGAATTGTAGTGGTTTTTAATGTATTGGCTAGTTCAACTGAGTTTTTAACAGAGAGTGTACCCATAAATTTTGTATGATGACTTAATATAGAATTAAGTTTAATGGCAAGTAATCTACTAGGGCAACCTATGTAGGAGACCACTGGTCTCACCGTGATAGTATCTTTATGTAATTTCAGTAGACCATACAAGCGAGGGGGTTTTGTAATCTTTGTAATTAGTTTGTTTTTTCCCCAATCAGTAAAAAGCCCATTACAATCCTTAAGTTTGTTTTTATTACTAAAAGATTGTAAAGGTACTACCCTAAACTGAATAAAATGCCCAAAAGTTGGAAGCCATAATGTAAAGGCACCACTCAAAATGAAATTAATAAATTTAATGTAACGTTAAATTCGAAAATAAAATGTAAATAAATTTGCCTGCTAAGCTCAGATCGGATTCTCGAGGGCGATTCAGATTACTAGAGATGATTAACTAAAAGGTTCCTAAATCATTTATTAGATCTTAATATAAAAAACATAACGTTTTAAAATTTAAACAATAATTATATTCAAAATCAAGGAATTTATGTGTTTTACAGACACAGAAAAATCTGATGCAATATACTACTTTTATACAACAAAGAAACAAAATAACAGATTGGTTAAATACCTTTATAACGGAAACTTTGAGTACTATTTTCATGTAACATTCGTTATATTAAAATGACAACTCAGCTAGAAATACCAACGTATGCCACATGATTCATGTATATTTATATACATACAACACATATCTAAGACATATCGAATTACATTACACTTTATATTACGGAGACGATGTTTATTTAACGATTATATTTACTTATTTCGTCTCAATTTGAAAATTGATTTATAACTTGTTATGCCTTATTTTTACGTTTAGCCAATGTTTCGCATTACTTATGCTTTTCGCATTGCTTGATACGTTAAATCGCAACTTTACGATCGTGCCTGGTATATTTGGTGAACTAGTTTGACATGCCTTATATCTATTGTGTGAACTCATTTCTGTTTCTTAAGCTAAATTTATTGAAATCTAATTTTGGGACATTCACACGATGAAGTTAATTACTTGTGTAGGTTTATTTAAATCTACGTTTATAATCACTATTTTCCGAGGCCATTAATATATGCCTGGTCTGACGTACCTGCATTGTATCCGTGGTTCTAATTTACGGATGTAAACATTGTTATTTTCATCGACAATTCATGTTTTCGGGCCCCACGTTGGGCGCCAATTTGGTACACCCTGAACAACGTCGTAACTAATTTTACTGACTTAGGTGAGTCACAGTATAAGGAGATCTCTATAGTGTGGTAGAAGGAGTTGAAAATCGCAGGGCCGAGCTAGCTCAAATCGCAGATGGCGTGACGGTTCAGATAACTAAACTAAAGATATGGGCGTCGGTCGGCGGCAACGCTAGCGACGTTGTCTCTGGGCACCAGGACACTGCGCTACCTTAACGGTAACCTACCTGCGTTTTCTAAGATCTGCCACTGGCTGTGTCCCTCCAGCGGGTTACACTACTGGATCACCCTGTATAGGATCCGATAAACAAACCTCCTTCATGCGCTAATTAAGACGAAAGGTAGGGGTTTACATAACCAATAATAAATAATAAAAGATAAGGTGAACAGTAAACTATGTATTTAAACCGTCTTGATATAAAAAAAAAGAAAGATGGTAACATTAAAAAAAAACAGTGAAGGTAAATACTAGACCTTTTTTTAAACGCACTATAAATGAATAAGTTCTGAGCAAATTTTATGTTAATTTTCAGAGTTTTTATCTCTGCTTTTTCTTTCCCTCTAAATCACTAGGAACTAGTAGTACCGTATCAATAGGAACTTGTGTTACCGTGCTAAAACCTCAGTATTAACGCCGACATTGCGGTTGTACATTTCCATTGAGGATCACAGCGTTATAGTCGATCTACCTGTTGTACTTGACAACTCAAAGGCTCCTGCGAGGAATTTTCTCCTGCCGGCCAGAATTACGCCGCGGAACCATATCCAGCTAGGGAGTTCTCCTTTCGCACAGCTAGCCAGATAAGTACAGCACCAAACATTGTCTACTACATGTGTCTCGACTGATTTGTCTAAATCTTGTGCCAGTTAGGCTGGACAGTACACAAGTTTTTTTTAAATTAACTAGTGACTTGCTCAATTTTAATAAACCACTATTTCATGTGCTAAGTTTCAAACCGTAGTTTAACTTTTGTTATTTTGTAAATTTGATTGTGCTGTATACTGGGTGATTCCAGCAGCAGAACATTTCTTTTAGTACTCACTGTTTACGTACACCGGTACAAACGAAGTACTCTTCAAATTTAACTTGCTTGTTTCAATTCCTTACTGTAAAATCTTTGAATTGCCTTAATCTGTTGAATTAGATTTTCAAATGTTTAAACGTGCTATTTAATTAACAATTATTTACTTTAAAATTCTTTCAGTAATTTCTTTAAAACTTTAGTAGACTAAATTTTACCTAAATCTAAATTTGCTTAGTTAAATCATATGTAAACGTAAGCCTTTGCAGATTACACAACTATCTGAGACGAAATTTTGCTATTATATTCTAACAATTGAGTTACCGTAAATTTTAAGTTGTATCGCCTTTAGTAGGCTACTTTTTTATATTTTGTAATATATTGTAAGGCCGAGGAAACGTTTCTGCTACCGTCCTACCTCTTATGAATACTGCGGAGGTTATGTTAATATGTTTTAATATTTCAATCTTGCTGAGGTTATGACCTCTTATTAGTCACTTATTTTATTATTATTTTTGCTAATAGTCATATTATCTTGTTGTTTTGATTAACTTAATAATCCACCATTTATATTCATTTATAGTGCGTTTAAAAAAAGGTCTAATATTTACCTTCACTGTTTTTTTTAATGTTACCATCTTTCTTTTTTTTTATATCAAGACGGTTTAAATACATAGTTTACTGTTCACCTTATCTTTTATTATTTATTATTGGTTATGTAAACCCCTACCTTTCGTCTTAATTAGCGCATGAAGGAGGTTTGTTTATCGGATCCTATACAGAGTGATCCAGTAGTGTAACCCGCTGGAGGGACACAGCCAGTGGCAGATCTTAGAAAACGCAGGTAGGTTACCGTTAAGGTAGCGCAGTGTCCTTGTGCCCAGAGACAACGTCGCTAGCGTCGCCGCCGACCGACGCCCATATCTTTAGTTTAGTTATCTGAACCGTCACGCCATATGCGATTTGAGCTAGCTCGGCCCTGCGATCTTCAACTCCTTCTACCACACTATAGAGATCTCCTTATACTGTGACTCACCTAAGTCAGTAAAATTAGTTACGACGTTGTTTCGGGTGTAACAAACTTTTAATTCTTTATTATCAAAATACATCCACATACAATAATTGTTATCATTTAAATAATACCTTATATTAACGCTTTTTCTGTCTTCTCTCTTCTACGCTGCGTTCCAGCGGATCTTCTCTGTTTACGAAAAAGACGTGAAGGATTGGCCTACTCTGCCAATTTTAGCACAATATCTTTATCACAAAGATATAACACTTTGCACATTTAATATATATACAATTCCTTTAAATTATAATTAACAACAACACTTATGGCTGTTGGCGACCCACAACAGGAGTATTTATTTAAATTATAATTAACAACAACGCTTATGGCTGTTGGCTGACTCACTACAAGAGTCTGTGTCTACTTGGAGTTTGCCTCTCGACATAAAGTCTAACTTTCGACTCATACTTCTCAACACATATTCTTGCTTTTTATAAGTGGACGCCTGTAATTCCCCGCTCTCTAAATAGTCCGGGCCTTCCTGACGGTTTTTCACACACAAATAATTGAGTCACCGTGTGCACGCAATACCAATCTTAAATAAACTCAGAAGTTTAGGCCCCACTAGACTTATACATAAATACATAATAAAATTTAGGACTATATATGAATTAACATTACAATAATATATTCATTTATTTTAAATACGTTTTAAAAATATTAATAAAAGTATGATTAATTAAATTATTCAATATAGTAAAATTATAATATTAATATGTAGAAATGGGCTGTACCATTACAAGATTTTCGTTCTTTATAAAATCTAAAATTTTACTATTATAATCTAGTTTTTAGATACAATGACGGTGGTATTACCTTTATCTGCTTTTGTTACAATTAAATCGTTATCTCTTGTCTTTTTTATAATACTATTAACTGTATGCGCATCAGTAATTTCACTAGTTTTTAGGAATAATTCATCTAATTTAACCAAACCCTTTTTTATAATAAGCGTGATTCCCGTGATGGAAATTATATCTGGGGCACGTTGTATAGTTGACCAACTATCTGATTTATCTGTTCGAATTTCATAAAGAAAACATTGTTTATTAAAATAAAATACGTATATTTTACATTAAAAATAAAACATTCTCATCATTATATAAATTAGATGCATCTATATATTTAACGACACACTACTTCCAATTAGTCATATAGTGCGTGTCACCATTAAATGAAATATCTTCTATATTAACTTAATTGAAGTTTCAAAAAAAAGATTATTTCCTTTTTCAAATTGTGGACGCTATATTTTGCGACACGAATCATCACTGAGATGTAATTTGCGTAAGAACATATGACTTAATTTCGAAATTTAATTAGTCAATTAAGCAAATTAAAATGTAAGTAGGGCGTATGCATGATTTACAACAGCAACGACAGACGTCGTTCTATGCTAAATTAATCAAATTTTCAGATTTTACGGTAGAGATAAAATGTCCTTTAGTAATTAAAATTACTGATATCACACACTTGCATGACATCTACCCTAATCGTGAGTAACCGTGGTCCTCTGAAAATTTTAAGCAGCTTACAATGCTTATAAAAACCATTACAATTAAGTAAATGGACATAAATTAGAATAATTCTTAGAAATTCTTCAAACGTGATATTTATGTTATGTGTTGTAGGGGTTAAGGAAACACACCCAAGAACTCTTAAATAGCCTTTATTTTAAAAGAGTCAATTCGTCTAGTACTGTACCACATTAACTAATTTCGTAATCCCGTCCATATGTATTCAAAACTTTCTTAAAGGTGGCTGTTTTGTTATCCATTGTTTCACTGGAATTCATACCTGGAAATATTCTTTGTTGCCGTACTCTTATTATATATCGATTATTTTTTGTGAATTTTCGGCAGAATAAATAAAATTCATTTAATGTTTTTCTATATTTATCTTAACGTTTCGACCCTTGTTAGGGTCTTCATCAGAAAATTGGCGTCAGTAATAATGTTTTAAAATAAAATATGTGTGATGGATTTCATCAAAATGTTATAATTGTTATAAATGTTTATGTATTATTTTTTTAAAGCTTCTATCCTTAAATTAACCATATTTTAAAATACGAACATAAAAAATAACATAATGCTTATATTCCTTTGAAAAATGTTTTGAACTGAATTACATAGTAAATACAGAACTATACCTTTGCTTAAGTACGCACAGAATTACATTTTTACGAAGACATGTATGGTTTTTGTATGCATAACTTATCATTTGCAACAATAAAATAAATATAGATATAAAAAACTGGAATAATTTTAATTTCAAAACTTAAAATCTAAAGTAGAAAACAACAGATTGTGCAAAACTTATATCTTGTACCCAGATTAACAAACTTAAGACATATTAACAAAAATGTACTCTGCTTCATTAGAAGATAAATTGTAAGTACATGTTACTTTAACAAAAATAGAGATATGATGAAAATGTGACAACTTACTACCGACATTTTAAAAATATGAATATACGAGGGCCAGTCAATATCTAATGCCTCCTATTTTTTTCTACCTAAATAAAGTTAGTTAAGTGAAAAATTGGAATTTGGCGCTATTCCTCAAACCTTCTTCTATAATTCACTGCAATAATAACTTTCTGCGTCAACAAGTGGTAGCACTGCAGTTGCTTGCAAAATGACTGGCATCGATCTTCGTATTAGACAGCGTTTTGTAATTGAATTTTTGAATGCAGAAGGTGAAACGCCCATTCGCATTCATGACACACTAAAAATGTGTACGGTGATGCAATAGTGGATATGTGAGCACTGTTGGATGATGGGAACGCCACTGTAACGAAACTGAAGGACAAACACATGTTAAGAGATAAGGCGCTTTCTCATTTTAAAAATACTAGATCTGTCGATGACTGGAATAAATATAAAGAACTTCGTAATTTTACTCTAAATATGGTTAGACTTGAAAAAAAGAAATATTTGGATACTGCTTACAATTCTTCTAATCCTAAAAGATTATGGACCACGCTTCGGTCTCTTAATGTAAAGTCCTCCTCTGAGACTCTACTGCCCAACCATTTGGCTGATGTTCACAAAATTAACGATTTCTTTGCGCCTTTTGTTCAATGTGTTAATGATAATTCCAATGATTTGATTGCTTACTATAATTCCACCCATCATGGTTCTGGAGTCTCTTTTGGGTTTGCATTGGCATCAGTTGAGGAAATCCATACAATTCTTAATGGTATTAAGACTAATGCATATGGGTGTGATGATATTTCGGCAACCATGCTCAAATACTGCAGTCCTTTCATTGATCCTTACATTACTCACATTATAAATTGTTGTATTGAGCGGTCCTATTTTCCTGCAATGTGGAAATCGGCCTTGGGTATGCCCTTGCCTAAAAAAAAAAATCCTACGACCTTCTCTGACATTAGAATAATAAGTATATTGCCAGTTCTTTCTAAAATATTGGAGAGGGTTCTTTATAATCAGATATTCAATTTCTTTACTGCCAATAATTTTCTTTCCCATTATCAGGCTGGTTTCCGGAAGGGCTTTAGTACGGCCACGGCGTTGGCTTATGTGTTGAATGGAATAATGACGTCTATTGATAACGCATTGAGTTCTGTGCTTATTCTTTTGGACTACTCGAGGGCATTTGACACGATTTGTCATCCGCTGCTTATTTCTAAGCTCAAATATTATGGATTTTGTGATGATGCGCTTGTTCTACTTCGATCTTACTTGTCTGGAAGAACGCAGCGAGTCATGTATCGTGGCGATGTTTCAAATACTTCCGCTATTTTATCCGGTGTTCCTCAGGGTTCAATCCTGGGCCCGCTGCTTTTTATTATTTACACTAATGACATTTTATCATCTGTGGATCACTGTAACGTCCAAGCCTATGCAGATGACACACAGCTATTTCATTCATTTCCTCTTCATGAATACCAAATGGAGGCTGATAATATTAATGCAGACTTGTCTAAGGTGAACAAATTATCTCTTGAACATAATTTAATACTTAATTCGCAGAAGACTAATGTGTTAATTTTTGGCTCTAAATGTCATGTTGAATTTTTAAAATCCAATTTGCGGTTACGTATCTCGAGTAATCTCTTACCTTTTTCCGATGTTGCGAAAGATCTTGGGTTATTAGTTGATACTCGACTTCGTTTCAGTGAACATGTTTCTTATTTGTTGGGGAAGTCCTATGGAGTTTTGAGAGTTTTATATGCGAATAGACATATTTTAAATTCTTCTTTGAAGCGACGACTATGTGAATCCCTAGTGTTATCTCAGCTTAGCTATTGTGATTTCATTTATGGTCCATGTTTGGTTGCGTGGGATGGGTTGCGAATTCAAAAGCTTCAGAACTCTTGTTGCAGACTTATTTGTAATCTTAGGAAGTACGATCACATTTCAACCAGTATGAAATCTGTTGGGTGGTTAAATATGGAAAACCGACGTAAACTTCATCTGGCAAACTTAGTCCATGCGCTGCTTCAATCGACGTCTCCGCCCGTCCCTCTCAGTGGCTTCTTGATTCCACGGCATTTCATCCATGTTCTCAATACGCGTTTCAAACATTCGCTCACTGTTCCGCGTCATCATACATCTCTTTTTGAGCGATCGTTCAGTTATTCCGCCGTTACGCTTTATAATAGTATACCGGATGACATTAAAAGCCTCTCTAGTTGCGCGGGGTTCAGTCGTGCCCTTAGATCTTACCTTTTTTCTTTGCAGTAGCACAGTTTCACATGCTCTGATGTCCGAGTTGTTTTTTTTCTGTGTTTTTTGTTTTGTTTTTTGTGTTTGTGCCGTCTATTACTTTGATTATTATTTTATGTTTATTTTGTATTAGTTGATGGACTCTGGTTGAGTATGAGTAGCTTTAGCTAGACTTCGCCAGTTTTCATCAATGGTTTACTTTCTCAAATAAAGGCAAATTATTATTATTATTATTATTATTATTATTAAACACGATTATTCAACAATTGGGGTATCAAAGGTGTGTACAAGAATTTTGACCGACCAGAATAAAGAAACAAGAAAAACAATAGCCCCACAACACTTGCATCGCTTCCGTTTAGAAGGAGACGAGTTTCTGGAAAAAATGGTGTCTGCAGGGATACTAAATAATTCCGTTTTTTAATCTACTCTGCTATATATTCTTTTACATTTTATGATAGCCCTTGAAGAGCTGATTAAAGTGACATCAATTTGTATTTGACGATTTTCAACTCCACCTGAGTTAAAAATTGTGCAACATATGAAAAGTTACTATGAAATAAGGATTAATGATGAAATACCTCTTATGGGCTCAATTAGTAGAGATACCTTTCCAAAACGTGAAAGTAATGTTTATTTTGACATATCTACGCATGTTTTTTTAGAATTACACGCCATTCGCCAAAAGTTCAAAATTCTAAAAAAAAATATTATTATTCAATGGCAGGTATATTTACATGCCATTGAAAAGTACTTAAAATTTACTATTTAAAAATACCAACTTTTTTAGCATCTGTGAGCAATATTGCAAAAGTTATAGAGCGTTATATTTGAATGAACCGGATTACAACTTAAAAATATGAGTTGCCTTGACCAACATTACATATAGCTTAACTAAAATTAATCGAAAAGAGTTACTTCTAATAGTTCCCTTTTACAAATAAGTAATTTTTACAACAATTTTAAAACTCATGAAAAATTTTGGAAATTCGTGAATTAGCAATAGTATAAAAAATATCGCAGTCGTTGTGCGTCAAAAATTGTTTAAACGTCAAACTTAGATCTATAACTTCAGTAGTATATAATTAGGTACATGAATTTACGTTAAGTGCAAAATGAAATATTTAAAATTTGAATTAATAAATATTATGGTTATGTTTTGGGGAAAAATTGTTTGCTGGCACAACGAATATACAGATAAAAATATGCAAATATGCGACTGCCATGTTTTGTTTATGCATTCAAGAAAATTTTAAATACCATCCCTATCACATAAGTTTACATCAAGATTTTCAGGGGAATGATTTTATAAATAGAGTTGACTTCTCTAATACGATGCTGCACTAAATAAATCAAATTCAAATTCAAATTTATTAATTATTGTAAATAAAATATTTACAACAAAAACGTCAAAAACATCTAAACTATCTAAAAAGAGACAGATTAATAATATGTGAGAGCGGCTCAGAAATAAAAGAAGAAATTCTTTTTAATAGTGAACTAGAAATAAAATTAATCACACTGTACATATAAAACCATCTATTTGGTTTTCACAACAAATTTCTAGGGTAGATGATCTCTTATATTAACAATAGGAAACAGGAAGCTATTGATCGAAGACCAACATTCTTTAAACTTTCTGTCAAAAATCAAAACCTTGGTCTTGTATCTCGGATTTTGTTTTGTGATGAAGCTACTTAAGAGTATTGGTCTAGTAATAGACACGATATGCATTACTACGCCACTGAGAATCCGCACTGGTTGAGAACCGTTGATCTTCAACAAAAATGGTCATTAAATGTATAGGACTGCATTCTTAACCATCAGTTTATCGGACTTTTTTTTCGATAGTACAGTAATAAGAGAGAAGTATCTACAATTTCTTGAGAACGATCTGCCTGGAGATGAAAAAGCGTTCGAAACTTTTTAAATAATACATTCAGGGTAAATTGGATTGGGCCGTGGTGCTTCGTTATCGTGGCTACCTAGATCGCCAGATTTAACTCCAATGGATTATTTCTTCTGGGGTTATGTTGAGGAGTGACTATATAGAATTGTTCCCACAACAAGAGAAGACATGCAAGAAAGAATTTGAGAAGTATTTTCTTCTATTAATCACGAACAAATGGCAACTGTCTATATGTTATATGAAACACAACTTCAGAAGTGTTTAGAAGTAGAAGGGCAGAATTTATTATAATTTTTGTTTACGTAAAGGTATCTGTTTCCATATTTTATATATTTTAAATACTAAATAATATGAACATACTATAAAACCAAACATACGCATTTTCTAATTTGTTAGTTGATAATTTATAATAGCTGTGATGCTTGAAAATAGTAGCTTACGCCACCATGTTCTTCAAGGGGGCTAGTTTTCAATTAACTGAATTTAAATACCCTTATTGACGGTTTGCTTTTCCACCGAAGTTAAAAATCTATGTTCGATGTTTAAACAATTTTTGACGTACTGCTACTGCGATATTTTGTATACTATTGCTAATTCATGAATTTACAAACATTTATGATTGTTAAAATTGTTGTAAAAATTACTTATTTCTAAAAGGAAACTATTAGAAGTAACTCTTTTTGATTAATTTTAGTTATATGTATTTAGATATCTTTAAATAGTAAATTTTAAGTACTTTTCAATGGCATTTAATTTTTTTAGACTTCTTAACTTTTGCGGATGGTATGTAATTCTAAAAAGCATTCGTAGATATGTCGAAATAAACATTAATTTCACATACTGAAAAGATATCTTTACTAATTGAGCCCATAATAGCTATTTCATTATTAATCGTTATTCATAGCAACTTTTTAAGTGTTGTGCAATTTTGAACGAAAAATCGCCATATCTCAGAAACAGTTGAAAATCGGAAAACTGTCAGTTTAATCAGGTCTTCAAGGGCTATCATAAAATGTAAAAGAATGTATAGCATGCCATTTAAAAGCTGAGTCAAATAAAACACCGAGGTCTTTAAATTGTATTTTACTAGTTAGGTTGATGTGGTTTGCATTGTACGAAAAGAGCACAAACGCGCATTTACCAGTGTTTAAATAGTATATTATGCAATGAGCATTTAATGATAGCTATTAAGACACGAGTAAGAGAATTACAATACGAGGCGAAGCCGAGTA
Source organism: Amphimallon solstitiale (assembly GCA_963170755.1). Classification (NCBI taxonomy): domain Eukaryota; kingdom Metazoa; phylum Arthropoda; class Insecta; order Coleoptera; family Scarabaeidae; genus Amphimallon; species Amphimallon solstitiale. Next base: position 49,510,502 of record OY720684.1, on the reverse strand, counting down.
TTGTAATGAATACGAGTGTCTTAATAGCCATTAAATGCGAGTTGCATACACTATTTTTTCTACGACCCCATAATAAAACATATTTTTTGAACAATCCATTTCATAAATTGAGGTTAAAATTTTCCGTACGTTTTTGTGAATTTGGCTGGTAATAAATTGTTCGTGGCTACTAAGGCTTGTTCCATAATTTCTGGTGGAATCAATTATTACATTTCACTGCCATTTTCCCTCATTTTTACCGTTTATATTTTCAAAAAAGCACAAATTTTAAGTACTTACTTGTAAATTGCAGAGAACTGTCACATTTATTTAATTTGTATATCTGTCAGATATGCAGTCGCCATATTGAATATTGTTTGAATATTGAAATGTCGCATTCCTATTGGATGTAAACTTGTATCGTAATGAAAAATCTGTATTCCTATTGGATATAAACTTGTAACATAACGAAAATCTGTATCGTAATGAACATCATTATAGTACAGGTTCGGCATATCTAATAATACAATTAAAGTATGGGAGTAGAAAAAGTATTTTATTATCAACAGACCACTGATTGACTATCTGCAAGTTATTCTGAAGTATACGAGTATCATTCAAACTACTAATTCGCAGGAATATTTTAAGATCATCAGCAAATGCCAAAACATCAAAGGTTAGCGAATTCAGTAGATCACTTAAAAATATATTAAAGAGCAACGGGCCTAGGTTGAATCCCTGTGGCACACCAGATGTTGGGATGAAATGTCCAGACTGATATCCATTGTAGAATTCGTAAGTAGATCGATTTGTTAAATATGACGAGACCAGTTTATGTAGACAAATAAAGAAACCGAAACTATATAGATGCTCGATATTGCGATGATGCAGTACATGTATCTTTCTAATAATTTATTGAGAAAAGTGATATAAAGAGTATAAAACAAATTGGTATGTGTCGGTCGGCAGACTTAATTCTCAGAGTTGGATAAAATATTTTCTGTTACACACGTACAATAAATCGTATTTTAACATTAATTATTTTCGAGTTTACTAATATTTCCTGCTAAAACCCTAGCTAAGTTACTATGTTTGTGTACAGATGTATTAGTTCACGTATTCGTCTTTAAATTTCATCGTTTTAGCAAAGTATTCACCTTGAACTAAATAATATAATAAAACCTTAATTCCGTTTTATAATAAACAATTTCGAAACACGTGAGTTCGAGTAGGACGAACTCTAAGTTCGGTTTATATTTAGCCTACGGATGTTTCTTTATCAACCTACGTATGTATATACATAAGGAATAAATAGGAACTAGGAATACCCCCATCCAACGCATTAGAAAAGGAAGGGTGGTGCTGAATGAGAACACGAAAAAGGGAATCGATTCATGAATTGGAACGAGACTCCCCAGCATGCTATAGCCTAACAGGCGCCTCGGTTGTAATATCTATCGACGCGACGCGACGTTTCAATTAAAGAATCGTATTCTTGGAATTGATTTGATAATAATTATAATTTGGCCTACATATATTTTACGTGTGCTAAATAGAGGCAATTATATTAATTTATGTCGATGTGATTAAATGCTATTCGAAAAAAAGTTATTTACATTAGCTTAAAATGGATTTTTATAATGTTTGTATGCAATTTTTATAATTAATTAGGGGAAGGTGGGGCTCATTGATGCAATTTTTTTTGAAGGCGATTAGAACTTTTTTTTTTGTAATATACTAAATTTTTACCATGCATTCAATAGATTGGTTATTATTCTATACTATTTTGTCATACTACAGCTGTAATATTAACCTACTGTTTAATTAAAAAAATTGTTAACAACACTTCAATTGTATCAATGTACCCCACCAGAGGGGCAGAATGATATGGTAGGTGGGGCAGATAAATACATCATGGGGTAGATTGATATAATACAAAACAAAGGGTAAATCGTTTATAAAATGTTATTATGTTTTATTAAACTTTATTAAAAAACAAAAGTCGAATTAACAAACATTGTAGAAAGTTAAATTAACTACAAAATTAAACATTGAAGCAGTTCTGTTCGTTCCTTTGGTAATACAAGGTTGAGGTAACTTCATAATTACATCTGAGATGTCAACAGACGCAAGATCCTCTACAACTGGAAAAACAAAAGTCCATGAGGTTGGTTTCTTTCTCAAGAATGTCACTTTATATTCTGACTGACTATAATGTTCTATAACTTGAACTTTTCCCCCCACTTTTTCTTGTTTTGCTATGTTTTGGGTAAGGTCTAATAGTTTCAGGAGTTATAAGATTTTTTGATGTGGAGGTAGTCGGCTCTGGTGTTCTTCGTGGTGACGGTATGTTTGTCATCTTGATATCTACATTTGAAGGATCAGTTTCTAGAATTTCTCGGCTTTCTTGTTCCTCATTACTAGTCCCTTGATCTTCATTTTGATTGTTTTATGTTTGATCAAGGGTAAAAAGTCCGAGTCTCCACAAGCCAATTTATTGAACGCCCTAATCCCAGGTCTACTAAATCCACTTGTAATATTGTTAGCAGTATAAGCTTCAAAGTAGGCTATTTTCGCAAGTTTTGGAATGTCATAGATTCATGAAGTTTTACCAGGATTGTTTACATGCCAATCATTGAAGGCGATTTGTAGCTTTCCCTTAAAGGGACCGTAGACCCCAACATCAAGAGACTGCAACTTATGAGAGGTGTGCGGCGGAAATGATAAATAAACAATTCCATTATCACGTGCCTAATTTATTGCTACTATAGTGATATGGGTCTCATGATTATCACATAAGAGCAAAATAGAATATGATTTAGAACAACTGGAATGTTTTTGTAAGTGTTTCAAAACTTCCAAAAAAAGATCTGAATTAATCCATCCACTTCTGTTAGCTAGACCTAAGCTTCCCTCTCGAGCTCCATGAATAAAGTGGTCTTTGTAATGAACTCTAGGAAACACAAGAATTGGAGGTACAGAATATCCAGTTGCTGAAATTATTCCCCCAAATGTCACCAACATGTTTTTGTTTTTTATCTGCTAATACTTTCGGTGTGTTGAAACCAGTTGTTATTCCAGTCTCGTCAAAATTGAAAATTCTGTCTGGTGTGAATTTATATCGTTCCAGTACCTGTTCATAATTCTTATAAAAGTTGACTTACGGCTGTTCTATTAAAACCAAAAGATCGGGCCGCACTTGTATTTTCAGGTTTTCTTAAGCTTAAGTTTTTCTGTCTTCTTCTAAAACTTAGAACCCAATCGATGCCTGCACTTTTTTTTTCATTCCAACTTATAGGAAACTTTATTCCCAATGTTTTCGCATATTGGTATGCTAAGCTTCTTATTTGCGTAAGTGTTAAACCATAATGCATTTTACTGCTTGTTGTTATGTAATCATTTAACATTTTTTCTTCTTCTAAAGAAAAAACCTGTCGAGACGAATACTTTGATGAATAACGTCTATCTGAAATATTATCAAAATTTTTCTTAATTTTTTCTATTCTATGTTGAAGAGATGCCGCCTTCAATTATACTTATCGGCAGATTTTCGTATCGATAAGGTGCCTTCTAGAACTTCGTTGATTGCTGAAGGCATAGCACCTTCATCAATGTTATTTCGTTCCGTTTTTCTTTTATATACTCACACCATATTTAGGTACTGAAATCAAAAACATCCGATGGGGTACATTGATACGAATTAATCTACCCCGCAATGTAATGTATCAATCTTCCCCAACCTGATTATAGGTTAAAAAAATTATTTACGATATATACTTTATTGAAAAAAACATATGTAATACATATCATAGTAAAGCTAAGCTTACAAATGATGCATATATATATGCTTGTATACGGTCCTACATCTTCGTCGCGGGTTGTTTCCTGGTCGGTACATCTATCCCGGACTAATGGTATTGAGGACTCCTATCCGTTCTTACTCTGGTTACCTTCAGCGGTTGTCTATATCTTTTTATTTAAAAGCATGCTCTTTATTGCTTTTCTAAAGTGAAGATATTTTAAGTTTTTGATTTCTTTAGGTAATTTGTTATAATGTGTTATATCGTCTGGTGTAGGTACTTTTTCATATTTTAATTGCTTACATATTTCCGTTCTTATATTTGATTTTCTTCTAGTTGCGTGCATATGTATATGTGTGTTAGTGATTAACTTGACTTCAGTTTTTATGAGATTATGTTTTATTTTGTATAGCAGTATTATATTTTTTAGTTTTATTGTTTGTTCAAGATTCAGTTCCTTTGTCTTATCGTATACTTCCTCGGTGGATGTTCTTCTATCTAGCTTATAAATTAATTTTAAGATCTTATTTTGCTGTCTTTGTAACTTGTTAATATTTCTGTTAGTTGTATTTGCCCATATATTTATTAAGTAATTCATGCGAGACATAAAAACAGCATTGTAAATTGATTTTCGCAGGTTTTCAGGTATAATGGCCCTTATCTTTTTGATGCCAGCTATTGCTGTTGCATTTTTTTCACTAGGCTGCTTACGTGCAGATCGCATTTTAAATTTCTGTGTATGTTTAATCCTAAGTATTTTATTTGGTCTATTTGCTTGATGGCCTGGGCTTTTATTTTTATGTCAAATGTTGGAGTATTTAATTTGTTCGAGAATGTCATGAATTCTCTTTTATGTTCGTTAATGGTCAGACGGTTGTTGTAGCACCAATCCTCGACTGTACCGAGCTCTTTGTTGACGCGCTCTTGCAGTTCCTGCACACTTTTGCCCCAGTAAACCAAACAGGTGTCGTCGGCGTATGAGTATATTTCTCCATCTATGTTTAATTGACAAATGTCGTTTGTGTACATTATATACAAAATGGGTGGGAGATTTCCCCCTTGTGGTATTCCATATTCTGGCTCAAGGTATTACTGTGAGTGTTATTTACTACTGTTTTCTGTTTTCTTCCCGTGATATAAGAGTCTATTAGGTCTTTCTCTTTACCTTTTATTCCCATCTTTTCAATTTTCTCTGATAGTTTCTCTTTGGAAATTGTATCAAACGCTTTTTTCATGTCTATAAAGATTGCTATAACTGTGTTTCCTCCTTTCAATTTATCTTTTATACTATTTAATAAGTCATTAGTCGCTGATGTAGTCCCAGAGTTCTTTTGAAATGCATACTGTTTTGAGTGTATTATATTGTGTGTTCGAAGGTGTTCAGAAATTTGAATTTGTATACATTTTTTCATTATCTTATTTAATGTTGTAAGTAAAGATATAGGTCGGTAATTCTCTGGTTTTGCTTTGTCACCTTTCTTATATACTGGTATTATGATAGCTTCTTTAAGACATTGGGGGTATTTTCCTTGTGCAAATGTAACATTAACTAATTTAGTTAGTATTGGTACTAATGCTGGTTTGTTTAGTTTCAGTATTTTACATGGTATTTTATCATATCCAGGAGCTGTGTTCTTCATGTCATCTATTATTGCGTTCATCTGTTGTATATTTATATATTTTAATATAAATGTTGGTACTTGTTTATCGTAGGTTGTGGTTACGGGTTTTTTTTGTGGTGCTGTTAATTTGTTCTTCCGCTAGTTGTTTTCCTATGTTAGCAAAGTATTTGTTTATTTCTTCTGCTATTTCCGTGCTTTCGCTTGTTTTGATTCCGTCTTTTTTCAGAATTTGTTCTATGGTATTGGTTTTTTTGTTGCTTGTGTTTAACTGCTTCGAAATTAAGTTCCATGTTTTTGATGGTTCTTTTTTATATTTTTCAAATTGTCTCATGTAGTAATCTTTTTTTGCTTTTTTGACTCTGTAAGCAGTGTACTGCTTTTGTTGATTATATCTCTTCAGTATTTCTTTATTGTTTGGGTATTTGGTGTGTTTTTTGTACAGTTTATTTCTTAATTTTATTTGTTGTATTATATCTGTGCTTATCCACGGGCATTCTTCTCTTCTTTTAATGGTTTCAATTTTTTGGTTTTTTGCTACAATATTTTCCAGTGCATGTGATAATTCGTGAAAATGGTTTATGTTTTCCTCGCTAATTCCTTCGATATCACTTCTGATTTGTTTATAGTTTGTTCTTACGAGATTGAAATATTGGTAATGTGTCACACGTTCTATTTCATATATTGTAGTTTTAACTACAGAGTGGTCTGAGATATCACTGGGTATTACTTTGACTTTAATTTTGGTTTTTATATTCGTTATTACGTGGTCTAATATACTATGGTTATTGTTTGGATTTCTTCTTGTGTAGTTTTGTGGTGATCTCTTGTTCAAAATTTTGTAATTATATTCTTAATAAATTTGTATATATTCCTTAGTCTTACTGTCTCTTTTCACTATATTTATATTAAAGTCTCCCATTATTATGTGTTTCTTTCCCTTTGTCAGGATATTTTTTTTCAGTATTTTTTCTAACGTTCGTAATTGCACATCTGGCGGTTTATATACTAGGGTTAGAACAATCCTTTCGTTGTTTAGCAATATGGTTATTATTTCTATTTTATTCCATGTTTTAATTAATAATGTATCATATTTTATTGATTCTTTAATGTATAATGCAGTACCTCCTCCTATTGTAGTTCTGGAGTTGAATACTGCATTGTAGTTTTGTAGTTTATACAGATGTTCCTCAGCTGGATTAAGCCAGGTTTCGGTTAGAGCGATAATTTCTGGATTGTGATGTAATGTTGGTATAGTTTCTATTTCTGGAAATTTATTTTTGACGCTTCTTATGTTTTGCATGTATACGTACATCTCCATTTTTTTGTTTTCTTTTTTTGTTTTTATTCTTTCCTTGTTTTTCTTCTCAGTTCAACCGCAGTAGATCCGCTTTACTTCTTACTTTGATTTTCTGGCTAGTTTCTGTTTTTCTTGCATATACATTTCCGTCACGTATCCATACAAATGCTATTTTATTTGCTTTTTTTAGCAGTCGGGCATTGTGAAATATAGTATTTTTTATGGTAGTCAATTGTTCGTTAACGTAAATGGGGCTATCTCTCCCTTTTAGTTGGCAGTCATAGACTGTAATCGGTCCAATTGTTTTCCTGGTTTTCAAAATGTCTTTCTTCACTTCTTCGCTTTTTAGTTCAACGATTATGGCACTATTGTCCTGTTGTGCATTTTTTCGATAGCATTTAGTTATCTTGTTGTCTGGGTTGATGCTTAATTTCTTCAAGATTTTATTTACAATTTCCTCTACTTTTTCTTGTTTGTCCTGATTTTCTATACCATTTATTATAATATTATTTTTTATTTTATCCCGCTCCATGTTGTCCACCGCCTGCTCTAGTTCCTCCACTCTTTCCTGTAATTGCTTGTTTTCTTTTTCTCTCTCTTTTAACATGTTTTTTATTTCTATGTTTTCTTTTTGAATTTGATCGAATTGCGTTGACATAAAATCTAATGATTTTTCCATATCTTTTAGCTTTTTAAATATGGCATTATTTGATATTTCCTCTTCACTGTCACTAGATTGTGATTCGTTATTTCGATTTTTATTTTTACCACCCCTTGTTTTTGTCATTTTTCCTTGTATTGGTACGTGTTAGTTTGTAGGATGGATTCAGGAATGTACTTTTCACACCAGCGGGGCCCGTCGCGGTGACTAACACAGAGACATGTGGACCTCGGTAGGGTGAAACAATAGAGAGTTGTGGGTACTATTGCAATTTTTTATTTGTCTTTACTGTTTTTTATTTTTGGTTCACGGTGTATTTTTATTTTATTTATTTACGTTTTTAAATTTCGATCGCAAAAAGTAGCGAAAAACACGTGCAAGAACTCGTCGACTAAATGGTGAGACAAAAAAAATCACTTGGCCATCCCGCGGTAGAAATTTAAGCTAAGTACGAGGACGAAACTTTATGACGGTATTAATGGTTCCTAGTGTAACCTTTTCACATAAAAAAAAATCTTTGGTTGTAACAGTTTCCTGTAATGGCGACTGCATGATTGTTCCCCGTGTATCAATGAGCCCCCCCCCCCTTCCCCTGATATTTATTCAAACTGTCGTCTATCATTTTAATCTTACAGCTCAGAATATACTCGAGCAACTCTGCATAAATAACTAGAGTTAGTTTTATAAAAGCTGTCGAAGTCTAGAATATTAACAAGCTTAATATCGAAGTACAACGCTTATTCTAAAAAATACAGCTTTGGTTACATTAGATGAATTATACGATATTCAACAATTTCCGAATTGCTATGTATTTCAAAACTACAGCAAGAAAAAGAAAAATGTCTATTTCCTAGTAATAACTTTTTTGTTTAAGTAGATATATAATCTTTATTTGCACTTTCTTGAGGTACTTTTTATGCAGAATTTAAATATCGATTTGAATTATTTTTGCACTTTCCATTTTTTAGTTTTAACTCTTAACTTTTCTCATGGAACGTCAAGTCGGCTATGAAAGAATTGGACGTGTTTTTTATCCTCTTTACAATAATATAGCATATGTTCTATCTGTTATTAAAAACAAATGAAATATTAAAAAACATATTTTATTGAACACTCTAAGAATAAGCAAGCTGTGGATAGGTACATGAAAACACAATCGAATTAAATATCACTTAAAAATTATTCTATCCAGAGTATTTTTAATACTGAAATATTCGATATGTTGAATTGTTACATCCTTTCTCATAAAAATAGTGTAGAAGCTGAAAGAATGTACTTGAGGCTGTATACTGAAAGAAGGCAGGCTAGTGCTCATACGTACAGAAATTTGGTAACTAATTGGATAGAATATGGTTCGTTTTCCGAACCTACTAGAAATCCGAAATTAATAATTGAAGATGCAGAATTAAATGTATTACAATCTGTTATTGAAAATCCTTCAACATCTATTAAAGAAATTGAACGTAACACTGGTATTACGAAAACTACATCATAAGGAATTTTAAAGTGTCACAAATACCACCCGTATAAGTAACACCATTCTACAAAGATTTGGAGATTAAGAGAGAACATTACAATTTTGTCAACGGTATTTTCAACAATGTGAGAATAATGATAATTTTCCTGCTACGATTTTATGATCTGTCCAAAGCAGATTTATAAATAATGGTCTCTTCAATAGACATAATGCTCAGTTTTGGGACAAAGAAAATCGTCACTTTGTTAAGAAAACTCGGCTTCAAGTGATCTTTGATATTAACGTGTGGTGTGGCGTTTTAGACGCTAAACTTATTGGGATTGAAAATATTAATGTCTGCGTCCTACAAGATGCTATATCTCCAGACTTAACGCCATTGGATTTTTTTAATTGGGGATACGTAAAAGATCGGGTGTACTTGCAAATATTTGATAATGCCAAAGATTCTCGTGAATCTCTTTTTGCAGCATTTGGTAACATTGAAAGGCAAAAACTACGCAGTTTTAATTTCTTTGACACTACGCAAGGCACAGTTATGTTTAATTTTTTGTCGTTTTCTCATGTATTACGGCCTACTTATCGTTAGAGTGTTTAATAAAATACTTTTATTTTATAATTTTTCTTGTAGTTTAGCACATATTCTACGTGATTGTCAAGAAGACAAAGAACACGTTCAATTCCCTCAAAACCGTCTTAGCGTTCCATACGAAAAATTTAAGTTAACGGTTAAAACTAAAAAAATGAAAAGTACAAAAAAAAACAAAGTCGATATTTATTGCCAGTTTTCTTTCTCTTCTTTCCATATTAGCACAATTAACTCGCATATTCTATCATTTAACTCAATTTCTCCAGTCTGTATTATCTCCCGACTGATATTATCAGGACCTGTCGTTTTGTTATTGTACAAGTTGTCAGTGAATTCATAGTACTTCTCTCTTGTAAGTCTGGAGTCTTGTTCTACTTCATAAGTACTAGGCATATCATTTTTCATAATTCTCCCGTCTTCATACACTTGCATTAAAAACGTCTTAAAGTATTTTCTTTCGTTTTCGTATAACTTTGTGTTGCTTTTATTATCGGTCTCTATTTCCTCCTTCCTTCATTTTTCTAACCCACTCTTCTCCTTTTCGTTTCTTTCTTCCCGCATTTACTTGTAATTTTCATAAGCATCTGTTCTATCTGTTTTTAACCATATCATTCTGGCATCTCTTTTACTTTCTTAGTATTGTTCGACCTCGAGATTTTTGCTGATGTCCACGTTTTGAAGTCCCCTGATACCAAAAAAGTGGTTTTTAATAAATGTCTGTCTGTCTGTCTGTTTGTCTCTCTCTCTCTCTCTCTGTCGGTTTTTAAAAAAAGTCTGTCTGTCTGTCTGTTTGTGTGTGTCTCTCTCTCTGTGTGTGTGACCACGATAGCGGTCAAACCGCTGTAGATATCAATTCCAAATTTTGTATTTACGTGTATAAATTCCCTCTTGAGATCTCATTAGTTTTTCAGTAAAATCGGTACACCGGAAGTTGTAGTTTACTTCAGTGAAAAAATCGAATTTTGCAAATATTTCGTCAACTACTAAGTTTAAACAAATTTATAAAGAATTCATATGTACTTAAAATTAAAATTGAGAGCAATTTTATTTAAAAAGTTTTTCGAAATTCCTACCGGAAGTAGGTCTTTTATTCTTATCAAAAAATTGCGAATATTTCCTAAGTCATGCTTTTTAGACGGGTATAAAAGTATTTACAACTTAATTTTCGACACCTTTTCTATAAAAAAATTTTCAAAATTCGGACCGGAAGTAACACTTCTACTCTTATCGAATAGCGATTTTTTGCAAATATGTTGTAAATTATGCATTCTATATGTATATATTTATCAAGAGTACAAAAATATTTAGAGCTGAATTTGCAATATTTTTGTATACATGAAATTTCAAAATTCGGACAAGAAGTAACACTTTTAGCGAGTAGCACAATATCTTGCAAAGTATGCATTCTATTAGAGGTGTGTTAAGAGAATAGAAGTACCACGCGATCATTTAAATTCTAAATTATAGCAGGCGGGATTTTTTTTAATAGGTTGTCCAGAATGTCAATTATTGTTTAATTGAAATTTGCGGTTACGTTATACTTTGTGACATTTGTGAATCTTATGTGTAATCGATTTAAATTTAATGGAAATGAAAGCATTACAAGATAAATTAGTTTTATTGTGAATTACAAAAGGTGTTCAAAGTGTTCTCCCCCTGTTGCAATGCAACTGTTAACACTCCGTTTCATATTTTCAAAAGCATTTGCCAACATCTGAACGGTTATAGCGTTACATGCATTAGAAATTGCCTCTTGTAGTTCTTCAAGATTTTGTGGGTTATTTTTGTAAACTGTGTTTTTCAGATACGGATAAATGAAATAATCAAGAATCGTTAAGTCCGGACTGCGAGGCGGAAATTCAATGACTCGATTAACATAAAACTCGCCAATTCGAGCCATACTTTCCCATGTTTTGTGAGCTGTTGCATTGTCCTGTTGGAAATACCCATGTAAAAGTTCGTCATTATGAAGATTTTGTAAAAACGGTTCAAGTTAATTATTTCGATATCTCTCAGCATTTATCGTTCCTTCAAAAAACACAGGTCCAAATATACGCCTTCTAGAAACCGCTAGCCAAACACCAATTTTCTGCGGATGGAGAGGCGATTGAATAAACTCATGAGGATTCTCCGAAGGCCAAATACGCATATTTTGTTCGTTTATATAGCCGGATAGGTGAAACCATGCTTCGTCAGAAAAAAATGTTAAATCCAAAGTGTTGTTGTTATTTAAATTATTCAAAAACCACTGACAGTATTCTATTCGTACAGGAAAATCTCGAGGGAATAGCTCTTGAACGACGTTAATCTTATAGGGATAAAGATTTAAATTTTCTTTTAAAATTTTTTGACAAGTTCCATATGAAAGGTTTATTTCTTGGGCTAATCTGCGAAGAGATTTTTTGGGAGACTGTTCCATTCTTTCTGCAAACATCTGCCACAATCTCAGGAGTCCTTTTTTTGGGCGCGCCACTACCAGCTTTCCTACCTACAGTTCCAACATTACGAAATTTCGCCACATGTGTAAATTTCTTGGACTAATTTTTGATAATCCGCAGGAAAATTAGGGAAGGCATTTTGAAAATCATTGATGCAGTGCGGTACTGAATGTGTCCATTCACCATTCTCTTGTCGTTCGGCGTTTTTAAAATAACTTTCAGTAAGAAAAATCTTATGTTCTAAATCAAACATTTTGAAACGTCACTTTGACAATTCAAATTGTAAATTAGTACTTATATACCAACTTAATTTAAATTTCACAAACTGCTCTAATTTAGAATTTAAATGATCGCGCGCTACTTAGAATAGGATTTTGAACAATTTTTGTATAAAAAGATTCTTTAATTGTATAATCTGAAAGTCTCATACGTATAAGAAAGTCGTGTGGTGGCCACACCTCATTATTTATATATTCATTAATTATTGACTGCATTCCATGCTCTTCAACAAACCGATCCTTCCTTTCTTCCGTTAAATTTCGTATAAATAAAAATTCCTCTATGTATTAGAATGCTTTATCCACTAAGAATTTCTTCCGTAAATACAATAAAATTACCTGTTTGAACTACATCTTACCCCCTTAGCAATTTATGTCAGAACTTCACTGCATGTGGTAGTTTGTGGCCATCTCAGTTGTATTCAAGGATAGAACGGAGTGGAGTCAGTATGTATGGCGTTCTGCGATCGCCATAGATAATTGTGTATATCCATAATTAAATTGATGCAGATAGTCGTTTATATCAAAAAGGATATATATCACCTTCGATATAGTCAAATAGCTTTTCCATTTTTATTATTCTCACATGGTTAAAACACAACGTTTCACCCTTGTCGATGGGATGACGTTGTTGTTAATATGAACCGAGATCTTGATTATTTGCACAATATTTCGATCGCGCATTGCCTTACTATTAATCCCTACAAATCGAAGCAGATTTTATTTGACTCTAAGAAAGTTTGTAGCAACATCTCACAGATCCTTAACCTGAAAATTAATGGTGTTTCTTAGCATAGATGAAGTTTTTGTATTGATCCATTTCTTTTATTGTTCCAGAATATCATATTGCAGTGGATAGTATAACGAGGAATCGTATACAGAAGGTACAAAACACCTGCTTGCGATATATTTATTATATTCGAAAATTTGATCCCATCTCTCATAAGCTGACCAGTGTAGCCTGGTTGAATATGGAGAACAGGCGGGAGCTAAGATATTTAGTTATGTATCACAAAATACTTTCTTTGAGGTCGCCGCCATATCTATATAATAAGATACGGTTTAGGACCGACATTCATAATCTCACCACCAGATTTCGAGGTAAAATATCCCCGCCACAGCACAGAACTGCCCTCTACCAAAGGTCATTTACGTTTAACATCTACAGCAAATATAATAGTCTGCCTTATGCGATTACTTCCACTGCCATATCTTTTCGTGGAAAGGTTAAGAGACATTTAAAATCACGGGGGACATAGGTGTGAACCAGTTGTGAAGGGGTTATATTCATGTTGCGTTGGTATTGTGTTCGTGTGGAGTCGTTTTAGACTGCACAGTGGAGCTCTTCTTATTGATATTGTAAGGGATACTATTGTAAGGTATTATAATTGAATTCGTGTTTATGTATTTATCTCTATTTTTATAATTTAGGCACCTGTCTCATAGTATTGTATAGCTCAGATCATAATAATAGTAATAATAATATTTACTCATCTAATGGTCATATATGAGTAATCTTGGGGTAACTATAACATTTGTCATAAAATATCAAATTAATTTATATTAAAGTGTATATAATAAGAACACTGTATCAACAATATGACAAACAGAGATATAAACAAATAAACAAATCATAGTAAACGAGAGAATGTTATATACTTCAGCAGATCGGGTTAAATGCCAAAAAATCTTAGACGCTGTAGTACTCCCCAACCATCAGCTGCCCTTTGCCCTTTCTCTTAAACTCGTCATGTGGTTGGTCTTTAAGTTCTTTCTCCAAGTGTTTATATAGCTTGGGACCCCAATAATCGACACCCGACTGCGACAGTGAAAGTCGCTGATAGGGGGTTCCTTGATGCTTTCTAGTTCGTATGCTATACTCATGGCTGTTTCCATTTGGATAAAATAAGTATTTGTTGGTATGTACATACGTTACAGCAGCAAGAATAAATACTGACTGCAATGTCAGTATTTTCTCTACCTTGAAGTGGCCTCTGCATGACTCATTGTATTGTAGACCTCTCAGAACTCTAATAGCCTTTTTTGCAGTAGAAATATGCTATTTGCGTCAGCCGCCTGTCCCCAGAAAAGAGTTCCATAACTCAGAAGAGAGTGAAAATACGAAAAGTACGCCACCTTTGCAGATTCGTATGTGGCTATATGTCTCAGTCTTCTTATGGTGAATATCGCAGACGTCAGTCAACCCGTTAGGCTATTTATATGTAATCCCCACCTCAGATCGGAGTCCATTACCAGACCCAAAAATTTGGTTTTTTCCTGATCTTCTGTTGTTGTCGTGGAAAATTTTATGTTTGTACTTTGTTCGGGTTCATTTTCAGCTGAATTGCAGCAAACCAGCCCTCTGATTTTTGGATGGCAGATGCAGATTTTGCTTTCAGCTTTTCGAGTTCTTTCGCCCTTACTAACAACGAAGTATCATCCGCATATAAACACAATTCCGTGCCTGGGACACTACAGGGTAGGTCATTCATATATATAATGAATACGATCAGTCCAAGATTTGATCCCTGAGATATATTTGATGTCGGATCGATCAGCAGTCACCCCATTCTATTCCGTTATCTGCGTTCTGTCCATGAAGTTGAATTGTATTAGTTTTAGTGGAGTGCCACGTATACCTTGAAGCTTTTCTAGTAATATGTTAGGGCTAACGTTAAGTTGCAAAACAGCTACTTACTGCTGAACTTCACCTTGAGGTTGATACTTAACATATACATGTATATCGGTTCTCTGTTTCTCTTTACATTATTTCTTGTATTTCTAATTGTTAATGTATCAATAAAGGCATTTATTATTATTATTATTATTATTAATATTTGTGATAATTTAAAATGTTTATAAATTTCAGGAGTAATCAAATATGAACAAGTAATAACAGTAACATTTAGGAAGTAACCGTCTAAACTCAGATCTAGGCACTTGAAACTTTGGAAGTAACAAATTCTTAAGGATGAAAAAGAATATTTTGTTTAATGATTGTTGTGTAAATTTAGCCACAAAACCTAACAGAGTTTTGACTGTATTCACTCCGTCTTTAATACCATTATGACATGTGAAAGCCGAATAATATAATACTAATAAGGAAAACAATGGTTTATTTGTTCATAATTAATCACTATATAGCAACAAAATTTAGAAACTATATTCACTTTTAATAAATCAATTATGATTACGTAATTGCATGTTTAATACACTCTGATATGTATATACATTCATTGTGTTCTTAATAAGCATCACCCGTCTATCTAAACAATAGCATTGATTAGGTTGGAAATTTAATAATTTTCCTGCAAATTGCAGTACGACTCGAAAGTTCATACCCTAATAAAATTATGCTTCCATTGAAATGAATGAAGATTGCGCTCCGTTTATGAAACTTAAGGCCTACTCTTATGACGCTTTAATTACGCTCTCTTCTCGTATAAATTATATACAAAATCATTTGTGTATAATGAATGATAATACTAGAAAGAAAACATATTAGATCTGTTGGAATGAAATATCTTCCTTTTTGTCAAAAAATAGTATATTAAACTAAATGTACATTTCTGTGCAAAACATGCATTATCAGTAACAACTGATTAAACGCTTTATTTATGAGTTCATATACATATATGAAAAGGAACCAAAGCCTTGATCTACAGTAGGACATTCTAACGGTAAAAGGATTAGAAATTATAAGGTTACAAGAGTAAATACAAGTTCTCCTGAAAAATGTACTAACTCATAGAATTAGACTAATTATTTATTAATGTTGGTATACATGATAATAGTATATTATTCAACGACTTTGAGTGGATAATTTTATTACACGAGGATGAAGTTTTCGATCTTCTGAGTATAATAACATAATCACGTAATGAGTTCAATATAATACATTTCACTGGTGCTGGAAGTGTTGAATAATATTATTATGTATGGTCCCTGTACAACGCAACTGTGTATTTCGAGATACTAAGTTTCTTTGAGCTTAAATTAATGGTCACTTATTTCAACTTTTATGGGCAGTAGAAGCGAATGCAAAACAAATATCTATATTTGAATGCCCCATTCGTAATCAGCCCTCTTCAAGACATGTGTTCACGCTTACCGTGGCTAATGTTGATCTGACCAAAATTGCACCCATGATCTCTATACACACTTACCGTGGCAATTGGTGATTTGACCAAAATTGCAATTTTTCTTTGAAAAAAAACGCCAAAAGTATCAAGTTGTGCAAAAGTCTATTAATTGTACATGAAATACTAGTTCTTAATCCGTAAAATGCGAATACGTACGTTCCCTTACAACGCAGTTGTCTACTTCGAGATATTAAGTTTTTTTGAACTTTAAATTAGTGGTCACTTATTTCAAATTTTATGGGTGCTAGAAGCGAATGCATAACAAATATCCATATTTGCAAGCCAAATTAGTTTTCATCACCCTTCAAGATGTCTGTATACACTTTTCCATGGTAGTTAGTGTCTTTACAAAATTGCAATTTTTCACGAGTTAAATTTTAGAAAAAAACCGACAAAAATATCAAGTTGTGCAGAAGTATGATAACTGTAGATTAAATTGTACTTCACAATCCTTGACCAAATTGCAGTTTTTCATGAGAATGCACATACGCATAAGAAAGTCGTGTGATGTCCACACACTAGTTTCTAATACTGCTTTTTTTTTATCTAATTTCACTTTTTTAAAATTAAAGTTATGATCTGTATCTATATGATGTAGAGCTGTTGCTGATTTCTCGACGTTATGTAGCCTTACATGGGCTATACATTTTTTCTGGTCTGACCAATGTATCATATATGGAAAGAATTGCAACCTATTTTGTAAGTACATGACTCTTTCTTTGGGTCTGTGTTAATTATTTTGGTTTTTAGAAACTTTTATAAAGTATTGTTGTTGGAAAATGCTGGGATTAAATTGTATTTTTTAAATAGTTTAATTACACTATTATGCCAACTTCTGTACAGTACTTCTTAGTGCTATTCGACGTGTCTAGTGGTAGCGTGACTTTTGAAACGTTGAACCTTTGCTCTCTAGTTTGTTTTTCATTTTTTAAATTATTTTCTTATTGAACCATTTAATTTTGCGACTTTAAACAGGTGTGTGGCCTAGTTATTTATTAGAATATATTTGTGATAAGGGATCGACAGTAATCTGTTGATTAAGACAAAGTGGGTGAGAAATTATATTTATTAACGATATTGGCTAATTTCTCGACCAAGTATCGTGAACAACTGGGTTTATGAAATTGCAGTAGAGAGAGTTCTTTAGGTGGTCATCCAATAGAATACGCGTATTAGTTGAATTGGATATTCCTGCTCTCTTCCTACAGTAAAGATTTAATAATTTAATACTTTCCAAACAAGATAACATTAAAACTTGTAAAACGAAGTTAAAAAGAAATAATGTCTTGAGTTATTTGTTCACAAATATACTGAAAGCATAATATTATCGTAAATAGACTGTGTTGATTTTTATGAACTTTATGTTAATTGATTCGAGTTGTGTATATTTTTATTGTATATAGCAATGTTAGAAATAATCACTTATTACCATTACTTGCAATAATTTCCATACAGTTCTTTATTTTTATACGATATTGCAATATTGATTAATATTACTAAATCACCATAGTTAAAGTATATATACTGGGGTGTCTCTAAAAGGTGCGGAAAAAACGCTACCACACATTTCTGAGGGCAAAATATGAGGATCTAACCCAACTTACCTCAGTCCAAAAGTGGATGCTTTCGGAGATACAGAGTGTCAAAAGTTCAATTTGGTTTTAGTTTTTTATAAATAATTTCTGTAATAATTGGTATATTGTCATAATATTTGGGTAGAGGGGGTTTCGTGGGGTAAAAAATTTAAATCTGCTCTCATTTTCATTGCAAAATGTAGAGGGCGCCACCTGCGGCATATTGTATCCATTTAAAACGTAATAACTTTTTTGAGACACACTGTATTTAACTTTTAAACAAAAATTCTTATTCTCCAATGTTTTTACCTAGAAAAGGTATACCTGGTAGGAGTTGATTGGAGCAGCCGTTTATGAGTAATCTGGATATAAAAAATTCATTCCGTATATGGAAACATATGCTTCTGTAATTTGGGTGTTATTCTTGTGGCAATTCAATGCAATGGTGCATCCACTTTTGGACTGAGGTAAGTTGGGTTAGATCGCCCTCAGAAATGTGTGGTAGCGTTTTTTCCGCACCTTTTAGAGACAGCCTGTATAATCAGTATCCCTTTTACCATATGGTGTCGGGTACGAGTTGGTTTATTGTTCGTATACAAACTTCCTCCACAATTCCCTATCCTTTGCTATTGCTTTGGCTTGTTTCCAGGTTTTTCCTTTCTCCTTCAGTATTTTTCCAATTACTGAATCCCATGTTTGTCTTGGTCTTCCTCTTTTCCTTTTGGTTTGTATTTTTGCTTCATATACTTGTTTCACCTGTCTGTTGTCCTCCATTCTCTGTATATGTCCCCACCAACTTAATTGCTTCTGTTGAATAAACTCTACCATTGGTTGTATCTTCAGTTCATTTCGTATTTGTGTGTTTCTGACTCTGTCTTTTAGTGTTATTCCTTTCACTCTTCTCAGGTATTTCATTTCTACCGCTTGGATTTTATTTTTCTGCTTTTTTGTTAGTACCTATGATTCCGCTCCATATGTTAATACTGCTCTGTAGATTGTTTTGAATATCTTCATTTTTGTTTCTGTCGCGATTTCTTTCTTACTAATAAATTTTCTGTTCATTGAGTGAAATAATCTGATTGTCTTCTCTATTCTTTGGTTGATTTTTGCTTCATCTCCTCCTGTATTTTCTATTCTTGCCCCTAGGTACTCAAAATATTTGACTTGTTCAACTACAACTTCTTCAATTTTGATTTCCATCTTCTCTTCATTTGTAGTCATCACTTTTGTTTTGCTCTTGTTTATTTTCATCCCATTATCTTTCAGTACTTTATTCCAAATTTCCAGATTTTGTTGTATGTTCTTCTTACTTTCGGCCATTATCACTATATCATCTGCGAAGGCACTTTCTCCTATTATTATTCTCTGTAGTTTGCTATAGCCAATATGTAGTTTTTTAACTCTTACTGAACACTCTTTTATTATATCATCCATGAAGATAATAAAAAGCAATGGACTTAATCCTCCTCCTTGTCTCAGCCCTTCTTGTGTTGTGAATCCTTCAGATTTTCTGTTTTTACTTATTACATAGTTTATGTTATTTTTATACAGTAGTTGTATATTTCTTATTATTTTCCTGCTGACGCCTCTTCTTTTTAAGCTTTCCCATACTTTGTCTCTGGGTACTCTATCAAATGCCTTTTCCATATCTATAAATGCGTAATAGGCTTGTTTATTTTGTTGTAATAACTTTTCGCTTATTTGTTTTAATGTGAATATGTGATCTTGTGTACTTCTTCCTTGTCTGAATCCGCTTTGTACTTCTGAGAGAGTCGGCTCTACTATTGCTCTTAATTTATTATTTATTAGTTGTTCGTAAATTTTTACTACTGTATTTAGTAAGGTTATTCCTCTGTAGTTGTTACACTCTGTATGGTTTCCTTTTTTATAAATCGGCATTATTAATGACACTCCCCAGTCTTTCGGTGTCTTTCCGTTTTTCCAAATTCTATTTATTATTATCCATAATATTTCTGTTCCTTTTTCTCCCATGTTCTTTAGCATTTCTGCTGTTATTTTATCGTGTCCTGGAGCTTTCCCATTTTTTAGTCCTCTAATAGTTAGATGTAGTTCTTCTATTTCTATTTCTTCGCTTAATTGCTCTTCTTCATCTTTATACTCTTCTGTTAGATTTTCCACATTATGCGTTTCTGTCTTTTCTGCATTCAACAGATTATAGAAGTATTCTTTCCATCTATCCATAATATCTTTATCTTCCGTTAGTATTTCTCCTTTTTCGTTACTTATGTAATTACCAACTGGTCTTTTCTGACTTCTAAATGTTTTTAATATTCTATACAATAGTTTCTGGTTTTCTGCACTTTCCCTTTCCATTTTTTCTCCAAACTCTCTCCAGGTTCTTTCTTTTGATGCTGTTACTAAATCTTTTACTCTTTTCCTTTGTTTTTTGTATATCGCATAATGTTTGGTATTTTTGGTTGACAGATACTTTTTCCATAGTTTCTTTTTTATCATAACTTCTTCTTTTATCTCATTGGTCCACCAAGCTGATTGTTTTTTCTTATTAGATGTCTTGCATGTTCCACATACCTCTGTAGCCGCTTCGATTGTAATTTCTTTAAATATGCTCCATATTTCTTCTATGTCCTTACTGTTTAAGTCTTCTTCCGCTGCTTTAATTTTTTCATTTACTTTATTTTCGTATACTTTCGCTATTTCTGCCTCTTTTAATTTGTAAGATCTTATTGTCTTAAATTCCACTTTTCTTTGTTTATATTTCTTATCTTCTTCCCTTTCCAATTCTTCTTTTATTTTCGCCTCCACTAGGTAGTGGTCACTATATATTTCGGCTCCTCGCTTCACTTGGACGTCTGTTACTTTTTGTCTATTCGACCTTTCTACCAGTACATAGTCAATTATTGATTTTTCTCCCTTATTTGTTTGTACTCGTGTGTATTTATGTATGTCTCTGTGCTGGTAGAAAGTGTTAGTTATTATAAGGTCATGCAGCCGACAGAATTCCAACATCCTTTCTCCATTATTGTTCCTAACATCTTCTCCATATTGTCCCAGTACTGTCCCATAAATGTTGTCTTTTTTACCTACTCCACTGTTAAAGTCACCTGCCATGTATATAGTACCTTTTGCATCTTCTGTGACTGTCGTGAGTTCTTCCCAAAACTTTTCTTTTTCTTCTACTTTGTCATTTTCGTTAGGTCCATATACTGCTATCACTGTCAGTACCTTTTTGTTTTTGTCTTTTATTTCTATTGATAATAATCTCTCCGATATAGCATTCCATTTCGTGATGTAGTTTTTAATATCTTTGTGTATTATACAGGCTACTCCAGCTGATGCAATTTGATTAGTTTGCTTTCCACTGTAGATCAGAATATGATCATTATCCAATATTAATTCTCCTTTCCCTTTCCTTTTTGTTTCACTTACGACTAATATTTTCAACCTTGCTTTTTCAAATTCATCTACTATTTCTTCTTCTTTCCCATTTAGGCTTCTAACGTTCCATGTCCCTAATTTCCATTCTAACTTTTTAGTTCTTACCATTATATTTTCTTTCTGCTGCAGCCGCCAGACCCCCTCGTCTGTTTTATGTAGGGTATTTTCCCTTCTCTTTTCCTCTGCCTTGTACGCCTTATTGTTCTTTCGTCCCTTATTTAGTTCCTTTATTTCCTTACTCATGTCCATATTCTTTGCCTTTGTTGTCGTCTTTACTCCTTCCCTATTTTGTTCTATCAGTTTTTTGTATTATTTGTTTTTGTTTGGTTTTCCATTAGTCTCCCGTTTATCCTATCCCATTTCCATTCTTCCCCGTTAATTGTGATTTTTTGATATCCTACTTTCACAATTTTTCCTTTTTTTTTCTCTTCGTCCGCCACTTGTTTTATTTTCTTTTGTATATCCTTTTCCTCTTTGGTCATTTCTTTATTTATGTATATTCTATCTTGTAATTGTTTTAGTTTGTTTTTATTTTCCACAAACTAAAACAATTACAAGATAGTTAGTTAAAGTATTTGAGCATAAATAATTTGATTTAGTAAAAGAGAGAGTTCTAAATCAGTTATATTCACTTATGTTTTGTAATAACATTATCTTGAACAATTTCCACATATTAGCAACTTAGTACCGATCTTTCGTAGGAACTTCATTTCAGTCTTTTTGTCAGTGTTCACTTTTCTGATCCCTATGTAGTAATTGGTGCAAAGTCCCTTTTAAAAACTTGTACTCTTTTTTTCGTTAGGTATTCTATCCCCATAGCCAAGAAACTGTTTCTATGGACCTATACAACTTTCCTCCCTTTGTTATTCTTCTCATTACTTCCTCTACCATTCCTCTATCCTCTGAAATAATTGATTCCAAACGATTCCAAATATTACATTTTTCTAGGTGCTCGATTGCTTTTTGCATCCAAATATTTTGTGTGATTTATGTTCATGTTTATTTTCCACAGCACTTTTGTTTGTAAATTTCGAAGTTTTTACTCAGAGTAACTTTCATCTTTTGCATCTGCGTAGCACAATAAAACACAATAGTATTTTTTAAAGACTTTAGGTCGTGTTATACATTTTATACAACAAAAGTAGATTAATTATTATACATTGCATTTCAAAAATACAATTTCAAAAGAAAACGCTAAAAGCTAGTAACAAGATCGGGTTAAACGGAACAAATCCAAATTATAATCACTGTTTTATGAATGAACCCAATTTAGACGGAGCAACTTGGCGCCACACGACACAGAACTTTAACAATAAAGTATTTTTAAAACTAGGCTTTACACTCATGCCAAACGCTATTTATTCTCTTTTCAGTTTATATTCTTAGATAAAATTTCTTTAGAGAAACGTTTATTATATATTTTTGAATTTGTATATTGAAATTTACTATTAATTAGAATATAATAATAACAATAGTTTATTGGACAGTTTTGACGATTATAAAAACGGAAGCAATATACCGCATGTGTCAATTTTCATTAGCCATAGGCGATTAATCCATACAGAAAGTGGCTTTCCTTTCCAATGCCAGCATGACCGATGCATGCACGTAAATAGAAGTTAGCGTGGTTAGCAGTACCTATTCGACCACCGGCTTGGGTGTTTGTACTACGTTCAGAAATAATATTTACGAGTTGCAAGGATTTGTTTTTCTTTTTCCTTTCAGTAAATGCAGAGAATTATTAAGCTGCGTTCACGCTGCATGACACAAACCAAAGCGTAATTCTAATAAAATTAAAAATAAGATAAATAAAAAAGGATTCTGAAAATAATAATAAACTACTAGATCAGGAGGTCGCGGCGGCCATTTGATATTTCCCGTTCCAGTAATAAGACGGCTTTTATTGCAGACTAGATCGCAACGTGCTCGCAGCTAAACACTTAATGTAAAATCTGGTCTGGAGAAGTGGAAAGATCGGAGAAAATCGTTGTGATGTCGGTTGTTGTCGGCACTGGTGACGGACAGTAGGGGCACCATGTTGCCACGTATTATATGTATACGTATAGATAGCACGCAAACATTGAATCCCTATAGCTAATGAAATTTGACACATGCGGTATACATACATATACTCGTACATATATAGGCAGTATGAATGCTGTTAAAAAAATTAGGTGTGGCCACCACACGACTTTCCGATACGTATGAGCCTTTCAAATTATAGAATTTTTAGAATTTTTTTTTTTACAAAAATTATTCAAAATCCTATTTTAAGTACTTCTATTCTCTTAATAAATCTCAATATAATGTATACTTTGCAAGATATTATAAAAAAAGTGCTACTCGCTAAGAGTAAAAGTGCTACTTCCGGTCCCAATTTTGAAATTTCATTTATACAAAAAACATTGCAAATCTAACTCTAAATACTTTTGTACTCTTGATAAATATATATAAAATGCATAACTTACGACATATTTGCAAAAAATCGCTATTCGGTAAGAGTAAAAGTGTTACTTCCGGTCCGAATTTTGAAATTTTTCTTATAAAAAAGATATTTTAATTATGTTTTAAATAGTTTTATACTCGTAACGTACTTGTCTAAAAAGCATAACTTGCGAGATATTCGCAAAAAACTGATTTTCAATAAGAGTAAAAGACCTACTTCCGGTTGGAATTTCGAAAAACTTTTTTAAGACAATTTGTCTCAAACTGAATTTTAAGTACATATGAATTCTTTGTAAATTTGCTTAAACTTAGTAGTTGACAAAATATTGGCAAAATTCGATTTTTAGACCGAAAGTACCAGTTTACTTCAGACTGGTACTTTCGGTCTACCGATTTTCCTGAAAAACTAATCAGATCTCAAGAGGGAGATTATACAGGTAAATACAAAATTTGGAATAGATATCTCACAGACACACACACAGAGAGAGACATTTTTTAAAAACCACTTTTTTGGTTTTTTGGTGTCAGGGGACTTCAAAATGTGGACATATGCAAAACTCTCGAGGTCGAAAATTTTTGTCATCACAATACTTCCTTATACTACGTATAAGAAAGTAAAAATAGTACAAATACCTCATATGAAATGAAAAAACTTGTCAAGTCAAAATAAAGAAGTATAAACTTTAGATTTAAAGGTAACAAAAAAATTATAAATGCATATACATATTATGTTTTTGAAATTGTCTCTCTACTTGGTAATATCAATCATGTGCTCAAAGCTTCATGGCAAATGTGCATGAAATTGAGAAGGTTGACCGATGTGTAGGGTAAAGTGAAGAGAGTTGGTCTATCTTTGAAAAAAATAATATGAACTCTTTATTTTGAACTATAAAATTTTCAAAATATAACAAGAACGTAAGGTTACATTTCTATTATAAACTACTAGTAATACTGAACGGCTGTTTGTCTGCCTCAAGGCTCTGTCGTAGGACCTATTTTATATTTTATTTATGCTTCTCAGATTTATAAAGGTTTGACTTTTTGTAGTTTCCATGCATATGCCGACGACACACAGATATATTATTTGTTTCATCCTACTCGGTGGAATGATGCTGTTGTTAATATGAACCCAGACCTTGATTATTTGCACAATAATTCGCTCGTGCATTGCCTCACTATTAATACCAACAAATCGAAGATTTTATTTGGCTCTAAGAAAATTTGTAACAACATCTCACAGACCTTTAACCTGAAAATTAATGGTGTTCCTTTGTCGTTGGTTGAAAATGCGAAAAGACTAGACGTATATGAATTAAAAAAAAATGTATCGTTGCAGACATATTTTCAATAGTACTATGAAGAAGAATTTTTGCGAAGTATTGTCCCATTTCTCTTACTGTGTTACGGTGTACCAGGGTCAGACAAACAGCCGTTCATTGGATAGTATAATGAGGAATCACATGAAGAAGGTGCAAAACTCCTGCTTGCGATATATTTATTGTATTCGAAAATTTGATCCCATCTCTCATAAGCTGGCCAGTGTAGATTGGTTGAATATAGAGTACCGACAGGAAAAGGTAAATGTTTATGTA
Source organism: Amphimallon solstitiale (assembly GCA_963170755.1). NCBI lineage: Eukaryota > Metazoa > Arthropoda > Insecta > Coleoptera > Scarabaeidae > Amphimallon > Amphimallon solstitiale. The sequence goes on along the minus strand of OY720684.1, from coordinate 49,485,194 downwards.
TGTATCACAAAATACTTTCTTTGAGGTCGCCCCCAGATATACAGTAGTGCTCACAAGGCTACGTTAATATAGAGAGAGGAGAATATAAGTGGGGGGTGTACATCAGACAGCGACGAACCTAAGAGGAATCAGTTGCATATAACCTGTGGGAGAGCGCAGAACAGGATGGAGTATTCATTAGCGGAAAAAGTACAAATCGTAAAGTGGTATCATCAAGGTCACTCGACTCTATCCATTAGAGGCCTTTTTAGAAATAATTTTGAAAATCGGCCTGTTCCTTGTATTGATACAATTCGCCGCTTTGCAAATAATTTTGATAAATTCGGATGTGTTTCACCTTCTAAACATAAGAAACCAAAAGAAAATGCGAACGAAGAACGGGACGTAATGATATGCGCTAGCGTTGAAAATAACTTAGCACAAACAACAACGCAAATAAGTCGACAAGTGGGTGTGTCGCGTGCAACTGCGGGGAGGATTCTCAAAAAAAATAAATACCGCTGTTATCATATTAAAAAAACAAATGAAATATTTCCGCACGACAATCACGAGCGAATTCAGTTTTGCCTAAATATTATCGAGAAATCTGCACAAAATGAAGACTTTATATCCTATTTACATTGTATTTTATTTACTTTGATGTTAGGAAATAGTGTAACACTCAGTATAGTGTTATAAGTATTGTAAAACATTTAATAATACAAGCCAGCAGTTTGACTGAATGCGGAAGCTTACGACATGCATGCTTGCTATCCTAATATGGTAAAATGTATATAGTAATACGTAGATATGAATCTAGGTTGCCAATATCGCACATTCCTTTACTTGAGTCTATATATATATCTTGTACATATACGAACGAAGAATTACAGTTACGATTATAATTAGATTTACGCAGTATCAAGTAAATAAAGACATATCGAACAATATGGTGTTATTAATTATATAAACGAACCAACAAAGTATTACATGGCGATCCATGCCAGTTAGTGCATTACAATTTTAGCACTAAGGCTTGAGAAGAAAACTTTGCTTGATGGTATTTAAATATTTAAAATGGAATAAGCTTATTAAATTTAAAAATTTTATGGAAACCATGTTCGAAGTTTATGGAACGAGAAGAATATAATTTGACAATGTAATAATATACACAGAAAAAAAAATGGAAAGAAAGCCATTCGTCGAAATGAGTGCTGCTCAGAGTCACAGCGTCACAGTCAGCATCGTCAAGAATCAACGTAGAAGCATAAATCGTGATAATTTAAAATAGAGATAAAAATGTAAGTCGTTTTATGTTAAATTTAGTTAAATTGTAATAGCAAACACGCAACTTTGTACTAATATAGTGTTAATTGTAAATTAATGTGAATTTTAAATTTGTAACTTAATTTTAAGTAATTGCTAAGTCTATCTTTACTATTCATGACTACGTGGGAACAAATTAATTTAAATCTTTTAAAATACAAAGAGGAAATAGTAGGTCAATCCAAACGCGCGATAAAAAAGGAAGTTCCCAAAGGAGAAACTACTAGACAAGAAATTCGAGATGCTCTTATCATATTATTTAATGATACTACTAGTTATATAAATACTTTTTGGCATAATTTAGATAACGAACAAAAAATTTCTGTTAAAAATATATTTAATTCAATTAGAGAAAAAGTTGTTAAATCCTTTATTTGCTTAAACGTTGAGTACCTAGTTCCGACTACTTGTTTAGGGAAAATAGATTGTTTGTTGGTAGACGAAAGCTTCATTACAGAGAAAAAACCCGCAAATATGACGACACCAACGGAATTTTTTAATTTAGCAAGCAAAATCGTGCCCCACGAATTTGACGGTTCACTCGATAAATTGCAGTCCTTTATAGACGCGTTACATTTGTTAGACGCTAATTCCGAGAATCATGCAAGCAATGCAGTTGCCTACATTAAAACGCGCTTATCCGGTAAAGCTCGAAATATTATTACAACAGAAAATTCGTTGAAAGAAATTATTACTACTTTAAAATCCAAAATTAAAGGCGAAAGCTCGCAAGTATTAGTAAATAAACTACTTAATTGCAAGCAAAATTACAAAGATGTTTCAGTTTATTGCACAGAAGTTGAAAAATTAGCACAAAATTTAGAAAATGCGTTTATTAGTGAGGGTGTACCTCATGACGTTGCAAGCAAATATACCGCGGAATATGTCGTTCGATCTTTAAGTAATAATGCTAGTTCAGAAAAAACACGCTTGGTTATGGAAGCAGGTTCCTTTGATACTGTTCAAAATGCCATTACAAAATTTGCCAGTGTCAATCCCACTAATTCTGTCGATACATCGAGTGTTCTGTATTTCAAACAGAACCGCAATTATAAATATTATAATAACAATAGAGGCAGGGCACAAAATTATAACATCAACAATAATTTCCGATCAAATAATAATATGCGTGGTAGAGATAATTATAGAGGTAATTATAGATTCAACTCAAATAATGGGAATAGATCGAACTCTTATAGAAACCGTTCGTACGCAGTCAGAGCCACGGGTGCAAACACTCCGTCGGGAAACGAGCAGGGTCCCCAACAAGTACAGTTGGGGGACAAAATGTAAATGTATTTACTTGCAATTTATCTTTTTCTAATTTCGTAATTTTGCCAACTGAAATGACAGGAACAGAAAATACGTACTTAGTCGATACGGGTGCTGATATATCCATCTTTAAAAGAACTAAAATTTTTCCTCAGCAAATGTACCTACCCATTCCCAGTGACATCAGAGGTGTGACAGACGGTGTAATAAAATCTCTAGGAACTACAGAAACTAAAATATTCGTAAATAATCATGCAATCACGCATAAATTTCACATTGTAAATTCAAATTTTCCAATTCCCGCAGACGCAATTTTAGGTAGACTTTCTGTCGAAATACAAATGTATTCTTAATTATTCAAATTGGACAATAAACATTAAAATTAATAACGAAAATGTAACCATTCCAATTCACAGTAGTCCAGAAGAACATTCACTAGTTCTTCCTCCTAGATGCGAAGTAATAAGACATCTGAAACATTTAAAACATCTTACGCAGGATTCGGTAGTACTTAACAAAGAAGTATATCCTGGTGTTTTCGTAGCTAGTACAATTATTTCTAAAAATTATCCATTAGTTAAAATTATTAACACTAATTGTGAAAATGTTATATTAAAGGATATTTCACTTGACACCATAAATCTGAATGAGTTTAATGTGTACAACATCGAATCGGAAAGTAACGATAGACATTTAACGTTGATGAAGCAATTAAATACTCATGAAATACCTGAATTTGTTAGAGATGATGTAGTTCAGTTGTGTGAAGAATTTTCAGATATTTTTGCTTTGAAAACAGATAAATTGACAGTAAATAATTTCTACAAACAAGAATTAAAACTCGCAGATAATACCCCAGTTTATATAAAAAATTATAGAACACCTAGAGTACACAAAGACGAAATAAATCGTCAAGTTCAAAAAATGCTAGAAGATGGAATTATTGAGCCATCCACTTCTGATTATAATAGCCCCGTTCTTTTAGTTCCCAAAAAATCTAAAAATGAAGAAAAACAATGGCGTCTAGTAATAGATTTCCGTCAAATAAATAAAAAACTTATTGCGGACAAATTCCCATTGCCACGGATTGATGACATTTTAGATCAACTAGGTAGAGCTAAATGGTTTTCAGTGATTGACTTAGCATCAGGTTTTCACCAAATACCGTTACAAGAGCATTCACGCAATATAACGTCGTTTAGTACTGAAACTGGTTCTTTCAGGTATACCAGGGTTCCATTTGGTTTGTCAGTGAGTCCTAATAGCTTTTCGCGAATGATGTCATTAGCATTCGCAGGAGTCACGCCCGAAAAAGCATTTCTTTATATAGATGATCTAATAGTAGTAGGCTGCTCTGAGAAGCATCATCTTAAGAATTTAGAAAAGTATTCGAAACATGTAGGAAATTTAACTTAAAATTAAACCCCGAAAAATGTACATTCTTCAAAAAAGAAGTCACATACCTTGGGCACAAAATTACAAGTAAAGGGATCTTACCGGATGAATCAAAGTATGATATTATAGACAAATACCCCGTCCCCCAAAACGCGGATCAAGTAAAACGCTTCGTCGCTTTCACCAATTATTATCGCAGATTTATACCGAATTTTGCTGAAATTACTGCCCCTTTAAATAAGTTAACTAGAAAGCATGCCACTTTTGTTTGGACAAGCGAATGTCAACATTCTTTCGAGAAGTTAAAAAGTAGTTTAATTTCCCCTCAGATATTGCAATACCCAGACTTTTCAAAACCATTCATTATAACAAGTGACGCATCTGGTGATGCATGCGGTGCTATACTCGCACAAAAATTCAATGGCGTTGAATTGCCAATTGCTTACGCTTCACGTTCTTTCACTAAAAGCGAAAAAAACAAACCCACCATTTTAAAAGAACTATTAGCAGTACATTGGGCTATAAAATATTTCCATTGTTACGTTTACGGTACCAAATTTTTGGTAAAAACAGATCACCGACCATTAGTACATTTATTCTCCATGAAAGACCCAACTTCAAAACTCACTAGAATGCGTTTAGATTTAGAAGAATACAATTTCGAAATTCAATACGTTAGAGGTCAAGACAATGTATGTGCAGATGCTCTTTCTAGAATAACAATTGATACACTTAAAGACATTACAAAGAATGTAAATCACGTGCTTGCAACCACCCGATCAATGTCAAAAATATCATGTAAACAACGCGAATTACCAATGATACAGTCGCAAACAAAACCAACGGTCTATGAAGCATTAGACAATTATGAAACTTTAAAATTGCCCATATTACAATTCAAAATATTATCTACATCACTTAGACTGATGATTAGGTATAAAAGAAAATTGAACGTTCAAAAAACATATCCAATCATTAACGGTACTATTGCATTAGAGCAAATACTACCTAAGCTAGAATCTATAGCTGATGATTGTAAGTTTAATGAATTAAGACTAAGCTTAGCCGACGATATTTTTAAACAGTATACTGTAAATGAATTTAAAGAATTAGGGCACAAATATCTTAATAAACTTACCATTCTACTTTGCAGTGAAAAAAAAGTGATCACTAATAAAAATGAAAAACTGCAATTAATACAAAAATTCCACAATAACCCTTTCCTAGGAGGTCATTGCGGTCAAAAACGGACTCTTAAAAAACTTAGAGCTTCTTTTAGATGGAAAAATATGTCACGTGATATTGCTAATTTCACTAAAAACTGTCATAAATGTCAGATAAATAAGACTAAGATTAAACCCCCCGAACCATTAATAATTACTCCCACTCCCCAAAAACCCTTTGATATCGTTTCTATCGATACAATTGGCAAACTACCCAGATCGGTTGAAGGTTACGAATACGCTGTAACAATACAATGCGAACTAACTAAATATATAGTAATAATTCCTATAGAAAATAAGGAAGCAAATACTGTTGCAGATTGCATAGTCAAAAATTTCATTCTTATATACGGACCCATGAAGGAAGTACGAACAGATATGGGCACCGAATATAAGAACGAAGTATTCAAAAATATAGCAAAATTGTTAAGAATCGAACATAAAACTTCAACCGCATATCACAGCCAGTCGATAGGTGGATGTGAAAGAAACCACCGAGTCTTAAACGAATATCTACGTATGTACATAAATGATACAAAATCTGATTGGCCAACATGGAGTCAATATTACGCATTTTGTTATAATACTACCCCAAATATTTATCATAATTACACACCATTCGAATTAGTGTTCGGTAGAAAATCAAACATTCCTGAGTCGTTACTAGGCACACAAATTGATCCCCTGTATAACATTGATGCATATGAGCAAGAATTCAGATATAGAATGCAACTCGCACAGCGAAGGGCGAGAGAGCAACTCGAAAAATCAAAATTTGATCGTAAAAACTATTTAGATAGTAAAGCTAGTAAAATTGATTTGAAACCAGGTGATCTAGTTACAGTAACTAACGAGGCTCGACACAAATTCGATTCTTGGTACAATGGTCCTTTTGAAATTGTCAATACTCACGAGGCAAATTGTACAATTGAGGATAATAAGGGTAGACTTTCCACAGTACACAAAAATCGTGTACGCAAATATAATAATCAAGATTGTAAATAATAACTAAATATAAGATAAAATAAATGCAATGTTTTAGTATTACTTAGATATAAGATTTTATTGTTAGTTAAATAAGTTTAAAATAAGCAGTAAGGAATAACAGGTATGCATGTCTTAGTTCAAAATCATATTTAATTACTTTTGAAAATAGAACACCCAGGTTCCTGTTAATGCCTCTTGCAAGTGGCCATAGCAAGGGTCATTCTCCTAAAAATGGGTGGTGTAACACTCAGTATAGTGTTATAAGTATTGTAAAACATTTAATAATACAAGTCAGCAGTTTGACTGAATGCGGAAGCTTACGACATGCATGCTTGCTATCCTAATATGGTAAAATGTATATAGTAATACGTAGATATGAATCTAGGTTGCCAATATCGCACATTCCTTTATTTGAGTCTATATATATATCTTGTACATATACGAACGAAGAATTACAGTTACGATTATAATTAGATTTACGCAGTATCAAGTAAATAAAGACATATCGAACAATATGGTGTTATTAATTATATAAACGAACCAACAAAGTATTACAATAGGGACAAATAAAAATAACATTGAAGAATTCACATGACAAATGTTTTGCGTTGTATGTGAATACGTTCACCGCACTTTCTCGCTAGCCAGGGTGTTATAGTATGCGGCTACGCTAGGCATACCCCACCCATATTCCCCATTCCGTATATTAACGTAGCAGTGTGCGCATTACTGTATATAGAATAAGATACGGTATAGGACCAACATTGATTGTACAATTGAGGATAATAAGGGTAGACTTTCCACAGTACACAAAAATCGTGTACGCAAATATAATAATCAAGATTGTAAATAATAACTAAATATAAGATAAAATAAATGCAATGTTTTAGTATTACTTAGATATAAGATTTTATTGTTAGTTAAATAAGTTTAAAATAAGCAGTAAGGAATAACAGGTATGCATGTCTTACTTCAAAATCATATTTAATTACTTTTGAAAATAGAACACCCAGGTTCCTGTTAATGCCTCTTGCAAGTGGCCATAGCAAGGGTCATTCTCCTAAAAATGGGTGGTGTAACACTCAGTATAGTGTTATAAGTATTGTAAAACATTTAATAATACAAGTCAGCAGTTTGACTGAATGCGGAAGCTTACGACATGCATGCTTGCTATCCTAATATGGTAAAATGTATATAGTAATACGTAGATATGAATCTAGGTTGCCAATATCGCACATTCCTTTATTTGAGTCTATATATATATCTTGTACATATACGAACGAAGAATTACAGTTACGATTATAATTAGATTTACGCAGTATCAAGTAAATAAAGACATATCGAACAATATGGTGTTATTAATTATATAAACGAACCAACAAAGTATTACAATAGGGACAAATAAAAATAACATTGAAGAATTCACATGACAAATGTTTTGCGTTGTATGTGAATACGTTCACCGCACTTTCTCGCTAGCCAGGGTGTTATAGTATGCGGCTACGCTAGGCATACCCCACCCATATTCCCCATTCCGTATATTAACGTAGCAGTGTGCGCATTACTGTATATAGAATAAGATACGGTATAGGACCAACATTGATAATCTCACCACCAGATTTCAAGGTAAAATCTCCCCGCCACAGCATAGAACTGCGCTCTACCAAATGTCATTTACGTATAATATCTACAGCAAATATAATAGTCTGCCTCATGAGATTACTTCCACTGCTATGTCTTTTCGTGGACAGGTTAAGACATTTAAAATTAGGGATTACATAGGCGTGAGCCAGTAGTGAAGGGGTTATATTCACGTTGCTTGCATTCGTATTGTATTCGTGTGGTGTCGTTTTAGACTGCACAGTGGAGCTCTGCTTATTGATATTAAGGCCTTTCGTTTTACATGCGCTTCTGACGTTTTACTTCACTTCAGTTGCGAATCCCTTTCGTTTTAAAAATTATGTGATGTGGAAATGCACTCTATGATGTACTTTACTGAAGCGCTTCAACAAAATCTGAAGTAAATATAACGCGTCTCACTTTTACTGAAACGTTTCACTTGCAGTAGCATTTCCGTGGAATTTCAGTTGACGTCATAAGTGAAGTGAAGCAGATGTAAAACGAAAGGCCTTATTGTGAGCGGTACTATTGTAAGGTATCATAATTGAATTCGTGGCATCGCCGAGGGTATATGAATTGGGCATTCTACCGTCAAGGCTATGTTTATGTATTTATCTCTATATTTATAGTTTACCTCTCTTATAGTATGTGTTGTATAAGTCAGGTCAAGGTTAAGTTGTAAAACAGGCACTGCTGAACTTCACCTTGAGGGTGATACTTAACGTATGCATGTATTTCGACCCTCTGTTTCTCTTTATATTATTTCTTGTATTTGCTAATTGTTAATATATAATAAAGGCATAAATGCCAAGAATATTTTATGACTTTCCAATGTTTCATTTTGTCTGAGCAAGCATACGAATGGACTATGTGTAAATCTAGGTTTTGTAGTGAATTCATGAATTGACATTGGTCAGTCTTTTGTAGATTATCATATACAAGGTGTCCGGGAAAATGTGGGAAATCTCTTGGATACAGATAGAAAATGAACAAATAAGATGACACGCTCCTATAAAAAAATTCCTACATGTCCCTCTTACGGAGATATGCGTCCGTGAAGGACGCCGCAGGAAATCGGTTTTTATTGAATTTCTTTTAAAGTAATTAATATAATTTAATAAAAATTTAATGTCATGGACACTAGTAAGGACCTCTTAAAATAGTGTTCTTGAAACATATTTAGCTTTTGTAGTTTACCAGGGGCGGGTTAATCTTTACAACTTAATGCCTAAATTTTTAACACCCTGTATGATAAAGACTTTAAAAATATTAAACTGGATACCTTGAACCATAGATTTTAAAAAAGACACTCTTCCTTATTGTCGTTAAAATGAACCGTTTACGAGAAAAAGTTTGCAAAAAATATGAGTTTTAGTTTTTATCAGCACCAAAAAGACCTATTGCTGTTGCAAACGTTACGATGGTACGAAATAAATAAAATAACCGGTATTTTAGAACTTGTCATCACATCGTTGACACATTGAATTTATTCGAAGTATGGAATTCACGTTTATTGAGTATGTAGATATCCATCTCATGTCTTGCGTCTTGCAATGCTTTAGAAGCCAGAAGATTATATCACGAAAGATTTCCTAATCGTGCTCTACCAAACCATAAGACATTTCAACTTGTTAGCCAACGTCTAAGGGAGAATGTTGGGCGATTCCAGTTAATAATTATTGACTATCTTCATAATTTTAGAAAAGTTTGGAAAAAGTAGTACTGATGCTGGTGTGAGAAGAACCGTACGTATGCCACGATTAGAGGAACGTATTTTAAATGCTGTTGATGACAATCCATCAACGATCTCTCGACAATTATCAGCACAGTTTAATACATCGAAAACAATAGTACTTGAAGTTCTTCATAAACAGCTGTTATATCCATATCATTTGCAAAAAATTCATGAACTGATTCCTGAAGATTTTCCTCGTAGAATGCAGTTTGCAAACTGGGTATTAGATCAGCAACGTAATAATGTTAACTTCATGAGAATTATTCTTTTCGCGGATGAAGAAAGGTTTACCAAAAATGGTATCACCAATTTATACAATACGCATGTAGGGCTGATGAAAATCATCAAGTCATTATTGTTTCACATTATCAACATCAGTTCCAATCACTTAATACTTGGGCCGGAATCATTGTCAATTTTTTGATTGGACCATTCGTTTTGCCAGAATTTATTTGGAGTTCCTTCAGAACGCTTTTCGAAATTTAATAGAGCACTTACTACTTGAAACCCGCCGGAACATGTACTTCATGAACGATGGGGCCCCACCTCATTTCAGCGTTCGTGTGCGGGAGCACCTGAATAACGTCTATCCAAACCGTTGGACAGGTAGAGGAGGACCAATTGCCTGGCCTTCGCGATCTCCCGACTTAACGCCGATGGACTTTTACCTGTGGGACACCTCAAAAAAATGGTGTATTCCACTTCGGTCGACACTAGGGAGGAACTTCTACAGAGAATCACGTTTCATTTTGATGTGATAAGGAACACGGCTGGGTTATTGTTGCGGGTATAACAGTCTTTAGTTAGTCGTGCCGGCGAGTGTATCATCAGACTTCACAGAGCCCATGTTGAACCCTCTTATGAAGTTTTTCAATAATTCCGTTAAGATGCGTCCGGAGACACAACTGCGTTTATATTTATATTAATTACTTCAAAGGAGATTCAAAAAAGACCGAATTCCAGCGGCGTCTTTCAGGGACGCATATCTCTGTAAGAGGGGCCTATAGAAAACTTTTTATAGGAACTTGTCATCTTATTTGTTCATGTTATATCTGCATCCAAGAGATTTCCCACATTTTCCCCGGACACCTGTATAACCTGTATATCATTCATAATATATGTATATATAAAATGTACTTAACATTGGCTCCACACTAATTATAATGACTCCAGGATTATGATTATTTAGCAGTAAAGAGCGTTAAATCACAGAAATTTAAGAGTCATTTAAAAAATAATTACAGATGTTATCAAAGCGTACGGATTCAGATAAACATCTAGATTTTAACAAAATAAAAATGACATGATTATGATTACTACAAAAAGTAGTATTAATTGTATCCTTGAAGATGTGATTAATGATGTTGATAATTTGATTCAGTACTTGGGTTTTTTTTTTTATTAGATAGATTTAATCATGAACTTAATATATGACGTTTGTGAATTAAAATTGAGTTCATGCAAATAATATTACTGCCGTTAGAAATTAGTACAGGGAGAATTGAAAAAGTTAATTTCATTATCTTTCTAATAGTTTTTGCAAATAAATAATTTACATATATGTAAAACGAAGATTTTATAATATAATATGACTGTTGATTTACAGTACTCAAACGGTAGGCCTTCTAGTGGTGAAACCTCAATTGACACTGTTATTTGACATAAACATTGAGTTTTTGTTTTGGTTAGAGGTACTGATATGTTTGCAAGTTCGTAAATAATGTTTTCTAATGAAGAAAAAATCTTTTTAATTGAGCACTATTTTCGCTCATACAGTTTAGGCAGACAGAATGCTCCCAGCATTAAATTTTCGGAACATGTCAATAAATAGGCACCAAGTAATGCTATTGTAGTGAATATTATAACCAATATTAGAAAAACTGGAAGTGTGCTACACCAAGGGAAAGGTAGAGCAGAACGAAGAAAAACAGTGGATACCAACAAACTCACGAACGAGTATTCAATAAAATTATGAACTCAGCACGTCGTAGTCAACGAAGATCTGCTGCAAAATTGAATATGAACAGGAGGACTCGTCAGAAAATATTGAAACAACTTCATGCCCATTCATACGTTATTCAGATAACCCAACAATTGAGAATGGGTGATTATGCTGCTAGATTCGAATACTATATCAGAATCCTTGCTCTGCAATGTGATAATCCCAGTGTCATCAGTAACATCTGGTACAGTGACGAATGTCATTTTTATTTGTCAGGTCATGTAAATAGACGTAGCAATAGATTTTTAGGGTTTCAACTACCAGAACAGGTGCACCAAATATCGTTGCATAGTGAAAAAGTAACCATCTGGTGTACAGCTAATGGTTGGTTCTTAACTAGTTCCAAATACGAAGCTTTGCATTTTCTTTCACGGATATGTTTCGTCAATTATATTTTGTGTTATAAAGTGTCTGTTTTTTGGTCAGTTGTAATTTCTGGTTCCATTTTATAGTAATTACAATAATTGTAAACTCATATTACTAACAAAACATACAATTTTTCTATTTTTACTGTGTATGCTTTGTTTGAATTATGAATGTCTCAATGATCGTATTACTAACGAGCTGAAATAAGCATGTACACACATACAAAAATATATCCCTGTGTATTTTTAGTTCCCCATTATGTTCTGACAGTTTGGTTGACAAGAACTATAATTAACCCTTCAGTCGGGGCGCTTCAAATTTTCACATGAGGCCGGGCGCCGGGTCTGAGAGACCCATGGTAAAAATAAATATCTATGATGATTTTGATGATACAGTAATAGTCGGATATCACAGAACCATTATTTATTTATAAAGAAAACATATATATATATTTAAAATAAAAAATAAACAAAACAAATATAACGAAAGAAATTCTAAACACGAAAGTTTAACATGATGCAAAGATATTTTAAAAAAATGAGGTGTGGCCACCACACGACTTTCTTATACGTATGAAAGTGTTACTTCCGGTCCGAATTTTGAAAGTTCATTTATACAAAAAATATTCCAAATCCAACTCTAAATTCTTTTGTACTCTTCATAAATATACATAGAATGCATAATTTACGACATATTTGCAAAAAATCGTTATTCGGTAAGAGTAAAAGTGATACTTCCGGTCCGAATTTTGAAATTTTTTTTATACAAAAGATATTGGAAATTAAGTTCTAAATACTTTTATATTCGTAGCGTACCTGTCTAAAAAGCAAGAAACTGATTTTCGATAAGAGTAAAAGACCTACTTCCGGTAGGAATTTCGAAAAACCTTTTTGATAAAATTGTTCACAATTTCAATTTTAAGTACATATAAATTCTTTATAAATTTGTTTAAACTTAGTAATTCACGAAATATTTGCAAAATTCGATTTTTTCACTGAAGTAAACTACTACTTCCGGTCTGCTGATTTTGCTCAAAATCTAATCAGTTCTCAAGAGGGAGATTATATTCGTAAATACAAAATTTGGAATTGATATCTGTAGTGGTTTGACCGCTATCGTGGTCACACACACACAGACAGACACACAGACAGACACACAGACATTTTTTAAAAACCACTTTTTTGGTATCAGGGGACTTCAAAACGTGGACATCTGCAAAAATCTTGAGGTCGAAAATTTTCATCATCACAATACTTCCTTATACTACGTATAAGAAAGTAAAAACAGTAAAGAACTGAACATGCATATGCATTTTTGTTTCTAAATTAATAAAAAGGTAACAATCGTTAATTCCTAGCAGTTTTGCACAGTATTCGAACATATGGAACACCAAGCTTGGAGGTGACTTTGGCACACAAATATTTTACAGTTTATGCAAAAATATTTTATTTTTGAATCTTTCTTGCAGAAGAAACACCTTTTTCGTGTTCCGGGTAGAATTTCCTGATCTACTTGTACATTAAGAGTGCCAGCCACCTCTTATCTTCTTTCTCTTACAGACGGTGGTACATTTTGTTCCAAGGAACGCCTTTCCAAATGACCTTTGGTCAAGGGTAAGGCCAAATCTCTTAGGAACAATCTTCGTTGTGTACTGTACGATTTATTGTCAGATGCGTAAATTATTTCTGAATTAACTCCTGCCTTCTGGTATTTCTAGCTACATCATATGTGGCACATAGTTTGTCCAAATTATCCACCCCTCCCTTTGTGTGATTGTAAAATGTTATAACTTCGGGTTTAGATTTCTCAACAGTAGTTGTATCAATCACATCGTCATGATGTAAACTAGACACCAAGATGACATTTCTGTACTTTTTAGGAATGTAGGAAACGACTGTCAGATTATCCTGAAACCCAAAAACTGATGAATATTCAGGCCTAGCTCTTGTATTGGTAAATTCAAGTGGCACCTCTCTTTTGTTTTTTTACTTTCTTATACGTAGTATAAGGAAGTATTGTGATGATGAAAATTTTCGACCTCGAGATTTTTGCAGATGTCCACGTTTTGAGGTCCCCTGATACCAAAAAAGTGGTTTTTAAAAAATGTCTGTGTGTCTGTGTGTGTGTGTGTGTGTGTGTGTGTGTGTGTGTGTGTGTGTGTGTGTGTGTGTGTGTGTGTGTGTGTGTGTGTGTGTGTGACCACGATAGCGGTCAAACCGCTGCAGATATCAATTCCAAATTTTGTATTTATGAATATAATCTCCCTCTTGAGAACTGATTAGATTTTGAGCAAAATCGGCAGACCGGAAGTAGTAGTTTACTTCAGTGAAAAAATCGAATTTTGCAAATGTTTCGTCAATTACTAAGTTTAAACAAATTTATAAAGAATTCAAATGTACTCAAAATTAAATTTGAGAAAAATTGTTTTAATAAAGTTTTTCGAAATTCCTACCGGAAGTAGATCTTTTACTCTTATCGAAAATCAGTTTTTTGCGAATATCTCGCAAGTCATGCTTTCTAGGCAAGTACATTAAGAGTATAAAAGTATTTAGAACATACTTTTAAATATCTTTTGTATAAAAAAAATTTCAAAATTCAGACCGGAAGTACCACTTTTACTCTTATCGAATAGCGATTTTTTGCAAATATGTCGTAAATTATGCATTCTATATATATTTATGAAGAGTACAAAAGTATTTAGAGTTGGATTTGGAATATTTTTTGTATAAATGAAATTTCAAAATTCGGACCGGAAGTAACACTTTCATACGTATAAGAAAGTCGTGTGGTGGCCACACCTCATTTTTTTTATAGTTCCCACATATAATTTTGTGATTATTCAATAATTTAATATTTATAATTTCTTACTTGTGAACCAGTTGTCACACGTAAGATTTCGGCTCGTACCGGATATTGGTTCAATTAGTCTTAGAACTATAATACATGGACTGTTACTATTTTCATAAGGACCTTGAGGCTGCTGTCCAACGTACACTTACAAATTGGCGGCATAAGATGTAGCAGAATCAACTAAAGCAAAAAAATTTACGCCATATCGATTAGATTTGCTAGGAATATACTGTTTAAAAGAGCATCTTCCTCTAAAACCCTCCAGCTTTTCGTCAATTGTGGTATATGCTCCAATTGTGTATGCCTTTTTACAGTTTTCTACAAAAGAATCAAATATCGTTCGAATTGGAGCTAATTTATCAAATTGTCTTCTTTCTGCTCTAGTATCACGATTATCAAAACGCAGACATCTAAGCAAAAGCTGAAAGCGATCACGAGCCATGACTAACCAAAAACGTTCCGTTTCTTTCCCATAATTCTGCTGTATTTAGTCGACTGCTTTTAAGGGCCAAGTATAATAATCGAAGAAGAGCTTTGATCTTGCACATATCAGTAGGCTTAGCTCTCCTTTTTCTTGAATAATTTTCACTTAATTTAGATATGTACAAGTTTGTATTATCAACTATTGTCTGCAATATCTCATCGGTGAAAAACAGAGACCAACACTCCAAAGCCGTTTTAGCATTTTGGCCGTAGCTTCTTACTCCAGGTAACCGAACAATGATATTCTCTTTTCTAGTTCTGACTGATTTGTTGGAACAATGCTTCTTCCATCTAGTGATTCCGTGTTTTCCGATAAAAGTTGGCACTATTATTTTTTTTTTATGGAACAACAACGTTCCCATTTTCTTCTTCACTATTACAATCTTGTTTTGATTCGCTACCAGTATGTCTAGTTTCAGTTAAATCGTTTTCAATAGAAAATTCTTCCTCCTCATCATCAGGTTCTTCCTCAGCCTCAACTTCTTTCCACATTCGAAGTAACATCTCCTGTTCCTTTTCGTAATTCATATTACATAAACCAAAAAAATATCTTAGTATATAACTGCAGGAACCTAAAGTATATTGTATAAACATACATAAATGTAAACAAATGCTGTTAACTATTTTCGTGCACTGGCATTGATAACACGATTGTGTATTTTTACTCTCAAAAGTGCCGTTACCAGTACAGAATAACGTTTGCTACTTATAGTATGAACCTTTTACTGATTTATTCTACATGTTTCTGCCCAAGTAAAAACCTACGCTAAAATAGGTATTCATCTATTAGATTATATTAGTATTAGCATCAAACATTTCACTGACATATACCGGGTGGTGCAATAGTGTGTCGGCGGAGCTTAGTGTGAAAACTAATAACGCTGCAGCAATGAGACTTTACGTACGTATGTAGTATGCGACTGTGCATTTTCTAATTTTATTTACAAATATACAGGGTGTTCCAAGTTTTCGCAACCACATTCAACTTTTTTATTTTAAATACATTGCTATACTTTCTAGATATTATAATGATAGCCATTCAAATTATCTTTGCAATGATATATGGATATGTGCACTTCAGACTGTTCGTTTTGATTTTATTGATAATATTGTTAAAATCTTGACAGTTGCAGCATCTAACATTTTAAGCTGTAGTCTGTAAATGGGTAGAATGCCTCACGTAACTCTTGTGTCTCTAATTTATGGACTAACACGTTATTTGTTTTGAGGTTGAACAAAGTGAATAAATATACAGGGTGTTAAATATGTCGTGTCTAAGTTATCGATCTTTATTGGTTATTTTCTCGTTTTTTTTAAATCTAACCTATAATATTTTTATAAGTCAGCATATTCCTTGTAAAATCGCCTTTAAAATGGTACCAATAACATACTACTTATTTCTAGTATTTTCAAAGTTATAACCCTTTAATGGGATATACTCATGTTTATAACATGCAAAATGCGGGGCATCTAATAGTTGGTTGGCCATGAAAATAAAACAAAGTAATTTTAACAAACACCTGTTTTTTAAATGCTTTATCATTAGTTTTAGAAATACATTTTGAAAATTTTCGATAATAAAACAATCTTAATTTAAAATGTGTTCAAATATATTTCCATTCTGCTCTACACATGCTCTCAACCGTCTCTGTATCGACAGACTAACATTCTCAGCTAAGTTATTCTCACTTAATTGAAGAAAAGCGTTTCTTATTCGTTGCTGCATGTTCTCTGCCGTTGTAGGAGGTGTTGCCTAAACAATGTTTTTTACAGTTGGCCTCAGAAGGAAATCACAAGGTGTGAGATCTGGTGATCGTGGTGGCCAGCTTATCAAACTTCCTCTCCAAATCCACTTATTGGTGAATACCCTATCTAAATGTGCTCTTGCAGCAGCACCATAATGTGCTGGTGCACCATCATGTTGGTACCACAATCTCCTGATGACGTTATCTGGGAGGCCTTCTAATAGCAATGGTAAATTATTTTGTAGGAAATTTGTGTAGATTGCACAATTTAAAGTATTATCAAAAAAGAATGGACCAATAATAGTGTTTCCTATGATGCCTCCCCATGTGTTAACACTCCATTTTTGTTGATATAAAATGGGCTGAACAAAATGTGGGTTTGTAGTGTCATAATAATGGGTATTTTTTCTGTTTGTGGTTCCACAATTAGCAAATGTTGCTTCATTTGTGAAAAGCACATGATCTAGAAAAGTTATATCGTGTCGTAATTGTAAAAGTAGCCATTCACAATACACTAGTCTCCTTTCAAAGTCCGTTTGTAATAAGCCTTGATGATTTTGAATTTTGTAAGGGTGAAACTTATGTTTTTTTAAAATCCTTTTTACAGCAGTGACTTCTATCCCGTGTTGTTTCGAAATTATCCTTGTAGATACGTGCGGATTTTCCACAATGGACTGGACGACTATCACTTCATTATCTTCTGTAATCATAGTCTTACTTCTTTCATGTTCGACGTAATTCACTGAACCCGTTCGAAGAAACCTTATTAACAAATTTTCAAACGTTTTACTATCCGGTGCTCTTCGGTCGGGATATTCCATCGCATATCTTCTTGATGCTAAAAATGGATTTCTGTTGCTAGCGCCAAGAGCAAATACCATGTCTATGAGCTCCTCTTTCGAAAAATTCATTTTAAAGCAAAAACAACAATAAACTATTATGGTATCTAAATGAGAAATAATGTCAATAAAGCGATATAACTGATAACAAGGTAAATACAACACGTAACAACTACTAACAAACAAACGGAAATTAATAATTCACTAGCCGAACTTAATTAATAACAACAAAACGCAATTACAGAAAAGAGAAAATACAGAAAACGACTTTTTATGGACTTTTGAAGTAGAGATTTGACGTTTGGTTGTACAGCCATTTTTTTTTTAAACCAAGGCCAACCAACTATTAGATGTCCCACATATTGCATATTATAAACATGAGTATATCCCATTAAAGGGTTATAACTTTGAAAATACTAGAAATAAGTACTATGTTATTGGTACCATTTTAAAGGCGATTTTACAAGGAATATGCTGACTTATAAAAATATTATAGGTTAGATTTAAAAAAAACGAGAAAATAACCAATAAAGATCGATAACTTAGACACGACATATTTAACACCCTGTATATTTATTCACTTTGTTCAACCTCAAAACAAATAACGTGTTAGTCCATAAATTAGTAATACAAGAGTTACGTGAGGCATTCTACCCATTAATTAACAGACTACAGCTTAAAATGTTAGATGCTGCAACTGTCAAGATTTTAACAATATTATCAATAAAATCAAAACGAACAGTCTGAAGTGCACATATCCATATATCATTGCAAAGATAATTTGAATGGCTATCATTATAATATCTAGAAAGTATAGCAATGTATTTAAAATAAAAAAGTTGAATGTGGTTGCGAAAATTTGGAACAACCTGTATATTTGTAAATAAAATTAGAAAATGCACAGTCGCATACTACATACGTACGTAAAGTCTCATTGCTGCAGCGTTATTAGTTTTCACACTAAGCTCCGCCGACACACTATTGCACCACCCGGTATAATTTTCCTGTACAACCAATAATTTGTTCATTTTAAATAAATACTGTTATGTATATTTGTAATACTAGAGCACTCTGCAATTTCTCTTAACTAAAAAATTTCTTATCATGTATAATGAGGCAAACTTCACTACTCACAGGAATGCATATTTTAAAATCAATTTTTGAAGAATCTAAATTATTGCATTGCACAAAGAATTAATATGCATTTCATATTATTTATGAAGCATACAGGGTGTTTTCTATTAGTACCTCAAAATACTTAATAATTATATAAGATTTTCTATGAATAAAGTAATAAATGAAATTCTGAAATGCTTAAACATTACAAATATACATAAATTCACAGTTTTACATATCTACAAGGTTTCTTAATTATGCTGCTTTAAAGTGTCTTTGTTTCGTACTGAAAACATGTCTAGTAGTATACACTTAAAAAGGAAAGCCTCAGTTATATAAATTGGTTTTGCAAAATTAACCATATCTAAATAATTTTGATACATTGCGGACCACACCAATATGTATAGACATTTTGCTGTGACCTTCACATTAAATAGAAATAATAATATTAAGGATTAGTTGAGTTGTTGAAAAATAACATTAATTTTATCTTTAAAACGTTTATTTTAAGATTTAGGCATTACTCAAAACAAGTTACAATAAGTAAAATAGGTTGCCAACATTCAAGAGGTAATGCTATTACAAAAATGTATATGATAAATATTAAGTTAAGTAGGTACTAAAATTAGGCATAAAACAAACACTTAAGATATAGTAAATACCTCAGATCTATATCTATGAACAGTAAAAGGATATGAATCAAGACATTCATTATACGAAGTCACAGATTGTAATGTTTTATGTAAACAGTAACTGTATAAATTAAAAATACATTTATTAGTTCCTATATGCATAACACAAGGACTTCAATAGACTATGGAAATGGTCATGTGTGGTTTAAAAACCTGCAAATGAAAAATCCAGTGTCAATATTGTTTACAGCTTTCTGCAAATCAACGTACTACCAGAAGAGAGCCTGAATAGAATTTGGAGACGGTGTGACGGGGGCGACCGGTCTTTATGGTGCAGGATCCGTAAGAAAAATTCCAGTTGTCTACAATGTGTTTCCAGTATTACCTTATCGAGGTATTTCTAAAAGAAAAATAAGGATAACTTTAGTAAATGGAAAAAGAAACTATATAACAAATGACGAAAAAGGAAATACGTTCATATACAAGTACAATGAGGGTCTACATTAAGAAGTAAGGAAAAATATAACTACCGTAGACGAAACATAGCAAGTTTGTGAAAAACTTTTAATAACAAACAATTCAAGGTGCTGACATTAGTGTATAAACTGTCAAAGACAATGTGTGCGTGTTGGTGTAGATACGACAACTTGAAGAAAACAAACAAGAAAGTTTTCATCACAGACGTTCCAAAAAATCAATGCCAACCTAAAATTTAGTTTGACAAGAGAGGCGTTAAAAATTGCCGATAGCAATTGTTTTTATATATAAACCAAAAACAAGAATCGACTTGTTGGAGATTGAATCTGTACTTCGAGTTAGACGCTAATTTTCCAAAAGAATAAAATTTCTTGAGATAGCAAAAGTGAGAGTAGGGTTAAAATACACTACTTCTAACTCACAATTAGATCAAATGTATTAAGTTTTTGAATTCAATTTTAATTTAGTTTTATCTTATTTAAATAATTTACTTTCAATAATTTTTTTTTATTACTAAGTTTAAAATGGAGGATGTTAATAAAGCTGAATTTCATAAAATATTTGACAAATTAAAGTAAGTTTTGAAATAAATTATTCAATTTAGGATTAATTAATGGTGCAAGACGTACTGAAAGTACTATGTGAAAATATTTGCTTTTAGTATAACGTTAAGCATCATTAATTGTATGAATATTACCTAGTTCAGTAATAATGATTCATTTTTTTTAAGTAATAAAAGGATAGTTAATGGTGATGGATGTGCTGAGAGTACTATGTGCGAATATTTGCTTTCAGTACATCATTAGGCATCATTAATTATTATATAGTTATTTTAATTTAATATTTCAAACAAAATAAGTACGAATAAAAGGAGATGTTCTTAATGGGCAGATGCTAAGCCGCTAGATGTACTAGTGAGAATGTTTACAGCTAGTGATTAGTATAGGTCAGTTTCAGGGCATTCGCGTTGCAAAGTTGTACGTCACCAAGGCACTATGTGAAAATGTATGTTTTTGGTGAAATAAAAATTAGCCTCGTATTAATAAATTTATTATCCAGAATCAATAATTGTCTTTTATCTAAAAGAACAACATAATATTTTTTTTATTTAACCAGCATTAATTTAATATAAGCTTTACAAAAACATTATAATTCAAAAATGAGTATAAATGTTTTCCTTCCTCATTTTTGAAATACAAAAATGGATATAGATACAATATGTTATTTATGATTGACTTTCTCATTAAAATATGAATATAATTACTACATGAGATTTACATCTTTGGTTAACCTTATCCAAAATAAAAAACTAAGTAAGAGGTATACCAGAACAGAAGAAGCAAAAATCACTGCAAGAACTCATACGAACTTTCAAAATACTATGCTGTTAAGGAATAAGCTTATAGGTAGAATATAATGATTTTGTCATTTACCAGTATTGATTCAAATTATTGAGTCTACAGCATAATTTATATGGCTGTACCCAACGTGTTACATTTTTATTTCAAATACGAAATTTACCATTTTAACAGTGTAGCAGCCACCACAGCAATATGTAGGTAAATATATTTCCCTGGTGGCTATTTTGTCTACAAATCAATACGAATATATTTATGTAGGTATACGAAAAAACCAATACTCTTTTTTTTAGATATAATTTCTTTTCCAATTGCTATATATGTATTAAACGGACGTAAATCATGATGAATGCTCTTTCAAATGATATCGTATCTCGTATAATAAATTCGGCTTGTTCTAGGCGATACATTACCATAATATACATCGTGGTCGCCATAAATTGTATTTCCAACGAAGAATTACCATTTGAAATGAAATTTGATTAATATTAATTAAACTAAAAGGTAACTTCCACTGCTTAAGAGTGTGATTCGTACTCCTAATTAACACCTTTTCGCACCTCTTTATATTCTTTCGCATAGTGACCACTACCAGATATTGCAACTTTACAGTCATAGATTCGTAATGCATTTTATTCATTCTGTGCCAATATTTTATGGATTGAATATGATTATATAATTTATTGATAAACTTTGTGAAGAACGCTGACAAACTATTCCTGCTCAATTCGTTTATATTGGTGTTAATAGTTTTTCTCGTTTTAAAAATCGTAGACATTTGTAGCACTAAAAAAGGTATTGAAAACTGAAATTTAGTAAATATTATTGTTTGAAGTGCGCCACAGCTTTAATTTTTTTAGATGGGCATGTTGCACATATGCTTAATCCATTTATAACTATGCTCAGCAGCAACAAAAGCTTACGAGAAGGGCGATACCGAGTTGCGGTAAGGATTAGAATAAATATTAATTCTTGTTGAGATACCGTAGGACAGGTACAGGCAGATTTGCTTGTTGTAATCCGTGTCTTCAATTGCGGTAAATGCTCGGATTAAGAGTCTAATGTAAATCAAAAATCTTTACTACCAGAACTGGATGGGTAAGAAAAAAAGAAAATAAGAAATGAGAATTATTTATTTTCCAGGGCGTTGTACTTATATGAGACACATTTAACAAAGTTTAATCTATCTATTTCAAAATTATTATATTGCCCTATTTTTTCTAAAACAAATGATTTAAGTTGTTTTGTCTAACAATGCTGGAATGACATACTTTGATAGTGGGCGAATTTTCCTTCCGCTGAAGGAACTTGTAGACTATCATTTATAACCATCCCGCGTATGTATATATTAACTACATTAAAATACGTTTACGACAACATGGATAAATTCCCAAAAAATGGCGACACACACTTCTACACAACGCGAAATAAGAACTTTCTAAAAATATCATATCATCGACTGGAAATAACCCAGAAATATGTGGACTACTGGAGACAAAAATCTTTAATAAACTGATCGAAATCAATGTGATATTATGCGGAACATCAGCAGAAAGTATTACGTTCACAGAATTAGTATTTTTTTATTAAAAAAATTCTTTCAACTCCGTACAAGAATGTTTAAATCACTAAAACTATTTAATTTTAAATGTTGACATTAATTAGTTGTTGCACATTGTACATTTGTCTATATATTTATGAACTCTGTTCTAGTTATTTCTATGTAATTATTTGTTTACATGGACATGTGAATTGTCCTTAATTGTATTACCTACACAAATAAAATTATTATTATTATTTAATAAGTATCTATCTGAACATCTGTAAAACATGTAAAAAAAATGAGGTGTGGCCACCACACGACTTTCTTATACGTATGAGCGTTTCAAACTATACAATTTTAAGAATTTTTTTTTATAGAAAAATTATTCAAAATTCTATTCTAAGTACTTCCATTCTCTTAATAAATCCCTATAGAATGCATTCTTTGCAAGATATTCGAAAGCCAACATACTAGTTGGTTCCCGCGGTCAGTTTTTAGGAAGGGATGGTGGGTAAGTTGGCTCCCATACTTTGTACTAGTTGGCTCCCGGCTCATATAATAATTGGCTCCCAGGTGTTTATAGGATTAAATAAACTTAAATAAAACATTACGCGGAAAATAAATGTATTTAATGTATAATGCATGTATATAATGTAGCTAAGTGACATTTTAGACAATAATTTATGGTTTGAACTTTTGCGATACGCATTTTACAAATTCAAAATTAGTAATTATATTTTTATTTAACAATTCTATTTTGCTGTCAATAAAATCTTTCTGTGATTTTTTTTTTCTCCTGTACACTTTTTTTTTAGTTGATGAGCTGAAGATTTTAATGTATGTGTCAATTTGAATATTTTTTAAAACTTCAACAAACTGGTAGATATTAGGATGTGCTGTGTAAAAAAGGGAATTAAACTTGGAATGAAACGATTCACACGCGTTCGTGGTCCGTTCCAACGAGGAACTGCATTCTGCCCACATACGTGGTGGAAACAGTGCTTCCTCAGAAATGTACGTGTCGACCAGATAATCTGCAAAATCCCTAACTTTCTTGCTGTCGGGCTGAATTTCGGCGAAGTCCAAGGCGAAGCAATCCCCACAGCAGTTGGTTTCAGAAATGGAAGCCCGAAAATGTATTGGAGATATTTTCCAATTTCAGAATCTTGCAAATATTCTGAGCGTAGCCCTACTTCTTGTATTTTACGCCACCTACAAAACATGAAATAATGTATTTTACTACTTTTTAACTTAAAATTTTGACTTACCATGATTGACCCAGATGAAATCTACATCCTTTTACTACAGCAGATGGAAAAACACTGTAGACTGCTTTGTGGATGTTTATTTCAAAATCGGCATAAACAGATACAGGGTTGAAATACAAATTTAATTTTTCACACTCGTTTTTTAGAAACTCGAAAACAGCAATATAAGAATGAATTTGTTTGTTCGACAACAAAAAAAAGGCGAGAGGTATATAGTGATCGTTTTCTAGACCATGAACAGTAAAAAGTTGATAAAAAAATTTTGTTGCACATTTGAATGTTCCATCAACGTAGATTGTTGACATTTTACTTAAAAATCTTGTTTGTTTCACACGAAAAAGCCACAAAATTGTTGTTAACATCGTTTTGATGAAGAAATAATTCTCCCTTATTTGTTTTTATGTCTATACTATTCAAAACATCATGAACATCCTTTACATTTTTCGGAATTTTTGAAAATTATTTAAAACAATTACAGGTTTCCCTTTTTCACTCAACATTTTTTCGATACACTCTATTTTACAGTAAAAGTAAACTAATTTTCATAGTTCTAATTCTTAATTTATATACCTCAAATTTTTCATAAACTGTAAGTGGGATTTATAATGAGAGGGTGGGATTTGTTTACTTCTTTTCTTAATAACACAGTTTAGGTGCTTCTAAATGACATTTTAAGTTTCCATGTTAATCCGCGGTGGAGGATTAACGCGACCTAATTAGCAAATATTTTCGGAGCCAATTTACCTGTAACCTTTTTGCACAAGAGGATTAAAAATTGACCGCCGGAGCCAACTAGTATGTACCCATTCGAAAGAAAAGTGCGACTCCCTAAGAGTAGAAGTGCTACTTCCGGTCCGAATTTTGAAATTTCATATATACAAAAAATATTGCAAATCTAGTTCTAAATACTTTTGTACTCTTGATAAATATATATAGAATGCATAATTTACGACATATTTGCAAAAAATCGCTATTCGGTAAGAGTAAAAGTGGTACTTCCGGTCCGAATTTTGAATTTTTTTTTATAGAAAAGGTGTTGAAAATTAAGTTCTAAATACTTTTATACCCGTAACGTACCTGTGAAAAAAGGATGACTTGCGAAATATTCGCAAAAAACTGATTTTTGATAAGAGTAAAAGACCTACATCCGGTAGGAATTTCGAAAAACTTTTTAAATAAAGTTGTTCCCAATTTCAATTTGAAGTATATACGAATTCTTTATAAATTTGTTTAAACTTAGTAGTTGACAAAATATTGGCAAAATTCGATTTTTTCACCAAAGTAAACTACTACTTCCGGTCTACCGATTTTACTGAAAAACTAATCAGATCTCAAGAGGGAGATTGTACACGTAAATACTAAATTTGGAACTGATATCTACAGCGGTTTGACCGCTATCGTGGTCACACACACACACACACACATACTGACATACGCACACACACAGAGAGAGAGACACTTTTTCGGTATCAGGGGACTTCAAAACGTGGACATCTGCAAAAATCTTGAGGTCGAAAATTTTCATCATCACAATACTTCCTTATACTACGCATAAGAAAGTAAAAATGTTTCTATTTGGATGTGGCGATGGACATGCTGGGTTTAATCTGCAGTGGAGAAGACTTGTACTCATTCGTTATTCTTCAAGGGTTGTATACAGATGCTGCCCAAATATGTGGGGGATACTAGAGCTTTCTTCTCTGCAGTTGTCGACTAAATAGTCACAAAATTCTATCGGGAGGCAAGAGTATTAAAGAAAAACATAATGCAGCCAACTTTTGGTTCTATAGTCGCGGGTTAAACCCATTCATTGCATTTTTCTCAACCTATAAATGCATGTTTATTGAAAAAAAAGTATACCAAGGTTTAAAAAAAATAAAACCTACCACGCTTGGCTCAAATGAAATCTGAAACGTATTAGATTTTTACAGGTAGTATTTCCCTTGCTGCGGAATGAACTGCCTTCTCAACATCAAATTTCTGTATTGTATAGAACATACTTCACGAAAGTCTTTCTATTATTGCCACTATTCGGATAATCTGTTAGTAATCAAAATAAATAATAATAAACCCATACACATACACATACGAATTAAAATTTTATATACGCATGCAATGGATGCACAATTTGCCCTAGCGTCGGCATTACAGCAACCAACGCACAGACACGTGCTTCAGTCTACTATGACTTCGTGAGTGTGTGACGTTCTTGCTGCAATGCTCAATCTTCTTCTTTTTCTTCTTCTTTAACAGTAGCCACGAGTTAAGCAAGCTGCCTTTTACTCCGTATCTGAATCCGATAAATCTTGACAATGCTTAGGGGGACCTACAAAGGGGGCACCTTACAAAAGCGTTTGCCTGGGGCTCTTAGTTTTCTACGGGAGGTGAGGGTCGTATGCAAAACTTTTTTTCCATATTCGTATTGGGGTGAAAATGCTCAATGAGCTTCACACGCCACATATCGTCTCCTCACCTAAAGATGTCTACGAGACAATCTCATCGATATCTGTTATGCAAAAGCAACGCGCTAGGGAAAAGGGGATCTATCGATAACTGAATTGTCATATTCTAGACCACTGCATATATATGTGCATCCATTATCTCACCTACACGTGGAGTATCAATATTATCCAATCTATCTATATCTTTTTCGTGCATTGATTTATATGTAATGTGTATTATGTATGTATATGTATATTTCCGCTATCTATTGTGATTTTTCCAAGTATTGATTATTACTTTTAATAATAAATCAGATTAATAAAGCGTTTGATAGATTCTATGAAATTATTTATCTAATCTTTAAAAGGAATTTCCGATTATGCCATTTTAATGAAAAGTGTTTTACTTTCTTATACGTAGTATAAGGAAGTATTGTGATGAGGAAAATTTTCGACCTCGAGATTTTTGCAGATGTCCACGTTTTGAAGTCCCCTGATACTGAAAAATTGGTTTTTAAAAAATGTCTGTGTGTGTCTGTCTGTCTGTGCGTCTGTCTGTGACCACGATAGCGGTCAAACCGCTATAGCTATCAATTCCAAATTTTCCAATATTTCAATAAAATCGGTAGACCGGAAGTAGCAGTTTACTTTAGTAAAAAAATCGAATTTTGCCAATATTTTATCAACTACTAAGTTTAAACAAATTTATAAAGAATTCATATGTACTTAAAATTAAGTTTGAGACAAATTGTCTTAAAAAAGTTTTTCGAAATTCCAACCGGAAGTAGGTCTTTTACTCTTATCGAAAATCATTTTTTGCAAATATCTCGCAAGTCATGCGAGACAAGTACGTTACGAGTATAAAAGTATTTAGAATATAATTTTCAAAACCTTTTGTATAAAAAAAATTCAAAATTCAGACCGGAAGTACCACTTTTACTCTTATCGAATAGCGATTTTTTGCAAATATGTCGTAAGTTATGCATTCTATATATATTTATCAAGAGTACAAAAGTATTTAGAACTGGATTTGCAATATTTTTTGTATATATGAAATTTCAAAATTCGGACCGGAAGTAGCACTTTTACTCTTTGCGAGTAGCACTTTTTTCGAATATCTTTGCAAAGTATGCATTCTGTAGCGATTTATTAAGAGAATGAAAGTACTTAGAATAGGATTTTGAATAAGTTTTGTATAAAAAAATTCTTAAAATTGTATAGTTTGGAACGCTCATACGTATAAGAAAGTCGTGTGGTGGCCACACCTCATTTTTTTAATTTGAAATATATTGACGTACCCCAAACATTTTCGCATACAGGTAAAAGGGTGACCACTACCGCAACTCGGACCTAACGTAGGAGAATTACCCTTTTAAAGATTCTTTCTCGCACAAACATTTCGACGACACCATTTGTACTACAGCATCCAATATGCCGGAATCCACTTTGTAGATTTTTAATTCCTTCCATATCCATTAGTAGTGAATATTGGGTATACTAGTCGGCTGATCATCATAATCGAATTATCACTCGAGTAGTGGTCACTCGCGTGATCATACTGTATATATTGCAAATGGAGTCCACAGAATATTTAGGACTATCCATTGTACAACATCACTAATTATTAGAAAATGATGTATTAAGGCAAACAAAGTGTACTATTAAACTTGTAAAAATACATTCTCATATAGTTCTTTATTTAACAAAACAATGACAGGTGTGCTATTACTCACAATTATATTTCGTATATTTCAAATTCTTACCGATACGATAAATTGGTTGTGACATCGCGTAGATTTAAGTTACGAACTAGTTCATTAGTAGTATTTCATTACCAGTCGCCAGGTAATAGTCACTTGCATTAAAACACCGATTCCGAATTCCAAGTAGTAATGCGAAAACGGGACTAATGAACTAGTCAATTCACAATTTGCTGCAGTCAGTTGGTCGCGTCAGTAAAGCCATCACCCGTCACTTGTCACTCGTCACTCGTATTCAAAATCGAATTACAAAGATCATATGAATAAATATTATTGATTTTATTATTTTTCATTCGAGTTACCCCATCACTAATAGAGACTAGAAATAGCAGTAAGAGAAATGCCACAAACAAAAAACCAAGCAAAACAAATGGGTACGGAAACATGATGACGACTTTGGCAATGAATCAGGAAAGCGTGGATCAGAAATGGAAGGAAGCAAATAAGGACTGGAATGTGGAAGGGGCAAATGAAACTAATGATATGTACAAGACAAACAATCGGCCCAATGGCGAAAGGGAAAGTGCGCGGGTCAAGCCTGGAAATTCAGAATGGAAAATGGGTACGTGGAATATTCGTGGAATGAATGGGAAGGAAGAAGAATTGATAGACGAATTCGAGAAAACTAACATCAAATTAATAGCAGTCACTGAAACAAAATTCAAGGGAAAGTGGGTAAAGAAATTGAGGAATGGGCACATACTTAATCACAGCGGAATAGAAGAAAATGTCTGGGCACAGGCAGGTGTGTGTTGTTTGATACACAGGGACAACTTTGATCAAGTTGACAGTTGGAAGTTGATTAATGAGAGGATAATGAGTATACAATGGCGAGTGAACCCAAAAAAGAGAATGATGATTTACATAATATACGGACCGAATGAAAATGATAGGAAAGAGGATAAGGAGCTTTTTGGATGGAACTACAGGAACAGGTGGACAATGAAGAAAACTTTATGGTGGTTGGCGACTTCAATGGGCGAGTGGGGTGTAACTTTGAAAAGGAGGGCGGTGTAATAGGGAGATACGGGGAGCAAAAGAAGAACATGAATGGCTCTCTGATATTAGATATTTGTTTAACAAATGATATGGTTTTTACAAAGACATTTTTCCAACACAAGGATATACACAAATATACCAGGGAAGTCAAAAGTAGACAAGAAAAATCTATAATTGACTTATTGCTGGTTAAACGAGCAGATTGGAAAACGGTATTGGATGTAAGGGTGAAAAGAGGATATGAAATAGGCGCAGACCATTACCTAATCGAAGCAAGATTTAAAGGACTCTACGGTTATGATGCTGGAAAAGAATTTGAAAATATAAGAAGTTACAGACTTCAAGAGGACGACATAAAATATAAATATTGGCAGAAAATAGACAGACAATTGAAAGAACAAGGACGTTTGGAGATAGAAAGTATGGAAGGGCTGTGGACAATTCTTAAAAACACACTTGTGAACGCAGCAAAGAAGGTATGCGGAAGTGCAAGATACGGAAAAAACAGAAAACATACGGTGGAGTGAAAAAATTAAGAGTGCAGTAAAGGAAAAGAAAAGATGCTGGAAAAATATCTAGAAACTGGTAATAATACTGACCATGAAGAATACAGGAAGAAAAGAACTCAAGTTAAAGTATTGATTAAAGTAGCAAAACAAAAATCCTGGACAGACTTTGGATCGAAAATGGAATATCAAGGAAAGGTAAATTCCAAACTGCTATATAGAACATTGAAAACCTTGCGTAAGTCAGCTGGAACACACCTCCAATAAATAAGAAGTAAAGAAGAACGAAACTTTTGCGATTTGTTTGAAGCCGAAACAGGGGGAGAGGTCGACGCAGAGGATTTCTCGACTGAAGAAGCTGAAGAAACAACAACAAACATACAACTGAGCGGGATCACAGAAGCAGTGGAAAAGCTACAACCAGGAAAAGCAGCCGGAATTGACAATTTAAAGCCAGAAATGCTGAAATACATGGGAGTTGAAGCTACACGGTTACTACTTAGAATAATAAACTTGGCATGGGAAAGGAAAACAACGCCCGAGGACTGGAAAATAGCAATTATCATCCCCTTACACAAAAAAGATGACAATACTACATGTTCCAATTACAGACCTATCTCATTGTTATCAGTAGCTGGAAAGATATACGAAAGAATAATAGAGAAACAATTAAGAGCAAACTTAGACTCGACCCTCCAAGAAAATCAGGCAGGTTTCAGGCCGGGCAGGAGCACGCCGGACTGGATATTCTGTTTAAGGCAAATTTCGGACAAAATTCTAGATAGTAACGGCAAAATGTACCTATGTGCAATTGATTTAGAAAAACCATTCGATACACTTCCGAGGCATAGGATATGGTCATCGCTGGAGAAGAGAAGGATGAAAAAAGAACTACTAAAGGCAGTCACAAGTATATACACCAACACGAGCAACATAATAAGGACTGAAAGCGGATATTCAAGAAGCTTTATCACACTTAAAGGAGTGAGACAGGGCGGAGTCCTGAGTCCCCTTCTCTTTATAACTGTTATGGACGATATTGCAAGAAGTGCCAATAGCCTAACAAAGGGTATTAATGTAAGGTCCAGAAACCTTCAACCTATAATAGCCAAGGAATTCTTGTATGCCGACGACTTAATAATTGCAGCTCCTAATAAAAATGTCCTGCAAAGAGATATAGATATATGGCACGAAACTTTAAAGAATTTTGGAATGAATATCAATAAAGGAAAAACGGAAGTATTGGCAGTCTCCAAAGATGAAGAAGAAACACATATAACAATAGATGGTTATCCAATAAAGGTGACAGAAAACTTAAAATATCTTGGAACCATAATCAACCACAAAGGAGATGTAGAGGCAGATGTGAATAATAGAATCAAAATTGTAAACTGTTTATATCATGCACTGAAGTACATATTTTTAAGTAAGAGAGCGGTCAGCAGGGAAACCAAGACAAAGATTTACAAAACAATATTTCTTCCGACACTATGCTACGGCAGCGAGTCATGGGTATTGACTAAGAGGCCGAAATCAGGAATAACAACGACCGAAATGAGGATTTTAAGGAAAATAGTTGGTGTTACCAGACTAGATAGAATCAGAAATGAGAAGTTACGAGAAAAAGTAGGCGTAACATCAGTAATCGAAAAAATCCAGGAAAAACAACTTAGTTGGTTTGGACACCTCACACGAATGAGTAACACGAACCCTGTAGAAGAAATATGTGAGGCCGGCTGGAACAAGAGGAGAAACAGAGGTAGACCAAGAAGAATATGGAACCAGGGGATAGCGCAGCTGCTGGTTGGACCGGGGAAGTACCTGGAGGGAAGCTCAAGAAATGACTAGGGGTAGGATAGGGTGGAAAAAATTCTGCAAAGCAGATCGCCTCGACGCCTAACGGCAAAAGAGGATACAGATAAATAATAATAAATAATAATATTTTTCATTCGAGTTACCCCATCACTAATAGAGACGGACTTTTTTAGACAGAAAATTAATCACGACATATAACAATTGATTAGTAGTGATTTTGTACCAAAAACTTATCTTATTAGGAACATACAGGATGTTTTCAAATAAGTGCGAAAGTTTTCAGAGGGTGATTCATTGTCAAAAATTAACGGGGGTCTTTCATGTAAACAAAAGCTCTTAGGCTTGTCCATTAAAAGTTACACGCTTCCGAAAATGATTTTTCCTTCAAACTGCTGAAGAGTTAAAGAAATGGCATTTTATGGGCGTGTTCGAGCAATAAAAAGACTGCCTATGAATATTTTTTTAATTTTGTTGTGATCTTTTAGAGGGGTGAATACATGCAACCCCTATTCCTTTTTTTACCAGACCTTTTTAACAGAATAAAATTTCTTGATTTAAAAATATCCGTTGAAAAGAATGATTTAGTGCTAAACTTTTTTAACCCTTGTGTTTTTTCCGTAAAAGCAATAGTTTATTAATAAAAAATAAAATACAATATCGTGCATGGACGTATCTTGTGTGAATGAAATTAAAAATCTAGTAGGTTTGACTTTAATCGTAGTATTTTATAATTATTCCGTTTCTTTTGACTTTTAATTGTAGGTATGTACCAGTACCATGTTATGTTTTAATAAAATATAAAATAAAAAATACAAAACAAAATTATTTTTATTACAAAAAAGAAAAAAACAACAAGATGAAACGGAACGGAGTTATAAAAACTGCTTGAAATGACCACCTCCAACCATTAGACACGAATCAAGTTTTCGTCTCATAGATTGATTCGTGATCTTCTTGAATTGCTTGTGGGTTATCTTCGGGGCATAGATGGTTGTTATGAAAATTTTTAGTTTAATTTAATTTAATAAGCAATTTGCCTTGTACTTAATTCCGGACGATCTTCAATCATAAAAACAATTTTCTTATCTCATTTTTGGAAGCGTCTAACTTTTCAAGGACAAGCCCAAGAGCTTTTGTTTACATGAAAGACCTCCTTTAATTTTTGACAAGGAATCACCTTTGAAAACTTTTTCACTTTTTTGGAAACATCCTGTATATTAACTATTACTTTAGTCACTCCTTCAATCAGGTGGTGTGAGCACCACACCGCATTCTTATACGTATATGCGGTACGAATTTTTTCAACATAACTTGTTCCATATTAAGTTTTAAATACTTTTATGAGAGTCACAAATCTGAACGAAATGGATAATTTGCGAAATATTGACAAAAAAATCTTTTCGATAAAAGTAAAACTGTTATTTTCGATCTCAATTTGGCAATATTTGTTATGCAACAAGTATTCCATATCAAGCTACACGTACTTTTGTACTTTTAATAAATCTGTAGAGATACATATTTAATATGCGAGATATTTGCAAAAAGAATTGCTTTCTGATCAGAGTAAAAGTGCTACTTCCGGTTGAATTTTGAATTTGAAATTATTCCAAATCAAGCTCTAAATACTTCTATATTCTTAATATGTCTGCATAATATGATAAATATTTGCAAGAAACCGTTTTTCGATAATAGTAAAAGGTCTACTTGCGGTAGGAATCTCAAAAATCTCTTTCATAAAATTGTAAATTTAAATTTATCCAAACTTACTAGTTATTGAGACATTGGTAAATTTTGATTTTTTCACTAAAGTGAATACTACTTCCTGTTTACAGATCTTGAGAGAAAGATTGTAGTCAAAAATATAAAGTTTGGTAGGTATTGATTGACAATTTTAGTCGTTTGGCTGCTATTGTGATCATACACAGATACACAGAGAGAGGTGGGGAAGAGAGAGATGTTTGCAATAATTACCGTTTCGGTAACACATGAACATTTGCAAAAATCTTGAAAATGGTTCCTTATACTATGTATACGAAAATAATAAAATATCACATATCAGTGATGATTTGTTTTTAAAAGATAGAACGGATGATGGTATCTACTGATACAAAATATAAAAAGTCACCCCTTATTTAACTACTTTATCTATAATGTATTCAAACTTGTAACATGCTAAAAAATTCGAAATACATTCTTCTATCGAACTAGCATTGGAGTGTTGAAAAGTGGGGTCCTATAACACAAAAGGGGTGCCTGTTTAGACAAGACAAGCTATTCATTGCCAGGATATTAATCATAATTTTAATTACTAGAGGGACGATATTGGATGCCGAAAGAAATACAAATTTTACATTGGTTCTGTTTAATTTAAAATTCTTTTAGCATTTATGCGTCCAAAGTATCTACCAAGATAAAGACAAATGTACTTATATTATATTTGATGGATACATAACAAGCAAAATTAAATTTCTAAAATTAACGTGAGCAGTAATAATTTTATATAAAATGCAAGAGGGTGCGTATAATATATTCATTCTACCCTCTTCGATTTCTCACAGTAAGAGGGTATTATCTTCCACATTTCAATAGAGCACCCGGTACCGGGGGGTTTGTTGATTTTGACACTTCAGAATCTTCGTGAAATGCTCTTCAATGTCAAGTACTTGACCCACTTCTGCACTTAAAGATTTCACAATATACTCTAAATCTTTTCAATTTTGACATTTTATAAATGAATTCTATTATCATCAACTATACAGTGTGAGTACAATGTAAACAACGTCGGTAACGAAACTAGAATTGCTGGCATAAAAATGATAAGTCTTCATGTTTTTGAAATGAGATCAATTGAATATTATATAGAGGCAGTGAAAAAAAAATGCTAGCGTATTTACAGTTAATAATATATAGTTTTCAGAAAATAGTAAAATGCTAATTACTCCCTCTATTTCATAATACTTCCCTTATGATGTCATCAATGCAAATTATGACGTCGGCGGAGTATTTTTAAAAAGAACAAACTCTACTTTTTTTTTCAAATTATATGTCTATGGCTTACTGATAAAATCAAATTAATTATGTCGAGCCATCCGGTCCGGAGCATTGGAAGTATTGCAAATCATTGGGCAATTGAATCAAATCAAGTTGGAAAACACGTACATACATTAAATATAGATTTAGCAATAACAATCAGAAAACTTTGGAAGGACTTGAGAGACATGGACATTTATTGCAAAACTAATCAGCAGATCCCTATACTCGTTTACAAAAAGTTTAACTATCATTTTAAAAGCGGTTACAGAAGATGATGCGATGGTTACTTTATCGTTATTGAAATGTAAGCCTCAGGGGATAGTCTTGATGGACCTATTGTGCGCATGTGTTTTTCTACTCTGCTGCCGGTGTTGCCAACTTGCTAGCGTTCGTAGTTTCCGAAATAACATAGCGAAATTTTACAAAATTTCAAAAGATTTCAGACGATTATTTTCGAAAGTATGCAAACAATTGGGAAACTGTGTACGTATAGTACACGCAAGTAAGTTGGCAAGATCCACATGCAGCACCAACATGCTAGCGTTCGTAGTTTCCGAAATAACATCGCGAAACTTTACAAAATTTCAGACGATTATTTTCGAAAGTATGGAAAGAAATGGGAAACTGTGTACGTATTGTACTACCAAGTAAGTTGGCAAGATGCACATGCAGCCACAACTTGCTAGTGTTCATAGTGTCCGAAATAACATCGCGAAATTTTACAAATTTTCAGAAAATTTCAGACGATTATTTTTGAAAGTATGCAAGCAAATGAAAAACTGTGTACGTATAGTACTCGCAAGTAAGTTGGCACGATGCACATGCATAGCACCAACTTGCTAGCTTTAGTAGTTTCCGAATATTTATTTAATGTTGTTCGTAAGGATCGCAACTTTCGTGCGGTGAATCGTTCCAGGGGTGGAGGAATTCTAGTGGCATTTAGACATGATATTTTGTTTGATGTTGTTGATACCAGCCGGGTTAGTTCATTGGTGCCATTGGTGGATTTTCTAATCTGTAAATGTGTTGTTAACAGCACAATATTTCTTGTTGGACTGGCTTATCTTCCTCCTGATCTGTCGTGTGAGGATCTTGAAGTTTTCTCGTCGTCCCTGGAGCCACTTTTAATTAACAATACATTTGTATTATTTGGTGATTTTAATCTTCCCAGGCTTTGCTTGTCATCTCAGCAGCATTGCAACAAAACTAATATTTTCAAAAATTTCTTAAATACCCTTGGTGCTAAGCAATATAATGATCTTAGAAATAGTGATGGAAAGATTCTGGATCTAATAATTTCTAATGTTGATCTCAGTATTGACATATTCCAGTCGGAGAATCCGGTAGTATCGGAGGATCCTTATCATCCTAGTATTGAAGCTTTGCTCAATCTCTCACAACCCACTCAGGTGCGGCGTTTGCCATCTGCGAACAACCAGCGATATAATTTAAAAAAAGCTGATTACTTGTCATTATACTCTCATCTGCAGGAAATTGACTGGTCTTTCTTGATGGACTTTCTGGATGTCAATGAGGGATTGAACGCTTTCTATAATACTTTATATTCAATACTAGATCTCTATGTTCCATATACAAGACAATGTAACTCCACTTATCCGCCCTGGTTTTCTTCGGAAATAATAACTAATCTTAAAGTCAAAGATCATTACCATAAGAAATGGATAAGGACAAAAATATAACATTCTATAATAAATTTAAGCATCTGAGAGGATTAATCAAAACACAGATAAACATTAACTATCACCGTTATCTTATTGATATGGAAAATTCCGTTAAAACATCTCCCACTAATCTGTGGAGTTTTTTGCGTGCTAAACTCGTTGAATATGGTATCCTTAACATATTCAACAAGTTACTTAATTTCGGACGATTTTCAATCATATTAAGAACCTCTTCTTTCAGTGCCACCGTTCTTATTACTCGTGGACGACTACAATCAGTTTTTGGTTTTTGAAATGTCCCTCGTTCACAAAGACGTTCGTGAGGACGTGCAAAAATTGTGTGATGAAGTAACACGCGCCGAGGATACATCTCTGCATAGAGCCATCTAGTTTACAAAGAATTTCCATTTGCATGACCATACATAAAATGCATATCAACCATTTCAGCGTTAGTGTAATTATTCATATTGAAGACTTAAAAGGCACAATTGAACTTTCAACTACCGCATTAAAATCAGTGTGAATTGAACTTTCAAATACCGCATAAAACTTTAAGCGAATTGAACTGTCAACTACTAAACAAAAATCTAAGCGAATTGAACTGTCAACTCTCACATAAAAACCTAAGCGACTTGACATCCACCTACTAGATTTTTTTGATTTCATTCACAGAAGATACGTCCATGCACAATACTGTATTTTATTTTTTATTAAGAAACAATGGCTAAAAAAGTTTAGCACTAAATCATCCTTTTCAACGGATATTTTTAAATCAAACAATTTTATTTTGTTAAAAAGGTCTAGTAAACAAAACAATAGGGGTTGTATGTTTCACACCTATAAAAAATCACAACAAAACTAAAAAAATACTCATAGGCAGCCTTTCTATTGGTAGAACATGCCCACAAAAAAAAGATTATAAGATAAAAAAACATTTTTTATCTTGTATTTGGAAGCGTGTAACTTTTCAAAAACAAGCCTAAGAGCTTTTGTTTACATGAAAGACCCCCTTTAATTTTTGACAAGGAATCACCCTCTAAAAACTTTGGCACATAATTGGAAACATCCTGTATACATATATATTTTCTAAATTATTTTTAAATAGATATGAAGAAATTAGAATTAATAATTTACCCTCCTCTATAACAGTATTTAGGTGTAGACCCTTCCCGCGATATAAACATTATATTAATGAAATATTCTACCAATAAATATTTACTTTCATATAATACTTATCAATTCTGCATTCCAGGTTTGAAGACTATTGTTGGAGCTGTTATAGAATCAGTCAAAAATCTACGGGATGTGATAATTTTAACGATGTTTTCGTTATCAGTTTTCGCTTTAATGGGTTTACAAATTTATATGGGAGTTTTAACACAGAAATGCATAAAAGTTTTTCCTGAAGATGGGTCGTGGGGTGAAAAGAACCATGAAAATTGGGATAGATTTTGTAAAAATGAATGTAGGTTCTTCTGAAAAATATATATACCGTGCCAAATAATGCTCATATTTGACTTTTTTCCACAGCCAACTGGTATATAGAAGAGAATGGGGAAATTCGGTTATGTGGAAATTCTTCCGGCGCAGGGTGCGTATATCTATCTCACTTATTCGTTTTAAAACAGTAATATTATTAATAAAAAATATACTGTTATATTTTCAGAATGTGTAAACCTGGCTATCATTGCTTACAAGGATATGGAGATAATCCTAATTACGGGTACACTAGTTTTGATACTTTTGGTTGGGCATTCCTGTCTGCCTTTCGGTTGATGACACAAGATTATTGGGAAAATTTATATCAACTGGTAAGAACAAGTGCCCTATATTAATAAATGCTGACAAATAATTGTATTATTAATTTATTTATAGGTTTTGAGATCGGCAGGACCATGGCACATGCTATTTTTCATAGTGATAATATTTCTAGGCTCATTTTATTTGGTTAACTTAATTTTAGCTATTGTTGCGATGTCTTACGATGAGTTGCAAAGGAAAGCGGAACTGGAAGAGAAACAAGAAGAAAAAGCCATACAAGTAAATATGTTAAGCCTAGAATTTTTATTGAACTCGTACGTTATACAAAATGATTTTCAGGAAGCAGAGGAAGCAGCAGCCGCAAAGCAGAACAAAATTGATTCTCATCACAAGGCACAAGCCATGCAAGCACAAAATATGATGAAATCTCCATCGAATTTCTCATGTCACAGTATAGAACTATTCATTGGACAAGAAAAAGGGCATGACGATAACAACAAAGAGACGAAAAGTATCAGATCAGAAGGATTAGAATCCGTGAGTGAGCAGAGAAGACCTCATAATCCCACCAACCTACGGAAAGTCAGCACTGTAAGTGTCCTGACGTTATTTGAGAACCTTTTTCAATTAGATCAGATCATTTAGATAATTATAAATAAAACCATAAAGTTTTTATTAAAAAAGAGACGTATTGTATGTAAAGGGAAAAAGTACATTTCACCTAGAAAGAACGTAAGATCATGACACTTATAGTGTCCAGACAGCAAATGTATAATCTATATATTAGTTCTCTTTGGTTTGCTCTTATTTCAACATTAATATAGAGTAGAGTTTATTATTTTATTCATTTTCTCACATGCCCTGTGCACCATCTCCATGCAAAATAAATAATATGTACACATATATTTTAAAACATACATACGCAAAAGTCTCTAAAATTAATTGAACTTTGTCAGTCATATTTGTATTCAATTCAAGACTTATGAATGCTTTTAAAAGAATGTAATTGTTCGTTGAATTATCGAAATAATACATGTTTGATACATATTAGAGACAATGTGTATAAAATGGCGAAAATCCTTAAAAAATAATAAAATAAACACGTGACATGGCCAGGGCTATATTTGGAAGTATGGTATGGTATTTTTGGTACGATACCATTCTTTGCATGAAGTGATAATTTATCAACACCTCACCCATATATAGACCATGTCCCGTGTTCAGGCGAGTCTCAGCCTGCCTGGGTCGCCCTTCAACCTGCGTCGCGGCTCACGAGGTAGCCACCAATTTACCCTGCGCAACAATCGGCGCATGGTGGTGCCACCTGGTGACCGTAAACCTCTGGTTCTTTCCACGTATCTCGATGCCCAGGAACATCTACCGTATGCTGACGATTCCAACGCTGTTACGCCGATGAGTGAAGAAAATGGTGCTATGGTTGTTCCAATTTATAACTATTTAGGTGAGTAACGTCTTAGCAAATAAAATTTGTGTTCGAATTATCAATTTCGTTCTACTGAAAAATGTTCGTGGCCACCAATCACTTTCGTTAGGACATGAGTATAAGATGCTTTCTTCATCTCAGACTATACCTATTCTTCCTATTCCTCCTATTCCTATACTTTCGTTAGGACATGAGTATAAGATGCTTTCTTCATCTCAGACTATACCTATTAATGCATGTGTTTGAGTAAGAGTAAACATATTCCTACATGTTATTATTACAGATGTGATTGCTTTACAAGAGTTTGTCAATTCTTTCTAGGTTCAAGACATTCTTCCTATACTTCACATGCTTCTCGTATGTCGTATACATCCCATGGCGATCTTCTATGTGGAAATGGTAAAACTTTAACGAAGGAAGAAATTTTGAAGAACAGACCAATTGTAAATAGCATTATAGAATATCCATATAAACCTCAGAAAGGAGACTACGTATGTTAAATAGTATTTAACTAATTTGGCAAGATATTATGTTTCTTTTTGTCTTTTATCAGGACGGTCCGACGATGTATGAGAATGATAAAATGAAGCACCTAGATACATTCCCAGATAATCAGCGGCAACCAGTAATAGATATGAGAGGTATGATAGACTTCCCTTTTAATTGATAGTGAAGTTTCTATACGTTTCATATTATTTCATTTCAGATGTAATTGTAATCAACGAAATCATCGACCAAGCTGCTGGAAAGCAAATAACAGATTTAGAGCACGGAGGTATGTATCGTATTAATAATTAAATAAGATATAAATCCCCACCACTTGACACACCATCGCAATATGCTTGAAAGATAAATACTTAGAGTGCACTAACATAAAGAGCTTCAGCAGTATATTGTTGAATTGCATGACAATTACTTCAAAATTTATCATTTCTAAATAAAACATTTAGAGAAACTAACAATGTTTTAGGAAGATTAGTCGCAATAGTTCTTATTCATTAGATTTGCATCTAAATCAGATATAGATTAGTGTCTATAATCATGTTTGCTAGAAGAAAGAGAATCTAGCGAATAACTGATACAATAAAATTATAATTTGCAAACATTATTATTAGATTTAGCTAAGTGGTGCACTACAATAGTTCCATTACTTTTTTATATAACGAACAGCATAACGATGGTGTTTTGGAAGTTGACCAAATTTACTAAGCATATGCTAATTAATTATTGGCACTACAGTGTATGATATATTTATATATTATATCTTTAGGTAGATTTCATTTATGTTCATTTTTTTCATTTTGCCCAATTTCTTCACTTCTAGATAGACTGTATCTTGAAGATAAATTTATCAAGCAGTTAAAGTACTCGATAAAAATGATCTTACAGATATTTGGTTGCGCGTATATTTTGTTGACGCTGTATAAATAACTTAATATTTTTTGAAAAAAATAATATGTTAAATTGTTACATACATGTTTGTAAGTAAATAATGTCTTGGAAATCAAAAGAATGAGCACGTTTTTATCACAAACTTAGAATATAGTGAGATATCAGGATACTTCTTCGGAATATAAAATTGGAAAATATATGTATGAGGTTAACGTGAGGGTTAAATCAAGAAGGATGCAGATTACAGTATATCTTACCTCCAAAGAAGTCGCATGCCAAAAATAATGTTTAGGGTTGAAGTAAAACACAATTTACCAAATAATATTGTTAATATTAAATATTACAAACGCAGTATGTTTATGTTTATAAACACAATATAAAACATAACCTCAAACGTCAAACGAATCAAAGCGAATGATGCGCCATTGATGCACTTGAAGTTAGGAACACCGACTATTTGCTAGGTTGCCGTTTCTCACGATGCTGTTATCTACGGGATTTCGATTTAAGGGATAAGTAACCAAAGGTTATAGTGAAGAAATTCAAATGCATATTATCTGTCAGATATATTTATTTTAAGGATAGCTATGAATTACTTTATCCGTAAGTGAAGAAAATGGGCATATGGTGTGTAAAATGTGTATTAATAAAACGTACTACGACGAAGAAAAGAAGCGAGAGTTATCTACTGAGGCTAACAGCCCCAGGTAAAAAGATTTGTTTATCTTCAGTAAAACGGTTATTTGTCATGACTTTGTTGTTACTTAAATATTTCCTTTATCACAAATGTTACACAGAAGCTAGCAGGTGTTACCTAATTTGAAATGCCTTTTATGAATTGTATTCTATATAAATCTACTCAATATTCTACTATTATTTCTTGTAATGAACAGTACCTGATGCATAATTATTTTTGTAATTTTCGTTTTTTTTTTTTTTTTGGATATAGATCGTGTTCATTTTGAATAATAACATGACGTCACTGCGATTTTATACGGCTGTGGCACTATCGATGGTAGAATATACATAACAGAAAGAAATAGCTCGTCAGTAATTTTCACAGGTTTTTGCGACGTTCTGGTTTTTCTTTAAATTAATAAGCATTAATAAGCTTCAATGTTTCTTTACGGATCACGCTATTTTACTATATTCAATTTCATACAGTCCTCTTGGATAATTTTGCATTTTACTGATCTCTCTATTTCTGTGGAAGTATGCAGATGCGTATTCCATGATCATCATGAGGCAATAAGAATTCTGACACCCTAGAGAAAGATAAAACACCAAAACTATGAACTTGCTCAGAAAAAACTTGTGACGTTCAATATAATACCGCAAGAGAGGCCATAAAAGATCCGTTAAGAGAAAACAGATGATGTACTGGAAACAATATGCTCGTGTATCGAAAACAATGGACCCTCATTCAAAAAAGAAGCGTAGAAATTACTGCAGTGCAGAAGACTCCAACTTATGAATTTAGTAGGAAGACTAACGGATCACTGTAACATGAGAAGACACCTGTGAAGGATATAAGAACTTCAAACCACAACTTGTGTCAGAAAAAAATATATAAATTCCGCCTATTTTCAGTATTTTTAAACAGATTATGTCAAAAGTTAGTTAAGATCAAATGTTGGCAATTGTTGTAGAAAAAATCTATGGATGTATTCAGTTATGAGTGAATCATATCAAACATAACCATGAACTTTATAAAAGAACAAATCCATATTTCAATTTTCCAGTGGTTCCTGTGTAATATCGCTTATTCAGTAGCTTCAATAGACTCTGACACGTGGGGTGTGTTTCCACTGCCTCACTTGATTTTCACCTGCTGTAAAAAGATGTTATTATTATTATTATTATTATTACAGAACAATTTTAGAAGTATCGATCGTTTATGAGTATAGCCTGCAATATCAAAAAATGCTTGATTTCCATTTTTTATCATCTATTTAAATGCTCACTATTCTTTTTATGCTAACCCCTTTCAGATAATATTCTTAGGATAGTAAATTGAATATTGAATGATAGGTTACTGCAGTTAATTTTAATTGCTGTTGCTGATCTTGCAGTATACTGCAGTGGCGTCAGGTTTTAATTGTTATGATGGTCACAATTAAATTTAAATATTGTTGATTTTCGACCGAATTAAATTTCAAATTTAATTTTCTAACAAAGGGTCATGGCTGAAAATGCTTTAACGTTGTTGTTTAGTGAGACCGTATTACAACGTTCACATCACATACTTGAGAATTCTTGTTTACTACCATTAAGTACGAGGGTGGGTCAATATGTCCGTGAATTTT
This sequence comes from Amphimallon solstitiale, assembly GCA_963170755.1. Taxonomy (NCBI): domain Eukaryota; kingdom Metazoa; phylum Arthropoda; class Insecta; order Coleoptera; family Scarabaeidae; genus Amphimallon; species Amphimallon solstitiale. The sequence goes on along the minus strand of OY720684.1, from coordinate 49,441,839 downwards.
TGAATTTCTCGCCTCTTAACTGAAAGGGCAACACTGCTCCTGTCAACAGACATCTGTCAGTTAACTCCTGTCAAAATTTACTGCGTCATTTAGTTTGTGTTTGACAGCTATTGATAACAGACTATCACGTGATTTGAGGAGAAAATGGAAAAATGTGAATTTCTTGTGCCCATTAATCATTATTTTTTGCTTGATAAATACTAAAATTGGAGAAACGTTGGACTAAGTGTATAGAGCTAAATGGAGACTATGTTGAAAAATATAATGATTTTTTATCCAAAAACCTGTGTTTCATTCAAAAAGTCACGGACATATTGACCCGCCCTCGTATATTAATTAATCGGTTGGTGTATCAATGTCACAATCCTGTATTTTATATAAGACTTCTTGCTTTAATAGACTAATAAAATCTCTGCCACATTTAATACCAAAAATTTGAGTTAATTAGACTATTAGAAACAGATACTCTGCAAACAATAATAAGAATAGCAAATATTTTTCTTTCTTAATACTAATTCATGTATTGCCAATTTTTAATGGGCATATGTTATTTTAGACCCTAGATAGTCATGGTATGATATGAGCTTATAATTAAATATTTATTTAAAAATTATCTTTTCACATTAATGTATTCCTGATCAAATTGCATCTTAACCAGTGGTTAAGAGAGAACACATACTAGCACAACTGCATTGCACAAAACCTCTTTCCCCAAAAAAGAGTGTGTCAAATTCACCATTACTAATGCTTCGTACAGTTTCCGTTTATTATTTCTCAGCCAATAATAATGATGATGATGAAGAAGAACCAACAATGAAAGAACGTCTTTTCGCTTATACCATCAAAGTTATTGACATATTATGCGTTTGGGACTGTTGCACATGTTGGGTAAAACTGCAAGAATTCGTTGCTCTCATTGTCTTCGATCCATTTGTTGAGTTATTTATTACCCTTTGCATTGTTGTTAACACATTATTCATGGCCTTGGATCACCACGACATGAACAAAGATTTGGAAAAGGCACTAAAGAGCGGAAATTATGTAAGTAAAATATATAATATATAGAGAAAAGTATTAGTTTTTATGAATAAGATAATAGTATAATGACGTAATATGATGCGTCTAGAAATTTAATTTACTTCCTAATGTAATACTCTCTACTTCTTCCAGTTTTTCACAGCTACATTTATGATAGAAGCCACAATGAAATTAATTGCGATGAGTCCAAAGTTTTATTTTCAAGAAGGATGGAACATATTTGATTTTATTATCGTCACCTTATCTCTTTTGGAGCTTGGATTGGAAGGCGTTCAAGGTCTTTCTGTCTTGCGTTCCTTCAGATTGGTATGTATTACAACGTCATTCGTATAATTGGAAAAACTTATTCAAATATTATTTCAGCTAAGAGTATTTAAATTGGCGAAATCTTGGCCTACTTTGAATTTGTTAATTTCGATTATGGGTCGGACAATGGGAGCATTGGGAAACTTAACATTTGTACTATGTATTATTATATTTATTTTTGCTGTTATGGGTATGCAATTATTTGGTAAAAATTATACTGGTAAGTAACTACATATGATGAATACCTAAAACTCATACGCCAAATTGATATAGAACCCTTTATTCATTTACCGTGGCATAGAATATATAATATTATAATTATCATATATAACAATAATTACAACTCCTAACAATTATTTGAAGTTGTCGGCCATCAGTTTTCATTATACGCCTAAGGTGTGATTGTTTCAATTATAAAAATATATATAAACTCATGGACCAAATTAACGCACCACCGCATATATTTTGTGTTATTCCAAAATAATGATGATTTTTAGTTTTCTAGTTATCTTACAAGTTGGCTGTGGACTTACAGGGACAGTTAAAAGAAATGCTGTCAAAAAGGGTTATCTTTCAAAAGTACAATTGCAAATAAAAGCATTTTGGGCAAAACTTGATCCAAAATCTGATCGGAAATTTTTGCTTATTAAGTCAAGTTGTTTTTAGGCACCAAGGTTTTTTGTTATTGATAATGTCAGTGCAAGTGTAATACATTTTAGTAATTAATCTCAGAACAAATTTATCAGTGGAGGAAACAGTAAGAGCACCAATTTTGCTGGATGAGGGATATTCGATGCGTCATGTTGCTAATGTGATAGGAAGAAACCATTATAGCTTAAGTCGCATGGTTAGACGATTTAACGAGACATTTACTAAGGTCGGGACAAGGGCAAGAACGGTGCATTAATGCAATAGATGAGCGTTTTCTTAGACAATCCGCTCTCAGAAACAGGAGAACGACTAGTACCATCCTAAAAAATTAGCTCTTAGCTGCTCGCAATCTTTTTGTATTTTCACGAACGATTAGAAGGCGCTTAAATGAAGCTGCATTTGACAGCAAAAAACCGGCCAAGAAATCCCTGCCCACCAAGGAGCTTAAAATTCAAAAATTGCGTTTTGCGAGAATCGTCAAGATTGGACTCTTAATGTTTGGAAGATGGTTTTATTTTCAGACGAAGCGAGGATTAGCATTAAATCTCCTTCTGGATGTTAGCGTATCTGCCGAAGGCCAGGAGAGAGATTTGCTAGTAGCAATATCTCTCCAAGAGTCCCGTTTGGTGTAATGCTTTGGGGAGTGTTAGGTCAACGAATGCAGATTAACATCTTGAACACGTCGTTGCTGCCCATGTAATGCCATTTGCTCCTTTTGTGGGGACGAATTTCTTGTTTATGCAGGATAATACTCGTCCTCATGTGGCTGGGCAAGTTATTCACTACACTGTAAAAAATTTGTGTAAAAATTACACATACTATAATAGGAAATTATTTCACATGGATTTTCACTTAAAATTACATCACTATGTAAAATTGCACACGAGTGTGTAGTAGTATTTTATGAAAAAATACAACAACAAAAAATTTAAAAAACACGTGTTCCGGTCCGAATGTGAAACCGGGGGCAATCCGGGTATTTTTTTAAATTTTTTGGGTGTATTTTTTCATAAAATACTACTACACACTCGTGTGCAATTTTACATAGTGATGTAATTTTACGTGATAATCCATGTGAAATAGTCTCTATTATAGTATGTGTTTTTTTTTACAGTGTACTTAAATGCTGTTGCTATTCTGTTTGTGGAATGGCCAGCCAATAGTCCTAACATGGATCCAATAGAGCATTTATGTGACGATATTAAAAAAAAGGGTTCGACGTCGTACACCTCCACCTGCCAACCATAATCAACTGATAGACACAGCAATTCAAGAAGGGAAAAATATTCCTCAAGAAGTCGTTGAAAATTTGATCTCCAATATGCCAAGACGCATGGAAGCAGTAATTTGAAGTAGAGGAGGACATACACGATATTAGAATAGCTCTAAGTCCATAAATTTTATTGTTTTCGTTTGTTTTTTGTTTACATGTTTGCGTTGTTTTCAAGAAAAAAGGTTTTTTAATAAAAAATAATTAGAAATAACACCAAGTTTCGCTGATTTCATTTACAAGCTACTAGACAGTACCTAACAATAAGCTTCCGTATAAATTTTTTTGCAATATTAAATTCAGTATTGTAATTATAGAAATTTAATTGAGTGTGCGTTAATTTTGTCCATGAGTTTATATACAAATATAAAAATAACGGCATTGAGAGCTCCTATATAGTCTTTGTGCTGATCTTGTGCAGTTTACGATTTCCACTCCACTACTTGGCTGGGCATGTCCTTTACTTGGTGTATCTTGAGCATCTCTGGGTCTATCTTCTGTAGCCCAAAAGTGCGTAGGCTCTTTGTGATTCGGTGCCTCACAGTTTACTAAAATATGCCTGACTGTTTCGGGTTCATTATCGTAGAATCCACAGTTAAAGTCTTCATCATACAAGGTGATCTTATTAAGGTGCACCTTCTGGTCCGCCAGCGATTTTAGTTCTTCGTGGCATTTCCAAACTAGTCATTACGACACTTCTTGCCTAGATATTGCCCTCAGTACCAAGTATGGCATACTCCTCTGCCTAAAACATAGAGGCATATCTCCCCAGTGTATAATATTTGTTCTGACTAGCAGAGTAGATTTCTATCCCAGTGCCAGCTGAAGTTTTTAAATTTTTTATATAGCATTGGAGTTTTTTTAGTAATGGGTTAAGGTATTAAGTGTCCTAGGTATACCATTTGTTTTATTTTTTAGGATTTTTTTGCTTTTGATTTATATATCCGCTTTTGAGTTTTATTTGAAATAATAGTATATTACATACCAAGGTTGAGAAGATGACTATTATTGCCCGAGTGGCGAGATTAAATTCCGAGGCGCAAAGCGCCGAGGAATTTAAGCCACAAGGGCAATAATAGTCTTCTCAACCGTAGTATGTATACTATTTTTTGTACCAGTAGTCTAATTGGACCTTAAAACCTTAGTAATTATGAATAAATTTAGTCATATATGTAAGAATGCCCTTGTAATAAAACTTCATGTAAACAAATAAGTAGGCTATATTTTGATGTTGACAAATAAGTTTTGACATAAGTAAATGCTGAAACTAAAATTCAAGTATTTTTTAGATTATTTTTCATTCCATTTATAATGTCTGAAGAGTTTAGATGTACACCACCTGAAATGCGCGAGATTGCAGAACAGGCAGCTGAGAACTTGCTTCCGCATAAATCTAATCACTTATACATGAAAACATTTACAGAATTTAAAAAATGGTATAATTCCAAATATAGAGTAGTAACTTCTGAAAACGTACTTCTGGCTTATTTTCATGAATATTCAAAAAATAAAAAAGCCTCGACTTTATGGGCGCATTATTCAATGTTGAAACACTTGGCCTAAAAGAGAATATTAACATATCAAAATATTTTAAATTAGTTGCCTTTTTAAAAAGAAAAACTTAAAATTATAAGCCCAAAAAATCATTAGTATTTACTCGAGGAAATTATAAAATTCTTTACTGAGGTACCCGACACATGTTACATTGCAACTAAGATAGTATGTTTATATATTAATACTTTGAAATTATTGATAATTTATATCTCTGTAGACTGGTCTTGTAATTGGTGTTGCTGGTGCATGCCGAAGGATGAGTTGTGTAATTTATTAATTTCTGATGTCATCATGAGAGATAATTTAATTGTTATTCACATCCACAAGAGCAAAAATGGTACGTCTCAAAAGATTGTAATAATGGAACCACTTTGTAGCTAAAGGTTATATCGAAGATTCCCTTGTAAATAAAAAAAATATAGAATGTATGTTACAAGATCTACCTACATCTACTTACGCAACCACACCTGCAATATATACAGGAATTTTCAATATGAATTTAATAATTATTTGCATCTGTAATAGTTAGGTGATATATTGGTTCCATATTATACTATCATACATATTTTATGTATTAATAGACAAATGCTTTTTTTTTCATGTAAACAACAAAGTATTGTTAGAAAATATAAAATTAATAGCAATTGCTAAATAAACGTATATTATATTCTGGTATTGTTAACCTAAAATTGTGCCCCAAAGTAGAGTTATTTATTTTGACGGTTCACAACTTGACATACTACTACTACTACAAGCATGAGTGCATGGTTGCGGCATTCGTTTTATTTGTTTTCATTATTTCCCTAGGTCAATAATAGCCTCATTATTTACCTCTTATTAGTTCCAGGTCGTGAAATGTCATTTCGTGGCGCTTTGTTACGTGTAAAAATGCTATGATTTTTTACTACTGGTACAAAAAATTATATAGTTTGTCTTGTTTGTATTGTTATTAACACCATTCTTCTATTCATTCCTCATCTTTTTTAATATAGTTTTATATTTATTGTGTGTGTATTATACAATTATTGTGTGCGTATATGTAAATTGAGTGCTAATTCGTATAGATCATTAAAAATTATATTATGTAAAATAATGGCGTTAAGTTTCTACCCTGTGGTATTCCATATTTGGTATAGCGTTCATCACTTCCTAATTTGTTTATCATTGTTTTCTGTAGGCGATTTTGAAGGTAAGTTTCTATTATTTTCTGGTCCGTATTCTTTACATCCATGTTCTGAAATTTTTCCAGAAGTTTGATTTCGGGTATGGTATCAAACGTAATTTCATGTCGATATATAGTAGTGTTACTATATTTCCTTCATGAATTTTCTCTTTAAATAAATCTGTTATAACGGAGTTCTTCTAGAAAGGATATTAAATCTTGTCTACAATTTGATTCCGTTGTGATTATAACGAAATAAAATTGTAGACACGAATTAATAACTGAATCTGTAGGCTTTTCTTTAATATTTTGTTCGATGTAGATAGTCTGGAAATCTACCAGTTATTTTTTACGCTGTTAGTTGCTCTTTTTAAATATTAGTACGATGTCCGTCTTCGCATCGCCTATGGACTTCTTTGTATCTGAGATATTTAATGTGATTTTTGTAAAAATCATTTCTCTTTATAGTTTCAGTTATTAAAGTCTTATTTATCTATGAGCAATCCTTTCTTCTTTTAATTTTCTTCTTTAATTTCTCAATTTCCTTTTTTTATATCCAAATAGTATGATGTAGTAGGTTCATAACATTTGTATTCTGTCGCGGTAAAGATTGTCATGTCTAGTATATTTTGCGAAACCCCAACAAAACCAACACTAATGGGGAAGTAATTTTTGAATCTATTTTAAATATATACAGATCCAATAACTAGAAAATGATTAAACTTGTCTTATAAAGTGGGCGAATTGATAATAATCGTTTCTGCAGAAATGAGTTTGAAGTTTTGAAATTGAATGTTTCTGTTTCTTTTCAGATAATGTAGATAGGTTCCCAGATCACGAACTTCCACGATGGAACTTTACAGACTTTATGCATTCTTTTATGATTGTGTTTCGGGTGCTGTGCGGAGAATGGATAGAATCGATGTGGGACTGTATGTTGGTTGGTGATGTTTCCTGTATACCTTTCTTTCTAGCAACCGTTGTTATTGGTAATCTTGTGGTACGTAATCATTTTATTAACGCGTATTTGTCATTTAGGTATAATCGAAGCAATTTTTGCATTTAAGGTACTGAACTTGTTCTTGGCCTTGCTTTTGAGTAACTTTGGATCGGCCAATTTATCTGCTCCAACTACCGCCGATAACGATACCAATAAGATAGCTGAAGCTTTTGATCGGATAGGACGCTTTGTAGCGTGGATTAAAGCTAGTGTAATGAAAATCTTTAAAATGGTCCGGTTCAAACTCACCAACCAGATTTCCGACCAGCCGTCAGGTGAGGGACCGTCCAACAGTTGGAACCAAGGTTTTTATCAAATCTGATAGCTTGCTGGTTCTGCTTGATGCTCACGTGTACTTTCTTGCTTAATATATGCATGTTATGTGCAGTAAATTTAATAAAGTATACAGACAAATAGTTTTCTTTTTTAAAATTGGTATATTTCATATATGTATACAGTGATATCGGTATATACATATATATATATAAATATTTTTTAAGCTTACGATATAAAATCACATCATATTTAAAATGTTACACAATATATTTTCAAATACTTTCAATAACTATCTTAGTCTTCTTTTCGTCTATTGTGCGATCCTCACTTGGGTCTTAAGCTATTAACATTATCAAAATCATTATTGTCTGTAAACATTTAACTTGCTTAATATTGCTCTAATTCTTAGAGTAAATAAAAGTATTAATATTCTTATTTAATTATGTATATAATATGGAACTATATACTTTATTACTTGTACTTCAAACAGTTCTTCTTTAGATTAAAAATGTTCTTCTAAATAAATATTTTTAACTTTGTCTTATATGTATGTACTTTTGTATAGTTACTTTTTACTTATAAATGTTATTATTTTATTCAGTTCAATTGTTCCACTGTGCACTAATTTCTGTATTGAAACTCAAAAGTTTTACTCAATATTTCGAATATGATGTGATTTTTATTTGACAATCAAATTTAGATACTTAGATTTTTGGCGTTTAGCTTATTTTCACAAAAATTATAGTTTACATATTTACTGATTGAATATAAACCGAGTAAATATTGTTTTTTTTATATAATCTAATGCGGATATTTTTCTTAGTATGTATTTTAGTGCATTGGTACGGGTTTCATGTTGTATTTTAAGGTTAGTACTAATTTCTGTGAAATTATGTAAATATTTTGTATTATATTATATTTTATTTTTCAAAAATATTACTCTTCATGCATGTGTATATTTTTTTTTATTCAAGTTAGTACGTTTCAAAAGTTGATTTATTTTTTAAATACACTTTTAAAGTACGATAAATATACTATGCAAAACATGTATTTTTTACAATAAGTGAAATAATGTATTAATTAATATTTCGGTATACCTTCGTTATAAATATGTATAAACAAATATGATCACACATTGTAAAATTATACCATAATTCATGATCTTTGAGTTTGAATCATTTCAAATCTTCTTCCTATTATTTTTTAAATCAATTTTCTTTTAACATCATTTGTAATTCATTGCATGTAGAATCTACATTTTTAAGTTGATTGTGTAATTTATTATACGAAAAAGTATATTTTCATCTTGACAGAATCTTTCTCTTGCCTCCAAATTTTCTTATTAAGTTTCTTTGTCAACATGAAAATTTTTTATATATCGCTTGTGTATCATAAAACGCTATTATTTATTCTTTTCGTGAAGATTGTATCAAGAGAGTTGAGACATTGATACAATTTTCAAATTTAGCAAAAATCAAGTGTCTTCATTGCTTGCTTCGAACAAAAACTGGCCTACAATAGGCTAAAAAGCTACAGTATATTCCAACTGTTATTAATATTAATAAAAAAAAAAGATTCATTTTCTGACCAATAGCAATATAAAATCTCGTATTATTTTAGACACAAGAGACGGTGTACTAGAAATGACTGATAATGAAATAATCGCAGATGGGATTCTTAAAAAGACATCGAAAGATAAGTTGGAAGCGGCCATAGGCAAGGGAATGGAATTTTACATACATGGTATTTTTTTGTTCAATATTATACAGTTCATATTTTTGTTTGCTATATAAATTTAAACTATTTTCAGGTGATTCAAATATAAATTTAAAGAAAGGCAAGAACCACATCAATAAAACTATCGGTAATTCTATAATGGAACATACTAATTACGTGGGCCATCATATAGACGACCAAATTAGTAACAAATCATATGGAAGCCATAAACACAGGTTTAAAGATGAAAGCCACAAATGTAGCACAAATTCTTTGGAAAATGATGACCATGAAGAGAAACGCGATGCCAGTAAAGAAGAAGGCAGACGACCAGGTAAGAAATATTAAGAAAATGAGATAATTTCGAATCATCAAATTAATATTTTAGATACCGAAGATGAAGGTGATGATACCCAAGGTCCACAACTTGAGGGCTTACTTAAGCCGGCGGGTTCCGAGGCAGTTATTATCGAAGAATATTCAGATGACTGTTTTCCAGAATCCTGTACAAAAAGATTTCCATTTTTGGCCGGCGATGATGATTCGCCATTCTGGCAAGGATGGGGAAACCTTAGATATAAAACTTTTCAATTGATTGAAAATAAATATTTTGAAACAGCCGTAATTACTATGATTTTAACGAGTAGCTTGGCATTAGCGTTGGAAGACGTGCATTTGCAACAGCGTCCAATCCTACAAGACATCCTGTATTATATGGACCGAATTTTCACCGTTATATTTTTCTTTGAGATGTTGATCAAATGGCTGGCGCTGGGTTTTCAAAGATATTTCACGAATGCGTGGTGCTGGTTGGATTTTGTTATTGTCGATGTATCTTTAATAAATTTTATTGCGTCTCTATGTGGAGCTGGAGGTATTCAAGCTTTCAAGACGATGAGGACATTAAGAGCTTTAAGACCACTACGTGCATTATCAAGAATGCAAGGAATGAGAGTATGTTATATACTTGACTTGTCATTTTGAATACATCATCTAATCATTATATTTCGTAATATAGGTTGTAGTGAATGCTCTGGTACAAGCGATACCATCGATCTTCAATGTGTTATTGGTATGTCTAATATTTTGGTTGATTTTTGCTATTATGGGTGTTCAATTGTTTGCTGGAAAATATTTTAAGGTAAGTATAAAGATTAAAGGTGTAAATTTATTTAAGTAATGCTTCATTATAGTGTGTGGATGGAAATAAAACATCTCTTAGTTATGAAATTATACCTGATTACAATGCCTGTAAAGCAGAAAATTATACATGGGAAAACTCAAGGATGAACTTTGATCATGTAGGCAAAGCGTATTTATGTTTGTTTCAAGTAGCGACTTTTAAAGGCTGGATTCAAATAATGAATGATGCTATAGATTCTAGAGAAGTAAGAATGATTATCTAAAGGGAATGATTATGTAAATATATTTTCGTTTTAGATGCTGAAACAACCAATAAGAGAAACTAATATCTACATGTATTTATACTTTGTATTCTTCATTATTTTTGGTTCTTTCTTCACTTTGAATCTGTTTATTGGAGTAATTATCGATAACTTTAATGAACAAAAGAAAAAGGTTTTTTTTTTATATGTCTTGAAAACTCTCTTCTAGATAAAAATGATTTTAGGCTGGCGGATCTTTAGAATTGTTTATGACTGATGACCAAAAGAAGTACTACAACGCAATGAAGAAGATGGGTTCTAAAAAACCTATGAAAGCTATACCAAGACCACGGGTACTTATTCTACATTTACAGGCTAATGAGTAAAACTGATTTCACATCGTATCTTAGAAAGAAAGTCATGTGTATAATAGGTGAACAATTACTCTTATCTGTGAACCAAGAAAACACATAAGATAGGATATGTAAATGATTGCAGGACATGTATATGGATGACGAAAAGCCATACCTTGCACTTTAGGTATACGTAATTGCATATATAACAATGAGCACATTTGGTCAACTGACCGCAATGCAGTGGCTAAAGTTATTTCGCTGTATACTCCGCCTAGATAAGGGAAAAAGACGATAATAGGAAATATTAATTCCAACCTAGTAGCACACAATGTAATATCAACATATTTATTTCTAAATTACTTTGAACCCAACATCGAACATAAACAATATGCTCATTTCACATACTAACACATAGAGTCCAGAAGGTGGTTAGTTTTACCTTATAAAAGGTAGCCAAAAAACCACGAAAATTCAGGACTTTGCCCAGTCTTTTCAGTATACCTTTTTTTTTGGCTGATCGTAAAGAAAATAACTTTATTATCATTTTTAAAGAAGACAAAATTTTTTACAACTTTTGTCTGAAACAGTTTTTCTAAACTCAATATTAAGCTAGATATTTGTTCGAAAGTTACGCAACATTTTCTATACTTGCCCCAATCTGCACGGAAATGCAAAAATTTTATTTTTAATAAAAATAACTTAATAAATGTTATAATAACAAATAACAAGAACAGATAAATTCTACGTGTCGAAATAATAGAGATTATTTAAACTAAAAAAAAAACTATTCACAAACAAATTATTTAAAAACTCTTTGCCAAAAATAATAAACCAATAGGAATTATGTATTTACAACTTTTGGCGTTTTGATGGCTCTGGTCTGTCATAACTGTCCTCCAACTGTGCGCTGTGTAGGTAGGAAACACTGTCCTGGACACAAGATGATACATTTTGTGGCACAACTACTGGATTTCGAAGCACATCGTCGATGTCGTCAAAAGGTTACTACATCTAGGACATTCTCGCAGGAAGTTCCACTGCTGTGTTTGCATATTGTGGAGCTATGGAGGCCTGCTTTTTGGCAGCTACAATCTCCACTGCAACTTTTTTAGCAGCCGCAGGAAACAAACTTTAGCAGCGCCTGAGATGTGGCGTCTTTGGTCATCATAATTGGATTCAGATTGACAAGAGAGTGACAGAGAGAGAGAGAGAAAGATTTTTTTTAAAAACATTTTTTGGATATTAGTGGACTTCAAAAATCTCGAGGTCCTCCTTATGCTGCGTATAAGAAAATAAAAAGGCCGACGTAGTGACACGACCACTAAATGAATTAATAAAAAGTATATGACAGGGTCGTACTTGAATGATTTGGATGAGTACCATGAACCTGCTTTATTTGCCTCTCCCTGGTTTGTGAAAGAATATGTTATTACGTTTGAAAAATACGTTAGCCCAGTGAGCACAACAAGAACATCAATGTCCTTACTTACAATTACAACATTGTCATAATCTGATGCTTGTGAAATAATCGTGCTGACCATCAACCCGTCTGCATCTTCATCTGCCATCATCAACATTAAACTATCTTAACTTGGAAGGACGAAGCCATTCACAAGCCTTAGCACCTCTGTGAGCGAGCTCACTCGGATATCCGTCAATATGACCATTATGTTAGAGCCGTAGTATTTCTTTAAGTATAGGTAACGTCTTTGAGCAACATAGCAGGTTTCAATCGTGAGTTTGTGTATATTTTCGCAAATATAGAAAATGTTGCCCAACACTGAAAATCAGTATCATGCTTAATTTTCGTGGTTTTTTGGTTAGACAAAATACTCCCAAGGAGGGGGGAGATTGAAAACTCATATTTTTCTTACTTCTACTACTGGATACAAGATTAAAAAAATCTTGTACCTGACCTTTCGCAAGGCAACCCCAACTATAACTACCAAGCAACTAGGCTAACTTACTCCTCTGTTCTTCGACAAAATTAAGTACTGTTCATATTTTCATATTTGTTAGAATAATTTACGTGCAAAAGAAATAATCATGTCCTATTTAAAATACAATCAAGTCGGTGGGACACTACATCTAGATCTAGACATGATCGAAAGTCAAGACCAAATCATAGAGATTGGAAATAATTTAATGCTGCATATAAAACAAACCCATTTGAGGAGTAATTATCACCTATTCATACCTCTATGGAATTCAAGCATTGCTCAAATAGATTGCATATGAAATCAGTTTTACTTTTCAAAGTGTAATCAAGTATATTGTAACTCATGTTTAAAATCTTTTTAATTTTAGTGGCGACCTCAGGCAATAGTTTTCGAAATAGTTACCAACAAAAAATTCGATATGATCATTATGTTGTTCATTGGTTTGAATATGTTAACCATGACTATGGATCACTACCAGCAAAAAGAAACTTTCACAATGATACTAGATTATTTAAACATGATTTTCATAGCAATTTTCAGCACTGAATGTATGATGAAAATGTTTGCCTTGAGATATCATTATTTTACGGAACCCTGGAACCTGTTTGATCTCGTCGTAGTCATATTATCTATACTCGGTAATTTGTAAGAAAAGTATTATACAGCACATAAAATCAAAACTACAAGCAAACCATTGAAAAGCGGTTTCTTGTTATTCATGACTGTTTCTAATTGTAAATGTTTTAGGTCTGGTGCTAAGTGATATTATTGAAAAATATTTTGTATCCCCAACACTTCTTCGTGTAGTGAGAGTGGCAAAAGTAGGAAGAGTGCTGCGATTGGTCAAAGGTGCTAAGGGCATTCGAACATTATTATTTGCCTTGGCTATGTCACTGCCCGCATTATTTAATATATGTTTACTGCTCTTCTTGGTAATGTTCATATTTGCTATATTTGGCATGTCCTTCTTCATGCACGTGAAGGACAAAAGTGGTTTGGATGATGTTTACAACTTTAAGACCTTTGGACAATCGATGATTCTGCTGTTTCAAGTATGTTATACTTATATAAATAGCTCTAATCGAAAATGATTAGTTTTACATATTTGCAAGTATAATAGTGATAATAAAAAAGATAATGGAGTCGCATTTTCATTTTCTATTTATTAATCATGTAACTGATGGCAACATTGTGTTTTCGTTGGTTTTAGAATACATTTTATTATTGATATAGTTTTTCCCACTTTTAATAAAAGTTATTCATGGACTTAAATGATGATATCCTACGCCGCTTTGATTTAAAACAAATCAAATTCAGTATTAAATTCTATCCACTTAGAAGGCATTAACATTGCCAGGATACACGAAAATATAACGAAACCATATCAGAAAAATTGGGAGAATCAAATCAATTGCAGTATTCTTCTGCGGTAACAGACTGATTCCCTAAATAAATATTCTTCGTCAATAGCATGTCTTTCGAGTTACGTTCTACAATTAAAATTTTATTTAAGATGTCTAGTAGAATATTCGTTCTGATGTCTTCATAAAAAAAGGTCATTTTTCATCGCAGATAATGAATAATAAATAATTGCATAACTTTGAAAAACTTCTGATCAGAAGGCCAACTAGTCCCTTTGTTTTTTAAATCTTTCATGGTGTGACACCATGCCTCGAATTTTCAGTACACATGCAGAAGGTGTAGCCTTCTATTTCCCGAGGGCTTGGCTTCTATGTATTCATTTTTGAAAGCCTGAGTCTTTCACGGGTTCCTGTCAAAGGACGCATGCGAATAATCTATCAGGCTTGTAGTCAAAGGTCTTACTTGCTGCATTACTACTGACCTTCATTGATAAATACTTAGATTATCGGTCCTCTTGTATAGTGGGCGTCATGTCTCGTGTCAGCAGCACATTATAGTCATATCGAGGGTGTTAGGTAAAGTGCGAGTACCAAGTCTCTACATCAAACGTGATGCCCAATGGACCTGTACATATCGAGATGTGTATCCAATATTTTCATATAGATGCTGCCCCAAAGTCATACCGACATACTATGGCGAGTCATGTCAAATTTAGTAGTTAATTAATGTCTAGCAGTAGCTATTAGATTACTTTGATTATTATGCTATAACTTTAAAATAAGGCAGACACAGTTTTCTTGTGAATAAAAGTCAGTTAATAGTGCCATATTGTATAACTTCAAAACCTCTTCATATTAGATATTACTATGAACATTGTGAAATCGTTTTTAAGATAATCAATAATTAATCCTTTGAAGAACTTACAGATATGCATGTTATTCGCAAAATGAAATGTAATTTATGTATATGAAGCGAGATATTCTAATTGTATTTAGGAAAGTGATAAATTTGAGTATGCTGGGCATCCAAATGCAACATCCAAGTTTTATAGGACCAACTCCTTCATCCCTCCATATCAAAAGAGTACACACTTTGGCTAGCGAAGACTATTCTACTCCTAACGAAGCCTCTGAGCTGAGGAAAATCCTTATCTTAGGACTTTGGGAAGACACAAGCATGAACGTTTTGTCTGGTATGACAGACGGGAACTTGATTACGTATTTGCTTCCACCTCGTTTGAGCGATCCCAATTCTCACAAGACCATTCAACAGAACTTCTATAAAATGCTTCAGGTTGTAAGCTAATATAGGTCAGTATTTTTCGATGTGGTGGGTTTCCTACGCGATCACCCAAACTTAATACAGTCGACATTTTCTCCTTAGGACAATATGATGTCTTTGGTATACGAAACCCTCGTACATAAAAATGTAAATCTTCTAGCAAGAACTATGATCGCATACGAAAACTTGCGTACTTTTTTCTTCTTCTACTACATTTATGAGAATTTATTTTTACAACATATTTTGAGGCTTCTACATTCGCCGGTTCTCTTGTACAACAAACAAGCTCGTTTCTAGCTAAATTGGTTGCAAACGGACCTCGGGAATGTAAAAAAAGTTGTTTGGCGATAAATCAGCTGTGATTCAATGTATTGTTCTTGTCTTAGGCTTTTACCAAATTAGAAAAAATCATTGAACAAAACCGCCACGAAAATTTTTTATTTTTCACAAAATTGCTTTTTTTAAACACTCATCAATAAGCTACTTATTCAATTTTTAAGTTGCCGCTGCTTTTACAATAACAAATGTCAAATTTTACAAAAATAGTGATGACACATCTCAGTAACGCCACCTGGTGGTTGATTGTAAAAACTCAAAATACCGCCTTTTTAGTTTTTACTAAGAGTTTCAAGTCAATGTCTAAAGGCAGTGCAAAAAGTAGGCTGATATGAAGAATGTTTATTTGTGTTATAGATGTCTACATCAGCTGGTTGGGATGGTGTATTAGACGGTATAATTAATGAAGAAGACTGCAAAGAACCAGACAATGAAATTGGTGAAACCGGAAATTGCGGTAATTCAACAATTGGAATCGCCTTCTTACTGAGCTACCTGGTGATCTCTTTCCTTATCGTTATAAACATGTACATTGCCGTTATTTTGGAAAACTATTCACAAGCAACAGAAGATGTACAAGAAGGTCTGACTGACGATGATTACGACATGTATTACGAAATTTGGCAACAATTTGACCCAGATGGTACACAATACATTCGGTACGATCAACTATCAGATTTTCTGGACGTTTTGGAACCTCCTCTTCAAATTCACAAGCCTAATAAGTACAAGATAGTGTCTATGGACATACCAATTTGTAAAGGTGATCTCATGTTTTGCGTGGACATTCTAGACGCACTTACCAAAGATTTCTTTGCCCGTAAGAGGAACAAATTAGACGAGGTGATCGAATTAAGTGAAGTGCAAGAAAAACCAGTAGAAGATGGTTACGAGCCCGTAAGCTCGACGTTGTGGAGGCAACGTGAGGATTATTGTGCGCGTTTAATACAAAATGCGTGGCGTAAACACAAACGGCAACGTTGCGGTATGCCAGATCAATCGGAAGGTGAGGGAGATGGAGATGCGGAGTTAGGGGCACATCAGACGGCTGTGTTGATCGAAAGTGATGGTTTCGTCACAAAAAACGGGCACAAGGTAGTACTACACAGTCGCACGCCTGGCCTTAGTTCACGTTCTGCGGACGTCTGAGATTGGCCGCGCCCCTCCCCCGCCAAATAATAGCCTGACATGTTGGGTTGAGCATGGTGATATATATAAATAAAATACTAACAAAAACAGAACAAATAAACAATCGTCGGGCATTATCTTCATCTCAGCTATATTCGATTTTTTATGTCATTAATATACACATATTCGTATATATGTATATACATAAATAACACACTGTACATACATACATATGTATGTATATATAATATTTCTTATTTTAAGTAGCCATTCAATATGCGTACATCGAAAATTAGGAACTAATATTATATCCTAATGTTGCGTTGTTGTTTGTTATTATAAGTATGTAGAATACAACTGAGATAAGATTTCAAAGTGTGGACTCTGTGCTACGTTAGTTTAATGGAGAAGGTATCTCTATATTGTCAACTGCTTGCTGCTCATATTACTATTATAATATCGAGAAAAAAATATGTGTATAAATAGATATTTAAAAAGTGCTGTAATATATAAATTTATATAAATAAACTAATCGGAGAAAAACACATAATAGTTTTATGAACAGTGTGTCTTGTACTACATAGATTTAAATTTTCCGATTATGTATTTAAAATATGAACTTATGTCCCAGCATGAGTTTATTATTTTAATAGGAACACAATACGGAACTTCAATAAAAAATCTAGTAGCATCGCAAGTCAGTTGATCTATCCTTTAACAGCATTTTTGTATATATACATTTTGCGTTACGGATGTTACTTTTTTTTACACAAATAAAAAACAAGTGTAAGGACAGGGTAATAACCTGTTATTTATTAAATGCGTAAAAACTAGTGTAACAGACTGTTTTTTGTTTAAGAAAAACAGACTTTTAGGAACGTTCTGATCTTGATGCGCAATAGTAATAAATGTGATCAAACTAATTTAAATGGATTAAAGTATGATTTCGTTCACATCTGCAATTCCCAAGTGGACGTTTGCGAAGTTATAGCTTTAATGGTCGAGATCAGAATATTCAGATATTCCAGCCATGTCCATAGGAAAGTGCATATTTTGGAGACACAATTAGCTATTTTTTAAAGCAGAGCAATTAAAATGACTTACAATTCTATACATAGTTAACCAAATTACATGCACTTTTCAAACAAAGAAACTCGCATTTATATAAACTACATCTGTTTCAATATTCATAAAACACTAGGATTCGGCCAATAACAATAATCGACTTGTTCTTATTTTTAAATTATTGGCATTTCCATTTAAGCTCACAAGAACGCGCTAACATACATGCTTAATAGGTTACTAACCCTACAGTGGCAAGGTGAAACATTTATACGAAAACATTAAGGTGACTTCACAAGTGACGCCAGTCGAAACAGATACAATAATAAATCCATTGTTCTACTATAGGAAAAGCGATTTTACAACATTGCCTATGTGCAAGGCGTGAGTGCTATCTCGGACCTCAAAACTGGCCGATACCCTTCTATTCGCATACCTAAACCTCGTAGGTGATAAAGACTAAGTTAATTAAAATGAAACTATCAAACAGCTGTCTTCTTCGTTAGTGCATCTTTATGTACTATCATTGAAAATGCAGTAAATAGTCGGATACTTTCGGTATTTTCGGATAACAATCTGAGCTAATTTCTGTCAAAATATGGTTTGTTAGCATTTTTCATGGTATCAAGAATAACTTTATTAATAAAAAGATACACAGAATATCTGAACGTCTTTAAAACCATATATCAATCAATACTTACGGCTGCGAATTCTGCACACTTACGAAATAAATGAAAAAATAAAAAAATATAGCAAACTATTTATAACAGTATAATATATATGCACAAATATTCGCCTTAAAGGATAAATTAAAAGAGGAAACTTGATTTGGCAAGAATATTAAATTAAAACGCAAATATAAAAACTGCGATATGTGGCACTGAGCATCTTCTTCTTCTTTCGTATATTGTCTTGCCATCTCTTTTTTGGTCTTCCTACTGGTCTTCTGCTGTATGGCTTATTGTTTTTAGAGATGTTTGCTAGTTGGTCTGGTCGCATCCTATCTACGTGTTCGTTACATTTTTTCTTTCTCGTTTTCACCCATTTGTTGACGTCTTGTATGTTACATTGCTCTCGTATGCTACTGTTTGTTTGTCTATCTCTTAGTCTTAGTGTCACTCCTGTTATCGATCTTAATACTTCCATTTCCACGTTGTTTATTTTCTGTTTTGTTCCCTTTGTATCTGCCCTTGTCTCTACTGCGTATGTTAAAATTGGTCTCACAGTTTGCCTTCTGTAGTCATAAATTCGTTTCTCCATATGGTTTGTCTCAAACAGCTGTTCACTTTCATCGCTTTAGTCGCTTGCTTTGTTGCTTCTGCCTTCAAGTTTCTCTCACTGGTGATTTCAACTCCCAGGCAGTTGAATGTCATCACCTGTTCTATGCTTTTGCTTCTCCAATTCTAGTTTACATCTTCGTGATTCTCTGCTAATTACCATGCACTTGGTTTTTTCCGCTGAAATCTGCATGTTGTATTCTTGTGCCCTAATATTAAATGAGTGGAGTTGTCTTTGCAGGTCATCTTCGTTACTAGCTACCAATACTGCGTCATCTGCGTAGCATACTATATTAATTTTATGGGGCCCCATTCTGTACCCCTCTCTCTTTTTCACTTCGTTGATTATTTGGTCCATTATCATATTGAACAATGTCGGTCTAAGCGAGTCCGTTGTCGTATTCCGCCTTTTATGTTAATGTATCTCATTTTCCTCTTGGCATTCTGACCTGGGTTTTGTTATCTATGTTTATTTCTTTGATTAATTTTATTATCTTACCCTCTATTTTTTTGTTTGTAATAGTTTTGTGATGTCATTCCGTCTTACCTTATCGAAGGCACTTTTTAGGTCTACGAAACACATATATGCGGGCTTGTTATATTCAATTGACTTTTCAATTATTTGTCGGATGATGAAAGTCGCGTCTATAGAGCTACGGTTTTATCTGAAGCCTCGTTGTTCCTCGGCTATATCTAATCTTTCTTCTATCTTGTCTTTCATTATTGCAGTTAGCAGCTTCAGCTTGTTATTCAATAAGCTGATTCCTCGATAGTTTTCTGGTTTCCTCCTGTCTCCTTTTTTTAGTATTGGTGTCAGTATACTTTCTTTCCATTCCACTGGTACTTTTCCACTGTTAATAATGTCGTTGAATAGTTTCTGAATCCAAGTGTATAGCGTTTTCCCTCCATATTTTATGAGTACATTGCATATTCCATCTGGATCCGATGCCATTCTGTTCTTTAATCGTTTTATTCGTATGTTTATTTCTTCCTCTGATATCTGTACTCTATCATTGTTCGCCTCGTTGTTTTCATCATCCTCTTCTTCTCTGTCTCCATATAATTTTGTGAAGTGTTCGGTCCACTGTTCATCTGTAATATCGTTTATTCTTATGAATTCATTCATATCATTTCGTTGTCTTCTTTTCACATATAGGTCGCGTTCCATGTTTTTTGTAAATTTTTTCCAGTATTCTTTCTTGATGTTGTCTATTTCTTGGTTCACGCTATTTCTTGTTCTTACGTGTTTTTCCTTATTTTCTCCTGTTTTTGTTTCCTTTATATGTTAAAAACGCTGTTTTCTTTTCTTGTGCTAGTATTCAATATAAATCTATTACAGCAACTACCAACAATACGCGCAAAATGCCTGTGAGAAACTGTTGAAATGATTATAGGCAGAAAAACGACCAAAGAAATAGTGGTACAGAGAAATTGACCAAATACTTTCTGTTGATTAGTTTAGAAAGGAATAATATGGACTCCCTTAAGAAAAGTGAATGCATGTCAAATTGAGAGAGCAATAAAATGTGGTCACAACGTGGCAGGAGATAAATATCGTTAGCCTTGAGCCAAGGGTACTTCACAAATCTACTAAGTATATAAGAGTTGAAGAAGATGTACCGTGATACATTGATGTAAAGTAACTAACCTGGTGAAGGAATATGAAGATCATCAACCTAAATATACCAACAACAGATATATGGAAAGCCAAACTAAAAAAGGAAAGGAGAAGTGAAATACTGCAATAATTTTATTGATTGCCGCACTCCGCATTAGCGAGGGCAACTGCCTAAAGGCCGTCACAAGATATACGACCCGAAATCTGAATGTAAAAACTGAAAGAAGATTTGGCAACTACAGTTACAAAAATCTTGCGGAAGATCCAGACTATATATAAATACATATTAACATTGAAGAAAATTTTTTACGCCGCTCCTTTATCGTAAACTTATGAGTTGGTATTCATTTGTTTCTTTCATTTCCGAAAAATTAATGATAAGTAAGTAAGTTTTCTCAATACTTTCTCGGCTTTTCATTTTGCCTTTAATTATTCCACTTCTGTAATTCTATCTGCGATACCAATACAGTAAAACATAATGTTAGTCATTCAAACAATAAAATGTCATATACGACTAGTGCCTGTATTTATTGGAACCTAAATATACATATAAATGTGTGATATTAATTGACATTGACAGACACGAAGGTACTAGGATTAGTAACTGATAACAACTGAATTAAATAGGATTATACTACCGCTGGAATCACCTGCTACGTCTTCCTTATCATTCTAGGGAAATTCTTTTTTCATATCTTTATCTTACTTTTGAATAACTGTCAATGCTAATATTAATACATTGCGAACACTGTGTTACAAAAAGTTTTTAATTTAATTGAGACATTTTTTTTTCAGTTTATAAACTAACGTTTTGAGTAATTTTGTGATCTATTGCTTGTGGTTAACTTGAATATATTGGCATTAGCATATTCTGATGAAAACTTAATTTATTTCTATTGTACATTGTGTTTTAGCACTAGTTGTATATCATGCCTTTTGTGCATAGATATTTGATATTCTTTTTCTACACTGATAAAATTAGTATTTGCAAACAGAAAGTTATTCGTATGCTGTACAAATGACTTAATTACTTGGCGGAAGTAATAAAAGCAGCTAGCATTATCAGTAAAGTAAAAAGTACCCAGTTATAAACACCTCATCAAATTCATGTTAATCGTAAAAG
This sequence comes from Amphimallon solstitiale, assembly GCA_963170755.1. NCBI lineage: Eukaryota > Metazoa > Arthropoda > Insecta > Coleoptera > Scarabaeidae > Amphimallon > Amphimallon solstitiale. The sequence goes on along the minus strand of OY720684.1, from coordinate 49,419,998 downwards.
TACAGAATTTATTGCAATTCTTTTTACTAATTTCTCTAATTCCCAAGTGAGAGCAAAAATAAATTCTTCATTAAAATCTAGAAAATTCATACATAATGTGCGTCTATGTGACAGTTTTTGATAAACTGTTTCTTATTTAAATCTAAAGTTACTCACGTAAAATCACTTTTATCATTATTAAATGGTAGAATTTGATGCAGGTAATTATATTTATAAATGACATTTTATTCTGTTCATTGTTAATCTAAAGGGTTTTGCCTAGTTTCCGATAATGTTTCCGAATTCTAATTACAACATTTTAAGCATAATATAGAGAATTTGAATGCATCCAAAACCAGACAAGTTTGATATTGTCCTCAGAACCGATGGTTTAACGTTCTGCTTGCTATATAGTTAAATAATTAACTTTAAACTCAGATATTACTGCAGAACGTTTTTTTGGTCGGAAATATCGAATAACAACAGCAATTTTTATTAAATCTCCAACCAAATCTCAACCTTATTAGAGGACAAGAAATTTGGATATTTTTAGGAAACCATTCCAAATTATTGGAACATTCTCGTTGAGAACGAAACATTTTCAGTCATAATCGCACAAGTAGTAGAACTCAAAATATCAACAACAAAAAAGAAATTTTATCATCGCTATTCCTTATAATAATTGGAAGTATTACATAAAATTATGCTATCAGTATGAATCAGACTAAATCTGATGCTGCCTGATGATAATCTTTATTATACCTATGTGTTATAGTTTAATCACTTATTATAACAATTTATTAAGCAATATTAATCTATCGTGTCATAACGAATTAACTCGAGCTTTATATGGGTACGCCAATAATTTAAATTACTTTTGTTTTATTTTTTTTAAAATATAAATACAACAGATCAGAAATGTTCAAATTTATTTACATATTATATATCTCCTAATCGTGCATGTTTTTATCTTTAAGCACGTATTAAAGATAAATATGAAGTAGTTGATTTTAGCCGAACTCGAATCTTTAATTGTTTAACTACCACTTCATCACATTAAAATTATGAATTTGTAATTTTTGTGTTTAATTTTATGATAGTGTTGGTTATTATTTAATGATGCTTTCTTCAATTGCTAAACTTCAAGCTATATCGTCACATGCTATAAAAGGACCGTCACATCAGGGGAGGGGCGATTTTGAACAATTTGCAATGAAAAATATATGAAAAAACACAATTTTGTATGCCTCGTAACAATAATGTTTATCGTAAGTTTTTGTATGTGTGTGTGTGATCAGTTGAAGACAACACACAGACAAAATTAGCACATTGTCTATTTTAATATAAATTATATTATAAATGCTTTCAAATCGATATTTTCCCCCAAAAAGTAATAACAAAAAGGAAAATGTTTGAGTTCCCCATGTTGTTAAAATAAATGACACTTAGGAAATGCATTTCAAATTATAGTTGACGTTAATTCATGTGATTATTAATGTTCTTTGAAAGTTATTAGTGTTTGTTATCTGATTTGTTAAATTTAATATAGTTAGTTTTATTACGTTATTAATAGAATTAAAAAGGGAAGTACCTAATAGATATCCATGGCTGGACCATACGGATTTTCTTAGCATATATTATGTACGTCAGAGATTTTTAATGCAATTACTAAGTGAATTTTGATGTGTACACATACATAAAGAGAACGTCACTGATTTATTCTTTCAGGTACATAAAGAATCAATGCTAATTATAGTTAGAATATGTTCGTTATTTATTGTTAAATTTTTATATAAATGTTGCACATCTGAGTGGTGTTTGTATAAGATTAAAAAAATAAATAAAATAATCTAATCGGCTGAAACGATATTTCTAATGTACGGATTGATATTTCCCAAACACTTAGTACATTATAAAAAAAAATCAGTCGATGCGTTCCCCTTTCTTAAAGTTTAAATCGTTTTTAAAGAAATGTATCTATAATATTGACTGAAAAAATTAAATTATGTAGTAATATATTGTGTTTCATTATATATTTAAAAATTAAGAAAGGGGCAGATTATTTATATTGAAGTAGGGAAAGTATACATATTAGAAAATGTGATTTATTATATACATGAATCTTTTTATTAAGATATATTTTCAAAAGAATGATATGACGATAATGATAATAATAAAATGAAAACGAAAATAATTTTTGTATATATACATATATTAGTTCAATTATTTTCTATTATATTATTAATATTAAGTATTATTATTTCTAGGTAACGTTAATTTGTGCTAATAATAGTATAAAATGAATAGAAAGACTTGTCGAAAGAGAAATATGGGTTGTAAAAATTAGAGATGAGAATAATGTGGTAATTATGATGGGAAAGAAAAAAAGTTACGTCCTTCAAAATGCTTCAGTTATATTTCGCCCCCTGTACACATAGCGTTTCTTTCACAATAAAATATTAAAATAGAATAAATACTATAACATTCAATGTTCGAGTTACTTGAAACACTTTGGCAAATGAAGATTTAAAGTAATAAATTATGTAAACTATAATATTTAGTCATTGTTGCTATTCACGATAATTACTGATGGATTTACAGAAGAATACAAGGTCGTTATTTCGGGCACATTTTTGGATGAAGGAACCGGTTAAATCAAGTCTCATTAGTCTGATAAATAATAATTTTCTATTTAAAATTCAGTAATATATTTTTTGTGATCATTACTCGCATTCAAAAGTTTCCTTTTCAATCATATTTCCACGAGCGTTCATTTCTGTTAGCCTCTGGGAAGGTATTCGCCTGTTCTTTTTAAATAACTTCTGTTTTGTGGGAAATATTCAATTATTACCTTACTAATAGTGGATTGGAGAAGTAAACTGAATTACTGCTCGAGTGATTTTGTTTCTGGTTTTATTTTTGATTCTGTCCAAATTCAATAAATGCTTTTTTGCAAACATCTGTATAGCAACTAATGCAAATAATATATATTTCTTTTTGTATGCAAAAAAAAATAATACAAAATAATAAAATCCCTAAGAAATGATATCCCATATAAACCGTTAGTCAACTATGATGCTTTCTCAAACAATCATTTCTAAAATATACTCGGATGCAGTTATGTGATATAAACACACGATCAGTCGAGCACTTTCGTAGGAATATATTCAATTCTGAAAGTTTAAAACTTTAGTGTTTCAATACTTAGAAATTTCGAACATGGTATTTCGAATAATTTGTGCAAGAACTGTAAGTACATAATTTGTTTTTGGACAGAAATATAAGAAAGTGTTGTATTATACTATAGAAGGAAAATATGGTTTTCCAGGGTGTTTTATTTTTCTCGTTCATTTTTTTATAAGAAAACAATGCACAAACACTCTCAGAAAACTAACTGGCGTAATCGTGATAATATATTATTACTCAAAAATGTTTATACCGAATTTTTATATACATTATATTTTGATAAAGTTTTATTTTTTCTCAAAATTTAAAATAAATTTATCCAATTAACAGAAATAGTTTTTTAAATTCTCTTCTCTTGTCTTTTTGTTAGATCATTGTGAAACATTGATTAAGAATATATCAGTATAACTTCCTCAGTTTATTTAGAGTGTGCTGCTAAATAATTATTAATAATAACGCAATGTACTATAATGTAAATTAGCCACATAAGACACTATTTACTGATGTCACTAATAATAAATACTTGACTTTTGTGGCACTTGCTAATGATATCAAAGAAAAAAAAACAGCCTGTCCTAATGCACATGTCTGCCACTGTAAGAGTTGAAAACTAAGTAAATATGTATTCGTTCTTAAATAAATTGTCTTAACAAAATGAAATAAAACCTGTCATTTTCAGTACGAAACATGCTGGTTAAATTATCAAAATAATAATTTGAAAATGACATATATATATATATATGTATGTATAAAGTAAATAATAAATATTTTTGGGCGATTTAATAGTAAATTACTGACATACTGATATTACGAAATCGGTTCAGTTTTAATCCTACTTATTTTCATCCACGTTATAAAAAACTATGTAACAAGTGATTATGGTGTTAATGTTACATTCAAACCAAAATTTAAAAAAAATAAAAATAAAATAATAGAGCAAAAAGACATGCATTTTGCACATAAATATAAATAAGCTTTTTTATATTTTCCATCTAATTTATACATAAAATAAGTGCATGTATACGTAATCATATATGCGTTTAAATAATTAAAAGAGAACAATTGATTCATATATGATTATGTAACATTTTATCAACTCATTATTGTAATATAATATAATTACATATATACATATAGTTTTTCTAAGCAATTGTTGTTTTTAGACTAGCTATTGGAATATTAAGATTTAGTTTGTAAGCTTTGCGAAAAAAATAAAGCGATCTCGATACAAACTTGTTTTCTTTCACATATCACCAAAAGACTATGATTTTTTTTATTATTCAAAGGTGTGCTAATTAAACTTTCAGATTTGTACTCTCCATAGATTTAAGAGGAAAAATGATGATACTTCCAATTCGAATTTTAAAAGCTAATCAAAAGCTATTCCAAATTAACTATAATGAGTTTTCATACTCTGTACATTTTGATAAAAATTAAGGCATTCCCTAAATATGATTTGCAAATTGAAATAAAATGATGGTTCCGGTTCATTAAGTTGATTAAGAAACTAAATATAATATAGAATGTACATATCTTCATCTTATAGAGAAAACTCAAGAAACTGTGTTGGGTGCAATATTATACCTAAGCTCAAATACTACTAAATACCAAGCTCATTGTATAATGGTTCAGTAAGCCAGGTAAACATAGAAATACTGCAATGGATAATTACACTATTAGCTGACAATTTAATTTTTTTTTAATAACTGTTGTAAAAATGAGTATACAGTTCTTACAGTTTTTAACTGAATGTAGGTATAACAAAAAACCAAATATTTCGACCACGTCTAGTTTTAGAGTTATAATCATACTCCGCCAGTGTAGACAAACAATAATATTGTATGTAGAAAATTTGTTATACAGAAGTTATAAAAAAAAATAAGTACAAATATCTTGATATAACAAATACTTGAATGTTTAATTAGTATCAAGAATACACTCAACTCCACACGAAAATCTCCCATCATGACGGGATCCCACCTACCGTGATATCGTTTCTCCATTTCTGCAATCTGTTGATGGAACCTTTCCCCCTGTTCATTACTCGTCTTTCCTAAATTAGCAGGAAAGAAATCTAAATGTGAATGCAAAAAAATGAACTTTGAGCAACATTTTTATAGTATTCCACCAAATTAGCCACTACATCCTGGTAGTTTTTACTCTTTTGATTTCCCAGAAAATATTTGCAAACATTTGCAAAAATAGAAGTCAATGCTGCCATCTCTAACTCATTCATGGTACGTTCAAAATTTTTATCTTTGAACAGCTTCCTCACTTGTGGACAAATATTCCTTCGCAAACTTTCGCATCACACAGCTTTGGAAACGTATCCTTTCAGTATTTAAAACAGTTGCCTTTTTTTCTAGTGCTTTAACAAACTGTTTAGTCAATCCTAATTTAATGTGTAGAGTCACCAAATTAGAATTCACTAACGGCTCAAATTTTATATTAAATTCTCCAGGAACAATGCTGGTCCGTGACTGCCATTCCTTTATTTGGTAATGATGCTGTTCTACTCGGCAATCCTACAGATACAAAAAACAACAATATTTGGTAAACCCTCCTTGCTGTCCAAGTAATAAGGAATAACCTTAAGGTCACCACAGATTTGCCAAAGATGATTGAATATTGAATGAGATTTAATACAGTGGACATACTGTCATGCGCTTCTTTCGTGTTTGTAGAATGGAATTGATGGTTTGGAGTTACCATTATAAAGGAAAGCGGCTTTCAGACTTATTTTTGACGACTCGATAAACAATCGCCGTTCTCCAGGGTTATATTCAATACTCATTTCATACAAAAGTTGATTTACATTAGTACAGTAAGAGAAATTTCTTTCAACCTTGCAAACTGAATTGAATTTAAACACAAATCCCGTATCAAATCATTCAGATCTGATTGAGTAATGAGATGTGGTTCGTCAGAAGGAACATATGTCAAATCATTTGAAAAGGGCACATTCAAAATATCATTTATGTCTTCCTCGTCCTGAATTTGCAGAAGAATTTGAATGCATTGAAGTTGGATGCTCACAATCATTTCTTTTCAACTGTTTGCTTACAGATGGAATATCTGGACATATTACTTTGTGATTATTTCTTTTTCAAAACCCTTCAATTTTTACAAGACAGAAGTAACACTCCGTGATGTGATATCTGCTGGTTCACGCCAAATCTTTTGCCTTTCTGACAGGACTTCAGAAGAATTCTTGTTTTTGTTCCACTGAGTTAATTTGACATAACACGAAATACAGCATACATGATACATGTGGTGCCCATGTTTTCTCTTGATTTTTAATTTTGAGGCCAAAATATTGTTCATAACAACTTTGAATCAATTCACTTAAATGCTTCTTTTGCGATTTTGTAACATATAATCTACAAACATAACAAACACTTTTTACAGCTCCTTGCACGGTTTTCTATTCTTGAAAATCACACGCAACCCAACTGGAGGAACACTGCTTCAAACTTTCTTAACTAAGTGACAATTCAGTGACATTTAGTTTGACTCTTTCTAGACCGCGTCAACAACTAAACAATAAATGAATCACTGCTGCAACTTTCATATATGTACATATCGATTCCAGAAATTTCCATTTTAGTATATTCCGCCATGACTAATATATTAGAATTATCTACGCGTCTCTGAAATTCGTAACGTCGTATCCTTTGTAGTTGCCGCTGCCCTTCATAGTATAGCAGCGAACATGCTCGAGCTTGTTACAATAAGTACTTTCCAATTTTAGATTTTACGTTAATCTTAGTGAAAACAGATAAAAACTTTATTTTGAAAATGTAATGTGTTATCTTATGTTCGAACACAATTTTTATGTTTAAAACAATGCAAAATACTACAATTTTAGCCTGTTAAGTCAGTTATAAAGATTGTGTCGGCTAGTGGTGTTAATGTGCAGCGGTATGTTTCGCATTTGCTTCTAGAATGAGATCTACAGGTACCTTCAGTAAAATAAGAAATCAAACGTTACTGGACAATATAACAAGAACTAGTGCGCATCAAATTAATTAAGATGTTTATGAACAACGTGTGCAAATTTTATTTTCAAAATCACTGCTCCGTTCGAGAAATGTTCCGCGCACTATTCGACGTTTGGTTGCCAAATTCGAGTCAACCGGTTTGACAAATAATAGGCCAACACTCGTATGTCAACCAAACACAAGAACTGCTGAAAACATCGCTACTGTGAGTGAATGTGTACGGGAAAACAAAAGGCAGTTAAATTCTCGTCGTTCACAAGAAGTTGGCCTCTCTACGAGTTTATCTTGGCTTGGTTTTGCAATGGGGAGGACCCGTATAAAATTCAACTGACCCAGGAACTTAAGATAAATGACCATAGACAATGCCGTGTTTTGGCTGATTGGGCTCTGGGGCAGTTGATACCAAGTTTCCCAAAGAGCTCATCATTAGCAATGAGACTCATTTTTCGGTGAATGGATGTGTGAACAAGCAAAATTGTCAGATTTGGAACGAGACCAATCCACATAAGATACACCAGCACTAAATTTATCCCGAGAAACTCACTGATTAGTGCGGACTTTGATCTGACGTACACATAGATCCGTACTTCTTCCAAAACAAAACTGGCAATGCCATAATCGTCAATGGCGAGCGCTACAGATCGATAATAAGCAACTTCTTGTGGCCAAAACTGTATGATATGGATACCAATGATATATGGTTTCAAAAGAACTGCGCTACGTGCCAAACAGCGCAAGCCACAATGGACATTCGGCACGAGAGATTTGGGGGCATAGTTTCTTGTGCGACGGCGACGTAAACTGGCCATCTAGATCGTGCAATTTAACGCAGCTCTATGCGAATAAACCGCAAACAATTGTTGTTCTCAAAGTCACCATAACGAAGGCCATCCAGTAAAATCAGACAGATTTATACGACAAAGTCATCAAAAACTGGTACCTCCCGAATAAGTGCCACCAAGCTAAGCCGCGGCGGACATTCGAACGACCTTATATTTTAATGCCATCAAATTTTCTTTAAAAAGGAAAAGAATGAGTGGATATCTCACACGCAACTTGTTTTATTTACATGTAAAAATCGAGCGTCATTATTGAAAGACCCTTTACATATCATTCGAGAACTAATTTTTTTTGTTATCAGGAGAGACCCAAACGTAGGTGACATATGTACCGTACCCACTACGTGGCGCAAAAAGTATCACCCTAGTTGAAGACGCTGAAACTTTTTCATTAAGCGGTTAATGTAATTGTTTTTTTTTAAATTTGACTGATGACAGTCATGAAATTTATAGTGTTGTAAAATGGAGAGTTTTCAATGTTTTTGCGGAATAATTCGTCAGTGGTTTAACTCAACATGAATTTCGGAACAAATGTCCGAACCGTGTGGCGCCTACTCCTCAAACAATTCGACGTCTGGCGGCCAGACTTGAAGAGACTGGGTGAACCCGAGATCGAAAATCACCTGGACGGCTTCGAACATCAATATCGACGCGAAAACACGTAACGCAATTGGTCATTTCTCGGCCCTCTCTTCAAAGAATTTCGACCAAAGATTTGAAGATGTTTCCGCACAAACTTCAGATGGTTCAACAGCTGCAGCCAGCCGGCCGCCAAACCCATGTGGCACACAGTCAGAGGTTGTTGCAGTTAAATAACGAAATGCCTGATTTTTTCGAGAAATTGATAATGAGGGACGAGGCGCATTTCCACCTCTCTGGACATGTAAGCAAACAAAATACCCGGTTTTGGGCAACCGGCAATCCTCGTGTTCTCCATGAGACACCCACTCCATCCACAAAAAGTGACCGAAAGGTACACACGCTATTTACTCAGAACATGTGATTGGGCCAGACTTTTTTGAAGACGACAATCTAAACGGTACCGGACCATGTTTAACGAGTACTTGATACCGAAACTGGATGAGTTGGAGGATATGTGGTTCCAGCAAAACGATGCCACCACCCACACAGCGCGCGACACCTTGGAGATTTTGAGGAGCACTTTTCCAGGCCGTTTAATTTCTCGATTTGGTGATTTTGGTTGGCCTGCGAGATTGCCCAATCTGACGGCTCCAAACTATTTTCTGTGCGGTTACTCAAAGGGGCAAAATTTGCTCTCTGATGGTGGCTACCTATCAGATATTATTTTCGAAACATGATAAAATGAAATCTATTGCTTCAAATAAACATATGCCTTTAAAGAAAACAACATTTTTTTAATTATTTTTGGAATTACCTACATCAAAAGAAACTCGGATAATACCTTTTGCTCCACCTTGTAGTAATTAAGTTAGACTACTTCGTGCAAATAGAGTTGTATGCGTAAAATAACTGCATTAAAATATGTGGAAACAAAAACCATTATCATTTCCCAGGCGTGGCGTATATTTCATTATTATGCAACTTCTAATATTTGGATTCCATTTCCGGGCCAATATAATATTTCTCCGGTTATATTATAAGAATCCCCAAAATTATCTTTAATGAATATATAATAGTGTGAAATAGTTGTTGATATGTTGTGTATATGATATATTTCTTAATTTGGAAAATGTTTAATTCAATTATCTAATTTAATGTAACTTTTATTCTACAGTAATGCACAAATTACAAAGTACTAATTTATCTGAAAAAGTAGAAATCTTTCGACATACAACTAATTGTTGTTAAACTAACATGAAAAATATTTTGCCAGCGGGAACCGAATCAAGGACAGGTTTCGAGCTACTTGACTCTCTTCAGCTTGATGTACGGTTTTGCAATGGCACTTCATATTAAAGCCGTATAAATACGAAGTGCTAATATGTATGTGTGTATGAGATATTCCTTAATTTGGAAAATCTTTAATTAGACACACATGTGTTGATCTTAAGCTATATTCATAACGGATGGTCTGTGTTTATATTACTAAATAACCCAACAAGCCAAGAAATGCGAAGTATATGTTGGTCCTTCTATAACCAGCTTTTACAACATTATTATGTGAACAACAAAATCCCATAGTGGCGACGGGTAGTGAACTTTGATTTAGCAAATGCACCAGCAAGCTAAGCAAAGGTAGTGGAAGTAATAGTTGAGGCGAAGCGATTGCTCATATCTTCCAATGATGCTCAATTAGCAAATGCATTTAACACTTGTAATGCATAACAAAATGCTTTAATTGTTGTTCTCGTAGCTATCTATATATGAGCTTATTAAAAAAACTGCTTTATGTCAACATTCTGAAATTCCTTATAACTTCGAAACATTATTCAGGTACAGTGGAACATGTATTCCTGAGAAGGTATATCAAAAAAAAAGCAAAATTATTTAAACAATTTTTTTATTAATATAGTAAAAATATGTATTATGCAGGTATATCACGCGCCTGTTAATTTCAAGCGTCATTACTTCAGTGATATACAATTAATTTATTGGACTAGGATTTATATTTTTATAAAATTAAAAAATACGCATAATCTTAAGTACTACGGAAATTTTAAGTACATATGAAGTAGAAATAATAAAAATACTGATGATCAAACTAGGTCAATCTAATTTAAGGTGGTGGTATTGGAGTATATTGTTGACCAATTGCATGGAGGAAATTAAAGGCAAGGAATAAAAGGCAAGTTCCCAATAAATCTCCCATTGAGGTTAAATACGGAATTGAACTATTATCTGGATCGATCTTGTACCTCCACATTGTATGTATTAACAAATGTGCTATATATAAAAGTATACTTAGTTGAATCAAAAATACAACTAAATATGTAAGTACAAATACAGTGGTCACAGCCAGCGCGCCTCTATTATATATTACATCGGCTACAAGTACAAACACTACCTGACCCGGTATAGACATTCCCATTAGAAGTCTTGCAGTTTCTGATGAATATACTGAAATAAAAAAAAAACTATAGTCGCAGTGACTTAACATGTCAAAAAACACATACATTTGCCGAACAGTGCAGTCCATGGTGCAACCCATTGTTTAGTATGTGGTGGTATGAAGCCAGGTACAGATGTTTGATGTAACATTGTTGACAAACGACTTGACTGTATCGATACCAAATTACCACCAATACCATTGATAATCGGTTGGAATAAAACAAAACCAGCAAAATTTCCAACAGCATTATCCAGTACTAGACCACCAGTGCTATTTAAAACAAATCATATTGTATTTTTTTTGAAAACATGTATTAAAAACTTACAAAACTACTAGTTAAAATTATTGCATTTTCATTTCAGATCTACTCTTTAATTGAACATACCGGGGTCGACATATTTTAATTTCTGATACGAAAGTAGAAAGAGGAAAAAGAGCGAGACGAAATAAACTAAAGATAAACATAAGCGAGGCTGCCACACTCGACAAACGTTTGCTATGAAATATAAGGCGTGGGGGTCCCCACTGCGTTGCTCTCCCACCATTGTTAGCAAGCAGGCATCGCTGCATATCATAACGCCATTTCTGCATATGATAGAATTGCAAACCGAAATTAAAATTTGACGACTATGGTATACTATATGATTCAAACTACTCGTACTCTGGATTTGTCTCCTTGTATATAATAGTTAGAATTATCTCAAACGCATACGATAGTATAGTATACATTTAAATGAAGCTCAAAATGCCTTCACTATAACAGATTGAACGATAAGAAATAAATGATTCAGTCGCCTGTGAAGACCGGTAAAAACGGGTATCACAAAATAAAGTCTGAGAAAGTTTAAGTAGTTCATTACAGATGTCATCCCACTTTTTGTGCTCTGTCTTATGTGTTTTGATTTCGTACAGGTCTTTAAAGTATTTCTCCTATTGTTCTGCCGTTATAATATTTAATTTCACGATCTCTTTTATCTCTAGTTTTCTATTTTGTAGCGCCAGATTTCCATTTATGCTCCATACAAGTAAGCCTCCTTGAGTTGACGGATTTTTGTACTTGCCAGGTTTCTTGTTTCTCTATATTTTGTCCAGTCATCAGGGTCTTTAGTGCTTATATATCATCTAAATGCTAATTTCTTTCACTTCTGGTGTATACCGTGGAGTTTTGTATGGATATGTTTTATTATTATTCACTTTTATTCCTCCCAGGGCTTCTCCAGCTGCTTGCAGTATATTGTTTTTTTATTGTTGCTCTGTCTGCGTCATCTTCATCGGTTATTTTATTGGTTTTTATTCTTCCTTTCATACGTTTGCTTATTCTTTGTGGAATCTGCGATCGACTCAGTGTTTATTTTTTCTGTCTTGTTTTCCATACCCTTTCAGCGAGTTAGACTCTGCCTGCCGCGGCCGAAATAAGCGCCCTTATGTCTAAAATACCTCTCGGGTAAAATTTCCTATTAGTCAAGATATAATCAATCACAGATTGTTGTCCTTGGGCATTTTTAAAAGTATATTTGTATTTTCACTTGTGATCGAAAAAGAGTATTATTTATTCGTAGATTATTGTGGGCACCAAATGCAATTAACAGATCTCCATTATCGTTGTGTATCTGTTCGCTAAATCTTTGCATCACTCCAGGAATTGATCGGGTTCTAATTCCAGCGGTTATATTACCTATAGTTAGTAGTAGTGGTTAGATGGTATGTTAGTTATTTGGCTTTGGATTTCATCATAAAACTTCTTCTTCCCTCTTGTCTTGGTTTTGAGATGTCTGGTGCATATGTGCTGATAATGTGCATTTCTATGTTCACGTTTTCAATATACTGTTGGTATTTTTTGTGTATTAGGATCCCTACCCCTGACTTTGCTCTCTTGTATTTTCTCTTTCCACTAAATATAAGAATGTAATGTATGAGAAACGATACAATGATTCAATAAGAGAAGACTGGATATTGAATCAATTACAAAAATACTTGAAAGACACCAACTAAAGTGGTTTAGACATCTAAATCGTATATACTAGTGAAAGGTGTTTGGGGGCAAAAGCAAAAATTGGAAAAAAAAAACAAAAAAGATCTAGAAAAATATGGCACGTCAAGATAGCGGATATACTAAAGAAATGGAATATAGAATGGGCTGGGCTGTTGCAAGAAAATTGTCTAAAACCATTTTATGAAGTTACCTACTGACTTTTTTGATATTTTGATTATATTGCTCACTCCTTCGTTCTTTTCCTTGTCGATATTGTTATTGTAATAATAGTTGTAATATATGTGGACGTTAAATCATTTATATGCTAGGTGAATGTAATAGGAATATAATGGCAGCGCTACACAAATATATTCTAAGTGCCGGCATTTTATTTACATAGTATTTACTCATTGAGAGCAACATGCTTAATGAAATAGAACAGCGCTTAATTGCAAAATAAATGTAAATAAATTGTTTGCCTTATAGAAATGTAAAGAAATAGTTATCTCAGCTGTAACGTAATAGGTACTCATCGTCAAAAATAAGACCATTTTCCGTACCATGGTACAATATTCAAAGTAGAACTTATTCTTGCTATTGAGGGAATAAATATAAGTGTGTGAAGGTCGTCAATTCTTTCAGGAGATGCTGTTGTCGGACAGAGCAATATTTGAACATAATTAAGAAATTAATCTCCATGACTCATATGGACAAGAAAATCCGCTTTGGCTGCAACTAACTCAAATTTTGAGGTATGTCAATACATTTGGTCTTATTATCGAAGAACATATTATTGGACTTAAACTTCTGAAGATTTCCTGAACGCATTTTGCATAATATTGTAATTGTTTTGCAATTCGCCTATTAGATATGTCCGAACAGATTGATTGAAAAGAATTCATAGATATCATGGCTAGGCATCCTTTCATCTAACGGCATAAACTTTTATTTCTAGTAAAAATAATAGACTCATTTATCAAAATCGACCAACACAGCAACAAAAGATGTAAATACAGATAATTAGAACTATAAAGGTGCCCGCACACTGAGACGAGGCGAAGCGAAGAGAAGCGCATTTATTACGCCTGATAAAAATGCACGTAATCAAATGGGTGCCCGCACACTGGGGCGTCGCGTGCCGAAGCGAAGCTTGCGTACATTACTATAGACGTAATAAATGCGCTTCTCTTCGCTTCCCTTCGCCTCGCCTCAGTGTGCGGGCACTCCTATTAAAAGACGTCCGCAGATATGGAAAACGTTTTAAATTGATAAGCTAAACATTAGACTTAGTAATTTTGTATTAATTTTGTCCAAAAAATAATAGGGTGGGTAATTTTGCAACAACCCCTTAAATGAAAATCAACTTGTCTCTATTGCACATTACAAAAAAGTCATTTCGAAGAGTTTCGTAGTCTCTACCAAATTCTATTTTAATTTGTAATAACACAACTACTAGCTACAGTGTTTTGTATAGACCGTGATCGTTTTAGTTTAATAACAGCTAGCCTGGGAAAAATGCCTGTAGAGGAAAAAATAGTGCTTAAATGTGCCTAATTCAATAACATCTTTCTAATAATATGTCTATTGTTAGCCTCTTCCATTTGAGAAACTTGCGTGACTTTCTTCGTTTTATAAAAAGACGAAGAGGATAAAATATGTTTAAAGAATAATTCGGAAAAGTTAATTTTTAATGCGTTATTGCAGCTATTACATGCCGGAGGAAGATGAGTACGTTTTAAGTTAAATATAAAGCATTCTGAACAGTTCATTTGTCAATAACATAATACAATTTTAAACCTATATTTCACAATTTATTCGTTTATATAGTTTCAGCAAGCTAAGTAGTAATTTATACATACCCACTAATAAATAGAGCACTTATTACTGGAATCCAACCAGCTCTCAAAACCGACTTGGTGTATTTATTGTTGCGTACGATTACTATCCATAAAGGCAACAAAATAACCAAGTAAATTCCTAATATTATGAATAACACATAAATGTGAGTGTCTAAAAGAAAAAAAAAATAAGTCTTTTTAACAATACGTATCGTAACTCTTGTTATTACCGTGAATTTTATAAACGTAGGAAGCTATATTTGATAAAATAAGTAATGAGACAACGTCACCAATACTAGCGGCTACTGGTGTGGCTAAATTGTCAGGATTCATTTTTAATTTGTGGCTTGTAAATATCACAGCAATCAATACAAAATCTAAAACGGTAAATAAAACGTTTGAAAATAAATAATGACGTCTCCTGTAAAAGAAAATTAATGAAAAGTTTAAAAAGTTACAAAATTGCACAGAAAACGTGTTATACGTATATTGTCATAATAGAAAGCCACTGAATATGTGGAAAGGAAAATTTAATTCGACAAGTGCTAAATATTTATAATAAAGTGATAATACTTTAAACTTCTCATTAAATATAAATTGTAAATAAAAATGACATATATAGTAATTATGATTATGATGAAATAATTAATTTGCCAACTAACTAATTAAAATATTATTACCTAATACGAAACAGGACAATGTTGCAGTCGCAGTACTGGAAACACATAGCAATAGTGAATCGTTGAATAAAAATTCACCTTCCATTATGGAGGATGCAGTAACTGCAAATACGGATACTATACATGATGCAACGATAGCTTGTATCTGAAAGTAATCAAGCAAATAAAATATGTGTATATAAAAAATATCTTGCTAGACATACTTGAACTAAAAAAATATTTCCTACTATCATCTTTAAAAACTCTTTCTTTGAATCAATGTTGCCTAAATTCGCCTGCGTACTCAGTCTCGAAGCTAGACACATGTCCAGATTACCTTTTAAGCCTATTAATGAGGGTACCATTATGTACAGAGCTTTAACGTCTCTAAAGACCGCCAATTGCTGAAGTAATTAGAATAAAATTAATGCATATATTACACTAGCGTATAGAATCAATCAGTTAATACCTCAACATTTCCTAAAACTAGTCCAGCTCCAATTGTTCCCATACCAGCTATCATAAAGGGTATAAAAATTTGTATAGCTACAGACCATAAATTCTCTTGCATTGGTTCGGAGAATGTAACAGATTGCTGGTCATCTTTTGGAGGTATTTTTATTTGAGATTCAACTTTAATCAAATCTACAAGAAACAATGTTTTTACATGCGACAAGTAGCAATTATTTAATATTCATATATTGAAACAATTTTTACCATTATTATAGTCAAATTCGGTTGGATCTTTTATTGGCTCTTTTATTTCATTTACCAAACCTAAAATTGTAGTAACTCCTATTTGGTGATGAGGATACGAATTTAAAGTTTCCGTGCTGACACCCAAAGGGTTCGTGTAGCAGCCATATTCATCTAGGTCATTTTTGGCATTCATTTTGATAAGTACAGCTGCTAGAAATGATTTTAATTTAGTGTTTCTATATGCGAAAAATAAATTATAAAAGAATTACGTACATTTACTGTTAGAGAATGTATTGAACCAAAGCTGCAGTAGGTTGGATTTATGGCATCTACATGAAAAATACATGTAAGAATGAATATACAATTGCAATACCTGGTCTTCTATTATGTTTTTTGCACTATTATGTCGACAATAAGTTATAAAATTAAAGCATTTAATATTTAAAAATTCAGGTATGCATATTGTAAAATATAATGCCATTTCAACTGATTATCACAATCTTATTTTCCTACCCACGAATTATATATCGGGTTAATTCCGCTGTACAGCAACCGTAGACATATGTTTTAGACTTAGTACTCATCGTCAGTACGGAGTAGTCAACAAGAATAGTGGGGCATCCTTTGAGGCTAAAAACGGAAGATCATCAAGACGATGGTAAACAAAACAACTATATGACGCTTGAAAATATCTTTTTTTAATCTAATGTTATAAATAAATGCTGCGTTTACAACTTATAAACGCACAGTGTACGTTTATAGATGATCTAGTTCAATGTAGTTTTTCGAAGGTGGCTACTTGTAATTTGGAGTAATTCTAATGTCAAAAAATCAAAATGGAATCTATATTTTCAATGTAGGATGTGCAAAATATGTATAAAAGTGACACGAAGTAAAATATTTTACAACTACAATAATTTGTGCGGACGGTGTTTAAATATACATCACTATGGTCAAAATAAATAAAATAAAGTTGCAACGATCCATTCTTCAACAGAATCAAAGCAATTTAAGTATGTTATTTACACTGATTTTGCTAAGGCCTTTGATAGCGTTCATAATTGGTTGCTTCAAAAAAAAACTTGATGCGTTCGATTTTTCGATTGGTTTGCTCAAGTTGCTATCATCACATCTTTGTCATCGGTCCTGTAGGCTGCAACAGATTCCAGTCTGGTCACTTTATACCAACTTTACATGTAACTCACGAATCAAACCTTGGTCGTTTACTATTCAATATATCTATTAACGATCTCTTAAATTGTCTTAACTGATCTGCCCTAGCATATGCGGATGACCTAAAGATCTTCATGGAAATCAGAAGTGTCAAAAGCTGTCATTTACTTCAGGACAATTTGCAATTTGCGTATAGTTTATGATTGGTGCCTACCGAATAAAAATCCTTAAATGTCGACAAATGTGCGATAGTTACGTACTCGAAAGTCTCCAATCCTATCTTCTTTGCTTTGAACTGGGATGTAAATCGAATTACAATACCCAGACATACGCATTTCTTTGATTCTGTCCATCGATTTACGGACCCTATTTATTCAGTTTGCCCTGCGGTAACTAAAGCATTGGGCTGCCTTATTCGTTCATGTAGGAATTTCAATAATCTACTGGCTGTGATGTTGATGTATTATGATTTCGTTATTAGTAAACTGGAATATGGTGATATCATGTTGTATCCGCACTATTTATACCAAGAAATAGTCTTGGAGAGTCCCTTCCTACTACAAAGTTG
Organism: Amphimallon solstitiale; assembly: GCA_963170755.1. Classification (NCBI taxonomy): domain Eukaryota; kingdom Metazoa; phylum Arthropoda; class Insecta; order Coleoptera; family Scarabaeidae; genus Amphimallon; species Amphimallon solstitiale. The sequence continues at coordinate 49,402,053 of OY720684.1, read as the reverse complement.
CATAGAACTGCAACGGCGTCATCAAGAAACATGAACTAGTACTTTATCTAGAGCAGAAACACGCAGATATAGCCCTCCTAAGCGAGACACACTTACTGCTGGTCAACACATTCAAAGTCAAGAACTTCAAAGTATTCAGGAAAGATAGAGCCACCCCAGGAGGAGAAACTGCAATTTTAATCAAACATAACATACCACACACAGAATTACCAACACCAACTACATCAAATCTGGAACCTAACGGAGTAATAATCCACACGGATAGAGAGGACATACATGTATATTCCGCATACAATCCACCACAAAAAGACATACTACCAACCGAACTGGACATAATTCTGAACACCAACAAAAAGACAATTCTGGTCACCACCTGAATGCGAAGCACCCAGATTGGGGGTGCAACTATTCAAACAAGCAAGGACGTTCATTTCACACGTACCATGAACAAAACAGATGTAATATACTTTCACCATACCAACCAACCTGATTCTTCCGAAACACCAGGCCCGATATTCAAGACATCACCATTGCCATTAACATCCCAGATTACATAAACATTACGACCGAATCCGCCCTCGCATCAGACCACAATCCCATCCTACTTAAATGGGGCACAGAACCAAACATAATCACAAAAATAAGCAAACACACTGACTGGAATACCTACAAGAAAACCTTAGCCAACATCATCTCGGACATACGAACGATAAAATCAGAGGAAGATATGGAAGCACCAATAGACACACTACACAACAAAATACATGAAGCCACCATTACCGCCACAGCCACAAAAACCCACAACCATATGACTCACAACTACTAAGAAATATCAAGAACTTAATAAAACAAAAGAACGCAACAGCAGAAGGAGGTACCAAGAAACTCTCGACCCTCAAATTAAGACACAGTTCAACCAACTTCAGAGAGAAGTGAAATTATCCATAAGAGAATTCAACCACTGAAAGTGGACCAAGAAACTGTTCGACATAGGAGAAGATCCTGGAGGCCTATGGAAACTGACAAGGGCCCTGAAAGGGGTAAAACCAAACATTCCTCCATTAAAAACGCCAGAGGGTTTTAGTATCACCAACTCAGAAAAGGCGGAATTTCGATTTTCGAAAATTGGATTAGGTTAAGCTGTTTGTATGTTTTTTGTTATGAGAAATGTATTTGCCTTTAATTTCATATATGTATTTTTCTATTTATATATCAAACGTTATTTTGAAATTGCAACTTTCTCTAAGCCTTTTGAAAGAAATAGAATAGCCTATCAATTAAAATAGATCAGAATTAAATAAAATAGATTAAACAAAGTATAATTTTCTCGGTGTCATTATACGTTTTACTTCAAAAAAGGAATATATTCAGGTCAAACAGAAAATACATATTTGTCAAATATGCATGTAATTAATTTCTTTTTCTTTGTTCAGAGCGCACTCGGTAAGGTAAAGTGTGTTGATATGGTCTTCGTGGAAATTTTATGAACTTGTTGCTAGTATATCAATAAACATATCGCTATCCGCTTTTAAGTAAGCATGAATGTTTTTTATATCTTTACTCAACATATCTAAACAGTTCAAATCACTGTAGTAAAAACACATTGAAACAATAAGGACAATGGCTTTCATAGATTGGAGTCCTTTTTCTATTAATAAGAAAACATTGTAAAATATATTTAGTCAAGCGATATAATACTATTGACTATATAAAGGCTATCAAAACTTCATTGAGAATTACAAACATATCCCAGACAACATTAAACGATAGCATTGAGCTATCGGCCTACTTTCATTATCAAATATAGTACTCTATTAGAAGGGAAGTTCATCTCTAAAAGTCACTTCTATATGCAATGCACTCTAAAGAATACTTAACGATAACAAATATATTTAAGATTTTGAAATAACAAACATATTTGTTTATGAAACATTGTAAACTGAGAGACTGCTTTTTAGGTCAGCTCATAAAAGGAATTTTATAAGTACTCTTAACTGTAGAGTTTCGTATTAATAGCATTGGCCGTTTGCCGCTGTTGTGGTCACACACACACACACAATCACAT